>OY751443.1:12866748-14066748 GCA_963565745.1 Phengaris arion | reverse complement strand
TTGAACATCTATCTTAATTCGCATTGTGAACTGACCGTTAGACACGAAATATAAAATTAATACGTCAAAGACAGATTGACAAACGTGTGACAAAATTGTGTCAAAAGCATGGCAGTGTGAATTATTAATCTGAGGGAGTGTGTAATGTTATTTTTATTAGTTTTATGTATTTTTTAAGCATTTAAAAGTTTTTAGTGCAGATCACTTCTTCTCCATAACATAAGCTGTAAAATTTTCATACTCCCCCGTTCGAATAATTTCGTTAAGAGGCGTACAAAGTTTTTGCTTCACGTATTACCTAATATATAACTAATATAATATACACATTTTCAACTACATATATAAATTATAGAGTTTTGTAGTTTCGTTTATCTTTATAAACTTTACATCCTTCTAAATTTTGAGGAAATTTTTTGTGTGTATACAAGTGGATTCGTGAATGGTTTCCGGCTAATCTCGGAAACGGCTGGATCGATTTTCACGGGACTTTCACTGATAGACAGCTGATGTTATGAGGAGTAGTAAGTAACATAGGCTACTTTTATTTTAGGGTTCCGTTTAAAAAATACGGTTCCGTTTCCATAAGTTCTATGCAAACAAGGTTGCGGGCACCAACTAGTCTTATATATAAAATTCTCGTGTCACATTGTTTGTTACAGAACTCCTCCGAAACGTACTGTTGCATACATTGTTTGTTACAGAACTCCTCCGAAACGTACTGTTGCATACATTGTTTGTTACAGAACTCCTCCGAAACGTACTGTTGCATACATTGTTTGTTACAGAACTCCTCCGAAACGTACTGTTGCATACATTGTTTGTTACAGAACTCCTCCGAAACGTACTGTTGCATCGTGTATGGTTGCTGTAAGAATGAAAGTATGATGTGATGAACGACATAACATGAAAATATATAATATTTTTTTCAAAACCAGAGAAACGAAACGAAAAGCAGAGATTTTGTCCATGCCAATATGTGTTAAATATTACAAACTTTCACATTTATAATAATAAATGTGAGGATGTATGGATGGACGGATGTTTGTTACTCCTTCACGCAAAAACTACTGAACGGATTTTGACGAAAATAAGTAATGTTCTCTAATGCTCTAGATTAAAATAAAGTCTACTTTTTATTTCGAACAAGTACAGTATTCCCGTGGGATGCCCGATACTATATTTACATGGGCGGAGCCGCGAGAAAAGGCTAGCATTCTATAATTATTGTCATTTGTCACACATACATTCATAGTAATCAAATTAAGTTGTTTTTATTACTAAATGCATTGAAAAAGTTAACACAACGCAATCATGTTTTATTAAATTATGAACTTCAAACATTTCATATGAAATGTTTACGAACCGTTTCAGGGCAAACAGAAAAACCCGTTATATGAATTTTATGTTAATTCATGAATATAGGGTGGTTATTACCATAAAATACTCGTATCTTTGGATATAGTTTATCCAGGGGAAGCCAGTGTAAATCTCGTTTTGACTGTAGTACTGGCAGTCGCCAGTACCTAATGAAGATTTAATCCGAGTACGGACAAACTCGACAATAATCCGCGCGATCTATGCCACTTGGCTATAGTTTCGTGCGAGTAATTTGTTTAGGTATGCTAATTATAGTTTAAGGCCTTCGTAGTTTAGGGAACTCTGAAACGGTGTTATAGATTTTTGCGTGTTATAGATTGGATAACAAGATCATCCTGTTGATTTTGAACGTATTTGATCTTTTTTTACACTTTAAATGAAACTTATAAATACATAATCGGTTTCCAGAAAACGGCTGGAAGTATTACCATGAAGTCTAGTATGCATAGAGTTTTAGGGGGGGTGAAATAGATCTTGCTAGGTCTTATTACTGGGAAACTGTGCATTTTTAAACTATGTATGTTTTTTCTTTCGTCGTGGGACAATATATAAATAATTTTGACTCTATTAAGTCAGTCTGATGGGCAGTTTGGTATGCGTATGAATATGATTTGTTGTTCGAAAATTCGGAATGTGGTGGGTTCGAATCACGGTCAGATAAATATTTTTGTGTTTTTTTTTATTTTATCAGAACTCCGAGCAAAGTTCGGTTACCCAAGTAGTAATAATATAATATTATGTTGCGTCGTTTTAGCGCAAAGAGTTTTGTAGCTTTGTATCCCATATTTGAAGTGAATATTTTCTTTATAATATAATACTCGTATAATGAGTTAAATTGTATTAGTTTTGAAGTTTCAATAAATCATTCGAGTCGATCGGTTGTTCCTCATGAGAGCAATACAATATAGTTTCTAAGAGACCTAGCTGTGCTCGCAGTTGTAGGACCTAGTACAGATAAAATAACAGATGGTGATAGGTAGGTATTAAAAAAAAACACAAGAATATTAGTCTGACTGGCACTCGGGCCCGAGACACCAATTTGACAATAACGCAAAAAGTCGAAGCACTCATAAGTAAGAATAAAATAATCGCGTTTTCCCTGGAATAAGAGCTAGATCGAATTTTCACCCCTACAACCTCCTGCATACTGAATTTCATGGAAACTGTTGAGGCCGTTTCCGA
This sequence comes from Phengaris arion, assembly GCA_963565745.1. NCBI lineage: Eukaryota > Metazoa > Arthropoda > Insecta > Lepidoptera > Lycaenidae > Phengaris > Phengaris arion. The sequence continues at coordinate 14,064,189 of OY751443.1, read as the reverse complement.
GATTCTGATTACATATTTATAAAAAAAAATCTTTGGCCTTTTACAATCCGTTATTGGATGATTTATACAGTACTCTCCGAGCGACCACTCTTGAAATACTGTATTGCCTCGGACAGTCGGTTTTAAATGTCGTACGGTTGCCCAAGCGCATACGGCATTCTCACAACACAGTCAGCCTAGTCCAGAGGAATGACTAGACAATACGTCTGGGGCCAACCATGTGCGGGTTTCCTCACGATGTTTTCCTTCACCGTTAGAGCGTCCGTATAATGTACTTGAGATCTGAAAAGGTCTCACTGGTACTTGCGACAACCTGGGTATCGAACCTGCACTCTCTCCAGTGCGTATCAAACGGTCTGTCTACCCACAAGGACACGGAGCGGAGTATTTATATACTTATAAGAATTGCTCGTTTTCATATGCAGGCCACTTTTACTGTACGTAGCAGACATAATTTTTAATATGCTACGAATCAGACTACTCGTAAGTTCAAGAACTAGCTTAACAACAATGGAATTTATGTGATGAGAACTTCATGAAATCATAAATCTTTTATTTTTAGCGACAAATAAGTAAAACTATTACGCTGCATTCCATGTATGTGATTGAAAACGTTTGTCGTGACTGTATGTTTTTTAATCTATCACAGAGACAGCGGAGAGCCACTACGGTCGTGGAAAAATGACATTTTTAAATGCACTAGACAAGCACTAGACTGTATATTTCATTTAAGTGATTGAAACTTAAGTAAAAAGTGTACGGACTACGATATTCTTTACCAAAATGTACCAGTATTGCCAAGAGCTCATTTCTAAAGTAAGAACTACAACAAATTCAAAAGAAGGTTTCCTAAGTTTAAACTTAGTTTGGAGTGAGCTTGTTAACTGAATTGTAACTACTCTGGTTTACTGACGAACTAACTAGCCATTCCAAATATTTCTGTTGTAAAAACCACGAAGTGAAAACAAATATAACATACTGCATACACTCTGTATTAATGATAAATGACAGTCGCTCGGAGTTATGATAAATAAAAAAAAATAAAAAGCGTCACAAAAATATTTATCTGACCTAGATTCGAACCCACCACATTCCGAATTTTTGAACAAGGCAAAATATATTCATACGCATACCAAACTGCGAATCGGCTTAATAGAGTCAAAATTATTTATATATTGTTCCAAAACGAAAGAAAAAACATATATAGTTTAAAAATGCGCAGTTTCCCAGTAAAAAGACCAAAGATTTCACTCCCCCAAAACTCTATTGATACTAGACTTCATAGTAATACTTGCAGCCGTTTTCGAGAAACCGATTATATATATACAAGATTGTCTCGTTTAAAGTATATTATATCCAGCAGCAAGCGTAACTATTGCCACGTCTCCACTGGTTGGCCAACGGCCAGTGTGACAAATGCCTATGAACACCACTATTATAACATTAATACGTGAAGCAAAAACTTTCACTACAGATTAATGAGAATTGTGCCACCGGAGAAGTATGATATTTGGCCGGTAAATTAAAGTCTATGTGGAGGAATGAAGGTAGAAATACATAAAATAAATAAAAGTAACAACAACACAGTACACACACTACACCACTGTGTGTTTGATAGATATACAATTTTGTTACATGTTGACGTTTGTCGATCTGTCACAACATTAACATATTTTTATTTTTTTTCTATCTACGAGGCAAAAAACTCTTATAAAGTTCAAACTTAAAAGTTATATTAATATGAATTATTATAGGTGAATTTCGATAACAGGGCGACCAGTTCATATTATTAGGTATAAAACCTCATTATCACCATAATCCCTAGCCACTAACGTCGCTATAATTGGAGCTAACCCTACAATTTGTTGAGGATTAAGGATGGTTTGGAGTGGGACTATGTGATCCGGAATCCGGAAGGCCGGGGAAAATTCAGAGCATTGGAAGTAGAACTCTGCGCTAATACGATAGAGCTGAAAATCGAACACACAAGTGTCGAGACAAATATCAATGTCATATATGACAGATCGCCACTCTTCGATTTTCAGTGCTCTGAATTTTCCCGGGCCCGACGAATTCCGGATCATATAGTCCCAGCCTAAGCGCTAGCCATACATCCATATTCCGTAAAAAACCTCTGAAATTTTATGGTGTCCCCTCTATTTTCTAGTCTATGGAACAGGGGAGTCGCATTTAGATAATAGCGGGATAGAGGGGGAACTTTGCCGCGCTTTGTAGCGGTCGGCAGTTCGCACTTTGAAGTGCATAATGACGATTTGCATTTCACCGTATTATCCGGCACATCTGATTTTGTATCATTTAGTTAATGGCTCGGATCACAAAGGGAATTTAGGTAATATATTATTGTGTATTGTTACCGAGAAATGTTATATTATAGTTTCCATTAAGCTGGGACTATATGCTCCGGTATCCGGATCACCGGTGAAAATTCAGAGCAGTAAAATTAGAACACTGGACTAATAAAATAGGGTTGAAAATCGAACACACGAGGGTCGAGTCCAAAGTCAATGTCATTTATGACAGCTCGACACTTGACACTTCGGTTTTCAGCTCTATTGTATCAACGCAGAGTTCTATTTCCAATGCTCTGAATTTTCCCCGGCCTTCCGGCTTCCGGATAATATAGTCCCAGCCTTAGGTACCTACTGTTGTTGTTGTTTCGAGAGTAGCTGTGAATATGTTTTCTATCAGAAATAGAATATAATATATACAAGAACATTTTTGGCAAAGCACAAGTATTTGAAAGTTGGAAAATCTTAAAAATGTCATGAATTTAATGGTAATAATTTATTATAGGTACTGTGCGGGAGACGGGGCTCCGCCTCACGCGCCGGGCGCCTCACGATGTAGTAATTAGTGTGTTCATACTAGAATATGATATACATTTTATCACTAACTAAATAGCTCCTTAAGTATAAGCATTATGTCTCTGAGTGCAGCTGCTATAGTTACTGTTGGCAGTGGTTGGGTTATATTACATACACCACAATCTTCCTCTTCATAGCAGACCTATTCTAAGTTCATGGTCCTCGTGTGTTAAGAAAGCCGCGTGAAACACCCTATCAGATGGTGTACATTAAAGGCATTACAGATTACGTACAAATAGAACAATATGTGTCGTGTTCCGGGCCGCTGGGCATCAATCGATGAGTGGACATAGCGATTTCCCGTCCACTGCACAGCTGGCCATATTTACTGTTCAATAAAAGTCGGCGTGAAGCCTACTGTAAAGACATATCAAATTGGATACAAAAGATTTTTCCAGCCGTATGTTGATTTATTGGTTGGTTGATTTCGTTGGTATCTACAAAAATCCAATTAAATCCTCTATATTGCTAATTCTCCAGAATCACTCTATCTACTGCCGAAAAGATCTAAACAAACACATGGAGAATAGAGTAAGGAGTACCATCTCCATACATGAAAAGTGTCCGTAAAATAGCGTTGAATAGGGGGCACTACAGACGCAAGGGAGTAAAGCGGCAAAATTTATACTGATAATTAAATCTTAGGATCTTCATCGGTTTTTTATATAAAAATATTAACTGACTGAATTAACTACTAAAAACTACTCATAGTCATTAAAAAAATAAATGACTAAGCTCAACTAACTTCACTCTATCTCTTATTTCTAACTTCATATCACACACCCTTGCCACTCTAGCGCCATTATGGCCAGTTTTGGAACTATTATTTAATTACTTTTGTCGGACACTTTTTAGCTTTTCTGCCTTAGAGAGATGGTCCTCCTTACCTCTATTCTCCATGAACAAACAGACAGCGGAAGCGAATTCATTTTACACTATGTAAAGAAGAAGATACAGTCAGATTAGAAGAAGATATACAGTTAATAAAAGAGAATCTAGTTCTTTGACTTTTACTGTCAATAATTTTACTATTCATTCGAATAGGTACATCATTTTTTCTCCATAGACTAATCATTGATCACGCTGGGCGGTCGAGCCAGCGAGACCAATAAAATATCTTTGCATTTATCTAAATCGACCTTTACGTATTTTTATTTCTCGTAACAGATCTTGAATCGTGGCGTCCTGGTACCATGGTAGATAGAACATGCGTTTTAGGGGTTAGCCAGGAGTGGTCTACATTAATAATAATAAAAATAATAGCTATGGTCGCTTCCAGACCACGTCAATCTAGTCCCGTGGTAAGTTCTCGAAGAACTTGTGTTACGGGTACCAGACAACGAAAATATATTTAATACTTTACACAAATATTTTTTTAATAGATAAAAGGAAAATCTGATTTACTGACGTATCAACGCACCGGCCAAACCCGGAGGGCTAGAAATTTGAAATTTTCACACGTATTTCTCATATGACGTAAGTATACACTAAAAAAGGATTTTTCAAAATTCAACCCCCAAGGTGGTGAAATAATAAAAGGTTGCATGAAACTTTCTATCCCTTGGACATATTTGCATGAAATTTCGTTTAAATTGAGTACGGAAAAATAATGAGTTACGTAAAATAGGGATAAAATAGGGGTGAAAGTTTTAATTCATTATAAAGATATCGTTCAAAACTAATTTGACGCGGGCGAAGACGCGGGCAAATGCTAGTATTTAATAGACATCCATGACTCAGGAATATAGAAATAAAATTCAGACAGAATGCCTTGTTTTCATTTTTAAATATTTTAAAGTTTAAAGTCACGCACATAGTAATTAGACCAATAAACAAGGATATTGAACCTGACCTCTAACCCGATATTGCAGAAGCGTCAAAACTATCTGTTAAATTGGAATGAAAATCGCATCTGCTCTGTTTGCTTCGTTAAATGGTCAAACATTAAATTCAGTTACGCCAACAATGCAGTTTCGTTTTTTACGGGTTTAGTTGCGTCAGTGCCCTATTTTTTGACGCAGCATTATATTTGTGATATATTGCTAATTTATTTGTATGTTTATTATTGGTTAATTATTTAAAGACATTAGCTGAATTTACTTCGTAAGATTTAACACATTTACAATACAGACTAGTGTTTTTAATAGCAGAATTTTATATTTAAAAATAAACTTAACCAGTCGGTAGTCAGAATGTAAGCTTATAAAATATAAAATACAATGGAAACCAGCCTTATTACCTAGCTGTACAACAGCAAAAACAGTGACTGTTCATGCAGTTTGAATACTGTGGAGAGTGCTTGAATTGAGTGCGCATCAGTATTCATACTCGTATAAATATGACAGCCGACATAATGGCCGCAAAGCCCGCGTATACAATTGTACATTCGGTATTCACTTGTATTTTATTTATTGAACGACCCAATTGAGCGATTCATTTTAAATATAACGTATTTTATAATGCAGTGAGATTTGGTATTCGTCGACTATCTTGCGACTGGATTTGTACGTAATTACATTTTCAAATAGAACATTAATTCATCCTTGATGCAAATTAACATTTTTATAAAAGCATCGTAGAAAAACACCCTAAATTTCGAATAAACAAAACAATTTTAATGAAACGAAAACATCAAATTGCCTTAGATTATCGTGTCGAGACTGAAGAAGCGAGGCTTCAAGTGGCATAAACAAAAGAAATATAATAAAAACAAAAAAACTCTCGTTCAGCGAAACTGCTAAAGTGCGGATCAAACAAAAACAAAGTGAATATAATAATGAACGAGTTGCTATTATTTTTTCTCATTTCGCTGATAGCAGTTAGATTTGTAATGTACACAGCCGCGCCGTTATTACAAACTTCAAACTTTCATCCGACTCGAAATATAGGTCACTTAAATTACATTTTTTGTAATGAAACAGAGGGTAAGAATTAGGAAGGTAACTTTGTTAGAGTGAGTGATTAAAGATTTTCAGGTAGGTAATTAGTATTAAGAGATTATTTTTCTTTCTCATAACATTTCACATTGTGTAATTTATCATTGTAAAAAAGTTAAAATGAAAAAAAAACTTTCAAACTTGTTTATTACATTTGCACTGGAAATAAAATATTAATTACTTTTTTAACTGAAAAAAAAAAGAACCACAACTATCACAGTGAATAAATGTAAATAGGTGTTTAATAGATTTTCATGAAAAGGATGTAACTTCAAAATGTTTTTTCGCATTATAACATACGCGAAAATATAATTTAAATTACATACTCAGCATGGTGTCAACAAAAGCTTTATATTCTGGCTTATAAAGTTTATATCTAAACCCGGTTTAACTGCCTCTCCTCTCGATTAATCCAGTTATGATTTATAAAAGCAAAACAGGTTTCGTTTTACGACCAGCATTATTTATCTGGTTATTTATTCATTATTTATTTATATATATATATATATATATATATATAAGCAGCGTATTTAGAGCACTTATTTATCATAGCATTAATTACTACCTTTATTAGGTAGTAAAGTAATGATGAAGTGCTTTTTAGGGTTCTGTAGTACACAAGGAACCTGTATAGTTTCGCTCTGTCCGTCTGTCCGCCCTTTTAAGTTCTGTAATTATGAATTTAAATTTGGTATTGTTATAGATTGTGTATAGATTTCGGTTTTGGCATCCTGAAACAATAATTGTATATCTCAGGGGTACATACATACATACAAGTGGGAATAAAAATATTTTTTCATTCTACTTCATCGTGTGTGTGTGTCAAATATGTCTATTTAAATAAAAGCAAGGTTTCATACATGAATTTAAAGAAATAAGATTTATCACAGCAACTCTTCGACCATACTAAATTTCGTGAACAACGGCTCCAAGTATTTACTTGCAGCCGTTACCGAGATTACGATTATGTATATACAAGATTGTCTCGTTTAAAGTATAAGATGTAAAATTTTAGTTTTTAATATGTAACATCTTTCCTCTCGCTTTCTTGCAATTTGTGGGAGTGACTTCGTGAAATGGGAAGGAAGTGTTTAACAGGAAGTCGTGGAAGCCTGCGCTATTTGATTTGAAGAATGAGCGCGCGTTGGTGGAGTTGGCCGTCAGATTCGAATAAAATATTTCAGGATTTGGCTTTTTTTTAATTTTGAGGTCGATTTCTGTCACTGATTAGTAGAAAAGTTTCCGTATTTTTTTTATCATATTAGAAAAATAATTTTTTTTAAATAATATTTTCATAAAATGTTACACATATGCGGCTACTGTAAGGCTCGCTCGTTTTTTTAATGCGTTAAGAAATAATGAGAAATTAAACTTATATATTTAATTAGTCTAAAATAAAACTTACATGCTTAGTTTACTTACAAGTTACATGAAAAAAATAAGCTCACAAACTTCGGAGAAAATATTAAAAATGTTGTGCATGAATTTGCACATTTCGTAGCAATTTACGAGTCACAATCGCAGTGACTTTTGTATGAGGAGTTTTCATAAGACTCACGAAAATGCGTAAAACTATTGATTTTTTGTCTGATATTCATCTTTATCATTAATCTAATATATAAAGATCTTGTGTCGCAATCTATTTTTTCAACCCCTAAATGATAAGGGTGACCAGACACTAAATGTTTTTTTTTATTTTTTCATTTTTTTTATTTTTTATTATAACATAATAAAGCAGAACAACGTCTATCGGTATTACTAAGGCGGGTCAATAAGTCCGTGACTTTTTGAATTTCTAACCTCCTTACTGAAAAAGCAACACTACTCCTGTCAACAGGCATCTGTCAGTTGACTCCTTTCAAAATTTGAACTTGCTGCGTCAGTTAGTTTGTGTTTTACAGCTATCTTTATCAGACTATCCAGTAACATAAGGAAACAATGGAAAAAAGTGAATTTCGTGTGCTTATTAAGCATTATTTTTTGCGAAAAAAAAACCATTACCGAGACCAAGGCTAAGCTTGATAAATACTATGGGGACTCTGCACCATCGATTTCAATGGTAAAAAAGTGGTTTACTGAATTTCGTTGTGGCCGTACAAGCACTGAAGATGCCGAACGTCCTGGACGCCCAGTTGAGGTCTCTACACCCGAAACAATCGAAAAAATTCACGATATGGTGTTGGCCGACCCAAGATTGAATGTGCAAGAGATTGTGGAAGCCATAGGCATCTCGCATGGCTCAGTGGTTTCAATTTTGAATGATCACTTGGGCATGAGAAAGCTTTCCGCAAGTCGACCACAAATGCAATCGTGTAACAACTTCACAGGAAGGTTTGGCGTTGTTTAATCACAATATGGAGGAGTTTTTGCGCCGTTTTGTAACCGTGGACGAAACATGGATCCATCACAACACACCAGAGACCAAACAACAGTCAAAACAGTGGGTTTCTAAGGGTGAATCGGCGCCAAAGAAGGCCAAGGTGGGTTTGTCAGCCAATAAAGTTATGGCGACTGTTTTTTGGGATGCACGTGGGATAATCCACATTGACTATCTTCAAAAGGGAAGAACAATTAATGGGGAATATTATGCCAACTTATTGGACCGCTTCAATGAGGATTTGAAAAAAAAACCGACCTCATTTGGCCAAGAAAAAAGTTCTTTTTCACCAAGACAATGCAAGGGTGCACACATGTGCAGTTGCCATGGCAAAAATCCATGAATTGGGCTATGAGTTGCTCCCACATCCACCCTATTCTCCAGATTTGGCTCCGAGTGACTACTTCTTGTTCCCAAACCTGAAAAAATGGCTCGGTGGAAAAAGATTTGACTCCAATGATGAAGTCATCTCGCAAACAAAGGCCTATTTTGAGGACCTCGACAAATCATATTTTTTGGAAGGGATAAAAAATTGGAGAAGCGTTGGACTAAGTGTATAGAGCTCAAGGGGAACTACGTTGAAAAATAAAATGATTTATTTATCAAAAAATCAGTGTTTTATTCCAAAAGTCACGGACTTATTGACCCGCCCTCGTAGATAATGTAATGTAAAATCGCAGTTAAGTACACAATTCATAAATGCAGCTTTAAACATAAAATTGCATTGTACTTATTTTTATATGTTAAAAGATGACAGATTTGATTGTTTGTTTGCATTGAATAGGCAACGACCGATGGACCGATTTTGATGAAATTTGGCACAGATATAGAGTAGACAACGAGGAAGGACATAGGTTACTTTTTATCGTGGCCGAATATATAATACGAGTTTCTGCGTATTTCCTTGCGCGTTCGAAGTCGCGAGCGACGTCTAGTAGTAGTGGGGACAGGCTCTATACTATGGTACCAGTACCATCATAAATTCTCAGAACGGAAATTTTCAAACAAATCAGAGTGACCCACTGAGCGTCTATCGCTAGTCCCGGCCTGGCCCGGGTATACACTGTATAATCCGTTTTCCATTATCGCATAAAGCGCTCGGATTGATCATGGCTTTGCAGTTCTGATTACCCCTTTACACTGTGTAATCGAATTACTAGATATTGTCACTTATCGTTTGGTTGTTAAGTTGTTTATAATATTTATCACTTAAAAACAAGTGGACTCGTGCTTATAAGGCTGACCCCACATTAGGCGTGCGCGTGTCTCGGGCGTGTAAGTGGCGCGAGCAGCGCCCGCATCGCTGACACGCCCGAAGAACGCGCACGCCTAATGTGGGGGAGGCCTTAGTTCATACCGATCGACAGTTGGAAGGAAGTATTTTGTATTCTTCGCTCTAGGTACTAAAAGCCTGTTTTTTAAAGAAAGATAAATGCAAATTTTATGAATCTTTTTCTTTCATTAATGACTTACTATTTTTAAAATAGATATAAGAGATTCCCAGCGGCTTACGAAAAAATTGTTCGATATTAAATGCATAACCCTACCATAAGAACACCTATATCGATATTGTCGATATAATCTGTATCAATTTCAGTTGCAAGGGTAGAGCATTTATCGATATAATAACGGTAACGAGCTACAACCCTATCGAGTTCGCGTTTAATTACAAGGAACGGAGTAATTCATTTCGCATGTATTCGGAATTGTATGTTATTCAATAACGATAATTTGTAATATAAAACATTTTGAATTAGCGTAGTAGGTATATATTGTATGTTACGTTTTATTACAATGTAAGTTGTTCTTTAAGAAAATACTGCTACAGCCCACAGAAGAGTATATAATGACATAATGGCACCCATATGGTACAGTTCGGACCGCGAATCTGAAACTGCATTCTTAACCGCGTATGGATCTGTGCAGTTTGGTCTAAGTATAATATTTCGTGCTAATCACGATTAAAAATGCGCCCACCAAATGCGCCAATGTCAAAATATGTCAAAATAACAGTGACTTTGATGCCTAAGACTGTTTAATTTAGTTAGTCAGGAGGCTATATTTAAAGAAGAAGGGGCATTTTTGTATGGAGCCTGTCCCCACTACTGTAGTATTACAAGACATATATTATATCAAATAAAAGGACTTGAAAAGTATGTCATGTTATTGTATGACAAAAAATCTATAAACTGTGGGAGAAAAAAGTTAATGAGGCTTAAAAAAAATATATCTATAAATATAATAATTATTATTGCACCATTTCATAGTGTTGCTAGTAAGGAACAATATCTGGGATACAATACAATAAACAGGATGTATTTTTTTACAATGTATGTGAATCCTGGCTAGGAAAATTGAGTTATCAAAAATCTAATGATAAGATTTCAGTTTTCATCCTGTCAGACTTGACATCCCGTTGGACTATTTCTAATTTTTTTTAAACTTCTCTTATAACGCCCAGAAGAATAATTTACCATGTACTAAATCTTTTTTACTTTTTTTCTATACATAATCGTTTTAAAATTATTTTTGCTATTTAATTGTATGTATTTTAATGTAATTTTTAAATCTAATGAGATTAAAAAAAAATATTTTCGAACCCACAGATTAGGAAAAAAATCCATTCTGTATTTTTGCAAGATTCGATAGCGTCACTAGTAAGAAACAATTTTCAGAAATTAATTATGTGCGAAAAATTGAGGTAAGAGCTTAGTTTAGCATTTTATTATTCTTCCATACATTTCTTCAAAATATGAGGCAGTTTATCAAAATATAACACTTTTATGAAGTTTGAAGTATACCATTACTTCCCAAAAATTATTCGTTATATACACAATTCTAGCAACACAATGAAATGGTGCAATAATACAGAATAATTTAAAAAAATAATTTTAACCTTTAACATTAACTTGTTTCTTCCATGGTTGAGAATTTTCGTTATACAATAAAATGACACTTCTTAAGCATTTGATATAAATGTCCTGTAGTGTTACAAGGGTGGGGACGTTGTGCCCCTTCTTCTTTAGACGTATAAAGAGGATATAATATAGGTGTTGCTGTGTCATTGGTATCACCACCTTTACTTAAAACTTAATAATTAATTAATAAAAACAAGGCAGAGCCGCGGGAAAAAGATAATAAGCTACATTTTTCGTACATATTAGATACTTTCAAAATAGATAAATAGTACTCAATCTGCAAAAGACTTGAGCTTCCCTAATCCACATTACCTAAATTATTTATCTATTTACCTTTTACAAAAGCTTGATATACAGCTGCATTCATGCTTACTTCACAATGAATAGCGCCGCTTTTGATGAGCTCATGTAAATGATATAGAGTCCGGTGCCAACTGTCAGGTGAGTGATTAAGCGACCTGGCACGGCGCTGCGGATGTGTAGCGCTCGGGATAGTGTCGCTTGAATGTATGTTGATAACTAAATCAGTTATTTACGAAAATATAATTTTAAATAAATTAATTCTAAATAAGTGTATTCATTTAATATTTAAATAGGTTATATTTCCTTGTACGTCAATGGAGATAAGATGAGTTGAATTATTATAAGCAAAAACTATCAGTACAGTTTTACGAGAATAGGCTAGATGACTGATTTTTTTATTGCATAAATGAATAGTACTCTTAAATATGAGTGACTTCTCAGAAGAAACAGTATATCAAAAGTATATCAATACTTTCAAAGGTACAGCGATTTGTATACAAAATTTCGCAAGTCTCGTGATAATCGCTCCATACTAAAGTCGTACTTAGCTGTGACGTCACGATGTACGTCACAATTAGGTAAAAGTATAATATATGTACAATACCGACTTTTTTTTGTACACTATAAAATATTATATAGTGATGCCTCAATATTTCTGAGTATATTAATGAAACTAAATATTTTAGATGTAGTCATCTCCTCTATTTAGCCGGCGGAGTACGAAATTTGGCCGGGAGATTAAAGTTTATGCGGAGAAAGGTGTACTGAGGATAAAGCTAGTTATTTTTTAAATAATGTTTAGAAATAAATGCAATTATTTAATATAACAACAACACACACTACATTCATGCGTTTGATAGATATACAATTTTGTTACACGTTAAAGTTCGTTAATATGTCACAACATTAACATTTTTTTCTACCCAAGAGGCAAAAGAACCTTTATAAAGTTCAAACTTAAAAAACATACGAATTAATAGGTATAATTAATAGGTATGGGCAAATTTCGACCACAGGGCGACCTTTATTTATGATTAATAGATAACGCGAAATGCATAATGGTACAAGCTCCGATTTTTTTCCTTCTCCACATCCACGGGCCGGATTGGTCCATGCTATCTTTAGATTACCTTAGTTCAATATTTTTTTTTGTTTTTTGTCTTCAATTATTGTATTCTGTGTCTGGGTGTCCACTTTATTATCCGCTTAGGATGATATGCGGTGACGTCATCTATGTTCTTTATTTACAAGGTCAGATTAATAACTAAGGGCACAAAGACCAACACGAACCTTTTTATACGCAAATATATCCTGCAATTTGGCGCTAATTCCCGCGTTTTTATCCGTAGATTGTGCAGCGCGTAAATCAAACGACGCAGCAGCATGTTGCCAAATAATTCACAGCGAAATGGGGCGGGCGTGCGAGCATAACTATAAAAAGCTATAAAAATTCACCGGCTAGTATTTTCGTAACACCCCCGAAATGTCCTATTAGGTGCTTTATTTGAAATATGACGTCATTCTTTTTTGTCAAGCGATTTTTATTCGTTATCTCATTTGGATGTTTCCGTGTTTCGAAATAAAGAGGACAAAAGCTTGTTCATGAATAGAAGGTTACAAATTCAATTTTAAGGTTTTATTTTTAAATAGGGATTTTAAGTTTTTCTGGATACCAGAAGCAAATATTATATTTATTACTAACGTCCCATAAGCACATATTAAAGAAAGACGAACAGATAAACAGCTACATATTATAATAGTTAGTTTTCGTTATGTTGTGCACTACAAGCATACGGTGTGTCCACAATTGTGAAGAAAAAATGTGGGCCGTTGAAGGGGTTACGTTAAAATTTTCAAATTTGGATCGATTTGGTTCGTTCTATGAAAACTGTTTCTCTGTACATAAGGATGTATATTTTCTACTTTGTGCCATAAGACTGTTTGTCATTTAGCAAAAAAGTAATATTACATTAACTTAAATTTGCTATAAATGCCATATCTATAACGTATTGCTAGTTCGGTAGTTACTGGTAAAATGCCTACCTATAAGGATATTTTGAAACAATAAAATCATCTAAAGCCTCTTATACGTAATTGTTTACTGTCTAAAATAGTTTTGAGCATCGAGTTTCTTTTATGTATGCAATTATAATTCAATTTAGAAAAACAAATTACAAAATGTTGCTTATACTTCAATCCCTCTTACTAAAATTAAACGTTTTTATACTATAGAGAAGGACAAAATTGCAAATCACAAAATTCTTATTTGGGTAATATCTTATTCAGGCATTAATTACCTTTTCAATGTCTAGAAAAAAACCAATTCTTTTTTCGTCTAGAACAATCGATTTTTCTCCACATAATTATTCCGTCTAATTCCATCGCCGCTTTCAATTATATCGAAAAAGATAAAAGATAAATTGATAATTCACAGTAAGAAAGGAACAAAGGAATACAATTGTGAGACTAATTAACGTCAACGAACCGGGATTTCAGCCTCCCGAGCTTCATTTTTTCTTTTTGTTTCTTTTCTGACGAGTCTTTGTTTATGGCTGAATATACCTAATTGATTGTGAAAAATTGTTATTGCTACATAATTAAATGAAAATAAGTATTTGTCTGTCGAAAATCAACGAACTTAGAATCAGTTAATATCCTTGTAAAAAGTTGACCCTCTTTGTAAAGTAAAAGATAAAACTAAAAAATATTTTCGGACATAAGGCAAATTGACCTATACAAATTGAAGTTCCTTCATTCAATTTTAAAATCTATACCCCTTTGCGTGCGGTATGGCTGCGTTTCGGTCGCGGAGCCACTGCTTTGTATGTATTTATATGGAGCACTAAACAATCACCGTGAACCGCGTCGCGCGACCGGTGCGCGAGAAGGTTTATGGCTGGATTGCTGGTCGTGGTCGCGGATTGCGGTCTCACGTCGAGACCGCATAGATCGGAAGGCTACTTTTATTTATTCAAGGTTGTTGCGGTTGTAAATAATTACAGATTATAGCCCATGTGTGTGCATGGAAACACGGCTTCAACATAACGTCCCCATTCTTAATTTAATATTCCGAATGGTTGTTAAGAAACTCCAAAAGACATTCTCAAGGATTCAACACTCGCCATTGAGCCTGATGTCACAAAGGACACTCGGGAGGATATTTAGGGCAGCTGATTTCACGAAAAGTGATTTTCCAATATGTCGAGGAGGCTTTAACACGGAACGGGAGAGCTTTTGACGCAGGTAATTCTATTGTCATTTGCCTTATAAGTGGCGTATTTAAAAAAAAAAAGGAATCGATTTTTCACTTCCTGGGTCATAATTAAAAATATAACTTACATATTTTTCGCTACCAAAATGTAAAACAGGTCACTTTTTTAAGGAGTTTTATGCTTCACGCAATATTTTGCAATGCATTGTCGTTTGCGGTTTTTTCGTAGTATACAATAGGTACGTCATACATATTACTACGCGTTGCCTGCGACTTCGTGCGCGAAGTCTCGAGGACACCGTTCATTTTACTGCAGTAAATAATAGCATATGTCCTTCCCCGTTATCTACTATATCGCTGTGCCATATTTCATCAAAATCGGTCCAGTAGTTTTGGAGCCTATTCAATGCAAACAAACAAACATGTAATATTTCCTCTAAAATATATTAGTATAGATATATGCCTTAAAACATGATAATAATATACCTATTATGTATCCTTTTTTAAAAGGGCGACACGGTGCTCATGAGTTTACCAAGTGCGTTACGTCCGTTGCGTGGCGTTCGAATGCCTAGTATCCATTGTACTACGTAATACGGACGATAATCATTTCAATCAGCCGATCGTTTAGCTCGTTTTCCCCTGTATCATAACAATATTTGTGATGAAACGTTTTAAAATACTATGGTTACCTTATACTTGTTATACATATATACTCATTGTTTTCTTGTAACAATCACTTGTCCAATTTCAGCCACTTAAGAAAAAAAGAAAATCAACGAAGAAAGGTCCGTTATTAATTGCGTCTCATCAATCACAGAATGTCCGCCTCGAGACGCAAGCGGCGCTGTATTAATAAACCTTTAATAAGTTGACACTAATGCAGTAACGTTGTAGATTAGGTATGGGAAGGATAAGAATTATTTGCACCTTTTTAGCTAAAACAACAGAGTGTGAATACAATATACAAAGAGTATGATACATGTTTGACCGCTACTTATTGTACTGGCGAAATGTACAATTACGATTCACAAGATAGATTTACAATCTAAGCGTAGCAACAGCACGTAGCAACGTAGCTCGTAAGTCAACCAAAAATAATACATAATAATATGGGGAAATAGATATATATTTTTTTTATTAAATAAGGGGGCAAACGAGCAAACGGGTCACCTGATGGTAAGCAACTACCGTCGCCCATGGACACTCGCAACATCAGAAAAGCTGCAGGTGCGTTGCCGGCCTTTTAAGAGGGAATACGCTCTCTTCTTGAAGGTTTGCAGGTCGTATAGGTCCGGAAATACTCCTGGTGACAGTTCGTTCCAGAGTTTTACAGTGCGCGGCAGAAAGTTACGCGAAAAGCGCAAGGTGGAAAACTACCACTCATCAAGGTGATGAGGATGGTATGTTTTTCGCGTGGGACGGTGGCGAAAAGTTGCAGGTGGTATGATTCCGAACAATTCCTCAGAGCACTCCCCGTGATACAACCGATAGAGGATGCAGAGTGAAGCTACATCTCGGCGTAATTCCAAGGGGTCCAAGCTGTTGGAAACACTATGGCAGTCAACAATTCGAGCGGCCCTTCGTTGGATACGATCCAGAGGGAGCAGTTGGTATTTTGGCGCCCCTGCCCAGAGATGAGAACAATAATCCATATGAGGCTGAACCTGCGCCTTGTAGAGTTGTACTCGCTCTGTTAAGAACACCAAGCTTCTTCGAGGCTAACTTGGCCTTACCCTCTAGATGATATCGGAACTGGACTTCGCTCGATATGTTGACGCTAAGTATCTCAATGCTAGGGGAGATGGTTAAAGATGTGCCCTCGAAACGAGGATATACGACCATTGGTGACTTTTTAGTGGTGAACGCGCAGACTTGTGTCTTAGTGGGGTTGAATTGGACTAAGTTACGTCTACCCTATTCAAAGACTTTCTCCAATGAATTCTCTATTTTAGACACAAGTTCGTTTCGACTCTCAATGACATTTAGCCGAGAAATATTGGGGGAGCCGGTATATACAATACTATTTATATCATAGAAAAGCATTAGTAAAAACTTCGGATACCATTAACGAGAATCAGTAATGGAGTAGTGCGGGGTGGGGGGAGAGAAGGTGTGGATGCAATAATTTCCCTTTGTGTCGCGGAATACGATTCAAATGAAATTTAAAAGAGCTAACACGAAATTGCGTTTTATACTCTTTCAATACTTTTTCTGTCTCATAATATATTTACATTTATTTACAATATATTATATTTGGATCCCATTTTATTCCTTTAGGGGATGAATTTAAAAAACAATGTACTCATAAATTTATTTTTATTAGATTGAATACAAAATAAAAATATAAATACAGGCGGATTTTATATTATGTCATTCAAATTTTCAACCCTTATTTTGTACCTACAGGTGATATGAATCTAAAAGTATTAAGTATTAAATTATTAAGTATTAAGCGGCAAGTATTAAGCGGCCGTAATTATCTTTTCTCGAAGCATTTCGCGGCTTTTTCGTGCCCCCATATTTTCGTGTGTAACAAAGCTAGCGGTCAAAATTTTTGTCGCAGAGAAATCGTTTTAAAGCTTTTGTTTTAAATTTAATTAAAATCGAGTACATAGCTTAGGAGATATTAAGCGGCAAAAAACCTGATTTTGAAAGATATGGATAGATGTATGGAGGTAGAGAGAATAAACATAATTCAAAGCATACTTCTAGCAGACTTAGAAATTTCATATTTTCTGTCAGACTAAGTTACTAGCTACATATAAGGGGAAAACATAGAAAAAGTAAAAATTATGAAAAAAAAATAATTTTAGATTTTTTTATTTTACGAATTCACAGGAACATACAAGTTCACTGATAACTTTGTAATTGTTATGTATATAACAAATCACATAAATTGAGAAGTGGTAAATTATTTCAGGTTACAGTAGATGCTTCGGAACGAATGGGTCCACTCGATCGGATAAATAAGACGGCCTCACAGAAAACAGATGGGAAATAGCACTTGCGTTGTGTCTCACTGTATGAGAAAGATACCGGTGTCCCAAAGTGGGACACCAGTACCTTCCTCATGCAAAGCTCGCAAACGCACTTGTGAGTTACAATTTGGTGTTGCGAATGTCCATGAGCGGCAGTAAATATTTTAACTATGGAATAGATCTGGACACGAGCAATCGGATCGCCCGTTAGTATGAAATTGTAATAAGTTCTTACTAATTAATTTGAAAACCAGCAAACCGATCGTCTGGTGGTTAGTAATCGTTATCTGGTGGTACGGTAGTGGAAGCGCAAGGTCATATCAGACCTCCTTTTCTCGAAGCGTTTCGTCGATTTTTGAACCCTCATATCTTAGGTTTAGATTATCTATTCTATATTTTCTAGATTATCTATTTATATTATTAGATAATCTATTATATAATTCAGGGTATGTTTCCAGTAGCGGACCTATTAAACATGCAAGGTTTTGACGGCATAGGTTTATACTTTAGATATTATTGACATCTAAAAACTCCTGATTTCGTCACTGACTCATTGATGATAAACAAAATTATAGCTACTTCAGGATGTCTTTGATGAACTTTGATACATAAGCTTGTATTATTACACAACTAACATAACAATTGTCAAAATTGAAACTTTTTTCCTCCAACCCCTTAAACTAGGGGATGAAAGTTTGTACGCGATAGATGGCTCTTATAACAAAACTTAAAAAATATTATGATTTATCATTAAAACGATTATTAATTGCGTTCAGATTAATCAAGTCCGTTCAGATTAATTGTTATTAATCTTAACGCACTTGTAACGAGTAATTGATTCGAGAACGTACATGTGGTTCCTCTGGTGTTGTGGGTGTCCACGGCCAGTAATTATATTATTTATGGAAAAGATCTAGAAACAAGCAAATGGACCGCCTGATAGTAAGTAATTACTCCCGCATTAAGACATTCGCAAAACCGGAGAAATTGTAAGTGCGTTCATGGTCTTTAAAACCGCAAATTCCTTAGTCTTCGGGTAACCTACAAAAAGAAATGAGATTCCACAAAAACATTAACTAAATGAAAAAAGCCAAGTATTTCCTTTGCAAAAAGTCATGAGATGTCGTAGAGACCAAGTGAAATTTTTTCGAGTGAAATTCAAGATAGTCCATTTAATACATACATACATATAATCAAGCCCCTTTCCCGTAGGGGTAGGCAGAGACCACTTCTTTCCACTTGCTACGATCCTTACATACATGTTTCGCTTCGTCCACTTTCATTATTCCCTTCATACACGCTCTTCGGTTTAGGGTACTCTTGACCTGGCCTTTTTTCAAGACATCCCTGATTTGGTCTCGAAACGTCCGCCTAGGTCTACCCCTTCCAACACTTCTATTCACACTCGCCTTATACACTTTTTTCGTCAATCGTTCTTCATTCATTCTCTCGACATGGCCAAACCATCTCAGCATACCTTTCTCAATTTTTGTCACTACATCTTCTTTCAGACCACAAAGTTTCCTTATCTCACTATTTCTTATCCTGTCACTCAGTTTAACTCCTATCATACTTCTTAACGCTCTCATTTCAACTGCATTTATTCTCCTTTCATGTTTCTTCTGCCATACCCAACTTTCACTTCAATACATGAGTGTCTGAACCAACACCCCCTCATGCACAGCCAAACGAGCTTTGTTAGACACCCTCCGACTGCTCATAAAGGAGTGCAAAGCTCCATTCACCCTGTTTCCTGCATTCACTCTTCTTTCAATATCACTCTCACACTTTCCATCTCTTTTAAACTTTTATCCTAGATAAACAAACTCAATCACCTGTGCAATTTGTTCATCTCCAATCACGATATTGCAGTCTGTTACTGCCTCATCTCTTTCAAACACCATAACTTTTCTTTACATTCATCTTCATTCCCTTTCTAACAAAAGCTCCACTCATAGCAGTTACCATCTCCTGCAACTCGTCAGCCGAAGACGCAAGTAATACTTGGTCATCAGCATAGAGAAAACATTTGATGAGTAGCTCATTCATTCTCAACCCACTTTCATTCTCTTTTAAATCTGTCAAGCAATTGTCCATGAACAGACTGAACAGCCACGGTGACGCTACACATCCCTGTCCAACACCTTTTTCGATATTAAACCATTCAGTGTATGCCCCATTTATCCTTACACAAGCCCTAGAATCTCTATAAAGTGATTGCAATGCTCGTATGAGGATAATGCTCACCCCGTTCACGGACAATGCTGACCACAATTCATTCCTCACCACTCTATCATAGGCCTTTTCAAGATCCACGAACGTGTAATAGACCTTCTTGTTTTTAGCCAAATACTTTTCGGCTATGCATCGCAATGAAATTTCTGTTGGCATGGTTTCGACTTAGAGATACGTCGCTTGGCTGTAGCTATGCTAAAAATCTATAAACGAAAAAATTTTTGTGACCGAGTACTTCGCCGCATACCCAGTGTCATAATCCTGTGCACGCCACTGCAACCTACCCATTAAAATGCCCTAACATCACGATCCGTTCATTTTCTCCGCATTTATTCAAGACCTCTCTCATGCTATCCCAAAATTCCTCTCTCTCTCTTGTTGGGCTTTTAATGACCCACCTCTGCGCAGATCCGTCGGTTCATAGACCCCAAGATAAACAAGCGAGTGAGTCCGACTTTTAACCTTATCCAGAGGAGTCTTGGGCTTACACATTCATGCTCTATCACACATTCAACTATTCGAGAGGAAAGAATCACACCAACTCCTTGACAGCCTCGGCTAGTTTGGGGTACTCCTGACCAGTATGCCGTGTAGGGACCATGAACCGTGGTATCACATCCTTTCCTCTTGGTTACGTTCACGCATAGAATATCTATGCATCCTTCATCCATCATCAGACATAGCTCATCTACCTTACCATCCATTCCTCCTCTTACATTCAACGTAACGAAGCGGCTCTCCATGGGCCGCTTTTCACCCCCGCGAGAAACGGGATGAGTATCCCATGACAACTAGTTTAATGTTATCCATTTAATTAGTTACTCATAAAAAAAATGTAACCGTATGTGGAAAATTTTATTTTTATAATTTACTATATTAAATAGTGACTTGGCAATGAGCACTTTAATAAATAAATATGTGGTAACATCTTCTTTTATATATTGCCAAATTGCAAGCAATAAGGTACAAACAAGTGCAGCTGGCTGATGGCTCTTGTTTTAGAACTTTATTGCTAACTTTGTTCATCTACAAAATATTATTACATCTACTTCTTGTACAATATCGACAAAGATCCTACTCGACCAGTTTCTATACATTTTTCTTTGCACTAGGACGCCTCGATTTCCATGTTATGCCTAGTCGAACGGCAATTTTTTCGATAGTACATATTAGTTAAATATATAATATTTAATTTTTATAGGTAACACAAATTTCTTGGTTATACTCGTATGACTGCGACTTGTGTCCAAGTATGTAAGTTTCTCTGAATTGACTAAATCCAGTTCCTACATCAAGTCAAGCTTACATGTAGTAATATGGTTTTCATTAGCTTATCTCGGAATTCGTGAGTTTTCGCTTATCTCAATTGGCACTAACAACTCCACCCCACAACGGTAAATGAGTTCGTGCTCGGCTTCCCTAATACATGCAGATTTCATGGCGTAGATAAAAACTTTACGTTGATGACACCAAACAAACATATTTTAATAATGTTGTTTCAAAAGCATTTGATATATCTTTATATTAATATAAATAATTATTATTCGTGTAGGTTTTTTATCTTCTTAAGAGTTTTCAAATTAAAATTAAAAATAAAAATTAAAAAAGATAATAAAAATTTAAATTCAGCCCCTAGGTGCATAAAATAGGGGATGAAAGTTTAAAACTTAATTTCACGTGGGCAATTAAAGCTAGTTTTATATATAAGATAATATCACATAATACTTTGCGGCTAAACAGATACACATTAACATATAAAACACTATGTTGCTTTATTTAAGAATATTGGAAACATCCATTATACAAATATGATAAACTTGCGCACACCAATAATATAAGCGCTACGGCGTGTGGTATCGTTGTACGAGAAATTTACGGCCTGTATTAGATACTGCGAAAAATTTCACTTACACTATAAAATATCACTTTAAGAGGATACTAGTATACTCTACAATATATCGAACTAATATTCTGTGAGTGTTTTTAAAATGTAAACAAACAATTACAATATTTTTTTTTTAAGTAAAAAATTAGTTTCATGCGTCCACCGCGCAACTTTGTGCAACGCGGATTTTTATTATTAGTTTACCCACTCTCTTTTGTTTACTTACAAAAGTATTGTTTAAATTTCGAAAACGTAAAACGTAAACGTAAGCGACAACAGAAAACTATAATTTATAAAATATGACAACTATAAACCTCCAATATTTTTCACCGTTTAAACCTACGCTGAGCGGCCTGAGCTTCCACAATTATTTTAAGGCCAAAATTAGTCAAATCAGTCCAGCTTTCCTCGAGTTTTAGTGAAACATTGGAATCGCAATCCATTTTTATATATAAGATACCGTCTACGTAAATTATATAGCTTAAGTTAGCCGGGCTATTATTACGAATCTATTGACATCTCATTTATTAAAAATCGGACCAGTAGTGTAGGCGCTACGGTGGAACAAACATACATAGACTGCCAAAACCATTACCCTTTTGGCGTCGCCGTAGTCGGGTCAAAAATCGGGTCAAAAAAAAAAGTTCAATATAATTAAATAATTTAAATAGAAAGAAGTTATTTTGAAAAGTGTTTCAAAGCGGCCAGTACTAACCTACTTGTATTCAGCAGTGTCGGATTTAGTTCGCCACTTTCACGCGTCCGCAGCGCCGATAAAAGCCTCTTTGTGTGGAACCTCTATGCTCCGGAATACTCTCAGTGATTGTACACGAGAGGAAAATGGTGAAGGCTTTCAACTATGGGTTTACCCAAAGTAAGCCTCTAAAAATGCTTTAACTCGAACGTTCGGATATTGAGGCGGCTAGGATATATTTCTACTTGACTGGTTTTATGTAGAACTAGATATTGCCCACGTTTTCGTGTGCGCAAAAATAACCGTACATTTTTAGGTATAAAAAGTAGCCTATGTCCTTTCCCGTAGTCTATTTTTGCCAAATTTTATCAAGTCGGTTCAGTAGTTTCAGAGCCTATTCAGTGCAAACAAACAAACTATTCCTATTTACTAATAGGAATAGTTCCTATTAATAGATTCTTCAATATCCGCCATATTGAAAAAATAGAATATGTTTTGCTAAATTTCAAATTGAAGTTAAATAATAGTCTTTTTTTAATGTTCCAAAGTAAAAATGTAAAATCTAAAGATTAGCTGTCGGCCACTTTTTTTATGAACCATTAATAGTTTTTAATTTCGAAACAAAGGAAATATTATGTATAAGCGCATATTAAATTATGATACATTCGCATCTCACCATTCATTACCACTATTAACTTACTTTAAAATGTAGATTACTAAATTATTTTTACTGCTCAACTAAGCACAGATAATTCCCATTATATTCACGTAGAAAAAATACACTCCACAAATGCCTAAAGAACCCAAAAACATGATTTTAGGTGTCATAATGTAAGTGTAATATGTGGTGCAGGCGTGACAGGTGATAAATGTAACGCGGTACACGGAACCGCTCTTACGTGTCCACCTGCACTGAACCCGCGCTACATTTCACTGGATTTAAATATTAAATATACCAAGTAACGGTTTGATGACAAGTTTTGTGTGCGAAGTTATTGACACGTTTTGTATACGGCTATATCTATACTCTATAGCTTAAACTATATTAATGTATAATATTAAAATATATTATTATGTTTTGCCTGCGGCTCCGCCGGTTTTATAAATAGGAATATATCAATGTAATCCTATATTCTTTTACGTAGTTGTTTGCGCCTATAGCGCGGCAACACTTCGCGTACCAGCGCAGCGCTCGCGGGGTGTGCGGGGACTGGATGGCGGCTACCAGCATGCCGTCAACCGCAGCCACGACACATACGGACTCCTCGGCAGCTACACTAGTACTACGATTACACTAGGCTTAATAAACGTATAATTACAGTCCGCTTTTCATTGAAGGATCCACTTTGCCTCCTCAACAGGAGTTACTTTAACTTTTGATAATAGAATAGTTTTACGATGCCTTCATTGCATTAAAAAAATTACATCACTTAATTTTTTTCACTAAAATATTGTCTATGACAGTAATTATCGGTGCCTTTATATTTAAGCGATATTATATTATATTATATTATATTATATTATATTATATTATATTATATTATATTATATTATATTATATTATATTATATTATATTATATTATATTATATTATATTATATTATTTTCATCCTAATTGGAGTGTATTTAAGTGTTATATTTCTTAACTTCAAATTTTATAAAAAGTAAATAAAAATATTATAAGCTATACTTATTATATTGCATATTACACATATTATTTAACATTCGCCACCACAGTGCGACCTTGGGAACCTTTATTTTAAAATGTCTTTAACTCATGAACGCTTCCAGGTACGAATATGATTTTCATACAGTTAGATAGGCCTGATGTTCAGCATTTTTTTTGTCGTAGTTTAACTGCAGACTTTTCCGTGTAGACGGAGTAAAATGGTAAATCTATAAACACCAAATTGCCTATAATTTCGATGATATGAACAAGCTTAATTAAATTATTTAGTAATTATTTGGATTTTCATGTGTTTTAACCACATGCACAAAATAAACCTTCCAGCTTGCTTTCTTAGATAAATTTTTTGGCGAAAAATTGTCTTGCGCCAAGATAAAAATATATCTCATGAACGCTTCTAAGTATATACATAATTTTATATCACCAAATGGGTCGGATGTTCAGACTTCTTTTCGTTATGGTTTGATCACAGAGTTTTCCGTTTAGATGGAGAAAAATGGCAAAATCTATAAACACAAAATTGCATATGATTTCGCTTTTTTTTATTTTTATTATTTGCATTTTCTCATTTTTTATCTACTTGCACAAAATAACTAATCCAGCTTGTTTAGTTTTTTCAGAATAATATTTTTTCCAAAAAAATTGTTTTCGCCACAGCACACCGGCGTTCTTCTCTCGCGTTCAAAATATCTTTATCTTTCGATTAAGCCAATAAAATAAGAATGTCACTTTTTTTGAGGTAAAAAAAAAAAACATTGTGCGTGCGCGTTTGAAGCGAATTACATACGGTACCCTAAAGGAGATCGCTGACGCTGCGGCACGTGTCTGGTCAACGTCCCGGCTTCGAGGAATCATTTTGCTGTTCCAGCAATTTACCGCATTTTGCAATTTTAAATAATTATATTATTTCATTCATTCTATTCTGATCTAGCATCGATCACGGATATAATTTTGTAATTTAATTATAAGTTAATTAATAAAGTTTAAGATAATTTTTGGTTTTTTTTGGGAGTCCGGGCTGCCGAAATCGTTATTGGCGCAGACTACGGATTAATTTCGGGGCTACGGCGATTGCAAAAAGGAAGATTTCCGGGGTCTAGATTCGACACCGCGCGCAGTCGTTCTAGCTGTCGCTCTCAAGCGTTCACCGAAACATCGAACATCACTAGGAAGCAGCCGGGGCGCACTCAAACTTCAGTACAGCTCAAAGAAAACCAGGGAAGTCGACGAGTTATGTGAGTACATTGATTTATTTTCCATCAGTGTTGCTTTCTCCTCGTCACAATTTTCCGTCCTATGAAAAATAGTCCTGCCTCCTCCAGGCTTAAAATTCGTAGGGATAGTTTAGTAGACTCGAATCGTCAATTAAGTGAAGGCTCGAATTGCCCTCCAGTAGATTTAAATAATTCAGATTTATTAGCTATACATTTAAATAATTTTCCTGAGAGCTCGAATTGCCCTCCAAGTTTAGATAGTAGTTTAAATTTAAATTTTAGAAACTTAGATTATAAAATGGATCCTGATACAGTATATAAGGCTCTCCGCCCAGTTCCTGAATTTGACGGGAACCCACATATTCTTCCTAGATTTATTAGAATTTGTGATCAGATAGTAATTCAATGTGTGAAAGATGAGACAGGCTACGAATTATCGAACTTATGCGTAATTAATGGCATCTTAAATAAAATTACTGGTCCAGCAGCTCGTACAATAAACTCAAACGGCATTCCTGAAAATTGGTTAGGGATTAGGAATACTTTGACTAACAATTTTTCTGACCAAAGGGACGAGACCGCTCTTTACAATGACTTAGCATTAGCGACACAATGTAATGAGACACCGCAGGAATTTTATGACAAATGCCAAAACCTTTTTAGCACTATAATGTCTTATGTATCGTTGCATGAGACACTAGAGACAACCGTGAAAGCTAAAAGAATTTTATATCGTAAATTAACTTTACAAGCATTTGTAAGAGGTTTAAAAGATCCTCTCGGGTCCCGTATAAGGTATATGAGACCTGAAACTATTGAGAAGGCTTTGGAATTTGTCCAAGATGAACTTAATGTCATGTATTTGCAGCAGCGAAATAATTTAGCAACAGATCAGAGAAAACCATCATCATCATCAACACCACACAACTCACACCAACAATATATACAGCCTAAATTTCCTTCTATGAATAATAACTTTAATTCTCCTAAATTTTCACCTGGACCTAGCTGGCAAAAACCTAATTTTAATCCCCAATTTAATAATCAGCAGCGCATGTCTATGCAACCATCACGTACTCAGCAAATGTTCCGAGCACCGTTGCCTAACTATAATAGCAGTTTTAGGATACCTAACAGGAATCCTCCACAGAATAATTCTGGCCTATGAGTGGCGTGAGTCATTTTGTGACAAAACCTTTACCGCCTAGAATTCATGGTCATGATTGGCAAAAATTTGGCAATCCTCCTCCATCTAATTACTTTAAGTCTAGAGAACTTAATTTTAATGAATTTTATGATTATAATGATTATATGAATACGGTAACGATTACAATGATTATGCTGACTACAATTACTGTAATACTGACTATGACTATAATGACTTTTATGGACAACATGTTAATTATGACTATGATAATAATCAGTATAGTGAACAACAAGACTCACTACCGATAGAAGATAGCCCGCGCTATGACAGTAATATATCTAGTACTAGTAAAGCTATTCAACCAAAACATTTTAATAGTAAGAAAAATCAGGATTTTCAACAGGGCCACAGAAAATCCGCACCAGAATAGAATTAAATTTACACTCGCAAAAAGAATTAACTTATGTTAAAATTAATAATCCACCTTTGAAGCTTCTCATTGATACATGAGCAAATCAATCATTCATAAGCCCTGAAGCAGTGGATAAATATTTCAGTAATATTCCAAAAATGTACGATCCCTTTGAAGTAACTAATTCTAGAGTAACAAGTATTCATGAACATTCAATATTAATTCCTAGTTTTTCCGAATTTAATGATACTAAAAATATAAAACTATTCATATATAAATTTCATAATCACTTTGATGGTTTAATAGGATTAGATTTGTTAGAAAACTGTAGAATTGATCTTAAAGACAATATATTAATTACTGGAAATGCTAAAATTCCATTATTACGTTATCAATGTAGAAGGCGTAATACAGATCAAATAATACCAGCAAAATCCTCTCGTTTAGTTAGCATACCGCTTCATCATGACGATGGTGACGTATTTATACCGGAATAATTTATATCTAATTGCATTATTCATGAATGTATTACAACTGTGACTGACCAGACTGGTATAGTAGAAGTTGAAAATATGTCAGACGAAGACACTGTAATTTCATCTGAAAGACCTATACAACTTGATTTATTTAACTTTGAAAGTTCTTATACTGAACCCGACTCTGACAGAGTAAAACAGGTTTTGGATAAGCTTAGGACTGACCATTTAAATAATGAAGAACGAGCAAATTTAGAAACTCTTTGTAAGCGCTACGCTGACATATTTTATATTGAAGGCGAACCATTAACTTTCACTAATAAAATTAAACATAGCATTAGGACTCATGACGAGAACCCCGTTTACACCAAAAGTTACCGATATCCTTTTGTACACCGTCAGGAAGTTAGAGAACAAATTTGTAAAATGCTCGATCAGGGTATTATACGACCATCCGACTCTGCTTGGAGCTCACCCATTTGGGTAGTCCCAAAGAAAGCTGACGCTTCTGGTAGACAAAAATGGCGACTTGTAGTAGACTTTAGAAAATTAAATGACAAGACCATTGACGACAAATACCCAATTCCCAACATCACGGACGTTTTAGACAAATTAGGTAGATGTCAGTATTTCACGACCCTTGACCTTGCATCTGGCTTTTATCAAGTCGAGATGAATCCCGAAGACATACCAAAGACCGCATTTAACGTAGAGCATGGTCATTTTGAATTTCTACGTATGCCAATGGGACTAAAGAACTCACCATCGACATTTCAACGTGTAATGGATAACATCCTTAAAGGTTTACAAAATGAGATATGTGTAGTATATCTTGATGACATCATAGTTTTTAGTACATCTTTGCAAGAGCACATGATTAATTTAGAAAAGGTATTTAGCAGATTAAGAGAGTCCAATTTCAAAATCCAGATGGACAAATCTGAATTTTTAAAACTTGAAACCGATTTCCTAGGTCATATAATCAGTAATGAAGGTATTAAACCGAACCCTGATAAAATTAGAGCCATAGAAAATTACCCTTTACCTAAAACGACTAAAGAAATTAAACAATTTTTAGGACTATTAGGTTATTATAGGAAGTTCATACCTGATTTTGCTCGACTGACGAAACCAATGACTAAGTGTCTTAAAAAGACTAACAAAATAACTTTAGATTCTGAATATATTAAATGTTTTGAGAAATGCAAAACCTTACTAACTAACGATCCTATTTTACAATATCCCGACTTCAATAAAGAGTTCATCCTAACAACAGACGCCTCCAACGTAGCTTTAGGTGCAGTACTCTCACAAGGTACAGTAGGCTCCGACAAACCGATCTGCTATGCTTCTAGAACATTAAGTGACAGTGAATTAAATTACAGTACAATCGAAAAAGAACTTTTGGCAATAATATGGGCAACTAAGTATTTTAGACCCTATTTGTTTGGTAGAAAATTCAAAATTATAACTGACCATAAACCACTTCAGTGGATTATGAACCTGAAAGAACCGAACTCGAGACTGACACGATGGCGACTGAAACTGAGTGAATTTGACTATACAGTAATATATAAAAAAGGAAAGTATAACACCAATGCTGACGCTTTATCCCGTGTGCAGATTAATAATGAGGAAATAGAATCACTTCTTAAAGAATGTGGTATAGATGTTTCAATAAGACCTGAGCCATCAGGATCTACTACTGTAACAGCGCATACATCCGCTGAAAATCCCATCCTTGAAATACCCATTACAGATGAACCCCTAAATAAATTCCATAGACAGGTTTGTCTGACTATAGTAGGTGACATAAAAAAAGACCGACTGTCACTAAACCTTTTGATACCCACACACGCCCACACATACAAGTTTCAGAATCTTCATTAGAACAGGACGTTATAAATGCAGTAAAAGAATACCTAAATCCTAAAATAAAGACAGTCATTAAAATAACTCCACCATTAGGTATGTATTCTATAATTCCAATTTTGCAAAATAACTTTAAATGTAATTCTATGCACCTAGTTTTAGCAAAAACTGAGCTAGAAGATGTAAAGGAGTATTTACGGCAGCAAGAAATAATTAAACACTATCATGAAGGCAAAACTAACCATAGAGGCATCAACGAATGCTATTTAGCTTTATCACGTCGTTATTACTGGCCTAAAATGAGGGAAGAACTTGTCAAATATATAAACGAGTGTACAATTTGCGGACAGACTAAATATGACAGAAGCCCCATTAGACCACAGTTTAACATAGTACCCCCTGCAACTAAGCCCTTTGAAATAGTTCATATGGACCTATTCACAGCGCAAGCTGAAAAATATCTTACCTTTGTAGATTCTTTCTCCAAGTACGGCCAAGCATACTATTTACGAGATGGTACCGCCATAAGTATTATCCAAGGACTATTAAATTTCAGTACTCACCATGGACTACCTTTGACTATAGTGACAGATAACGGGACTGAGTTCACTAATCAACTTTTCGCAGAATTTGTTAGATTACATAAAATTAATCATCATAGAACACTAGCTCATTCTCCTAATGACAACGGAATTATTGAACGATTCCACTTTACTAGAACACCTTCGTATCCTTCACCTGAAAAATAAAAATGAACCTACAATAAATCAAATGCCTTATGAAATCCTAGCTTATAACAGTTCAATACATAGTTTCACCAAATGTAGACCACACGACATCATTAGAGGCCACTTTGACCCCAGAGACCCTTTAGATCTTAATTTAGCTGAACACCTCATGCAACAGTATATTATAACTCATAGAGATCAGATGAAGACAGTATACGAAATGATTAGTAAAGCTACAACTATTGACCGTACAAACTTAATGACTAATAGAAATAAAAATCGTGAGCCAGAAACTGAATATGTACCCGACCAGCAGGTTTTTATTAAGAACCCCTTAGCTACTAGACAGAAACTAGCACCACGGTACACTCACGACACAGTCCTTGCAGACCTTCCCATACACATTTACACTTCAAGTAAAAAAGGACCTGTTGCTAAATGTCGCCTGAAACGAGTACCAAAGTCGTCAAAATTGTTACAGGTACCGACTAATACTGATAATGACAATGACGCAGGCAGCAGAGATAAAACTACATATACATACAACAACAATTCCCCATGAATGTTCTCTACGAACAGACACACCTTTAAGATAACCAATAGTGAAGATGAAATCAAGGGACAGCCTCTGAAGATCACCGAGATACGAAGTAACTTCACTGAAGCTAAAAATAACGAGATCCCACATATCACTCTAAATTCCTTGAATCTTGATAGCCTGCATCACCTGGAAAATAGAATTCTACTACTACAGAACCCGATTAATCTTGCCCATTTTGATTCTTCACTGTACCATACAACGTTGCCTCTTTATGCACTTGTATCTGGTATAGTTATAACTTTCCTCGTCTTTTCTCTTCGACGATACCTGCGGAAGAACCCTGATACGCCAGAAGAAGAACCAAGAAGCAACCCTATATATGCTGTTCCTGATGAATCTGAAAACCATGGAATACCAGCAACATTTTCCCTCAAGGTGCTCAAATAGTTGCTGCTCTGAGGGTGGAGGAATTACATACGGTACCCTAAAGGAGATCGCTGACGCTGCGGCACGTGTCTGGTCAACGTCCCGGCTTCGAGGAATCATTCTGCTTTTCCAGCAATTTACCGCATTTTGCAATTTTAAATAATTATATTATTTCATTCATTCTATTCTGATCTAGCATCGATCACGGATATAATTTTGTAATTTAATTATAAGTTAATTAATAAAGTTTAAGATAATTTTTTGTTTTTTTTGGGAGTCCGGGCTGCCGAAATCGTTATTAGCGTCCTTAGATATTTATAATATTATTAATAGTAGCAGGATATTTATGTTTGAATTTGGTATGGATATTATTTGATTCCCAGGATAGGACATAGGATAGCTTTTATCACGGCAGAATGTACGGTTCCCACGCTATAAACGGATTTCTTTACGAACATCTTATGTTTCGAATGAAGTAGTAGTAGTAGTAGTAGTTATAGTAGACTGTAGTCGTTTATGCCGTAGTAGGTCGTAGCGCTCGTAGCGCTCGTTGCGCTCGTAGCGCTCGTAGCACTCGTAGCGCTCGTAGCACTCGTAGTAGTCGTAGCACAGTGAGCACAGTGGTGTGAGTTCGTGATATTATGTCGTTCATATTATTACTATGTAATGAAAAATATACAATACAGTCATGTAGCATTGGTAACGTGCATAAAGCGTTATGCAGCAAAATGCAAATAAATAATAATATTATTTATTACTCTAGGACAAAGCACCGAATACACCGAATACCACGCATACCTTAAGGGTAATATAAATAAGGAGCAAATTAGATATAAATTGACCGTTTTTCGGTACATTTTGCGACCAAATGAATCCAAATCCTACAGAACAAATAATTGTTACAAACAGAGTTATTTCATTATCTAAAAATTGGTTAAAAGTATTATATAAAAATTATGATTTTTAGTATAGCTGAAACAATTTTCCACAAACTCTTCATTCAAAATTTACAAAAAGAGGTCGTGCTTATGATCATATTTTGTCTGCTCTAATGTAGCTTACTTTGGTTGTTTAAAAATACCCAAATATAACCTTAAATTCTGTTAAAAAATAATCCAACAATATTAAAAATTGATTTGGAAAAAGGAAAGAAGGAGGAAAGGAAGTTAATTTTTTCACGTGTTTCACGTGTTTTGCATTAAAGCATAGCAAAAATTTGCATTCACAAATTAAATAAATTAATGCGTGGCAATAAGGTTTATTTTATTTGGTCACTGGCTGGATTTATTTCACAAAACATTTTTAAAAATCTGACCCTCCATACAAATACCTGTCAAACAACACATTTCGTAAAAGCGACCTTAACCCATTTTAAAAAATATACATTGCGACAGTATGCTAACGAAGCCGCTATATTTGTGTAATACTATGTAGAAACAGTGTAATTAGTAGGTAATATTATAATAATCTTTACTCGCTTTTGCCTACGCAAGCGTTCATGATTGAGCCATGCCATAATATTAATCACATACCACTTGAAAATAACTAACAATACAAAATATTAATATTATCCTCGACAATTTATACTTTTTACACGAAATATTATGTTACTACAAATATATTTCATCTTGAAAAATGTAGAGTAAAATATAAAGAAATGCACTTAAAGTTGGTGAGATGATTGATGGCATTCTCATAGTACTTTACATATTTCCACTAATATTATAAGGAGGAAAGATTTGTTTGGTCGTTTGCATTGAGTAGGTTCCGAAACTGCTGGATCGATTTTGATAAAATTCGGCACTGATGTGGCTTCTTTTATCGGGATCAAAATGTACGGTTCCCGCGCGATCTTCTTTTTTGATGCACTCTGTGGCTCAGTGCCTCCGGCTCAAGTCGGAGGCCGCGGGTTCGAATTCCGCCAAAGGAACACAAAAGTATTCTATGTTCCTGGGTCATGGATGTGTATTAAATATGTATATTTAATTAAAGTATGCTGAACTAACTAATCGAAATAACTTTTTAGAAGTGAGGGTAGGAGCATTGGAGCAACGTGTACAGGAAGCGGAGCGGAGAATACACCACATGCCAACTAAAACAGGAGAAGATCTACTAAACATCGTACGCAAAGTCGCTGAAAAACTTAACCAGAACCCTTCGGATATAGGGGAAATAAAGCGCTTACCTGAGAGAAACGGTCACCCAGGGCCAATACAAGTAAAGCTTAAAAATGAACAAACACAGATGGTCTGGTTGACCTCATGTAAAACTAAACTCCCAAAAATTCCTGCCTCTGATATTTATGATGGCATACCTAATTCCAGTAATCCGTTATGCGAAGCTCTTACTCAGTACAACAAACGGCTACTATTTTACACCAAACAAAAACTAAAAGATACTTACAAATACATAATGATCAAGAAATGAGTGTTACGTGTGAAAAAAGAAGGAGAAAACACAAAAACATATATTAATCAGTCCAAAGAAGATGTAAAAATTAAATTAAATTTATTGAGTCTTAAGTCCATTTCATAACATATATAAAGTAAAATTATAAAAATGAATATTTCTCTAGAAGATATTATTGAAATCAAAGATTGTGTATACTTAAATAGTTTTTTAAAGAATGTTCCTAACAAGGTCCTATAAATATAAGATCAATAATCAAAAATTTCTCAAACTGAGAACATATTATCTATTCTTCAACAACAACAATTGACGTAATAATGTTGACCGAAGTTAATATCCATGAAAACTTGTAATATGTATAATCTAAAGGGTTATAAAATGTATAGCAAATTACGAATCAATAGAAGAGGAGGTGGTATTATTTTATATGTAAAAAATAAGCATCAGTTTACTTTAGGCACTATTAATACAATACACTGCGAAAATATCATAGGATTAATCAAAACTTCTTCTAAATATAGGGCGACCTTATGTTGTGTCTACCGTCCTCCAAATAACAGTAAGCACCTATTTATAAGAGAACTCAACTCCTTGTTAAATTCTGCAAATAACGAACCCGATATGTATTTGCAAGGTGATATAAATATTGATGTGTTACAGGAACGTCCTATAAAACATATATACAACACCACTTTGTACGAGTATGGCCTAGCGTGTGGGATCTCAGAATATACGCGTATTGAGTGGACTAAAAATTGTATTAGTAAATCTTGTATAGACCATATCTATGCACAATCACGCACGCTGGACCTTTACACGGCGGCGCTCGGCACTGCACTAGCAGACCATCGCATCATCGCAATCGCCACGGTAGGCACAGTAAGGCACAGTGAAAACACACAAGCAGATATTAGCTACATAACTCGATACGACAGAAATACATTAATTAATAGTTTTAAAGCTTTGAACTGGAAGCCGCTAAAACAAATAATAAATCCAAATAAAATTTATGAAATGATTGTGAGCAATATTAAAAAATGTTATTACGAATCTCAAATTAAGTTAAAAATCAATAAAAGCAGTAAGAAAAATAATAATACATGGATTAATAATAAAATTCTAAAGGCATGTAAATACAGAGAAAAATTACATTTAAAATGGACACGTGACACATCAAATATGATACGAGGGCGGGTCAATAAGTCCGTGACTTTTGGAATAAAACACAGATTTTTTGATAAATAAATCATTTTATTTTTCAACGTAGTCCCCCTTGAGCTCTATACACTTTGTCCAACGCTTCTCCAATTTTTTTATCCCTTCCAAAAAATATGATTTGTCGAGGTCCTCAAAATAGGCCTTTGTTTGCGAGATGACTTCATCATTGGAGTCAAATCTTTTTCCACCGAGCCATTTTTTCAGGTTTGGGAACAAGAAGTAGTCACTCGGAGCCAAATCTTGAGAATAGGGTAGATATGGGAGCAATTCATAGCCCAATTCATGGATTTTTGCCATGGCAACTGCACATGTGTGCACCCTTGCATTGTCTTAGCGAAAAAGAACTTTTTTCTTGGCCAAATGAGGTCGGTTTTTTTTCAAATCCTCATTGAAGCGGTCCAATAAGTTGGCATAATATTCCCCATTAATTGTTCTTCCCTTTTGAAGATAGTCAATGTGGATTATCCCACGTGCATCCCAAAAAACAGTCGCCATAACTTTATTGGCTGACAAACCCACCTTGGCCTTCTTTGGCGCCGATTCACCCTTAGAAACACACTGTTTTGACTGTTGTTTGGTCTCTGGTGTATTGTGATGGATCCAAATTTTGTCCACGGTTAAAAAACTCCTCCATATTGTGATTAAACAACGCCAAACCTTCCTGTGAAGTTGTTACACGATTGCGTTTGTGGTCGACTGTGAGCAAACGCGGCACCCATCTTGCGGAAAGCTTTCTCATGCCCAAGTGATCATTCAAAATTGAAACCACTGAGCCATGCGAGATGCCTATGGCTTCCACAATCTCTTGCACTTTCAATCTTCGGTCGGCCAACACCATATCGTGAATTTTTTCGATTGTTTCGGGTGTAGAGACCTCAACTGGGCGTCCAGAACGTTCGGCATCTTCAGTGCTTGTAAGGCCACAACGAAATTCAGTAAACCACTTTTTTACCATTGAAATCGATGGTGCAGAGTCCCCATAGTATTTATCAAGCTTAGCCTTGGTCTCGGTAATGGTTTTTTTTCGCAAAAAATAATGCTTAATAAGCACACGAAATTCACTTTTTTCCATTGTTTCCTTAAGTTACTGGATTGTCTGATAAAGATAGCTGTAAAACACAAACTAACTGACGCAGCAAGTTCAAATTTTGATAGGAGTCAACTGACAGATGCCTGTTGACAGGAGTAGTGTTGCTTTTTCAGTAAGGAGGTTATAAATTCAAAAAGTCACGGACTTATTGACCCGCCTTAGTATTAAAACAACAATACAATTCTGCCAGAAACTACGGTACTAAATTAATTACAAGAAACAAAAATAAAAAAATTAAAGAACAAATTCTGAATTATAAAAATAGTCCTAGACAACTGTGGAATCTCTTAAATGAAATTTCTGGGAGAGCAAAGCCTATGGCGGACACTATAATTTTAAACACATTTTCAAATAATAGTAGTAGGATTAAGAATATTGCATCCATCTTTGTAAAAACCTTCTCAGAATATGGCTTAAATTCTTTAAAAAATGTAACGTTAAATTAATAAACAAAAATCGTTATATTTAACCAGCCAATGTTACCTTGAGGTTTCAACAAGCGTCGGCCAAAACAATATTACCAGAAATTAGGTCGTTAAATAATCTCAAAGCCCCGGGTATAGATGGAATTAGAGCTCAGGATTTGAAAACAATTGCAACGGAAATCGCAGATATTCTAGCCCACTTCATTAATATGTCCATTAAATATGGAGTTTACCATCGCGAATTAAAGACGGGTATTGTAAGGCCTATATACAAAAAAGGTTTACAGACTGATTGTAATAACTACCGTTCGATGACAATAATAATAATAATAATCATTTATTTCTCACCTTCATAAAGTAGAAAAAACACTAATTAAAACAGTTATACAGTAAGAGTAGGTGGGTTGATGCCTGAACTAGGAGTTCCTGTGTCTCAGACTATCAACCCTCCACCCATACGGTGGACACAATGTTTCTAAATTAATACACTTGACAAAAATTTACATAACAAAATACAATTACACGTAAGATGTAAGATGACTAATGAAATATAAAAAATATTAAAAAATGTGAGGGTAAGTACAAATTAGTTTGTAGACTTTTGCTGGGACAGTTGTTTATCGAGATTTTGCTTGTGGTCCAAGTTATAAGTTATAAGCTGCTCGCTTCAGCTCAAAATATAATAATTTGAAGTAGATGTTTTATACAAATATTAAGTAGTGTTGTGTTATGTAAACATGTATTTACTTTTTGTTAAAACTAAAGTGAATGTATACAGTGTTGCTAGATTAGTGATGTAAGATTTATTAGTGTAAGTGTTAGAATGGTTTTTATCCAAAATTGCCTACGTTAATTTAGATAAGATATTTTCAGTTTGGAAATAATTAAGTGACAGAAGAGATTGTTTTATTGACAATTAAAGGCGAAATTTATTCATTTTGACGATTTCATTGTGATCGTTGAAATATCTGTATAGATAGGGGCCCATATAAATTTATTGACGTCTTGCAAACATTGTGTTAATTGAAGTAGTCGGAGTTCTAATCCGTCTTTTATGTAGGGGTAATTGTGTGAGGTCTATATATTTATGGTGTGGGACCACTGCGTTTTGCATAAATAATTGCCGCACAGTCAGAAGTTGGGTCTCACGATAGAGTAATTCTGTAGAATATTTCCTGGGCTTATGGGTCATAACCTTAATAATTGCTCGTTGGGCTCGTTCTAGCTCCAAGATTGGCAGCGGCTCCACCCCATACGGTAACACAATATGTCAAAAGCGATTGGCAAAGGGCAATATAGACGTTTTTTATAAGAGAGAAATCAGCAGTATCTCGAAGATTTCTGAATATAGGTAAAAGCTTACGTAAACGCTTGCCCAATGCCATAATATGTGGACGCCAATTTAGGTGTTTGTCTATTATAATGCCTAGGTATTTATGACTGTCTGTTTGCAATCCTCATTCAAATCCTCATTGAAGCGGTCCAATAAGTTGGCATAATATTCCCCATTAATTGTTCTTCCCTTTTGAAGATAGTCAATGTGGATTATCCCACGTGCATCCCAAAAAACAGTCGCCATAACTTTATTGGCTGACAAACCCACCTTGGCCTTCTTTGGCGCCGATTCACCCTTAGAAACCCACTGTTTTGACTGTTGTTTGGTCTCTGGTGTGTTGTGATGGATCCATGTTTCGTCCACGGTTACAAAACGGCGCAAAAACTCCTTCATATTATGATTAAACAACGCCAAACCTTCCTGTGAAGTTGTTACACGATTGCGTTTGTGGTCGACTGTGAGCAAACGCGGCACCCATCTTGCGGAAAGCTTTCTCATGCCCAAGTGATCATTCAAAATTGAAACCACTGAGCCATGCGAGATGCCTATGGCTTCCACAATCTCTTACACTTTCAATCTTCGGTCGGCCAACACCATATCGTGAATTTTTTCGATTGTTTCGGGTGTAGAGACCTCTATACAGCATACATGGTAGCTTATGTATTACATAAAGAAAACATTATTTATGTAATAAATGGCAGCCTTTGTATAACATAAATAATGTTTTCATTATGTAATACATGGTAGTCTATATATTACATAAAGAAAACATTATTTATGTAATAAATGGTAGCCTATGTATTACATGAATCAAACATTATTTATGTTATACATCGGCTTCCATTTATTATATAAATAATTTTTTCTTTATGTAATGCATAAGCTACCATGAATTACATAAATGTTTTTTTAATGCAATACATAGGCTACCAAATATAACATAAGGAAAATATTATTTATGTAATAAATGGTAGTTTATGTATTATTAAAAGAAAACATTATTAATGTAATAAATGGTAGCCTATAAATGACATAAAGCAAACATTATATATGTTATACATAGGCTTCCATTTATTATATAAATATTTTTTTTTATGTAATACATAAGCTACCATGAATTACATAAATAATATTTTCCTTATTTAATACATGGTAGCCTATGTGTTACATAAATTTTTTTAATGCAATACATAGGCTACCAAATATTACATAAGGAAAATATTATTTATGTAATATATAGATTACCATATATTACATAAGGAAAACTTTATTCATGTTATACTTAGGCTACTATTTATTACATAAGTAATGTTTTCTTTATGTAATACATAAGCTACCATGTATAACATAAATAATATTTTCCTTATGTAATACATGGCAGCCTATATATTACATTAAAAAAACATTTATGTAATACAAAGGCTACCATGTATTATATAAGGAAAACATTATTTATGTAATGCATGGTAGCTTATGTATTACATTAAGAAAAAATTATTTATATAATAAATGGTAGCCTATGTATAACATAAATAATGTTTGCTTCGTGTAATACATAGGCTACCATTTATTACATTAATAATGTTTTCTTTATGTAATACATAAGCTACCATGTATTACAAAATAATATTTTCCTTATGTTATATTTGGTAGCCTATGTATTACATTAAAAAAAACATTTATATCATACATAGGCTACCATGTATTAAATAAGGAAAACATTATTTATGTAATTCATGGTAGCTTATGTATTACATAATTAAAAAATTATTTATATAATAAATGGTAGCTGAAGTATGACATAAATAATTTTTGCTTCATGTATATGGTATAATACTAAGGCGGGTCAATAAGTCCGTGACTTTTTGAATTTCTAACCTCCTTACTGAAAAAGCAACACTACTCCTGTCAACAGGCATCTGTCAGTTGACTCCTATCAAAATTTGAACTTGCTGCGTCAGTTAGTTTGTGTTTTACAGCTATCTTTATCAGACTATCCAGTAACTTAAGGAAACAATGGAAAAAAGTGAATTTCGTGTGCTTATTAAGCATTATTTTTTGCGAAAAAAAACCATTACCGAGACCAAGGCTAAGCTTGATAAATACTATGGGGACTCTGCACCATCGATTTCAATGGTAAAAAAGGTGGTTTACTGAATTTCGTTGTGGCCTTACAAGTACTGAAGATGCCGAACGTCCTGGACGCCCAGTTGAGGTCTCTACACCCGAAACAATCGAAAAAATTCACGATATGGTGTTGGCCGACCGAAGATTGAAAGTGCAAGAGATTGTGGAAGCCATAGGCATCTCGCATGGCTCAGTGGTTTCAATTTTGAATGATCACTTGGGCATGAGAAAGCTTTCCGCAAGATGGGTGCCGCGTTTGCTCACAGTCGACCACAAACGCAATCGTGTAACAACTTCACAGGAAGGTTTGGCGTTGTTTAATCATAATATGAAAGGAGTTTTTGCGCCGTTTTGTAACCGTGGACGAAACATGGATCCTCCAGTCCATCCATGGATCATGGATGGACAATAATGTTTTCTTTATGTAATACATAAGCTACCATGTATAACATAAATAATATTTTCCTTATGTAATATTTGGTAGCCTATGTATTGCATTAAAAAAACATTTATGTAATACATAGGCTACCATGTATTAAATAAGGAAAATATTATTTATGTAATTCATGGTAGCCTATGTATAACATAAATAATGATTGATTCATGTAATACATAGGCTACCATTTATTACATAAATAATGTTTTCTTTATGTAATATATAGACTACCATGTATTACATAATGAAAACATTTTTTATGTTATACATAGGCTACCAATTATTACATAAATAATGTTTTCCTTATGTAATACATGGTAACCTATGTATTACATTAAAAAAATATTTATGTAATACATAGGCTACCATTTCTTATATAAATAATTTTTATTTATGTAATTCATAAGCTACCATGAATTACATAAATAATGTTTTCTTTATTTAATACATGGTAGCCTATTTATGACATAAATGTTTTTTTAATGTAATACATAGGCTACCAAATATTACATAAGGAAAAAATTATTTATGTAATACATGGTAGCTTATGTATTACATAAAGAAAAAAATATTTATATTATAAATGGTAGCCTATGTATAACATAAATGATTTTTTCTTCATATAATACATAGGCTACCATTTATTACATAAATAATGTTTTCCTTATGTAAAACATAAGCTACCATGTACTACATAAATAATATTTTCCTCATGTAATACATGGTAACCTATGTATTACATGAAGCAAACATTATTTATGTTATACATAAGCTACAATTTATTATATAAATAATGTACCATAGGCTACCATGTATTAAATAAGGAAAATATTATTTATGTAATTCATGGTAGCCTATGTATAACATAAATAATGTTTGATTCATGTAATACATAGGCTACCATTTATTACATAAATAATGTTTTCTTTATGTAATATATAGACTACCATGTATTACATGATGAAAACATTATTAATGTTATACATTGTTACGGGGGAATTAAAATAAAATAAAAGAAGATCCCCGTGACAATAATATATTTATTAACAAAAAAAGGGGTCGTGGGCAGAAGGCCGTACGGTCTGGGCTAGCCTCTTGGTGTCAAGGTGGTGGTAAGGGGCTTTAAACCACGTGGGAACTTAGCTGAGGATCCAGTTGTCTAGCACGTGGCGGATGCGAGATAGGGCTCCAACTCCTGGAAGCTTCTCCGTCACCGCTGCGTCCGTTCGTCGTAGATAGATCGTCTCAATAAAAAAATAAATCCCCGTCCAATGACTATCAGCACTCTGAACTCCAGCTAGATATAAGTCCTTTTAATTGGTGCCTCGAATGCTGTAGTTGGCGGTGTTTCGTGCCCCAAATCAAGTTCCTGAAATATTCACGATA
Organism: Phengaris arion; assembly: GCA_963565745.1. Taxonomy (NCBI): domain Eukaryota; kingdom Metazoa; phylum Arthropoda; class Insecta; order Lepidoptera; family Lycaenidae; genus Phengaris; species Phengaris arion. The sequence continues at coordinate 14,022,834 of OY751443.1, read as the reverse complement.
ACGTGTCGGTAGGAGTCCGGTCCCACAGCCATGCGTGATTTTAACCCCAAACGATTAAAATATCACTGGCTGTGTGACCATTACAAATTAAAAAAAGATGATAAACAGAATAATTAAGGCATGGATACAAATATCCTAATATTTTGACAATGAAAGAATGTGAGATGAAACTACAAATGATAGCACGTGGTATGGCTAATCAGATAATTGACAACTAATTTAGAAGGATGATATTTTACATGTAAGAATACTGCGTTTTAATACAAGCATGATTTTACAAACATTCACAACACAGATATACTAAATTACTCACCGTGATACACGGGATTAAGAAATATAAGATACTGGAAAAACTTCAACAATAAAAATTCTACTTCGTCTTCTAGCAGGAGGAAAAAAGGCCCTGTCATCTCGCGACAGCCCTTATATACTCCTACTGACATAATGTTTTTTTTTAACTGACAACTAGCGGTAATGCATAATCCAACCGATAAAGAAATATTGGAGATGAAGCTCTAGTTACAAAACCTTTGCCAATAGATGGCGTCGTCTAACATAATTTAGTTATTAAAGTTAGCAATAACAGCCAATAGATGACGCTAGGAGCGTCGTTATAAGTTATATTAATGCGTTAAAATGTAGCTATGCTACATATCCCCCCCTGTTACCGAAGGATTTTGACTGATCACAGGAAAAATCCAGAAACAACTACAAAAGAAGTAAACTTGTTAAAAAAAAAATTTTGAAAAAAGAAAAAACTACGACGATGGAGGTTAAATGCTAGTCTTGTGTCTAACGCGCAAACAACCGACAACCTTTCATACTACGATTCACACTATAGTCATACATCCCATACATACATCCACTTTCATTATTGCATCCCGAACCAAATAATATGATCCGAGACGCCCTAACATGCGAGTATTGTTTTCCATAAAGAGGAAAACAACACAAGTCGAAGATAATAATGTACACAGCTATAACGTTATACGACAAGATAACGAACAGCGTCTGAATAAAGCGCGAAACTACTAGCCTTCCTACAATAGTTAACCAACTATTTTGATAAAATTGGTAGCTTAAGGTCTTTCAAATGCCAGGCACCAAGATCTTTGCCTTGCATGTCTTGCAGAACGTAAACTAACGGAGAACGTTTACCTACAATTTTACATTTTACAAATTTTGGAGCCAACTTTTTGCTAAAATGTTTCTCCTTGTCGCTGAGAAAATAAGTTCTCTTAAAAACTACATCACCAACGTTAAATTCAGCAGGCTTTCGTCTCAAATTATATTGAGCAGTGCTCTTAACATGAGCTTGCCAAAGACGCATCTGAACGCTGTCAAACAAAGATGACATACACCCCAAATTTTCGGCGTAGGCGTCACGAGGCAAAAACACGAGGTTCTTTATACTGTCGGTATCTAGGTAGTGAGTACCGCAAGACACTAGTTCCCTACCATAAACTAAGAAAGATGGTGTAAAACCGGTTGCCTCATTCACCGAGTTGTTGATGGCGAATTGTATTTCGGGTATAAGTACATCCCATGACCTATGGTCCTCTTCCACGTAGGTCGAAATACAAGTGATAATAGTCCTATTGTAGCGTTCGACCGTATTTACCTGAGGGGTATAACGCGGTGTTAAGTAAACTTTAGGTATATTATATTTTTTAAAAAACCTATTAGTTTCGTTACTAACGAACTGAGGGCCATTATCCATAATAATAGTTTGTGGTACACCATGCACCAAGAAAACACTATCTTCTAAAATTTTAATTATAATATCGGATGTAGCACGTTTCATAGGAAAGATAAGGCAAAATTTTGAAAAGCAACAAGTTACAACTAAAATAAAATTATTACGTTTCCTAGTAGTAGGTAATGGTCCCATTATGTCAACAGAGATGACTTGAAATGGTCGAGAGCATTCTTTAGGGCGACCCATTTCACCTAAAACTTTATGATTTTGAGACTTATACTGTAGACATTTAGAACACTTAGAAATGTAAGTGAAGACATCGCGATAAATATTAGGCCAAAAGTAGTTAAGTGCGAGCCGTCTATAAGTTTTAAAAATTCCCATGTGACCAGCAGTGGGCTCATCATGGTTAGCACGAATAATTTCTTCGCGAAAATCTTTAGGAACTACCTCTTTCCAAGAAAATTCAGAAGTTAAGTTATGTTTATTTCTAGAAAGCCTAAACAATCTATTATCTTTAATCGTAAAATTTGGAAAAGAAGATGGCGTGTTATTGCAACCGTTAAAAATATTAAGATACCAGGTATCAGCGCCGGTATAGTTTGTTCAAGTAGAAATTGCGTTGATGTTAACCGCTCGAGACAAAGCGTCTGGTATAACGTTATCACAGCCTTTCCTATGTTTAATTTCAAAATTAAATTCGGAAAGTCTGACACACCAGCGAGCTAGCCTACCAGTGGGGTTGGACAAAGACAAGAACCATTTAAGAGCACTGTGATCAGTATAAACTGTAAACTTTTTACCGTTCTCTAAATAACAACGCCAGTGTTCTAAAGCTACTAAAACTGCTAACGTCTCAGTAATCCCATAAACTTTCTCCTGTTTAGTTAAGGAGCGACTCATGTACGCGACAGGGTGTTCTTTTCCTTCGAACTTCTGGGTGAGCATGGCCCCAATACCATAGCTACTGGCGTCCGTATGAACCTCAAAGGGTTCATTGTAATCGGGACAGCGCAGTACTGGCGCGGAGACCAAGTTCTCCTTAAGTTTATTGAACGCAAAGTCCGCCTTAGAAGTCCACTCGAAAGGAGGGGCATTCTTACGTGTAGACGTTAGTTTATTTAAGGGCCCTGCCAGAGTACTAAAATTAGGCACAAACCTTCTGTACCAAGTGGCAGTACCAAGAAAACGTTTTACACTTTTCCTACAAGTAGGTGTAGGAAAATTTATGATCGCGGTGACCTTATCAGGATCAGTACCAAGACCGTTGCCGTCGATTACATAACCTAAATATTTAAGTTGAGGCCGAAAAAATTTACACTTTTCAAATTTTACAGTCAAATTAGCTTCCTTGAGGACTTGAAGAACCCTCAAAAGAGTAGCTACGTGTTCATTATAATCCTCACTAATAATAACTATATCGTCTAAATAACAAAATGTTTTATGACCAAAGTTACCGAATAAAGCATCTACTAAACGCTGCTGCGTAGCAGGTGCATTCGTCAAACCGAAAGCCATGCGTTTAAAACGAAACATTCCACGACCCGGAACATAAAAAGCAGTCTTATCGCGATCAGACTCATTAATAGCAGTCTGCCAGAAGCTGTTAGAAAGGTCAATAGTACTTAGGTAACGAGCGTCGCGTAAGCTGTCTAAAATTTCCGAAATGTACGGTAAACTATAAGCGTCTTTTTTAGTGACAGAGTTTAACTTACGACTATCTAAACAAAATCTAAATTCGCCAGTATTTTTCTTAGGCACCACTAATACAGGAGAGCTCCAAGCAGATTGGCACGGCTCGATGACGTCCATAGCCAACATTTCGTCAACTTGTTCAACTAAAATACGTTGTTTTTCAGGCGACATCCTATAATAACGTTGACGGATAGGTAACGCATCGCCTGTATCAATTTTATAAGTGATATGAGAAGTTAAACCTAAACCTTTCTCTTCAAAAGAAATAGAACGAAATTGTTTTATTATGTCGTCGGCTACCGAGCGCTCAGACGAACTCAAATTTTCATAGCCGTTAATGGCCGGCTGGGTCACCTGATGAGAAGTGATTTGTTCGGTAGCCGTACTAGAATTAATAGAATTTAAATATTACAGATCAATGTGAAAAAAATAATCTAGCTGATTTACAAAAATTTAAATTTGATGGCAAGTCTTGTGTCCGCGCGTTTATTTCTAGAGTGAATGAGTACTGTACACAGCATAACGTTAGCGATTCAAAGATTCTCTCTCACGCTCTTGATCTTTTTACTGGTGATGCCTTACATTGGTATAGAAGTGTTTATCAAAATGTTAACAGTTGGTCAGAACTTTTAAATCTTTTGTATTGTGACTTTGACAAACCGAGTTTTGATTATCGGTTTATGTCGAAAATCCGTAGTAGAACTCAGGGCGAAAAAGAAACCATTACAATTTATATTGCTATAATGGAAGGAATGTTCAACCGTCTCGTTAAACTTGTCCCAGAGAGTGAGAAGTTGGAAATCTTATTACACAACATTAAACCTTGCTATGCAAACATTTTGGCTTCTTCTCCTACGGTCAACTCTATTGAACAACTAAAGTCTCTTTGTAAGAACTACAAGGATGTACAATCTCGACTAACTTTATATCATGAACCGCCTAGGATAACGTCGGATACCTTAGCACCGGACCTAGCTTATACTTGTAATAGTAATAAAACTGAGAACAAACAAACTTTTAATAAAACTTTTAGTAGACCATTTCGGAATAATAATTTTTCTAATAACCCACCTAATAATAATAATAATAGTTTTGCTTTTAAACATTCACATAATCATGTTAATAGTTTGCCTTCTGCCCACGACCCCTTTTTTTGTTAATAAATATATTATTGTCACGGGGATCTTCTTTTATTTTATTTTAATTCCCCCGTAACAATTGGCGCCCAACGTGGGGCAGAAGGCCGTACGGTCTGGGCTAGCCTCTTGGTGTCAAGGTGGTGGTAAGGGGTTTAAACCACGTGAGAACTGGCTTTAAACCACGTGGGAACTTAGCTGAGGATCCAGTTGTCTAGCACGTGGCGGATGCGAGATAGGGCTCCAACTCCTGGAAGCTTCTCCGTCACCGCTGCGTCCGTTCGTCGTAGATAGATCGTCTCAATAAAAAAATAAATCCCCGTCCAATGACTATCAGCACTCTGAACTGCCACTCAGGCTACCACAGGCTGCCATTTATTACATTAATTATGTTTCCTTTATGTAATACATAAGCTACCATGAATTACATTAATAATTTTTTCCTTATGTAATACATGGTAGCCTATGTAATACATTAAAAAAACATTTATGTAATACATAGGCTGCCATTTATTACATAAATAATGTTTTCTTTATGTAAAACATAAGCTACCATGTATTACAAAAATAATATATTCCTTATGTAATATTTGGTAGACTATGTATTACATTAAAAAAACATTTATGTCATACATAGGCTACCATGTATTAAATAAGGAATACATTATTTATGTTATTCATGGTAGCATATGTATTACATAAATAAAAAAATATTTATATAATAAATGGTAGCCTATGTATAACATAAATGATTTTTGCTTCATGTAATACATAGGCTACCATTTATTACATAAATAATGTTTTCTTTATGTAAAACATAAGCTACCATGTACTACATAAATAATATTTTCCTCATGTAATACATGTTAGCCTATGTATTACATGAAGCAAACATTTTTTATGTTATACATAAGCTACCATTTATTATATAAATATTTTTTTATTTATGTAATACATAAGCTACCATGAATTACATAAATAATGTTTTCCTTATTTAATACATGGTAGCCTATGTATGACATAAATGTTTTTTTTTAATGTAATACATAGGCTACCAAATATTATATAAGGAAAATATTATTTATGTAATATATAGACTACCATGTATTACATAAGGAAAACATTATTAATGTTTTACTTAGGCTGCCATTTATTACATAAATAATGTTTTTTTATGTAATACATAAGCTACCATGTATTACATAAATAATATTTTCCTTATGTAATACATGGCAGCCTATATATTATATTAAAAAAACATTAATGTTATACAATGGCTACCATGTATTATATAAGAAAACGTTATTTATGTAATTCATGGTAGCTTATGTATCACATAAAGAAAAAATTATTTATATAATAAATGGTAGCCTATGTATAACATAAATAATGTTTGCTTCGTGTAATAAATAGGCTACCATTTATTACATAAATATTGTTTTCTTTGTGTAATTTATAGACTACCATGTATTACATCAGGAAAACATTATTTATGTTTTACTTAGGCTGCCATTAATTACATAAATAATGTTTTTTTTTATGTAATACAATAGCTACTATGTATAACATAAATAATATTTTCCTTATGTAATACATGGCAGCCTATGTATAACATTAAAAAAAAACATTTATGTCATACATAGGCTACCATGTATTAAATAATGAAAACATTATTTATATAATTCATGGTAGCTTATGTATTACATAAATAAAAAATTATTTGTATAATAAATGGTAGCTTATGTTTAACATAAATAATTTTTGCTTCATGTTATACATAGGCAACCATTTATTACATAAGGAAATATTTTTTTCTTAATGTATATAAATAATTCTATATAAATAATTTTTTCATTATGTAATACATAAGCTAGCATGTATTACATAAATAATATTTTCCTTATGTTATATTTGGTAGCCTATGTATTACATCAAAAAAACATTTATGTCATACATAGGCTACCATGTATTAAATAAAGAAAACATTATTTATGTAATTCATGGTAGCTTATGTGTTACATATATAAAAAATTATTTATAAAATAAATGGTGGCCTATGTATAACATAACTAATGTTTGCTTCATGTAAGACATAGGCTATCATTTATTACATAAGGAAAACATTATTAATGTAATAAATGGCAGCCTATGTTTAACATTAATAATGTTTTCCTTAAGTAATATATGGTAGTTTATATATTACATAAAGAAAACATTATATATGTAATAAATGGAAGCCTATGTATTACATGAAGCCAACATAATTTAAGTTATACATAGGCTACCATTTATTATATTTTTTTTCTTTTTTTAAACATAAACTACCATAAATTACATAAATAATGTTTTCCTTATATAATACATGGTAGCCTATGTATGACATAAATGTTTTTTTGATGTAATACATAGGCTACCAAATATAACATAAGGAAAATATTATTTATGTAATACATGCTAGCTTATGTATTACATAAATGTTTTTTAATGTAATACATAGACTACCATGTATTACATAAAGAAAATATTATTTATGTAGTACATGGTAGCTTATGTTTTATATAAGGAAAAAAATATTTATGTAATAAATGGTAGCCTATTATAACATAAATAATGTTTTCATTATGTAATACATGGTAGTCTATATATTACATAAAGAAAACATTATTTATAATATAAATGGTAGCCTATGTATTACATGCAGCAAAAATTATTTATGTTATACATAAGCTACCATTTATTACATAAATAATTTCTTCTTTATGTTAAAATAAGTTACCATGTATTACATAAATAATGTTTTCCTTATGTAATACATGGAAGCTTATGTATTACATACATAAAAAATTATTTATATAATAAATGGTAGCTTATGTATAACATAAATAATGTTTGCATCATGTAATACATAGTCTACCATTTATTAAATAAGGAAAACATTATTTATGTAATTCATGGTAGCTTATGTATTACATAAAGAATACATTATTTATGTAATAAATGGTAGACTATGTATTAAATAAAATCAGTTTTCCTTATGTATTAAATGGTAGCCTATGTATTACACGAAGCAAACATTATTTATGTTATACATTGGCTACCATTTATTATATAAATAATTTTTTCTTTACGTAATACATAAGCTACCATGAATAACATAAATAATTTTTCCTTATGTAATACATGGTAGCCTTTGTATTACATACAGGAAACATTATTTATTTTATACATAGGCTACCATTTATTACATAAATAATGTTTTCCTTATGTAATACATGGTAGCCTATGTATTACATTAAAAAAACCTTTGTCATACATAGGCTGCCATTTATTACAATAATATATTATCTTTATGTAATACATAAGCTACCATGAATTACATAAATAATTTTCTCCTTATGTAATACATGGTAGCCTTTGTATTACAAACAGGAAACATTAGTTATTTTATACATAGGCTACCATTTATTACATAAATAATGTTTTCCTTATGTAATACATGGTAGCCTATGTATTACATTAAAAAAACATTTAAGTCATACATAGGCTGCCATTTATTACAGAAATAATGTTTTCTGTATGTAATACATAAGCTACCATGTATTACATTAATAATATTTTCCTTATATAATATATGGCAGCCTATATATAACATTAAAAAAACATTTATGTAATACAAAGGCTACCATGTATTTTATAAGTAAAACATTATTTATGTAATTCATGCTAGCTTATGTATTACATAAAGAACACATAATTTATGTAATAAATGGTAGACTATGTATAACATAAAAATTGTTTTCCTTATGTAATAAATGGAGCCTATGTATTACACGAAGCAAACATTATTTATTTTATGCATAGGCTACCATTTATTACATAAATAATGGTTTCCTTATATGATACAAAGGCTCCCATGTATTACATAAGGAAAACATTATTTATGTAATAAATGGCAGCCTATGTAAAACATAAATAATGTTTTCCTTATGGAATACTGTTACAGGTGAATTAAAAATAAAAAAGAGATTCTCCGTGACAATATATATATTTTTAAAAAAGAAAAAAATAGGGGTCGTGGGCAGAAGGCCGTACAGTCTGATCTAGCATCTTGGTGTCTGAAGGGTATCTAAGGGGCTTTAATCCACGTTGGAACTTAGCTGAGGATCCAGGTGTCTAGCACGTGGCGGATGCGAGATAGGTCTCCAACTTCTGGAAGTTTCTCCGTCACCGCTGCGTCCGTTCGTCGTAGATAGATCGTCTCAAAAAAAATAAATCCCCGTCCAATGTCTACCAGCACTCTGAACTCCAGCTAGATATAAGTCCTTTTAATTGGTGCCTCGAATGCTGTAGTTGGCAGTGTTTCGTGCCCCAAATCAAGTTCCCTGAAATATTCACGATAACGTGTCGGTAGGAGTCCTACAGCCTGTGTAATCTTAACCCCAACGACCAAAATCACGGGCTGTGTGACCATTACAAAAAAGGTAGGCAAAATAAAAAAAAGATAAGATGATATTAAAGACAACCAATATGATACAAACATCCTAACATTTTAATAGTGATAAATTGGAAAGATGAAACTACAAATTGAGCACATGGTATGGCTAATCAAATAATTGACAACTAATTTACCAAGATGATAGTTTACATGAAAGACTAATGCGTTTTAATACAAGCATGATTTTCCAAATATTCACAACACAGATATACTAAATTACTCACCGTGGAACACGGGATTAAAATATAATTATTTATAACGACTACATCTTGAGTCTTAGCGAAAATTTAATTCGATAAGGAAATGCCATTCGAGGAAGTGCCATATATATACCTTTCCTTCCTCTTTTTTAAACTTTTGACAACTATAAACTAAAGCGTAAAGATAAGAAATCCAGAAATCAAAATAAAAAGATATTATATCAATAATCAATATTTATGTAATATAATATTAGAAATTTACTGTATTTTCATTATTAAAAACTAAATTATTATTTTTCAAAGATTTAAGACAAAAGTAAAATCGATCTACGAACTAAGTATTAAAGCAAGGCTGACGCCGTTAGTAAGGACGTGCGCCGATAAATGGCGTTTTAAGCCTCTAAAAATGACTAAATAATTAATTATACAAATCATAGCTGACGCGAGTAACGCCAAAATAATCGATTTTATTGAAAGGGAATGTAACTACGTTACAATACATGGTAGCCTTTGTATAATATAAAGAAAAACATACTATATTTAATACATTATGTGATACATAAGCTACCATGTAATACATAAATAATTTTTTCCTTATGTAATATTTGGTAGCCTATGTATGGCATTAAAAAAACATTTATATTATACATAGGCTACCATGTATTAAATAAGAAAAATATTATTTATGTAATTCATGGTAGCCTATGTATAACATAAATAATGTTTGATTCATGTAATACATAGGCTACCATTTATTACATAAATAATGTTTTCTTTATGTAATATAAAGACTACCATGTATTATATAATGAAAACCTTATTTTTGTTATACATAGGCTGCCATTTATTACATAAATAATGTTTTCGTTATGTAATACATTAGCTACCATAAATTACATTAATAACTTTTTCCTTATGTAATACATGGTAGCCTTTGTATTACATACAGGAAACATTATTTATGTTATACATAGGCTGCCATTTATTACATAATGTTGTCTTTATGTAATACATAAGCTACCATGTATTACATAAATAATATTTTCCTTATGTAATATTTGGTAGCCTATGTATTACATTAAAAAAAAACATTTATGTCATACATAGGCTACCATGTATTAAATAAGGAATATATTATTTATGTAATTCATGGTAGCTTATGTATTACATAAAGAAAAAATTATTTATATAATAAATGGAAGCCTATGTATAACATATATAATGTTTGCTTCATGTCATACATAGGATACCACTTATTACATAAATAATGTTTGCTGTATGTAATACATAAGCTACCATGTATTACATAAATAATATTTTCCTTATGTTATATGTGGTAGCCTATGTATTGCATTAAAAAAACATTTATGTAATTCATGGTAGCATATGTATAACATAAAGAAAAAAATATTTATATAATAAATGGTAGCCTATGTATAACATAAATAATGTTTGATTCATGTAATTCATACGCTACCATTTATTAAACAAATAATGTTTTCTTTATGTAATACATTAGCTACCATGAATTACATAAATATTTTTTTCCTTATTTAATACATGGTAGCCTATATATTACATAAACAAAACGTTATTTATGTAATAAATAGTAGCCTATGTATTACACGAAGCTACCATTTATTATATAAATATATTTTTTGTATGTAATACGTCATAAGCTACCATGTATTACATAAATAATATTTGCCTAATGTAATATTTGGTAGCCTATGTATTACATTAAAAAACATTCATGTCATACAAAGGCTACCATGTATTAAATAAAGAAAACATTATTTATGTAATTCATGGCAGCTTATATATAACATAAATAAAAAATTATTTATATAATAAATGGTAGCCTATGCATAACATAAATAATGTTTGCTTAAAAAAAATATTTATATAATAAATGGTAGCTTATGTACAACATAAATAATGTTTGCTTCATGTAATACATAGGCTACCATTTATTACATAAGGAAAACATTATTTATGTAATTCATGGTAGCTTATGTATTACATAAAGAAAACATTATTTATGTAATAAATGGTAGACTTTTTATAACATAAAAAATGTTTTCCGTAAGTAATACATGGTAGTCTATATATTACATAAAGAAAACATTATTTATGTAATAAATTGTAGCCTACGTATAACATGAAGTAAACATTATTTATGTTATACATAGGCTACCATGAATTACATAAATAATTTTTTCCTTATATAAAACATGGTAGCCTATGTATTACATAAATGTTTTTTTAATGTAATACATAAACTACCATGTATTACATAATTTTTTTTTAATGTAATACATAAGCTACCATGTACGACATAAATAATATTTGTATCGGACTATGACCTCTTGATTGTAAGTCCTTCTTGCGCTCGTATGGTGATGATAATAATACAGCAGCAATTCTTATACTCTCCTTTATTGGTGCTTACAACAAATACGTATTACAATATGTAATGAGATATGCTTAACACAATATATACGTCTACACTATGTATAGCCTTTTGGCCAACTCCAATAAACTCGATAGGCTTTACTTCATGACATCTGCCAATGTCAATAATGACATTGACAGCTACATCTTACTGTTGATATATGTAACAAATCCCTTTTTGAGTATAAAAGCAAACTAATATTATAGGTACATAACTAATAATAATACATTACTTATCTACTCAAATTTCTCATGCATATACAATTTAGGACGCTTTACACTTCTACCAGACCTGGTTACGTAACCGGTATTTTCTAGACTCTCCATAGGAACACAGTTATCATCGTTAATGCAATTTCGAACGGGACCTTTTCCGAGTTGTGTCAAACTCATGGGATCTATACTGTTGCACTGACTATATGCCTCCTGCATGGGAGGCATATAGTCAGTGCTGCCGTTGCCATAAAAAGAAGGTGGAGGATTTATTTCTTTTAAATTCTTTTTTCTAAGTCTAATGTGTCCCCTATTCCTTCTATACACAACACCGTTTGGATCCGCAACATAATACGATCTACCACATCCTAATTTCTTTTTAATTATTCCCGGAGACCAGAACGATTTAGGATTTTTTTTGAAGTAAATGTCATTCCCCGGCTGAAAATCATAAGGTGTATGCTTCGCATTCCTGTCAAAATAAAAAGACATCTTGTCTCTGCTATATCTTTGACATCTTTCAAATGTCGAAAATTTTCCAATTTTAGGTTTTAATTTTTTGTTAAGAATTGGTAATTTTACTCGCAAGTTTCTAGACATTAATAATGCGGCCGGACTGGGAAAATCTCCGTTCGCAGCGTTGCGATAGTGTAATAACGCCAAATGTATATCCGACCCATCTTCTTTGCATTTTCTTAATATGTTTTTGACAATTTTAACTCCTGTTTCAGCTTGACCATTAGACCTCGACCAGTACGGACTAGTAGTTATATGTTCTACATCCCAATCAACAAGAAAAGACTTGAATTTGCAGGAGTTAAATGGTGGACCATTGTCGGACACCAATGCTTTTGGTATCCCGTGTCGAGCAAAGAATGATTTGAGACTCTTAACAACATTATCGACAGTGTAATTCTGATGCAAAGAAGCTAGCTCTATGTACTTGGAATAATAATCCATGCAGACAAGGAAATTTTCTCCATCAAAATATAATAAATCTATACCTACCTTCTCTCATGGCATTTCAACGGTTCACGGGGTGGATTTGATCTGTATTTAGCACAGATGGAACATTGATCAATTAAGTTCTTAATATCCGCGTTTATATTTGGCCAATAAACTGTTTCTCTAGCGATGTTTAGTGTCTTATTAATACCTAAATGACCACAGTGTATTTTATCTAAAATCTGTCTTTGCAAGGACTTTGGAACAATAAGCCTATTAATAGCCTTTAAATATTAAGTCATTCATTATATGTATTTCATTTTAAATGTTCCAATATGGTTTCACAAGAGAGCTTACTTTGTCTTTGCTTCTTGGCCAACCATTCTGAATATAAGACTTGAGCAGATTTAAAGATTCATCATTTTTGCTTTTTAATAATATAAATTTTAAATAAGGTTTACTCACTGAGAGATTAGAAAATACTGAATTAACATGATACTGTAAGTCTTGCTCATACTGAGGTGTGTATGTATCACTAAGTGAGGCTCTTGACAAAGTATCTGCTATATACATAATATATTTACCATGTACATAAACTACTTCTAGGTCATAACCCTGCAACGATAACATCATTCTTTGTAGCCTAGCAGGTACTTCATGAAGAGGTTTTTTAAAAAGGTAAATTAAAGGTTTGTGATCAGTATGAACAGTTGTTTTACTGCCATAAATATATTGGTGAAATTTATTATATCCAAACTGTATGACAAACAATTCTTTTTTAATCTGGGCGTAGTTTTGTTGAGAGGGGGTAAGTGTTCTTGAACTATATACAATGGGTCGTTTGTCTTGCATCAAGACCGCTCCCAGTGCATTCTTTGATGAATCTACCGACAAAATCACAGGTAAGTTGCAATTATAATTAGTTAACACAGGTGCTTTAGACTTCTTTTAACAAATCAAAGCACTTTTGACAATTTTCATCCCATAACCATAACATATCTTTTTTTAACAAATTTCTTAGGGTATTAGTTTTTTCTGCTAGATTTTCTATAAACGGTGCTAAAAAATTAATCATGCCTAGAAATCTCTGCAAATCCTTAATATTTTTAGGTATGGGCATATTTTTTATCGCTTTAACTTTTTCTGGATCAATTTTTACACCTTCTTTACTGAAAATATAGCCCAAATATGCTATTTCTTTTAGAAGAAACTTGCACTTGGCTTTATTTAATTTTAAATTAACCTGCCTAGCCCTGTCCAAAAACATTTCTAACCTTTTTTTGTGTATTTCAATTGTTTTACCGTATATTAAAATGTCATCACACCAAATTATTATACCTTCTATGTCTCCGAAAAGATCTATCATGGTTTTATAGAAAATTTCTGTTGCCGTGTTTATTCCAAAAGGTAATCTTAAAAATTTGTATCTGCCAAATGGAGTTTGAAATGTACATAGATCACTACTTTCTTTAGTTAATTTTATGTTATAGAACCCAGAAAACGCATCTAAATGTGAAAAATAAGAGGCTTTGGACAATTTAGACCTGACTTCATCTATATTTTTAATTGGATAATGACATCTCAATTAATTTTTAGGATCTAGATTTTTTCTAGGATCTAAGCAAATTCTCTATAACTAAACAACTAAAAAAAGCTATAACTAAACTACTCACCCAGAGAGTAGGTTTGTTCACCTTCCGTATGACTCCCATGTTCTCCATGAGTTGAAGCTCTTTCCTTAACGGTTCAACCAACGCGAAGGGTACCTTTCTAGGGGGATCAACGCACGGAATAGCATCCTTTTTTAGCTCGATGCTGTGTTCGTATGGGAGGCAGCCTAGACCCTGAAACACATCATTATATCTGGTCACAATTTTGTCACAAGTTTTTGATACATATTATATACATTTTGCTCAACATTTTTTTTTAATTTCCATTGATAGAGAAAAGTTTTTTGTTATTAAATTTAGCTTTATACAAGTGGGTAAACCAATCACAGTTAGACAATTTAATTTTGTTACAACAAAAGTAATGTTTTCTGGTTTTGTTTTGTTTTCAACTAAACAACAAATGTTTAACACTGAAATTATCGGTATTCTGTGCCCGCTGTAGGCCAATATATTATATTTTTTACACATTTCTTTACTCTGCTTGTCAAATTTAAGATTCAATTCTTTAAATACTTGATAAGAAATCACATTTATGTCTGCGCCAGTGTCGATTAGGCAATCTACATTTTTGTTGTTTATCTTAAGAGAATAATGCCAGGACTTGTCTGTTGTGCTTATCAAATTTGTACTAGCATTCTGTGACTTTATGTTTTTAATGTTGAACAATGCCCCATTGTAAATCTTTCAGCCTCAGCCTCAGCACTTTTGGGGCTTGATTCATCATCGAGATTTATGCTACCTACCCCAGTAACAACAGTCCTGACACTATTTTTCTTGAAACATAAATGAGTAAAATGTCCATATTTAAAACATGACCTGCATCTGTGTTTCCAAGCTGGACAGTTGCGGCGACCATGCGATGTGTTGCACTTTACACACGACGTTTTGTATATTGTGGCTTCTCTTCCATCTGCTGCATTGATTGATTCTTCACTTTTCTGCGCCATCGTCAGTGTTCTACAGAGGAGTTTGGCTCTTTCTAGGAATAGATCTTGCTCTTGTAGGAGCTTCTGACGAAATTGCGAGAAGTTTGTGGCCATATTAGCAATGAGAATGTCCTTTACAAGAGAATAACGTAGCGAGCCAAACTCACAGGCATGACTTGCGTTTTCTAATTCCATTAGAAAATTTTCCAAGGATTCGTTCACACGCTGTTTCAACGTAAAGAATTTGTGCCGCGCCACCATCAAATTCTTTTTGGGTTCAAAATATTCGACGAATTTTGCCATGACTTCTTGGAAAGTAGCAGTGTTTAGGTCCAAATTGAAGGAATTGTATATGTTTAAACCCTTTTCTCCCATGGAATGCAGCATGATTGCAATTTTTCTTTTGTCTTCCGTTTTCTCCATGCCCGACGCCAGTAGAAATATCTCGAATGACTGCGTCCATTTCTTGAAATTTTCAGCATTATTGTTGATAATTTCTGTAGAGATCTCAAGCTTCTGTACTCCGTTGCCTGCCATTGTTAAGTTCTCACACTCAGATTGTCTCGAAGCTTCCGGAGTTTTCGATGTACCCTCTTTTGCGTTCATAATTTTCGTTTTCTTTTAAATTTTTTCTTCTGACACCATGTATCGGACTATGACCTCTTGATTGTAAGTCCTTCATGCGCTCGTCTGGCGATGATAATAATACAGCAGCAATTCATATATTATCCTTTATTGGTGCTTACCACAAATACGTATTACAATATGTAATGAGATATGCTTAACGCAATATATACGTCTACACTATGTATAGCATTTTGGCCAACTCCAATAAACTAACTCGATAGGCTTTAATTCATGACATCTGCCAATGTCAATAATGACATTGACAGTTACATCTTACTGTTGATATATGTAACAATATTTTCCTCATGTAGTACATGGTAGCCTATGTATTACATGAAGCAAACATTATTTATGTTATACAAAAGCTACCATTTATTATATAAATAATTTTTATTTATGTAATACATAAGCTACCATGAATTACATAAATAATGTTTTCCTTATTTAATACATGGTAGCCTATGTATGACATAAATGTTTTTTTTAATGTAATACATAGGCTACCAAATATTACATAAGGAAAAATTTATTTATATTATACTTAGGCTGCCATTTATTACATAAATAATGTTTTCTTAATGTAAAACATAAGCTACCATGTATTACATATATAATATTTTCCTTATATAATACATGGTAGCTTATGTATTACATTAAAAAAACATTTATGTAATACATAGGCTACCATGTTTTATACAAGGAAAACATTATTTATGTAATTCATGGTAGCTTATGTATTACATAAAGAAAAAAAAAATTAATAAATGGTAGCCTATGTATAACATATATAATGTTTGCTACATGTCATACATACGCTACCATTTATTACATAAATAATGTTTTCTTTATGTAATACATAAGCTACCATGTATAACATGAATAATATTTTCCTTACGTAATATTTGGTAGCCTATGTATTGCATTAAAAAAACATTTATGTAATTCATGGTAGCCTATGTATAACATAAATAATGTTTGCTTCATGTTATACATAGGCTACCATTTATTACAAAAATAATGTTTTCTTTATGTAATATATAGACTACTATGTATTACATAAAGAAAACATTATTTATGTTATACATAGGCTGCCATTTATTACATAAATAATGTTTTCTTTATATAATACATAAGCTACCATGAATTACATTAATATTTTTTTTCCTTATGGAATACATGGTAGCCTTTGTATTACATATCGGAAACATTATTTATTTTATAATAGGCTACCATTTATTACATAAATAATATTTTCTTTATGTAATATATAGACAACCATGTATTACATAAGGAAAACATTATTTATGTTATAATTAGGCTGCCATTTATTACATAAATAATGTTTTCTTTATGTAATACATAAGCTACCATGAATTACATAAATAATGTTTTCCTTATTTAATAAATGGTAGCCTATGTATTACATGAAGCAAACATTATTTATGTTATACATAATATAAATAATTTTTTATTTATGTAAAACATAAGCTACCATGAATTACATAAATAATGTTTTCCTTATTTAAGACATGGTAGCCTATGTATGACATAAATGTTTTTTTTAATGTAATACATAGGCTACCAAATATTACAAAAGGAAAATATTATTTTTGTAATACATGGTAGCTTATGTAATACATAAAGAAAACATTATTTATGTAATAAATGGCAGCCTATGTATAACATAAATAATGTTTTCCTTATGTAATACATGGTAGTCTATAAATTACACAAAGAAAACATTATTATTTTATTCATGGTAGCTTATGTATAACATAAATAATTTTTGCTTCATGTAATACACAGGCTACCATTTATTACGTAAATAATGTTTTCTTTATGTAATATATAGACTACCATGTATTACATAATGAAAACATTATTTATGATAAACATAGGCTGCCATTTATAACATCAATAATATTTTCCTTATGTAATATATGGTAGCCTATGTATTACATAAATAATGTTTTCTTTATTTAATATATAGACTACCATGTATTACATAAGGAAAACATTATTTATGTTATAATTAGGCTGCCATTTATTACATAAATAATGTTTTCTTTATGTAATACATAAGCTACCATGTACTACATAAATAATGTTTTCCTCATGTAATACATGGTAGCCTATGTATTACATAAAGCAAACATTATTTATGTTATACATAAGCTACCATTTATTATATAAATAATTTTTTATTTATGTAATACATAAGCTACCATGAATTACATTAAAAATGTTTTCCTTATTTAATACATGGTAGCCAATGCCATAAAAAATGATGTATATAATAAATGGTAGCTTATGTATAACATAAATAATTTTTGCTTCATGTAATACATAGGCTACCATTTATTACGTAAATAATGTTTTCTTTATGTGAAATATAAGCTACCATGTACTACATAAATAATATTTTCCTCATGTAATACATGGTAGCCTATGTATTACATTAAAAAAACATTTATGTAATACATAGGCTACCATGTATTACATAAGGAAAACATTATTTATGTAATTCTTGGTAGTTTATGTATTACATAAAGAAAAAAAATGATTACATAAATAATGTTTCCTTTATGTAATATATAGACTACCATGTATAACATAAGGAAAACATTATTTATGTTATACATAGGCTGCCATTTATTACATAAAAAATGTTTTCTTTATGTTATACATAAGCTACCATGAATTACATAAATAATGTTTTCCTTTTGTAATACATGGTAGCCTTTGTATTACATAAAGGAAACATTATTTATTTTATACAAAGGCTATCATTTATTACATAAATAATGTTTTCCTTAAGTAATACATGGTAGCCTATGTATTACATTAAAAAAATAATTATGTCATACATATGCTACCATGTATTATATAAGGAAAACATTATTTATTTTATTCATGGTAGCTTATGTATTAAATAAAGAAAAAAATAATTGTTTTATAAATGGTAGCCTATTGTAACGTAGTTACATTCCCTTTCCATAAAATCGATTATTTTGGCGTTACTCGCGTCATCTATGATTTGTATAATTAATTATTTAGTCATTTTTCGAGGCTTAAAGCGCCATCTATCGGCGCACGTCCTTACTAACGGCGTCAGCCTTGCTTTAATACTTAGTTCGTAGATCGATTTTACTTTCGTCCTAAATCTTTGAAAAATAATAATTTAGTTCTTAATAATGAAAATACAGTAAATTTCTAATATTATATTACATAATATATTGATTATTGATATAATATCTTCTTATTTTGATTTTTGGATTTCTTATCTTTACGCTTTAGTTTATAGTTGTCAAAAGTTTAAAAAAGAGGAAGGAAAGGTATATATATGGCACTTCCTCGAATGACATTTCCTTTTCGAATTAAATTTTCGCTAAGACTAAAGATGTAGTCGTTATAAATAATTATATTTTAATCCCGTGTTCCACGGTGAGTAATTTAGTATATCTGTGTTGTGAATGTTTGTAAAATCATGCTTGTATTAAAACGCAGTATTCTTACATGTAAAATATCATCCTTCTAAATTAGTTGTCAATTATTTGATTAGCCATACCACGTGCTATCATTTGTAGTTTCATCTCACATTATTTCATTGTCAAAATATTAGGATATTTGTATCCATGCCTTAATTATCTGTTTATCATCTTTTTTTAATTTGTAATGGTCACACAGCCCGTGATTTTGGTCGTTGGGGTTAAGATCATAGAGGCTGTAGGACTGGACTCCTACCGACACGTTATCGTGAATATTCCAGGAACTTGATTTGGGGCACGAAACACCGCCAACTACAGCATTCGAGGCACCAATTAAAAGGACTTATATCTAGCTGGAGTTCAGAGTGCTGATAGTCATTGGACGGGGATTTTTTTTTTTATTGAGACGATCTATCTACGACGGACGGACGCAGCGGTGACGGAGAAGCTTCCAGGAGTTGGAGCCCTATCTCGCTTCCGCCACGTGCTAGACACCTGGATCCTCAGCTAAGTTCCCACGTGGTTTAAAGCCCCTTACCACCACCTTGACACAAAGAGGCTAGATCAGACCATACGGCCTTCTGCCCATGACCCCTTTTTTAAATATATATTATTGTCACGGAGACCTTATTTTATTTTTAACAACACCCGTAACACTATGTATTACATAATTTTTTTTAATGTAATACATAGGCTAAATTTGTATTACATAAGGAAAATATTATTAATGTTATACATGGTAGCTTAAGTATGACATAAGGAAAACATTATTTATGTAATAAATGGCAGCCTAATTATAACATAAATAATGTTTTCCTTATGTAATACATAAGCTACCAGGTATTACATAAATAATATTTTCCTTATGTAATACATGGCAGCCTATATATTACATATAAAAACATTTGTGTAATACAAAGGCAACCATGTATAATATAAGGAAAACATTATATATGTAATTCATTGTAGCTTATGTATTAAATAAAGAAAAAAAATATTTATATAATAAATGGTAGCCTATGTATAACATAAATAATGTTTGCTTCGTGTAATACATAGGCTACAATTTATTACATAAATAATGTTTTCTTTGTGTAATTTATAGACTACCATTTATTACATAAGGAAAACATTATTTATGTTATACATAGGCTGCCATTTACTACATAAATAATGTTTTCTTTATGTAATACATAAGCAACCATGTATTACATAACTAATATTTTCCTTATATAATATTTGGTAGCCTATGTATTACATTAAAAAATACATAAATGTCATACATAGGCTACCATGTATTAAATAAGGACAACATTATTTATGTAATTCATGGTAGCTTATGTATTACATAAATAAAAAATTATTTATATAATAAATTGTAGCTTATGTTTAACATAAATAATTTTTGCTTCAAGTAATACATAGGCTACCATTTATTACATAAGGAAATAATTTTTTCTTAATGTATATAAATAATTCTATATAAATATTTTTTTCTAAATAATTATAATCTATATAAATAATTTTTTCTTAATGTTATACATAAGCTACCATGTAATACATAAATAATATTTTCCTTAAGTAATATTTGGTAGTCTATATATTACATTAAAAAACATTTATGTCATACATAGGCTTCCTTGTATTTTATAAGGAAAACATTATTTATTATATTCATGGTAGCTTATGTATAACATAAATAATTTTTACTTCATGTAATACACAGGCTACCATTTATTACGTAAATAATGTTTTCTTTATGTAATAAATAGACTACCATGTATTACATAATGAAAACATTATTTATGATATACATAGGCTGTCATTTATTACATCAATAATGTTTTCCTTATGTAATACATGGTAGCCTATGTATTACAGAAATAATGTTTTCTTTATTTAATATATAGACTACCATGTATTACATAAGGAAAACATTATTTATGTTATAATTAGGCTGCCATTTATTACATAAATAATGTTTTCTTTATGTAATACATAAGCTACCATGTACTACATAAATAATATTTTCCTCATGTAATACATGGTAGCCTATGTATAACATGAAGCAAACATTATTTATGTTATACATAAGCTACCATTTATGATATAAATAATTTTTTATTTATGTAATACATAAGCTACCATGAATTACATTAAAAATGTTTTCCTTATTTAATACATGGTAGCCT
The DNA here is from genome assembly GCA_963565745.1 of Phengaris arion. Classification (NCBI taxonomy): domain Eukaryota; kingdom Metazoa; phylum Arthropoda; class Insecta; order Lepidoptera; family Lycaenidae; genus Phengaris; species Phengaris arion. Next base: position 14,001,094 of record OY751443.1, on the reverse strand, counting down.
ATGTATGACATAATTTTTTTTTACCACTACCAAATATTACATAAGGAAAATATTATTTATGTAATATATAGACTACCATGTATTACATAAGGAAAACATTATTTATGTTAGACTTAGGCTGCCATTTATAACATAAATAATGTTTTCTTTATGTAAAACATAAGCTACCATGTATTACATAAATAATATTTTTCTTATGTAATACATGGCAGCCTATATATTACATTATAAAAACATTATTTATGTTATACATAAGCTACCATTTATTATATAAATCATTTTTTATGGCATTGGCTACCATGTATTAAATAAGGAAAACATTTTTAATGTAATTCATGGTAGCTTATGTATTACATAAATAAAAAATTATTTATGTAATAAATGGTAGCTTATGTATAACATAAATAATGTTTGCTTCATGTAATACATAGGCTACCATGTATTACATGAGGAAAATATTATTTATGTAGTACATGGTAGCTTATGTATTACATAAAGAAAACATTATTTATGTAATAAATGGCAGCCTATGTATATCATAAATAATGTTTTCATTATTATATATTACATAAAGAAAACATTATTTACGTAATAAATGGTAGCCTGTGTATTACATGAAGCAAAAATTATTTATGTTATACATAAGCTACCATGAATAAAATAAATAAGGTTTTTTTGTGTAATTTATAGACTACCATGTATTACATAAGGAAAACATTATTTATGTTAAACATAGGCTGCCATTTATTACATAAATAATGTTTTCTTTATGTATTACATAAGCTACCATGTATTACGTAAATAATATTTTCCTTTTGTAATATTTGGTAGCCTATGTATTACATTAAAAAAAAAATTATGTCATACATAGGCTACAATGTCTTAAATAAAGGAAAACATTATTTATGTTATTAATGGTAGCTTATGTTTTACATAAATAAAAAATTATTTATATAATAAATGGTAGCTTATGATAAACATATATAATGTTTGCTTCATGTAATACATAGGCTACCATTTATTAAATAAGTAAAACATTATTTATGTAATTCATGGTAGCTTATGTATTACATAAAGAAAACATTATTTATGTAATAAATGGCAGCCTAATTATAACATAAATAATGTTTTCCTTATGTAATACATGGTTGTCTATATATTACGTAAAGAAAATATTATTTATGTAATAAATGGTAGCCTATTATAAAATAAATAATGTTTCCTGTATGTAATACAAAGGCTACCATGTATTCCATAAGGAAAAAATTATTAATGTAATTCATGGTAGCTTATGTATTACATAAAGAAAACATAATTTATGTAATAAATGGCAGCCTAGTTATAACATAAATAATGTTTTTCTTATGTAATACATGGTTGTCTATATATTACATGAAGAAAATATTATTTATGTAATAAATGGTAGCCTTTTATAAAATAAATAATGTTTCCTGTATGTAATACAAAGGCTACCATGTATTCCATAAGGAAAAAATTATTAATGTAATTCATGGTAGCTTATGTATTATATAAAGAAAACATTATTTATGTAATAAATGGCAGCCTATGTATAACATTAATAATGTTTTCTTTATGTAATACATAGTAGTCTATATATTACATAAAGAAAACATTATTTATGTAATAAATGGCAGCCAAAGTCTAACATGAATAATGTTTTCCTTATGTAATACATGGTAGTCTATATAATACATAAATCATATTTTCCTTTTGTAATATTTGGTAGCCTATGTATTACATAAAAAAAAAAATATGTCATACATAGGCTACCATGTCTTAAATAAGGAAAACATTATTTATGTTATTCATGGTAGCTTATGTTTTACATAAATAAAAATTATTTATATAATAAATGGTAGCTTATGTAAAACATCAATAATGTTTGCTTCATGTAATACATAGGCTACCATTTATTAAATAAGGAAAATATTATTTATGTAATTCATGGTAGCTTATGTATTACATAAAGAAAACATTATTTATGTAATAAATGGCAGCCTAATTATAACATAAATAATGTTTTCCTTATGTAATACATGGTTGTCTATATATTACATAAAGAAAATATTATTTATGTTTTAAATGGTAGCCTATTATAAAATAAATAATGTTTCCTGTATATAATACAAAGGCTACCATGTATTCCATAAGGAAAAAAATATTAATGTAATTCATGGTAGCTTATGTATTATATAGAGAAAACATTAATTATGTAATAAATGGCAGCCTATGTATAACATTAATAATGTTTTATTTATGTAATACATAGTAGTCTATATATTACATAAAGAAAACATTATTTATGTAATAAATGGCAGCCAAAGTCTAACATGAATAATGTTTTCCTTATGTAATACATGGTAGCCTATATAATACATAAATCATATTTTCCTTTTGTAATATTTGGTAGCCTATGGTACATTAAAAAAAAAATTATGTCATACATAGGCTACCATGTCTTAAATAAGGAAAACATTATTTATGTTATTCATGGTAGCTTATGTTTTACATAAATAAAAAATTATTTATTTAATAAATGGTAGCTTATGTAAAACATAAATAATGTTTGCTTCATGTAATACATAGGCTACCATTTATTAAATAAGGAAAACATTATTTATGTAATTCATGGTAGCTTATGTATTACATAAAGAAAACATTATTTATGTAATAAATGGCAGCCTAATTATAACATAAATAATGTTTTCCTTATGTAATACATGGTTGTCTATATATTACATAAAGAAAATATTATTTATGTAATAAATGGTAGCCTATTATAAAATAAATAATGTTTCCTGTATGTAATACAAAGGCTACCATGTATTCCATAAGGAAAAAAATATAAATGTAATTCATGGTAGCTTATGTATTATTTAAAGAAAACATTATTTATGTAATAAATGGCAGCCTATGTATAACATTAATAATGTTTTCTTTATGTAATACATAGTAGTCTATATATTGCATAAAGAAAAAATTATTTATGTAATAAATGGCAGCCAAAGTCTAACATGAATAATGTTTTCCTTATGAAATACATGGTAGTCTATATAATACATAAATCATATTTTCCTTATGTAATATTTGGTAGCCTATGTATTAAATTAAAAAAAACATTTATGTCATACATAGGCTACCATGTATTAAATAAGGAAAACATTATTTATGTAATTCATGGAAGCTTATGTATTACATAAATAAAAAAATATTTATATAATAAATGGTAGCTTATGTATAACATAAATAATGTTTGCTTCATGTAATACATAGGCTATCATGTATTACATAAGAAAAATATTATTTATGTAGTACATGGTAGCTTATGTTTAACATAAAGAAAACATTATTTATGTAATAAATGGCAGCCTAATTATAACATAAATAATGTTTTCCTTACGTAATACATGGTTGTCTATATATTACACAAAGAAAACATTATTTACGTAATAAATGACAGGCTGTGTATTACATGAAGCAAAAATTATTTATGTTATACATAAGCTACCATTTATTATATAAATATTTTTTTTCTTTATTTAATACATAAGCTACCATGAATAAAATAAATAATATTTTCCTTTTTTAATACATGGTAGCCTATGTATTACATTATTATTTTTTTATGTAATACATAGGCTACCATGTATTACATAAGGAAAAAATTATTTATGGAATACATGGTAGCTTAAGTTTTACATAAAGAAAACATTATTTATGTAATAAATGGCAGCCTAATTATAACATAAATAATGTTTTCTTTATGTAAAACATAAGCTACCATGTACTACATAATTAATATTTTCCTTATGTAATACAAATGTAGCCTATGTATTACTTAAAAAAAAAAGTAATACATAGGCTACCATTTATTCTTTATTTAATACAAAAGCTACCATGAATTAAATAAATAATGTTTTCCTTATATAATACATAATAGCATATGTATTACATATATTTTTTTATTGTAATACATAGGCTACCATGTATTACATAAGGAAAACATTATTTATGTAATAAATGATAGCCTTTGCATAAAATAAATAATGTTTCCTTTATGTAATACAAAGGCTACCACGTATTACAATAGGAAAACATTATTTATGTAATGCATGGTAGCTTATGTATTACATAAAGAAAACATTATTTATGTAATAAATGGCAGCCTATGTATAACATTAATAATGTTTTCCTTATGTTATACATGGTAGTCTATATATTACATAAAGGAAACATTATTTATGTAATCTTTTCTTTTTCTTTATGTAATACATAAACTACCATGAATTACATAAATAATGTTGTCCTTATTTAATACATGGTAGCCTATGTATTACATATTTTTTTTTTAATGTTAATAAATGGCAGCCTATGTATAACATAAATAATGTTTTCCTTATGTAATACATGGTAGTCTGTATATTAAATAAAGAAAACATTATTTATGTAATACATAGGCTACCATGTATTACATAAAGAAAACATTATTTATGTAATAAATCATAGCCTATGTATAAAATAAATAATGTTTTCCTTATGTTATACATGGTAGTCTATATATTACATAACGGAAACATTATTTATGTAATCATTTTTTTTTCTTTATGTAATACATAAACTACCATGAATTACATAAATAATGTTTTCCTTATGTAATACATGGTAGCCTATGTATTACATAAAGAAAACATTATTTACGTAATAAATGGTAGCCTGTGTGTTACATGAAGCAAAAATTATTTATGTTATACATAAGCTACCATTTATTATATAAATATTTTTTTTCTTTATTTAATACATAAGCTACCATGCATAAAATAAAAAATGTTTTCCTTTTATAATACATGGTAGCCTATGTATTACATAATTTTTCTTAAATGTAATACATAGGCTACCATGAATTACATAAAGAAAAAATTATTTATGTAATACATGGTAGCTTAAGTATAACATAAAGAAAACATTATTTATGTAATAAATGGCAGCCTAATTATAACATAAATAATGTTTTCCTTATATAATACATGGTAGCATATGTATTACATAATTATTTTTTTAATGTAATACATAGGCTACCATGTATTACATAAGGAAAACATTATTTATGTAATAAATGATAGCCTATGTATAAAATAAATAATGTTTCCTTTATGTAATAAAAAGGCTACCATGTATTACAAAAGGAAAACATTATTTATGTAATGCATGGTAGCTTATGTATTACATAAAGAAAACATTATTTATGTAATAAATGGCAGCCTATGTATAACATAAATAATGTTTTCCTTTTGTTATACATGGTAGTCTATATATTACATAAAGGAAACATTATTTATGTAATCATTTTTTTTTTCTTTATATAATACATAAACTACCATGAATTACATAAATAATGTTGTCCTTATTTAATACATGTAATGGTAGCCTATGTATTACATATTTTTTTTTAATGTAATACATAGGCTGCCACGTATTACATAAGGAAAAAATTATTTTTGTAATACATGGTAGCTTAAGTATTACATAAAGAAAACATTATTTATGTAATAAATGGCAGCCTAATTATAACATAAATAATGTTTTCCTTATGTCATACTTAAGCTACCATGTATTACATAAATAATATTTTCCTTATGTAATACATGGTAGCCTATGTATTACATAAACAAAAAAATATGTAATACATAGGCTACCATTTATAAAACACTTATTTTTTTCTTTATTTAATACACAAGCTACCATGAATAAAATAAATAATGTTTTCCTTATATAATACATGGTAGCATATGTATTACATAATTTTTTTTGCTTAATTTTAAATTTGTTTAATATATAGACTACCATGTATACATAAGGAAAACATTATTTACGTTTTCTTAGGCTGCCATTTATAACATAAATAATGTTTTCTTTATGTAAAACATAAGCTACCATGTATAACATAAATAATATTTTCCTTATGTAATACATGGCAGCCTAAATATTTCATTAAAAAAACATTTTTATTACGTAAATAATGTTTTCTTTATGTAATACATAGGCTACCATGTAATACATAAGGAAAACATTATTTATGTAATTCATGGTAGTTTATGTATTACGTAAAGAAAAAAAAATGATTACATAAATAATGTTTCCTTTGTGTAATATATAGACTACCATGTATAACATAAGGAAAACATTATTTATGTTATACATAGGCTGCCATTTATGACATAAATATTGTTTTCTTTATGTAATACATAAGCTACCATGAATTACATAAATAATATTTTCCTTTTGTAATACATGGTAGCCTTTGTATTACATAAAGGAAACATTATTTATTTTATACATAGGCTATCATTTATTACATAAATAATGTTTTCCTTATGTAATACATGGTAGCCTATGTATTACATTAAAAAAATAATTATGTAATACATATGCTACCATGTATTATATAAGGAAAACATTATTTATGTTATAATTAGGCCGCCATTTATTACATAAATAATGTTTTCTTTATGTAATACTTAAGCTACCATGTATTCCATAAATAATTTTTTCCTTATGTAATACATGGTAGCCTATGTATTACATTAAAAAAAAATAATGTAATACATAGGCTACCATGTATTAAAAAAGGAAAATATTATTTATTTTATTCATGGTAGCTTATGTATTAAATAAAGAAAAAAAATATTTATATAATAAATGGTAGCTTATGTATAACATAAATAATTTTTGCTTCATGTAATACACAGCCTGTCATTTATTACGTAAATAATGTTTTCTTTGTGTAATATATAGACAACCATGTATTACGTAAGGAAAACATTATTTATGTTATAATTAGGCTGCCATTTATTACATAAATAATGTTTTCTTTATGTAATACATAAGCTACCATGAATTACATAAATAATGTTTTCCTTATTTAATAAATGGTAGCCTATGTATTACATGAAGCAAACATTATTTATGTTATACATAAGCTACCATTTATAATATAAATAATTTTTTTATTAATGTAAAACATAAGCTACCATGAATTACATCAATAATGTTTTCCTTATTTAAGACATGGTAGCCTATGTATGACATAAATGTTTTTTTTAATGTAATACATAGGCTACCAAATATTACAAAAGGAAAATATTATTTATGTAGTACATGTTAGCTTATGTAATACATAAAGAAAACATTATTTATGTAATAAATGGCAGCCTATGTATAACATAAATAATGTTTTCCTTATGTAATACATGGTAGCCTATGTATTACATAAACAAAAAAATATGTAATACATAGGCTACCATTTATAAAACACTTATTTTTTTCTTTATTTAATACACAAGCTACCATGAATAAAATAAATAATGTTTTCCTTATATAATACATGGTAGCATATGTATTACATAATTTTTTTTGCTTACAAAAACATAAATTTAACATAAATAATTTTTGCTTCAAGTAATACATAGGTTACCATTTATTACATAAGGAAATAATTTTTTCTTAATTTTTATAAATAATTCTATATAAATAATTTTGTCTAAATAATTATAATCTATAGAAATATTTTTTTCTTAATGTTATACATAAGCTACCAAGCACATAAATAATATTTTCCTTATGAAATATTTGGTAGCCTATGTATTACATTAAAAAACATTTATGTCATACATAGGCTACCATGTATTATATAAGGAAAACATTATTTATTTTATTCATCGTAGCTTATGTATTAAATAAAGAAAAAAAAACGTTTATATAATAAATGGTAGCTTATGTATAACATTAATAATTTTTGCTTCATGTAATACACAGGCTACCATTTATTACGTAAATAATGTTTTCTTTATGTAATATATAGACTACCGTGTATAACATAATGAAAACATTATTTATGATATAATTAGGCTGCCATTTATTACATAAATAATGTTTTCTTTATGTAATACATAAGCTACCATGTACTACATAAATAATATTTTCCTCATGTAATACATCGTAGCCTATGTATTACATGAAGCAAACATTATTTATGTTAAACATAAGCTACTATTTATTATATAAATAATTTTTTATTCATGTAATACATAAGCTACCATGAATTACATTAAAAATGTTTTCCTTATTTAATACATGGTAGCCTATGTATTACATAAATGTTTTTTTTACCACTACCAAATATTACATAAGGAATATATTTTTTATGTAATATATAGACTACCATGTATACATAAGGAAAACATTATTTACGTTTTCTTAGGCTGCCATTTATAACATAAATAATGTTTTCTTTATGTAAAACATAAGCTACCATGTATAACATAAATAATATTTTCCTTATGTAATACATGGCAGCCTAAATATTTCATTAAAAAAACATTTTTATTACGTAAATAATGTTTTCTTTATGTAATACATAGGCTACCATGTAATACATAAGGAAAACATTATTTATGTAATTCATGGTAGTTTATGTATTACGTAAAGAAAAAAAAATGATTACATAAATAATGTTTCCTTTGTGTAATATATAGACTACCATGTATAACATAAGGAAAACATTATTTATGTTATACATAGGCTGCCATTTATGACATAAATATTGTTTTCTTTATGTAATACATAAGCTACCATGAATTACATAAATAATATTTTCCTTTTGTAATACATGGTAGCCTTTGTATTACATAAAGGAAACATTATTTATTTTATACATAGGCTATCATTTATTACATAAATAATGTTTTCCTTATGTAATACATGGTAGCCTATGTATTACCTTAAAAAAATAATTATGTAATACATATGCTACCATGTATTATATAAGGAAAACATTATTTATGTTATAATTAGGCCGCCATTTATTACATAAATAATGTTTTCTTTATGTAATACTTAAGCTACCATGTATTCCATAAATAATTTTTTCCTTATGTAATACATGGTAGCCTATGTATTACATAAAAAAAAAAAAATGTAATACATAGGCTACCATGTATTAAAAAAGGAAAATATTATTTATTTTATTCATGGTAGCTTATGTATTAAATAAAGAAAAAAAATATTTATATAATAAATGGTAGCTTATGTATAACATAAATAATTTTTGCTTCATGTAATACACAGCCTGTCATTTATTACGTAAATAATGTTTTCTTTGTGTAATATATAGACAACCATGTATTACGTAAGGAAAACATTATTTATGTTATAATTAGGCTGCCATTTATTACATAAATAATGTTTTCTTTATTTAATACATAAGCTACCATGAATTACATAAATAATGTTTTCCTTATTTAATAAATGGTAGCCTATGTATTACATGAAGCAAACATTATTTATGTTATACATAAGCTACCATTTATAATATAAATAATTTTTTTATTAATGTAAAACATAAGCTACCATGAATTACATTAATAATGTTTTCCTTATTTAAGACATGGTAGCCTATGTATGACATAAATGTTTTTTTTAATGTAATACATAGGCTACCAAATATTACAAAAGGAAAATATTATTTATGTAGTACATGTTAGCTTATGTAATACATAAAGAAAACATTATTTATGTAATAAATGGCAGCCTATGTATAACATAAATAATGTTTTCCTTATGTAATACATGGTAGTCTATAAATTACACAAAGAAAACATTCTTTATTTTATTCATGGTAGCTTATGTATAACATAAATAATTTTTGCTTCATGTAATACACAGGCTACCATTTATTACGTAAATAATGTTTTCTTTATGTAATATATAGACTACCATGTATTACATAATGAAAACATTATTTATGATATACATAGGCTGCCATTTATTACATCAATAATATTTTCCTTATGTAATATATGGTAGCCTATGTATAACATAAATAATGTTTTCTTTATTTAATATATAGACTACCATGTATTACATAAGGAAAACATTATTTATGTTATAATTAGGCTGCCATTTATTACATATATAATGTTTTCTTTATGTAATACATAAGCTACCCTGTACTACATAAATAATATTTTCCTCATGTAATACATGGTAGCCTATGTATTACATGAAGCAAACATTATTTATGTTGTACATAAGCTACCATTTATTATATAAATAATTTTTTATTTATGTAATACATAAGCTACCATGAATTACATTAAAAATGTTTTCCTTATTTAATACATGGTAGCCTATGTATTACATAAATGTTTTTTTTACCACTACCAAATATTACATAAGGAATATATTTTTTATGTAATATATAGACTACCATGTATACATAAGGAAAACATTATATACGTTTTCTTAGGCTGCCATTTATAACATAAATAATGTTTTCTTTATGTAAAACATAAGCTACCATGTATAACATAAATAATATTTTCCTTATGTAATACATGGCAGCCTAAATATTTCATTAAAAAAACATTTTTATTACGTAAATAATGTTTTCTTTATGTAATACATAGGCTACCATGTAATACATAAGGAAAACATTATTTATGTAATTCATGGTAGTTTATGTATTACGTAAAGAAAAAAAAATGATTACATAAATAATGTTTCCTTTGTGTAATATATAGACTACCATGTATAACATAAGGAAAACATTATTTATGTTATACATAGGCTGCCATTTATGACATAAATATTGTTTTCTTTATGTAATACATAAGCTACCATGAATTACATAAATAATATTTTCCTTTTGTAATACATGGTAGCCTTTGTATTACATAAAGGAAACATTATTTATTTTATACATAGGCTATCATTTATTACATAAATAATGTTTTCCTTATGTAATACATGGTAGCCTATGTATTACATTAAAAAAATAATTATGTAATACATATGCTACCATGTATTATATAAGGAAAACATTATTTATGTTATAATTAGGCCGCCATTTATTACATAAATAATGTTTTCTTTATGTAATACTTAAGCTACCATGTATTCCATAAATAATTTTTTCCTTATGTAATACATGGTAGCCTATGTATTACATTAAAAAAAAAAAATGTAATACATAGGCTACCATGTATTAAAAAAGGAAAATATTATTTATTTTATTCATGGTAGCTTATGTATTAAATAAAGAAAAAAAATATTTATATAATAAATGGTAGCTTATGTATAACATAAATAATTTTTGCTTCATGTAATACACAGCCTGTCATTTATTACGTAAATAATGTTTTCTTTGTGTAATATATAGACAACCATGTATTACGTAAGGAAAACATTATTTATGTTATAATTAGGCTGCCATTTATTACATAAATAATGTTTTCTTTATTTAATACATAAGCTACCATGAATTACATAAATAATGTTTTCCTTATTTAATAAATGGTAGCCTATGTATTACATGAAGCAAACATTATTTATGTTATACATAAGCTACCATTTATAATATAAATAATTTTTTTATTAATGTAAAACATAAGCTACCATGAATTACATTAATAATGTTTTCCTTATTTAAGACATGGTAGCCTATGTATGACATAAATGTTTTTTTTAATGTAATACATAGGCTACCAAATATTACAAAAGGAAAATATTATTTATGTAGTACATGTTAGCTTATGTAATACATAAAGAAAACATTATTTATGTAATAAATGGCAGCCTATGTATAACATAAATAATGTTTTCCTTATGTAATACATGGTAGTCTATAAATTACACAAAGAAAACATTCTTTATTTTATTCATGGTAGCTTATGTATAACATAAATAATTTTTGCTTCATGTAATACACAGGCTACCATTTATTACGTAAATAATGTTTTCTTTATGTAATATATAGACTACCATGTATTACATAATGAAAACATTATTTATGATATACATAGGCTGCCATTTATTACATCAATAATATTTTCCTTATGTAATATATGGTAGCCTATGTATAACATAAATAATGTTTTCTTTATTTAATATATAGACTACCATGTATTACATAAGGAAAACATTATTTATGTTATAATTAGGCTGCCATTTATTACATATATAATGTTTTCTTTATGTAATACATAAGCTACCATGTACTACATAAATAATATTTTCCTCATGTAATACATGGTAGCCTATGTATTACATGAAGCAAACATTATTTATGTTGTACATAAGCTACCATTTATTATATAAATAATTTTTTATTTATGTAATACATAAGCTACCATGAATTACATTAAAAATGTTTTCCTTATTTAATACATGGTTGCCAATGCCATAAAAAATGATTTATATAATAAATGGTAGCTTATGTATAACATAAATAATTTTTGCTTCATGTAATACATAGGCTACCATTTATTACGTAAATAATGTTTTCTTTATGTAATATTTAGACTACCATGTATTACATAATGAAAACATTATTTGTGTTATACACAGGCTGCCATTTATTACATAAATAACGTTTTCTTTATGTAAAACATAAGCTATCATGTACTACATAAATAATATTTTCCGCATGTTATACATAATAGCCTATGTATTACATTAATAAAACATTTATATAATACATAGGCTACCTTGTATTACATAAGGAAAACATTATTTATGTAATTCATGGTAGTTTATGTATAACATAAAGAAAAAAAATTATTACATAAATAATGTTTCCTTTATGTAATATATAGACTACCATGTATAACATAAGGAAAACATTATTTATGTTATACATAGGCTGCCATTTATTACATAAATAATGTTTTCTTTATGTAATACATAATCTACCATGAATTACATAAATAATGTTTTCCTTTTGTAATACATGGTAGCCTTTGTATTACATAAAGGAAACATTATTTATTTTATACATAGGCTATCATTTATTACATAAATAATGTTTTCCATATGTAATACATGGTAGCCTATGTATTACGTTAAAAAAAATTATGTAATACATATGCTACCATGTGTTATATAAGGAAAACATTATTTATGTAATAAATGGCAGCCTATGTAAAACATAAATAATGTTTTCCTTATGTAATAATAGGTAGCCTACTTATTACATTAAAAAAAAATATGTAATACATAGGCTACCATGTATTATATAAGGAAAACATTATTTATTTTATTCATGGTAGCTTATGTATTAAATAAAGAAAAAAATAATTGTTTTGTAAAATGTAGCCTATGTATAACATAAATAATGATTGCTTCATGTAATAGATAGGCTTCTTTTTAATACATAAATAATGTTTTTTTTATTAGATATATAGACTACCATGTATTACATAAGGAAAACATTATTTATGTTATAATTAGGCTGCCATTTATTACATAAATAATGTTTTCTTTATGTTAAACATAAGCTACCATGTACTACATAAATAATATTTTTCTCATGTAATACCCATGCCTATGTATTACATGAAACAAACATTATTTTTATTATATTCAAGCTACCATTCATTATATTAATATTTTTTTATTTATGTAATACATATTCCTTCCATGAATTACATAAATAATGTTTTCCTTATTTAATACATGGTAGCCTATGTATGACATAAATGTTTTTTTTAATATTATACATAGGCCACCAAATATTACATAAGGAAAATATTATTTATGTATTATATAGACTTCCATGTATTACATAAGGAAAACATTATTCATGTTAGACTTTGGCTGCCATTTATTACATAAATAATGTTTTCTTTATGTAATATATAGACTACTATGTATTACATAAAGAAAACATTATTTATGTTATACATAGGCTGCCATTTATTATATAAATAATGTTTTCTTTATATAATACATAAGCTACCATGAATTACATTAATTATTTTTTCCTTATGGAATACATGGTTGCCTTTGTATTACATACAGGAAACATTATTTATTTTATAATAGGCTACCATTTATTACATAAATAATATTTTCTTTATGTAATATATAGACAACTATGTATTACATAAGGAAAACATTATTTATGTTATAATTAGGCTGCCATTTATTACATAAATAATGTTTTCTTTATGTAATACTTAAGCTACCATGTATTCCATAAATAATTTTTTCCTTATGTAATACATGGTAGCCTATGTATTACATTAAAAAAAAATAATGTAATACATAGGCTACCATGTATTAAAAAAGGAAAATATTATTTATTTTATTCATGGTAGCTTATGTATTAAATAAAGAAAAAAAATATTAAATTAATAAATTTAAATTTAAATTTAAATTAATAATTTATAAAATAATTAATTTAAATTTGAAATAATTGTGGAAGTTCACAGAAGGTTTAGGCGTGATAAATATTGGAAATGTTGCGGGGAAAATACTAAAAAACGACGATGACATTTTCCTATACTAATCGTTTCCTGTGTTCAATTTGCCACTTGACTGTCAAATATTTATAGGTGCGTTCAGTTTACCTGTTTGATTTATTTTAAAAAAAGCAAACAACGTCATTAGATGGGTAGGTAGATTGTTAGTTGTTAGTATGTGTAAGTGTAGGTGTAGATATAGATATGTATGTGTAGTTGTTTATTTATACCATTTTATAGTTAAAACATAACAACGTATGTCGGGATAGCAAGTAAAATATAAAAATGAAATATTTTTAATAGCTAATTAATATTCAAATTCACTTTTAATGTAAAAGCTGTAAGTAATGCCAAGGTTTTTGCAATATTTGAATTCTTATTTATATTTCCATCATTTTACAAACTTTCTCATTAAATTCTTTTTTATTTTGAATAGCATGAATAGAATTACATTTATAAATGCATATTATTCATAACTGAAGCTTCAGCTTTGAATTAAGCTTGTCGGATTAAACTTAAAGCTCGAAGCTTCGCCAAGAAATGCATTAATGAACTAGATAAGCCTACGTGTAACATAGAAATAATAAAACCTTAAATTTTTAAAAGCTTTATATATATTTTTATGGGGTTTTAAAATGTTAACAATGATATATTTTGTATTATAATGGGCAGAGAGTATCAAAGCTAAAAGTGTGTCAGAGAACAAACATCAAAATTTAGTCCACTTAGGAACGTTAGGTCTCTGAGCATTTAGCCAAGATGCCATCGCTAATTACGATGTTGAAGTTCTAAAACAAAAATATATGTATGTATGTAATATTGTCATAAGGATGGCTAAGTGACATTAGCGATGGTTATATCAAATCTTCTGGTCATGTCCTTCCTAGAGAGGAAGGACATAACCAGAAAAAGATTCTGAAATAAGATTTTGCTAGAGAGCAGAATCTTATTTGATGATTCGAATTTTTTGTATCAGCAAATAGATAACAGTCAACAAGAAGGTGTATGATAGTACTTTTAGATCTCATCGTTAACAAACCTAGTTTTTTGCCATGTTCAAAGATGAAATAGCTAATATCTCGGCTTATTCCGTGTTAATTTCTGCAAAAGATTACGTTCTAAACACAAACAGATTACAATCCGTCCTTGTGAGCAAAAGGATCGGTGCGGAAATGGGGGCTGTCTGCCGGGCGCGCCATTTCCGCAGGCTGGCCCCGAACCTGACGCCTCCATTACTGCTTCGTCTCCTCTGTTCTGTGTATATTCTTTGAGATTAAATTAAAAAAAAAAAAGATTTGAGATAAAATATATATATAAGGGCCCTCGCTCACTGTGACTTTTTGTAGCGATGCATTAGCACATTCTTATCGATACAGTCGCGATGCGGTCGCTAGCTATTTGCCCTCGTCCATATAAACACGATGCAGTTGCGATGCAAACGCGATACTTTTGCGCTTCTGTTGCGATGCAAACGCGATTCAGTAACGGCACAAAAATGCCTACGATCGGCACAGTTGCAAGATGGACTCCGTTGAGGCAGCATTAGTCACGTTGTCTTTGGTGCTGCTTTTACGTAAGCAACCGAAGCGAAAGCGACGTCAATATTGGATGCACCCATTTACTAAAGAAAGATTACTGGGCGGACATTATATAGTGGCAACGTTTAAAATATCGATACAGTCACAATGCTGTAGCGCGATAGTAGATCGTTGGCTCTCTCACTTCTTGGTGACTTCTGTAACACGTTGTAAATGCGACTTACGCGCGTTAGTAGCAATGCTGTCGATCGTTAACGAAACGCGCCACAACATCACTACAAAAAGTCGCCGTGGGCGAGGGGCCTAAGTAGGGCAATTACACTGCCCCTGCGTGAAAGCGCAGATCTTGCCTCAATGCAAGTTATTTTAGAAAAAAAACGTACTAGACACGTAAAAAGCGGGCGCGTACTATTCGACATGTCCTCGGTGGTTTCGCCTTAAGGTAAGACTGCACTAAGGGGCAGCGGAGCGACGCGACTCGACACGTCCTTACTAATAATACCGCAAGGAAGTGCCGCGTCGCGTAGTTCCGTTGTCGCTTAGTGCGTTATATCTCATACAATTTCATACAAAGAATATTTAACCGTATCGCGCCGCGTAGTTACGCTGCCGCGTAGTTACGCCTAGTGTGGTAAAAACTTTATACTATTTTTAGGAAATTTTTAATGTTAACGAAGAACCAAAATCGTGTAACGTATTCCTAATATTATGAATGTGAAAATATAAATGTATGGATGTTTGTTACTCTTATACGCAATAACTACTGACAGGATTTCGATAAAATTTCGTATGGTAGTAAAATAAACTCTGGATTAACTACTTTTTGTTTCAATAAAATGTAAAAGGTTTTCGTGGGATTGGGCACTATTGGATAGCTTTAAGGTATACATATATCGCCTTGTCTAAAATCTGAACCTATAAAAGCTACAAAATTAAACAAAATGGGCTCTTAGCCTCGTCGCACCACTAAAATGAAATAAAAAACTATACATTTTTTCCATAATCTAGAAAACCTAGATTTTCACGATGCTCGAGTAAGTACACAATTACTATCATTGCTATATCAAAAATGATAGTGATAGAAAATGTTACAACATAAAATAACCTAACCAAGAGCATGTCAGGACGTATCGTAGGAGGGTGGGTTCCGTATCTATCAACACGTAATAGTTTTTTTTTAAATTACTTCAAATGTTACTGTTCGATTTCGTTCAAAATAATTTTCATAAAGTGTCTTTAGCATGATATACCAGTATGAAAACTAACAAGTTTCTAATAGGAGATCCTATTGGTTAGAAATGCTAAGGGGCTGGCAACTTATAAACCACTTTGAAGGCCGATTACTCGAAAATGGTTGGCATTCTAAAAAAGTCATGTAGCAAACTTTGCTTTTATTTTAAAAGACCTATTCAACGATATCCCACACGACGGGGTAGAGTGAAAAAAAATTTCACTTCATATGTACGGAAAGCCTAAAATAAAAAATATTATGTTGCCGAAACCGAGATCTATACACAATCTATAACTATAATACCAAAATTTCATCCATTTATGTTCATAATTACAGAAGCCAGAAGCGCGGACAGACAGACAGACAGACAGACAGACGGATGGACAGAGTGAAACTATAAGGATTCCTTGTGTATTACGGAACCCTAAAAACGTAATTTTAATTTTTAGGGTTCCGTACGTGAATTTAAAAGAACAGAAATTTACCAATGCTGTTGAACATATATATCAATTATAAAACTAATTAGTCGTGCTACGTGTGACTGCTCCGCTGACGGCGCTGCCAGGACTTAAAACTTTCGTTACGTCGCGCGACGCCTCAAACTATGAACTAATTTATTGAGAAGCACAGTTTTTGATTTATACTTTCAATGTTATGATTTTTTTTGTTATGAATGCTAACCAGCAAAACCCTCCATTAATCTGTTCTAATGATACCTACAATTTTTATAATAAAATAAAATAAAAAAACCGTGCGTTTTTTATTTATTTAATTTTTTATTTAATTTTAGATTTTTTGGTTTATCCAAGACATACTTGGTCTAATATTAAAAAAAAATACAACTATTTGAATGCATTGATGATTTAATTATAAAATGGTGGTTATTATTATTCCTGATTAAATTGAAATATATGACATATATGTATATTTTGAAATCTCTTTTGAATTTTTTTCATTTTGATACCCTACTCGATAGGTTTGGTTAAAAAAAGTTTTTGAACTACCTACTTCCAAATCCGCCGTTTCGCATTTTCTTCTTTGCTATTTAAGGATAAAACTAGCTATCTAAGGACACTTGGGTTTTTGAAACAAATCTAAGAATACCCTCACTGTCAAAATCTATTTAGCCGTTTCGAAGATACCAACGGCGCCTACGTATATTATTGTATCTCCAAAATTGATTTTTTTAAATGACTATTTTGGAATCTATTTAAAGGTATCTTTTGTATCACGTTTTCTTTTATTATGTTTTCTTTTGTTATTTTAAAAACCCATTGTAACTGCGTTTTTTGAGTCGTATTTTATCGTAACATATGAGTCTGTCCGACTAATACCAACGTATGTTAACTTACTCGAGCTAACCTGAGTGTGCGTCAAGGCCGTAACTGCCACTAACGTGAGTATTCGCCGCAATAAACGCGCGTCATTTATTTTTTATTTTTAAGTGTTAGTTACTTAAATAATATGTTGTACCACTTAACATTCATATTGTTTTATCTGAATTCAAAATGTTACTGAATAAAGTATTGAATCGGGCAGAACCGATTGCTAAAGATAAATTTTCATATTCCAAAAATAACGTAAGTGGCAGTTCCGGCAGCTTACATGGCTTTTCTTTCACGTATTTCTGTGTTAAGCATCTCTCATAAGCACCAATAAAGGAGAATATAAGAATTGTTGCTGTATTATTATTATCACCACTCAAGCATAAGAAGGATATGTAAAAACCAAGAGTTCTTAGCCCTCTACAGTATCTAATCTGATAATTACGACACTTTACGTGGTATTTGATATTCTGATATTAATCGAAAGCGCCATTTACGATTTTGGTGTTTTTGAAGAATTTGATTACAGTTTTTATACAGATTCGATATAAGTACTTAGCACTTATATAAAAATGAAGTTTTATGTTTAATTATAGGGATGAAATTGATTTTCTGTATGAAATTAACATTAAATTACATATTTATTTAATTTAACTGCTTATTGGAATAATTTGAAGGAATTGTTGGATCATGAACCCTTCTTGGTGAAAAGTTTAGCACAAGAGGTTTTCACAAATTTAAAATTTCATCAGCAAGTTTTAAAGTTTGAGGCAGTAATCTCGATCATATGTTATATTAAAGCACGAGCCCCGTTTTTTTGAAAATATTTAAACGACGAATTAGTTAATCAATCTTTGTCAAAAAACTTCAAAAGATCACTTGACAGATTATGACTAGGTCAGCTGACAGTTAAAGTATTTTATGAATGAGGAAGTTGGTAGCTTATGTCAAACATTGTGTAAGTAACTTTAAAAGTAGTTATATCGAAGATTATAGAAGAATAGTATCATTAATATTCTTACAGTACCTTAGTATATAAGTATAAAACATACTACCCATTATCCGATCGACTTAATGCTATCTATTGGATCAGTTCTATAGTGAAATAAACATTGTCAACTGTCATGGCAATCTATACCTACATATAGTCAATTCTAACTGATCCATCGGTAGCGCTGATTAGACGATACACGATAGGCAGTATAGTGTAAGGTTTCACATAAAAGCTTTTGCCATTAAGTATGAGGTGTAATTTGTATTAATTACGAATTTTCATGGTGTAAATGAAAGCCCACTAGTCGGATACTTTTAGCTCAGTTTAAAAGTAGTAAAAAAATTCAAAAAATATTTCTTCAAGACTTCAGAAAAGAATGGGAGAAGACTAATGATTATTATCAATGTAAAAGTAAGTTGGTCTGTAACGCAATCATGCACAAACTACCGATTTGATTTGACAAAATTTGGGGTAAGTCAGAACTTAGAGAAGGCTAGAGGTTACTTTTATTGCAGCACGTGCCACAAACAAATATTCTTAAATTTTTTTGTTATCTCAGTACCAAATTATACACAAAATACGTATTTCCCGAATTATTTAAGTTTTTTTCTTTTACTGTAATACAGTGGTTTGTAAATAAAGAACAACAAAAAAGTGCGCCAAGCAAAGTACTGTGAATAACCACGAAAGTAAAGACATAAATACAAGGAATCTACGAAGTACATAATCTAACGTGACACAATAAAATATTCCTGATAAATATCAACGTAGATTATCGGAATTGGCAAATCCGATACATTTTTGTCTATGCAGTTCCTAGAAAATAATTAGAAGTGCTAAATACGATTAAGAGAGCAAGCTTATTTACGTGGTATACTATCGTAACTCAATTTTCGCGAAAACTATGCAAAATTTTGTATATTTCATACAATGTACAAATTTTTTATCCTAACAATAGTGTTTATGCAAATTTTTATTAGGATCTAACTATTAAGGACAAAGTTATACGAAAATAAACTTTAAATCGCTCTCCTGAAAAGTAACATTTTTCAGATACAATAATGTACGTAGGCGCCGTTGATACGTCGGAATAAAGGAATTTACAAACATACATATATACATACATACAATGTACGCGCGAAAAACATTACCCAGTCTGGCAAAAAAAACTATAATCCGACTACGTAAATTATAAAATTATATAGCCCATGTTACCCGGACTACACACCATTTATTAAAATCGGACCAGTACTTCAGGCGCTACGGTGGAACAAACATACATTCATACTATTGTATGTTTGTATGTATATTTGTCAAAATCATTGCCCTTCCTTATGGCTTCGCCGTAGTCGGGTAAAAATACAAGTTTTGTTTGAAGGATTAAGTTATCAAGATGGATCTTGCGACTTCAACGAACTGACTGTATAACTTCGGCACCATTTTGATTTAAGTAAAAAAAATTTGTTAAAATAAAGAATTTTATTTTAACAAATAAATAACTCATCCGAGGATCCTTTTTTACATTTCCTGGTCTACAGCATCATATAAGAGCACTGCTTTATGCAAGCTAATTAATCTTTAAAATTTTAAAACTACATGTGCATTTTGAGAGTTTTTAGCAAACAAATGTCCAAAAGCACTGCAGTGAGGTTATTAAGTAAATGCGAGAAGCGTGTTCAAACTACCTGCGAAACGTTTTCGTAACAAATTACTGACCTGGCGCGCAACTTCCATAATGCGCCCTTGCACACAAAAGTTTTGGCGTTATGACAATGAAGACACACAGCCCGCGACTTCGAACTTTGTGTTTAGATTCCGTTATATTGGCGCGATGTTTATAAAGTTCCTAATGACTTTTTTTAAGAGAGAAAATAATCACTTTTACTCAATACTTGTAACAGTCATCCATCCATCGTAACAAACTTGTTGTAAATAATACTAAAAGTTGTTACCAGCGACTACGCGATTAGTATTTACATTTTCCAGAACAAAGCAAGTACTTGTCGAGGCTTCAAAGTATTTGTGTGCCAAAATTCATTTATAATATCGTTCAGATCCGTTCAGCAGTTTGTATATAATTAATACACATCTTTAATTATACATCCAACTACAAATAGAAATTTTAATAATAATTCTCTTTACTATTCTTAAATAGTAAAGAGAACACAATAGTCTGAAGGATTTCACCTTATTTACTCAGAAGGTCAACGCACTTGCGAGTTCACATAAATAATGTCAAGAAGCTCTCCCCATTAGCCGAGTAAAATGCTCGTTTGTACGGACTCGCTAAAAAGTTTACCAACTACTTAAAAAAGTTTTTTTAATGCAGAATATTTTAGCAATACAAAAAGGAACGTTATTTTTACAGGCTAATGTTGTTTAAATTAAATATTTAGAAGGTCTCAAAAGCTTTTGGGTTGTTAAACTTAAATAACATTTTGAAACGTTCTACTACATTTTGCAAACAACTAATAAATATTAAAAACTTTTGAGAATTCGGCCGAGTAGAAAAATCCAGCCATGATTTTTTTATTGTTGAATGACAAGGACAATATTTGACTTAAGAGTCTCTGAACATTAATAAACGCTTGAGATTATGTGCGTAAAAATGTAATTTATTGATATATTTTATTCAGTTTCCATACCAATACCAAAAAAAAACGAAATTTCTATGTAACTGTAAAGGTGTGCCCTCTTGGGAGATAAATTAAAAGGTTTATATTTTTGAACATCATATATTATTAATTAGTGTGTGTGCATAGGTGCCGGCAGGGCAACATACCCTTACGAATACTTATCAATAACTGTCCTTACTGAACTTACTCTTAAGACTAACTAGGGACAACATACATACATACATGCTACATAATACACGTATACAACAAAATGCATATGTGCATAATTGCTTATGCTGCACGTTACATAACTAAGAAAGTGGTCGCTTGCAGAATATTTATACCAACGCTCGGGACAAATAAGTCGATTATTGTACAACAAAATATGAAACTTTAAAAAACTTGTAAGCGTCGTTCATATAGTTGCGAAGTTTTTAAGTCTTCGTGAACTATGTGCCAGCTAACTACACAGATGTTCGAATGCAGCGTAGCGAACTTGAGTACTTAGCATAAAATATGCTCTTACAAAAAGTAGCAGTTAAGGAGCGCCCCTTGCATGTTTTAGAGACATATTTCTATGCTACTTCTTAGCACTTTTACAATGTCTTGATGTCTGAAGAGCTCCGCCTAAAAATATACTTACGTACAGAGGGACAGCTTTTATAGAACGACTAACATTTTATCAGAGTTGTCACAGGAGATGAGGGTAAATTAAACTAAGTTTAGCGTCAGTATACGGTTATTAAGAAAACCTAATTGGTACACACCAGTCACCACAACCCGGCATCGAACCTGCACCATCATGTGGATGACTCAAGGGGTGTATTCACTAGACCATGAACGCTCTTATAATAAAGCAAGACACCTACTTGAAAATTAAAAATTTAATACCTGTTATTATCCTAAGCATAGGTAAAATAAGAAATGTTATTATTTATTCTATTATTTTTCATGCACGCAGTTAACTACTTTTTTGTTTAATATTATTTGAATTGAAGCTGGGTCCAGATATGACTTGTATCAACGTCGCGCCCACGGATAAGATAAATGAGGTTGGATTGGCAACCGTGACACTTTTACTTGAAAACCAGCGTCGCCGCCTGTCTCCCACCAATGTACTCCACTACATAACAAATAATAATACATACACGAATTACGCACACTAATTAACAAATCACACCTAGAACAGAGGGCTGCGATTTGGTACTCACACTACGTTGAGTCGGTAACGTTACGACACTAGGGCTTGCTATGGTCGATAGGAATTTTCGATAATGAAAATGGTCAAACTTGAATCTTGAAATCATCTTAGTTTCAGCTAGATTTACGATTTATGAGCCCTAACTTTTGAATGCGGCGGGGGGAGTAGCGGGGCAAGTATGGTTGCGCGTGTACAATATGTGCATCCCCACTATTTTTGCCGAGGGCTCATCGTAAATCGTAAACCGTCCTGTAGCTATTGGTAATTGAATGAAAAATTTTAATAACGGGAGCACTAGTAATTTTATACTAACTAAAACATTGTGTCAAAGGCGAATTTAATTGGTATTGGGATAGAAAATGAAAAAAAAAATATCAACATGTATTACCTTTATTTGTAATCAAAAATAATTAGAAAATCAAAGCAAAAAAAGAAGTCGATGGTCGATAAATATTATGTAGCAAAAAAAAGACTAACAAAATTTTACTACCGAGAACAGTGGTAACTCATTCTGAAGAAAAATAATTTGTCGATAAATCATCGATCACTGACTGCACTATCCAGGCGACCGAAGCGGACGTGACGCGAACGAGTCGAAAGGCGCGGTAATTTGGCTCGCTTCGCAACCCATTGCGCGTCAGATGTGTCTTCTATTTGCGTACTTCACCAGCAATGTATATTTTCTGTGATTCTTGGCTTAATTGTCGTTTCTACTTAGAATTTCATAATTCGAACTAGTTTTTTGGGAAAAATACTAAAAAACTAAGGTTTTTATGCTTACCGATGAGAAGAAATTCCTCCTTGTTTCATATTTGATGTCTGACTCTTTAATTTGCACATAACAATCGCACAACACGGCATTTTCAAAGGATTTTAGCGCTGCTCCGTACTGCGAGGCAATCAACAAGCGACTAAAAAGTATGAACGCGTGGTTCGGTTGAAGTATGATTGTCCAAACATACTTGTGGCGCGTCTGCCCCGCGCACATTGCCAATCCAACCTCGTTTATCTTATCCGTGATCGCGCCCCAAGAACGCTAATTTAGACGCGTGTACGGTACGGTACGGGGGTACATCGTCACGGTACGGACACAGGTACGCTCCGATCCATTGTTTCAAATCGATACGGTAACGGCATAAGCTGGGTCCAGATAGTTCTTCTGTACTTATCGTACCTCCGACTTGTGTCACCGTCGCGATCACAGATCGCTAGTCTGGACGCATATTCGGTACGGTGCTGCGGACTGTGGTATACGCTCCGATCCACCATCGTTCTTTTTTTTTCGTTTCGAAGCGATACAGTACGGTGTACTCGCCAGCATGGACGCGATAGCAACATGAGTGGATCGGTACTTTATAACAGAATAGCTTTAGCCCGCGTCTCCGCACGGGCTAAATATCATATATCCTACGGGAACACTGTGCTTTTTCGGGATAAAAAGTAGCCAATGTGTTAATCCCAATCTACCATACCAAATTTCTACAAAATCCGTTTCGTAGTTTTTGCGTCCATCCATCCATCCTCACAAACTTTTACATTTATAAATAGTAGTAGGTAGGGTATCAGGGTTACAATTTGGTGGCAATCAGCAAATGGTAGACCTGATGATGGAATCCATGAGGAATTAAAGGAGCTCTCCAAATTTTATAGGGATACTTACAGTGATTTCAACCTTCTTAAAGTAATGCAAATGCTACTAAAAAAGTTAGATTTTGTGCGATTTAATATAATTTTATAAATACCAAAACAGCACGCTCTAGAAGTCACCAAATTCTCACTTCACGACATAGTCGGATGACACTTTGCTGTCATAGTCACTTTGATGATGGCACAGAAATGACCACGTGGTGTTTGCTCGTTACATTGCGTAATGCGTTTGCGGAATATACGGTACGGATAAAAGAACATATCTGGACCCAGCTTAATATTATAAAGTTTTAAAACATTCATTACACACAAAATACATCATATGAAACATTTGTTATTTGTCGTCATGACAACCAACAGTAATCAGTTGCACACATCACAATTTTCAATCTCACTGACATGAAAACTTAAACACGGAATTTGAAAATTTAGACGTCCATTCGACGGCACACAATCTTAACCGGATTTTTCCACTATTGCCGCATACGCGATTGGAGAATTGTGGACACACCGTATGCTTGTAGTAGTGCAATCAAATCGAAAGCTTACTATGTAGCTGATTATCTGGTCCTCTTTCTTTAATCTGTAGCTCCGTGTCCTAATGGGTAGACCGATTGATTCGCACTCGTACAGGTTTGATTCTTAGGTTGTGGCGTGTACCAATGAGACTTTTTCACATCTCAAGTACATTAACGCACACTCTAACGGTGAAAGAAAACATCGCGAGGAAACCCACACATGGTTGGCCTAGACGTAATGACCAGTCATTCCTCTGGACTAGGTTGACTGTGTTGTGAGAATGCCGTATATGCTTGCGCAACCATACGACATTTAAAAACCGACTGTCCCATATTCACTACAGTATTTCAAGAGTGATTATTTAGCTCGGAGAATACTGTATAGATCATCCAATAACGAATGAAAAAGGTCAAAGATGTCTTGAAGCTGATATTACACGATACTTAGTTACTTTTGGAGTGAAAGAAAGGTACAGAGAGTGTACCTTAGGGTCTGTCCCCACGTCTACGTCATGACGCCGTCAACGACGTGCGGCGACGTTGCCGAGATCTAGCACATCGTGACGTGGACGTGTGGGCAAGCCGTTAAGACTATGCTTTGTGCCTATCTGATAATATATTAGTATTGTTTTAAACACTTACGGGTTGTGTCGCGGTGCACTTTTCTTTTTTCCGACGTTTCGGCTACTTTCCACCAGCCGTGGTCACGGGAGACTCACAAGTCACTGGCAGTCCTCCCGTGACCACGGCTGCTGGAAAGTAGCCGAAACGTCGGGAAAAAGAAAAGTGCACCGCGACACAATCCGTTAGTGTTTAAAACAATGAACAGTATTCGCGTAAACCTAAGAAATCAATATATTATTACTTTATACTTAATGCCTACTATACCTATTGCAAGTGAAGATATAGTATACGATGATGTTGTTCATGACGTATAGAATAGGACAGAATATCGAGCTAATAAGCATAAGTACAAAACGCACAGCTATTATATTTTATAATGAATCAAGTTGTTTTATACCCTTAACAATGTAGTACCTTAAGTAATGACGGTGCGGGCTCTTAATTAAATATCGTTAGCCGCCGCTGACGCTGTAGGCACTAATGAGATACAATTGATTATCGCCATTTTGTTTAATATTCGCGCCATGTTTTTTCCCGCAAATTGAGGTCAGCTCCTCTTTTAAATTTAAATTTGGAATCTGAGATTTTTTAATTAAAACCAACCAGATAATTAGAGGAATATTTCGTGCTTTCATTTTAAGTTCATTAAGCAATTTTAGGATAAGCTCGGTAAATAATTGGGAAATGAAAACTCGGCGTTGTGTTAAAAAAGTTTAGTTCAATCAATTGCAGAGTTGAAAAAACACGCCAAATGCCATGCCACATTTACATACCTGTGTTCAATTAGTAAAAAGTTGTAAAACTTCGAAGACAGTTAAAAAAATACAATAAAAAAATCACATTAATGGACTATAAATAAAATTAATCGGCATATGGCGTTGTGCTTTATCTGAATTGGTTCAACTGATTTGTATTCACGCCGGATCTATATTTCACGGATTTACTACGTTCTAGCAAATAGCCTGTATAAAAATATTTTAAAAATATATACTATAAAACTTAGGCATTTTCATCGTCATTGGACGATTCATAAAGTATTCTCCGAGCGAAGTAACCACTCTTGAAATACTGTAGTGCCTGGGACAGTTGGTTTTTAAATGTCGTATGGTTGCCCAAGCATATACGGTATTCTCACAACACAGTGAGCCTGGTCAATACGTCTGGGGCCAACCATGTGCGAGTTTCCTCACGATGTTTTCCTTCGCCGTTAGAGCGCCCGTATAATGTACTTGAGATCTGAAAAAGTCTCATTGCTAAACGCCACAACCTGGGAATCGAACCCGCACTCTTTTGAGTGCGAATAAAACGGTCTACCCACTAGGCCACGCAGCTCTTATGTACTATATAAGACGTATAATGTACATACTTATAGAAATTAATCAAAAGTTGGCGTTACCTTACATCTGAATCATGCGTGATTTTTTGTTACATAATGTCGATATACGTAATGTGCGTAACATTCGGAGATCGCTAACACGCATCAAGGTAATGAAGGTTTATCAATTTGTAACAGATTGAGGAAGTCGGATTGGAGATTGAATAGAATCAATAACGCCGACGAAGAATCTATCTCATTACTATGAAGGGATGAGCAACGTAATTGACGTGAATCTAATTTCTCACGAATCCTTATTTATAACTTGGCTTTAGATTAATGTTCTTTATATATTGTGGACTGAAAAATATTAAAAAAGAATATGTGATACATACTTTAGTGTATGCCAATTGATTATTATGATCAAAAAACGCCTAAGTATATTTTTACTAGCACATAATATGATATGCTAGCACAAACAACTTAGGCAAGCAGTCTGACTTTACACATAAGACGTTTCCCATCTATATTGAAAAAAAAACTTGTTGGTTTGTACTGGAAGTAACTAAAAATGATATAGTGTTATTGAATCATATGTATAAGACATTTTCTTCTGTAAAAGTAATATAAAATGATTCCTAGGAATTCAAATTGTTCAATTTACGCAATAAGAAGAGCCGTTCTATTCTATCTTGAATTTCTTTGTTTAGAACTTTTTTGTTTTTTACTGGATTAAGCGGCTGATACTGTAGCTCTTAAATTCTGTGCCGTCGAAATCCCCTATTTATTAAAATTTGACGGCAAATTAAGTGATAAAAAACCAAATTTTTTACCTCTCATAAGACTCACATTTTTCATTTGTTATGCAAATTGATATTTTAAGGTTTATTACTTAAATTATCTATTTATGAAGACAAAACGTTTAATGTTTTTTTATTATTGTAATTTTTATAAAGAAAAAGCTAGGGAAATGTTGACATGTTCTATGTAGCCATTTCTTAGCGCTGCACTTACACAGAGAATGAAAAATGGAGTGCTACGAAGTGCTACGGAGTGCGCATAGGGCTACGTCCGCGTAGCACTTCTCATAGACGCGTAGTGGCGGCGTAGCCTTGTCCTACGTATTTAAATAACACTAGTGGCCGCCCTGTGATTGAAATTCATCCATTATAGTTAATAATAGGTCTTTACCTATGAAATTTCCGTTCTGCAGTACTGGCCATTTCAAATCAAAATAATTTTTGTTTGGCTAAGAATTCCAATTTCAAATTAATTTTATTTTAAAAACATGGAATTCTTTTTCTAAAATTAGTCATTTGTTTATTGATTAGTGTTACATTTTCATCGCATTTCAATCTTTTTCGTCATCATGTATACGTTAAAAATTCGAGTAATTTTGGAATATGAGTACCATCGTGGCAGCAACGCGGCACAAGCGGCACGCAACATCAACGACGTTTACGGAGCTATCACTACAAACCATTGTTATTGATTTACTCGCTTCCGTTCTGGAAATTTCGACCTGAAAAATGAACCTCGCCGTCGCGTCGTCCGAAGACTTTGATCGACAATGACGAACTAAAGGCGATTGTGGAAGCTGATGATACACAATCTATGGCTGAATTAGCAGCAGCTTTCGACGTTAGCGTCAAAACAATATTGGTCCATTTGCGTCAAATTGGCATGGTAAAAAAGCTTGACAAATGAGTGCCTTACGAACTCAATGATCGCCAGCGCGAAGTACGCGTCGAGACGTGCCTTGTACTGCTCAACAGATACACAAATGAAGGAATTTTGAACCGTATTGTTACCTGCGATAAAAAATGGATTCTGTTTGATAACCGCAAGCGCTCAGCAAGTTGGTTGGATCCTGGTTCAGCACCTAAACAATGCCCTAAACGAAAACATACCCCTAGAAAAGTGATGGTCACTTTTTGGTGGTCTAGCGCCGATGTGATACATCACAGCTTCTTACTCGTACCAAACGGGGTAAGCATTACTACAGATGTATACTGTAAAGAACTGAACACAATGATGGAGAAGCTGGCACATCTCCGGTTGGAGATGTGCCAGCTTCTCCAGCATTGTTCAATCTCCAGCATTGTTCAATCGCTCGTCTCCGCTGCTCCTGCACGACAACGCGCGACCTCATACTGCACAGCAGACGGTCTCCAAGTTGCAAGAACTAGGGTTGGAAGCTCTCCGTCATCCGCCCTACTCACTAGACCTTGCGCATACAGACTACTACTTTTTCCAGAATTTGGATAACTTTTTGGCGGGAAAAAAATTCAATACCCGAGAGGCAGTACAAAATGCCTTTGAAGAATTTGTTGCCTCACGTCCAGCTGATTTCTTTAAAAAATCAATAAACCGCCACTGCGTTGGCAAAGATGCATTGATTGCATGGGTGATTACTTCGATTAATACAAATAAAAAATACATGAGAAAAATTCGTTTAAATTTATTCATACAAAACGGCAATTTCATAGGTAAAGACCTAATAGATAATTATTAAGTTTGAACTTTACGTGGGGTCTTTTGCCTCTTAGATATAAAAAAAAAATTGAGACAGATTGACAAACGTCAACGTGTCAAAATATGTATTAAGGTTGGATCAATCAATCGCGCGGTAGTGTGGTCAATAGCCCCATCTTAATAAACCTGCACATTCATTTTATTGAATTATAAGGGAATCGTCTTGGTATCATAAACAGATTTTTGAATTTGGGCCAAACAAAACGGGCTTATCGTTGGTTATGATATTTAATTAGCAGAATCGACCTTCGGAGGTTAGTGTAGTTATTTTTTTATTAATTTTATGTATTTATAAGGGTAGGTACACACAATTATACATAGTAGATCACGTGAGTTCAAGACCTTAACGATCCAGACCTCATTTAGCCACCATTGCTTAAAAACTCGTTACTACTCGCCGGCGTTAGTTCAGTTAGTTTAACTTCGAGTTAAGTGGATTAAGCCGTCCACGCGAATGCACGGCGACTTAGCAGTTCTCAGGCCAAGTGCAGGACACTGCAATTTTAACTATCGATAGTGTTGTTTTAACGAGAATTACTTTGTCTAAAGGTAGTCTTTCAATCTATGCGACCGCGACGCGAGACCGCGACCCGCGACCGTCAACCAGCAAACCAGGTTCTCTGGCTACGCTCACCGGTCGCGCGATGCGGGTCGCGGGGATTGTTTAGTGCTCCTTATAAATACATACTAAGCAATGGCTCCGCAACCCTATTTCGGTCCCGGGTCGCGGTCTCGCGTCGCGTACATCGGAATTAAATTATTTGTTCAGCGTATTTATTGAAAGCCAAAAGACGTAATTTTAACGTTCGTAAAATACTTTTGTTTTTATATCATACAAGTACACTTATACTCATAAACTGTGGCTAAAATAAATTGAAATCATTGCTTGAAATTTTCTACTAAATTTTCCTATATTGGACATAGTGCACTTTAACATCTAACTAATACAAATATTACTATCACAATATGCATGAGTAAAACTTGGCATGGGTCAGAAAAAGTAAAATGTAGTAATTTTACTTCTAACTAGTTTTTTTTTAATAGGGTATAATATGCGTTTGATTTAAATTAAAGATAGCAAATGTTTTGTGTGTGCACATGTGTGTCTGTGTGCGTGGGTGTATGCTTGTGTGAGTCTGTGACCGTAGCCCTACGATAAAGTCTTGGGATCATCTTTTATTAATGTTGATGTAATGTAGGCACTTATAGTATTATTCATAACACATAAACAATTTTTCTGTAATGTTGTATTCTAAGGAAATTAGCCACTGATATTTAAATTAATATACTATCTTATTCATAATTAGAACTTAGCGTCCCCCAAAAAGTAAAAATCAATGCTTTATCTCTATCCTCTATCTTTGTTGACAATAACTAATTGAGCGGCGGAGCTCAGTGCGGCCGCAAGACCCGAGCGCGGCGCACGCCCGCGCTACATTCCTCCCGGTACGGCAGACTCGAGTGAAGTTTGCCGGCGTCGACAAAGTTGAGTAAAGTTCACTGCCGTCGACAGAGTTGAGTTATGTGACAATGGGTGACAGTTGACTGTGATGTGGGAATTGAAGTGACGGAATGACAGGTTTGTATTTTTATGTTGGACTAGCTACTAGACTAGACACGTTGTTTTGTCTCAACTATGAGAATAAATAAATAACTACATCCTACACCTACAGTATTTTATCCGCAAGTTCTCCAATATTTCATTACCGAAACTAGTCAAATCGGTCCAGCCCTTCACGAGTTTTAGCTAGACATTGGAATTGCAATCCACTTTTATATAAGATGATGTTACAAATTAATATTAGTTTTGTGTGATAGAACGTACGAGAAAAAGTATTGTGTCTTAACTTTGTAACCGATACTTAAATGAGAACTAAAATAGAATAAAATATTATTATACAATTTTTTTCGTTCTTGACATAAAATCTAGTTTAAGTGTTTTAACTAATGATAAACAAAAGTTTTCTCCATTCATAGAAAATAACAAGATCAAAATTAAAATTTGTTTTGTTTTGTATGTAGAGATGCGTGAAACTTATACAACCTGCGGGGTTAGCAGGAACAATTGACAACTACGTATTCGGAACGTTATTGAAATAGAATTGTATAAAAATTATGACAGACATTAGATAACGTAACGAACACGTAGTTGTCAATTATTCTTCTACTGTACGTTTTTAACTAGTATTTGACTAGTGAATAATATTTTAAACTGTCAAAAGTTCGCGATATATTTTGAGCCATAGACTAATCATTGTCTCGTTGGGACCAATGATTTAACTATGATTTCGAGCTATGTTTTATATTTTGACGTCAAACAGCTAATATAAATTCATGTTTTATTATTTAAATGAAAATAACATTATGATAATGAGTTTTATTGGAAAATTAAAATAAAACCCGAGAAACTAGGCCGAATCGTTTTAATTAATCATAAATAAGTGCATCTAATTAATTACACACGAGTCAAAAAAGGCCCTTAAATAAAAGCCTACCGAACTGTGGTGGAATATTTTTATATTTATGTATTTTCTAAAGACTATCTTTTGCACGCGACTTCGTCCGCGTGGATCCCCACTGCATCCCCGTGGTATGCCATATATTTCGAAAAATCCTTTTTATCGGTTTTTTACGTCAAAATAACTATCTGCGTGGCAAAATTCAATGTAATCGGACAAGCTGTTGATATTTGACTATACATACTTTGGACCCCCATTTCACGCCTTTGGGGGACGAATTTCAAAAAACTTTAAAATACGTGCCTAATAGTTTTCATTCATTAGCTCGGATATTAAATTACATGAAATACGGAGCAGATTTATGTTACACCCGGATCTTTTTTACACCCGCAGAGGGTGAATTCTAACAAACCCTGAAACATGTATTTAATGAAATGTATTCAATTCTGCACCGACTTCGATAAAAATTTGGATGCACCCTGCATCCAAATTTTTATCGAAGTCGGTGCAGAATTGAATATTTTCCATACAAACTTTCAATCCCTATTTCACCCCTTTAAGGCTGGAATTTTGCAAAATCCCTTCTTAGTGCGTGTCTACATTATAATTTAAAACTACTGTCCAAATTTTACGTCTATTCTCACAATTTAATTTGAAAATATATATTTGAATAAACTGCTTCTAGTTTTCTTACAAAATAATGAATACTTCACCGAGTGGTCATCATTTTGTAATAAAGGAAATGTCGATTTCCTTTGTAGTGTCGACCTTCGACTTATAAGAAAATAATGTTTCAGCTCTTAGAATGCAATAAGAATATTTTCAATTGTTAACACTTGTTTTTTATTAAGAAGCTGGTCCCGCAACTTCTTTAGCATTGAACTAACGGAAACGGAACCCTATTTTTTTAAACGGAAACATAAGATAAAGTAGCCTATATTTGACCATATAATATCAGCTATCTCCCAGTGAAAGTCCCGTGAAATTCGGTCCAGCCGTTTCAGAACAGACAGACAGACGGACAGACCAAATTTATTGTAAGTACCGTATATACTTTCATATGAATTTAGTTAAAATCTGTTAATTTAAAATTACAGAAACTTCAATTTTATTTATTTGTATAGATTAGGTTTATACATTAACTTCTACACTTAGTGCATTACATTCTTTTACAATTGGGAAAAGTTCGTAATTTTGTGCCTTTTCGTTTTGCATTAATGAAAGGAATAAAACTTATTATGGCCACTTTTCTCTTTTTTCACTAACAAAAAAGTTTCGTTATTTTTTTTTACCCTTAGTGTACGGAACCCAAAAAAAGTATCAAATGGTGCAATAATAATATATTATATTATTATAGCCTTTGATAGTGTTGCTAGTAAGGATAAATTTCTGGGAATATAATTAAAGTAGGATTTATTGCTGGCCGGCATTGGCCTGTATAAACTACGGTTAATGTTATTGGTAAGACGTATTACATCATAACAGGGCTTTAAGCACAAAATAAAAAAAATCAGAGCACAAAATAAGTGCGGTGAAAATAATCAGGGAAATCCCTACTTTTGGGATTCAATTTTTTGAGGATAAATGTACTCAATGTGTAAATCCTGACTGAGAACACCGAATTTCGCAAATCCGCTACGACAGCGTGAAGACACACACCGAATCACAATATTAGGTTTCCGCATTTTCTTGTATACGCGTGTTTGCTATTTTTCGTGTATATAACATTTATCTTGACTTAAAACAAAATGTCTTAAAACAACTTTGACTTAAAACAAACTAAATTCTGTAAGTGTTATTATTAACCTATATGGATTTAAAACTTTTTGAATTTTACAGATTTTCTAATTCAATTTCGGATTATTTCTAAAGTTACCATTAAGTAATAGTAAATTACTTTAGAAATAAATCAAGTTATTTAAATACTAATAAAATAATACTAGGTTTTTAATGACTTCCATTTGAGTGTTTAAGGTGAAGTTGTAAATGGTAGTGCAAAATGGAAAGACGTTCTATCTTTTACGTTTTGATGCCATAACAGAATAACACACTGTCGCCTACTTATGAAAAATGCAAGATGACGCTTATAAAAAATAATCAATATCTATGGAGGTTCTGTAACTATCAACGCGCAATAGACTTTTTTCAAATTACTTCAAAAGTTATTGTCCGATTTCGTTGATAATAAATATTCTGAAGAGTATTTAGCATGAACTATGAACATAGAAAACACTTATAGTTTAGAAATGCCAGGGGCGGGACCAACATCTAAACCACTTTGGAAGGCGATAACTCAAAAACAGAGTACACTTAATAAAAAAATCATGTCCCTTTTCAAATAAAAGGGAGGTTTCCCTCCCTTTTATTTGAAAAGACCTTTTTCGACGACAAATTTTTCAGCCCACTTCACACGTATGGAGAAGCACTCCTAAAATATAAAATTATTATTATTTTATGACGCTAAACTTGAAATCTATAAGTACGCTAATTTTATCAATTTGTATTCATAATTTCAGAAGTTAGAAGGGCAGACAGAAAGACAGATAGACAGACGAAAAGACGGATGAGCAGACCAAAAAGTAACAATATTGAAGACTGTTTTAGTCAAGAGATTAAAAAACCATTTTAACTATACATTTATAACTTAAAAGCAGTTTAAATATAGTAAAAATGTTTTTTTTATTTTCTTGACTAAAACAGTCTTCAATATTGTCATCAAAAATAATTATTTACAAATATTTTATTATTAGTCTTTAAAACTTGAAACTTACTTTTGGTACAGAATTTAATTAAATGTAAAATTGATTTTAGACATAATTTTAGAAGCCGCTTTGTTATGATAACCTTGTTTTCTACAAATTGTTATTCTTTTAGTTTCGTAAGTCAACATAAAAATTTGAAAACAGATTTTAAAGTAAATTATATTTGATATACTTAAAAAAAATATATTAATATGTAGCCTGTAGGCAAGTAAACATTTGTTCCAGGCAGAAATAAAGTTCAAACTTTCTGATACGTAGGTAATAACGCTAAGTGGAGAAACGCTCATTTTTAGATTAGATACTTTTTATCCAATTATACTTGTATTTCGAATATTCGTATGTAAGCAGTTAAATGCAATATCCTGTATTAAAATGCCTTTACATAACGGCTATGAAGTGCAAACAGTGGCGCTATTTGATAATAATACCAATAAAACGTTAGCGACTGCAAAAATGTGTAATACTTTTATATAGATAGATATTCTCCGTTAACATGCTATATTTTACTCTGTATTTCCAAAAATATGTAGTTAGGTAAATAAAATAATGCACCATTATTTTATTTACAATGCGCCGTTTTTATAAATGTATACGAATTAAAGACTTGTAGGTCGATTAAACTGCGATGCGACGAAAAACGCCGTTTTTTATTTATCGGTGGTAGACTATTTTTTTGAATCTTGCGTCGTTCACATGTAGGTATTTGAAAAATATGAAATATGAAAACAACATAAAGACTTGTACACAAAACTGCGACGTGACATCGCATCGCAAAAATGACGTTTTTTTTTCAGTGGTGGATTAATAATTTTTTGGCATTTTGCGTAGGTATTTGGCGCATATGCAAACAGTAACTAAAAGCATACATTTGAATACCTCTATAATGCTATCTTTTGACATGATAACGTCTTATAAATCGATGAATGCCGGCTGCACGCACGAAAAATTGTCACGTTCCGCCTCAGTCGAGCGTGCAAGCGAGAGCGCGGAACAACGATCGGCCCAAGCGTTCGGCTTGTGATGAAGTTATCACTTAAAATTATCGTCCGTAAACCGACTTAACAGTCAACCATTTTATTCTCAGAACATAAGCTACCATGGATTCTGGTGGCCGCATCCCTCGCTCTAGCCGCGAGCTCCGGGGACAAACGGCCGCACTTCACAGTGGAACCGCCCCCGCGTGTGCTGTGGCCGGCGACGCGGGGGGCCCATGCGGTGTGCCGCGCTAGTGGACACCCGCAGCCTGAGGTCCACTGGGTGACGGCTGAGGGACAGGTTATCAGCACTATACCAGGGTTGAGGTGAGTACATTTAGGGTCTTTTTTATCTTATATAAACTATTTTTATCTTTTTCAAGTTTTTAAATCTTTTATAAACAATTTATATTTCTCACTTATCTCTTTCGACTACTGTAAGACCACAAGGTACTTTAACTAGGGATTTATGATCTTAGTTTAATCTCAATGTAATTCTTAACAAAAAATTAAACCCCAAAACGGATAAAAACGCAATCCTTTAATTCCAAACATACAACATCGCAGTGTTCACGAACATAATAAGTATAAAAAGCAGAATCCTGGGAAAGACGCGCTTCACCTGTCAAGGCTTTCGCATTCCCTTTGCGAACTTCACTTTTAATTTAATTATCTCCATACTTTGTTTTATATTTTACTTTGTGAAGTTATTGCTGACAAGCGCCAGCTACTTGTGTTGAAATTATTATTAATTAATTCACTGCACATTTTATAAAGTAATATAATAACGCAGGTACCTTAATATTCTTTACTTGTGCATAATTTTTTTTTTACTGAAAGTCTGCTTCGTAACATCATCATAAAATAGATTACGAAAATACGCTGAATATTTTTGTTGTTGTCTTCCATTTAGTTACCACTAGTTACCACATACTTATTCACATGACTTATGTCTGCGACGTCTTTTTGTCAACATATGGGAGAAAGTTTATAGCAATGTAAAAAAAATTGTAACATTTTTCTGTTACGCGTCATCTTTATTTCTATCACATTTTTCCGTTACGCGCCATATCTGTTCATGATTTTTCTTTCATCGTGCAACACAAATAAGACATGAGTAATCTAGAATTCTAATGTCAGATACGCGTAATGCTAACTGCGCTGGCACTTGGATTTTTGACCAATTGGTCTCGGGTTCGAATCTCGGTCAGACGAAATATTTTTATTTCTTTTTTTTTATAATTTTTGAAGTCAAACATTTTTTTAAATGATTGTTCTTCAGGCACGATGAGAGTATTTTTGGATTTTAAATAATGAATACGTTTCACTTTTGCTACGTGTACTCTGTACATGTCATATATTTATTTATTTTTTTATGCTACTGAAGTGAATAGATAGAAGTTCTCGTGGAACAAATGGGAGACCTTTTGTCCCACAAAAGCCTCTATGCTCAGTTTAACATCATGTTTATTTAACAAGAAATATTTTTTTTTATAAAACATTAATTTTAAATAAATCGTTTAAGTAGCAAACAAGTAAAGTTTTAGATCAAAATTGTTGGAGCGGAAAATTTTGTTGAGGAACATAAAATTTAATTAAAATAATATATATAAAAAGTGAAATAATCTCCTAAAGTTTGTAAAAACTCCGTATTGGACCCAAGCGGCTGCAGTATTTAATACTTATTTGTCGTCCTTTATCTTCTTCTTTCAGAGAAAATTGGCGTGTTGACTAAAAAAAGTATTTTTCGTCTATTCAATCTTATCTACATGATAATAAAAACAGCTTCCGTGGTCTAGTGTTTTTTTTTTTTTTTTTTTTTTTTTTTTTTATGTACTTGTTCCCCCAACCACTAGCCGAGACAATTGTTTTCTTTATTTTTTTATTTACAACACATTTCTTTCTAATTACATTTTTTTATTTCTGCTACACTTATGTTCTATTTATCCTGTTTCTACTTTTACACTCCTCTGTATTGTTTTCACTAATCGATTTTACATTATGGTCTAGTGGTTAGAGCTTGGCTCTCGACTCGGAGGTCGTAGGTTCGATTCTCGCATTGGAACAACAAAAATGTTAGTTCCAAGTTTGTTTAGGACAATGCAGACTGACAATCAGGTGGATTGTCTGACAAGAACTGGGCATGTAAAAAGTCAGACCTGCGCCTGATCTCTCGCCTGTCGTGCCGGTTACCGTTCCACTGGGTTATGAGAGTAAAGGAAGAGAGAGAGAGAGAGAGTGCTCCTGTGTACTGCGCACAAACTTGGGCACTATAAAAATACTCCTGCGTAACTGGCCTGGTTTCAATGAAACCGGCCACCGTCACCGAAATCGGTGTGGAGGAATTACTTTTTTAGTTATTAGATAATAAACAATCTAAAACGCATTTTTAATAATCTTAAAAGATAACGCACACATACAATTTACAATTTGAATTGTTAGCGATACATCGGCCTCAGGCCTGTAACGTCACGATATGCTACCGCCTTCAGATTAAAGTCTCCACCGCCATACATTTGTCATCAAACAATGTATGGCGGTAGCAGATTGTGACGTCACAAATCGTTTAACGAGAAAGAGATGAGCAATATTTTTATTAAAAGTGAAACTTTTTTTACATCGTCTCAAACATTTTCGTCTGTGTGTTGCATGTCGCGTGACGGTCGGCTGCGGAGTAGGAATAAAGTGAAAGGCGCTCGTCAGAGCAGCCGAGGCCAATATGGCGGCGCCTATAGTTCGCATCAGCTGACCGTGCAGTGTATAGACTAGTACTCATTTGTGCCAGTGCTATAAAATTAAGATTGATGAAGCGATTTTTATACCCTTAATGGAATATTATTCCGAAAATTTTTAGTTAAATGTCTATAATGTGAAAAAAAGTTTCACTTTTACCGTGGTTTCATAAAACCACACAATCCTTTCTTTTTTTTTATTTGCTTATAATCTTTAATCGCGACAACCTAAACAATTTTTTCTTTTAGATTTATGTACCTATCTCTGTTCAACAAATTTAAAATTCAATTGTCGAATATCACATTTTTACAAATGTGATATTCGACACTAGGCAACATCCTCAGTAGGAAAGTTACTATTTGGTAGAATTAATAGGTAGGTATTATAATAAGTTTTATCTTTGAAGATAATTGGGGACAAGAGGAGCAGAAGATCGTATTTTTTGCATTACACTCTCAAACTTTACCCACAGGTACACCATCTTCCCTCAACCGACACTATCATAATTAAAAAGAAAAACGTTTTACGTATGTATAAAAATTAAGTAATAAAAGATCGAACGAGATGTGTTTGTAGGTTGGAGCCTGGAGACACACTTCCAACTCTTTTCTTCTTAGTCTTTTATTAGATAACATCAGACGGCAAGCTTTGTCACATTTATTTGTTTCATGGCCCCCATTTCACCAAACTTCACTCTTTTTCATTCAATGTTAGAACGGAACAGACAGATGGAAAATTCTAAGCCCAGCGTGGTTTTAATAAGTTGCTGAAATTGGGGCTAAGTTATTATTACAAGCAAGTTGGTACTTCAATAATGTCGATAGAGAAGATAAGATTCTGAATATGTATCACGAACACTCGATATCAAATATCGAGAAAGTTCTAACACGTTAGGTCCCTGCGAACTCCATACGATTGGAAACTCAGCCAATTTATTAGCGAAGTCGAATTAGTTATGCCACATATCATTTGACGTTCCAGATAGTTCGATTAACTCGTGTACTAGATCTGCCCTACTATATTATGGGTGCATAAAAGGTGTAGATAAGATTTATTTATTTATTTATTTATTTATTCGGGGAACCAACAGCTTATAATAAAAAGTAGAAAGCAGACAGTTGAGAGTTAAGCCAATAATAGGTTTCCACTAATAGCTATAAAATATAAAATTAAACAAACTTAACAGCAATCACAAGCCACCAATAACAATAAGATATGAACCTAGATCTAAGTACATGGAAATTTGAGCTTAGAAATTTAAGACAATATACTTAAAAATAATTCAAGTACCATACTCACATTATGCATCAATATCAAAAATAAAAAATAAGATGGCGCAGATACTTTATATTTTCATATTACGTACTGTAATATGAAATATTAGGTCTTTACCTATGAAATTGCCGTTTTGTATGAAAAAATTTAAACGAATTTTTTTCATGTATTTTTATTTGTATTAATCGAAGTAATCACCCATGCAATCAATGCATCTTTGCCAACGCAGTGGCAGTTTATTGATGCCCTTCTTAAAGAAATCAGCTGGACGGGAGGCAACAAATTCTTCAAAGGCATTTTGTACTGCCTCTCGGGTATTGAATTTTTTTCCCGCCAAGAAGTTATCCAAATTCTGGAAAAAGTAGTAGTCTGTAGGCGCAAGGTCTGGTGAGTAGGGCGGATGACGGAGAGCTTCCAACCCCAGTTCTTGCAACTTGGAGACCGTCTGCTGTGCAGTAAGAGGGCGCGCGTTGTCGTGCAAGAGCAGCGGAGACGAGCGATTGACCAATGCTGGTTGGAGATGTGCCAGCTTCTCCATCATTGTGTTCAGTTCTTCACGGTACACATCTGCAGTAATGCTCATCCCGTTTGATAAGAAGCTGTGATGAATCACACCGGGGCTAGACCACCAAACAGTGACCATAACTTTTCTAGGGGTAAGTTTTCGTTTAGGGCATTGTTTAGGTGCTGAACCAGGATCCAACCAACTTGCTGAGCGCTTGCGGTTATCAAACAGAATCCATTTTTCATCGCAGGTAACAATGCGGTTCAAAATTCCTTTATTTGCTCAACAGACACGAGCAGTGCAAGGCACGTCTCGACACGTACTGGTGTGCTGGCGATCATTGAGTTCGTGGGGCACCCATTTGTCAAGCTTTTTTACCTTGCCAATTTGACGCAAATGGACCAATATTGTTTTGACGCTAACGTCTAAAGCTGCTGCTAAATCAGCCTTAGATTATGTATCATCAGCTTCCACTATCGCCATTAATTCGTCATTGTTGACCAAAGTCTTAGGCGGACCGCGAGGTTCAAATTTTTCAGGTCGAAATTTTCAGAACGGAAGCGAGCAAACCAATAACAGGTGGTGCGTTGGTTTGTAGTGTTAGCTCCGTAAACGTCGTTGATGTTGCGTGCCGCTTGTGTCGCGTTGCTGCCACGACGGTACTCATATTCCATAATTACTCGAATTTTGACGTGACAACGTCTTATAATTCGATGGAGCCGGCTGCACGCACGAAAAAACGTGACTCATGCGGCGTTACCTCGCTCTGAGGCGTTCCATTTATTATTATGACATTGTCACTTTCAACTATCGTCAGTAAGCCGACTTTACAGACAACCGATTTTTTTAACGTATCCATGATGACGAAAAAGATTGAAATACGATGAAAATGTAACACTAATCAATAAACAAATGACTACTTTTGGAATAAGAATTCCATGTTTTTAAAATAAAATTAATTTGAAATTAGAATTCTTAGCCAAACAAAAATTATTTTGATTTGAAATGGCCAGTACTGCAGAACGGTAAGGCCCAAGAAAAACTTAAACCACTTTTTAGATAGGTAGGTAGGTCGTGGAAATTATTAGCAGTATAACTTACGTCTAAAGTTGATCATACCTGTTAATAATATCTGGGTATCCGAGCTTTGCTCAGAGTTCTGATAAATTTAAAATAAAATAAAAGGAATCACTTAAATACTTATCTAACCGAGATTCGGAATGTGGTGTGGTGTAGCGGACCAATTAGCGCCACAATCCTGAATCGCGCTATCGAAGTTTTCACAGTTCAGAGCTATATAAATACATCTGAAATACATACATGTGGGCTTCGGCCTGACCGAGCATACCGCCTTGCTCGGTCGGAGATCTCCCTTTGGTGCTTCCACTA
This sequence comes from Phengaris arion, assembly GCA_963565745.1. NCBI lineage: Eukaryota > Metazoa > Arthropoda > Insecta > Lepidoptera > Lycaenidae > Phengaris > Phengaris arion. Next base: position 13,959,136 of record OY751443.1, on the reverse strand, counting down.
TTCCCACATTGGTAACCCTCAACAGAACACGCCTCCTTTGGACATCATCATCATCACTCCCCACCCCTCCGCACCACGCCAGCCAGACTCGGCCTCATCGGGTACCTCGACCACCAGCCTCAACGCACCGCGGCCTGGTCGAATCCTCATTAACTTCAACGGATACTGCACGGACCGGTCAGCAAGCAGAGCACGAAGCGTCTCTCCTGGTCAGCACACGTAGCTACAGTGAGTGCTTTGGTGTATTGCGTATACACTTGGGCACTATAAAAATAAATCCTGCGTAGCCGGACTGGTTTCAACGAAACCAAGCACCATATTAATAATAATGGACGGTGGACACTTTACACCACGTCAATCTGAGCCCGTGCTAGGTACCCGAAGAACTTGTGTTACGGAGATCAGACAACGGGAAGTATATTTAATTAATTTATACTTTACAGATATTTAAGATTATTACAATATTATACACTTATTTAATATACTATGACCCAGGAACACCGCGACCCCCGGCTTGAGCACCAACACGCTCTACCACTGAGCCACAGGGGTCGTCAATTAATACCTATGTAAACAATTTTTCGTCTGTAGGTACTTTTTCCTGTATTAAAACACGTAATATTCTTATAGATGATACCATAAAAGCCAGGCATTTGTCTGAAGTTAAGACCACGAGCGATGGATATTTGTTTTTGTAAGTAGGATAATATATCTGTCTCACAAAGTCCAGTACAGAAACAAAACTCGAAAGGATTTAAGCGTGGCAGCGTTGTAAGTAAACGTAATACTAGAAAACTTTATGAAGTTTATTTTTGAGGTTTAGTTAAAAAAGTTGTTAATACTGTAGCTAAATAACTGAGCAACACTATGTAGGTGCTAAAAAACTCCTACATAGTGTTGCTTAGTGATTCTATGATATATGTAACAAAAATTTTTGACAAAATTGATACGGTCGCCGACAAAACCGATGTACCACATTATTTAGGTAAAAGGTTTAAAAGTGGTATACCGCGAGTATCTGCGACTATTCATAAAGCAAATAGTTGCATTTGGGTCATAATAATAACGATCAGAGGTCGCCCTGTGGTCGAAATTCGCCCATAAAATATAATTTTTAAATTTGAACTTTGTAAGTCTTTTGCCTCGATACAAAAAAAAAATTACCTAAATGTTGCGAAAGATTTACAAAAGATTTACGGTAGGGAAACTAGTCTAAGGTAATGTGTGTGGTTGTTTTTTATATTATATTTATGTATTTCTAAGCACTAAAAATATGATATGGTTTTTGCACACCATCCTCCACATAAACTTCAATTTACTGGCCAAATTTCATAGTCCTCCAGTTGCACAATTCTCGTCAAACTGTTCTAAAATGTTTTGCTTTATGTAATATTATAATAATAATGTAAATTTTATTCAACTTTCTGCATTGCGTTTCAGGAGAATCTCAAATATTGAAACGGCAAACTTATTATAATTGATCACCAACGAATTTTATGAACTTCGCAGCAGCTGTAACTAATAAATGATTGTTTCCCTTAAAATATCGTCGAAGTTTCAACACTTATTTGATACAACTTTCGTCGATACACATTACAGAAACTATTCCTAACTAATCGTAGTACCAACAGAGCCCAAGTAATTATAAACATGTTGCGTGCCCGTACATCGTGCTAACGATAGAGTTTTGCTCGATCAAATCTGTATTTCGATGAAAAGTTGATGATAACATTGTGATTTTTAATTTTGAGAGCGTCGGTGGCCTATAAGTAAGGCTATTTGTGATTAACGGGTACAGATTTGATATTGGCTTATACCAATGAGATTTCTTACCGACTACGACTACCGACTCGACCTGCGTAAAAGGAAATTTCGCAGCTACCCTACGTTTTACCATGATAAAAAGTGGCGTATGTCCTTGCCCGTGGTCTACTGTGAAGGTCAATCGATCTTCAGAGTATCGGAATCCTACTTATTTATTAGTTCTGTTAAATACGAGAATTGAGTTCTTAATGTGTGCCAAATTTCATCAAAATCATCCCACTAGTTTCTAAACCTATTTAATGCATACAAACAAACAATCTTTGCTCTTTATAATATTAGTATAGTCATCATATAATGTACGGTTCTTCAGGGATAAGACCTAGATAGATCGATTTTTTCTCCCAAAACCGCGCTACATTCTTAATTTTATGGAAATATTTGAAGTCGTTTTCAAGAAACCGATTATATATAAATAAATATACAAATATATTATAAGAAAAGTAGATACCCGAGTAACCGTGCTTTGCTCGGTGTTCTGATAAATTAAAAAACTCCCTACATACTTGTTAATACTTGAAGCCATTTCGAGATACCGATTATATATATACAAGATTGTCTCGTATAAAGTATAATATTAACCTGAAAAAATTTCCCCTGAAATATCAAACGATTCAATAATAAACACACCTTTTCGATTAAATTATCTACTTGGAAGTATGTAGATACTTTGATGTTATGAGATTATATAACAACTTCCCGGTTAGCATTACTTAGTTACATATTAAGTAACATATTAACTCTTTATGACACAAAAAACATAATATTACGGTAATTTTGAATGAGCTCAGAGAATATAAAATGTTTTCAGAGTAACAAATGAGGTACATCTAGACGCCCAAAAACCTTTTTAACGCGACCCATTATTAATACATTATTATTTTCTAATGACAATTTTCGGCAGCAATTCAAAAATCTTAAACAATATTTTTATGAAATGCTTTGACGTTTGTTCGCAAATTCTTTTGCAGAATTTATAACCAGGAAATGTTGGTTTTCCCAGAAGCATAGGCAGTTAATTTAGAACTTAATCCAGACTATAAAGCACAGAGTGAAAATATAAACTGTTCGAAAAATAATATTTCAATACAAAATCTTAAAAATTGTCGATTCATTCTAAGATAAGTGTTTCTTAAAGACGGTTTAAAAATAACAAAGCTAAACATCTAATTCGTCGACATTCTTTCTTCTTTCATTCATTCATTCAGACATTCATTCTTGGTCCTTATGGGAGACTAGACCGTTCACTTCACAGAGCCTGTATGGACCATATCTAGATTTACAGTGGCTATGTCGGTACCTTCTATATTATACCAGCAAAATTTTCCAAGTGAGTAGAACTGTGAGATTTTGCACTTTTTTATATGGTGGATCATAAATGATTATTGTTGGAAACAACTTTAAGTTTGTAAGTTTTTTTTAAAGTTATTTTGAAAATATATAATGCGCGTATTCCCTCTTAAAAGGCTGTCTACGCACTTGCGATTTCCCCGGTGTTGCGGGTATCCATGGACGACGGTAATCGCTTTTCATCAGGCGATCCGTTTGCTCGTTTGCTCCCTATTTTTATATAAAAAAAACCATATTTAAGATGTGTAGGAATATGAAACAAATCCTTATACACACACCAGCATATTTAGCGGAACATAAAATAAAGGATTGATAGCAGTATCATATAAGGTTGCTGGTTGGTTTATACGTCATTTAATATAAAAAGAAATATTTTCAAATTAAGAAAACAACTGAACATCAAATTTTATGCAATTGTTTTAATTTTATTCAAATACACCTTATCTGGAGCGAACTTCGAGTATTTCTTCCTTCTGAGTTTGATTTAAAATTTCATTGAAATACTGTTTTTTTATAGTTTTTTTTAATCGCGTATCTTTTTGGAGTTGAGGACTGAATTATGCCTGACTTAGCCCCAACGGAGATTGCCAGGGTACTCGAAATGCGATGAAATGGTCAAACCTACAGAGTGATATCCAGAGATCTTCGTCGACCAGTTTCAACGATCCATCGCAGTATCGAACGGTTCAGGGAGACCGGTACTTATGTGAGAAGAGCAGGACCAGGCAGAAAAAGACGCACTTCGAGTAGGGATGATCGTTTCATTCGGCTTCGTGTACGTAGAAACCCCCGTTTGACGGCCGTCCAAGCCCGACATGAGTTAGAAGCAGTGCGGGGTGTAACTGTAAGTGAGCGTACGGTACGAAGAAGGTTCGAAGAAGCTGGTATGGGTTCATTTGTGCCCGCCAAGGCTCCAAGGCTCGAGGTAAATCATCGTAGAAACAGATTAACTTTAGCTCAGGAACATCGACTTTGGAACGCGGACCAATGGAGTAAGGTATTGTTTAGTGATGAGTGCAGAATTCTCTTAAATCAAATTGACGGCAGGCAAAGAATATACAGACGCAAAGGAGAACGATACATTCAGACAAATTTTGAAACTACAGTTGCATACGGTGGTGGATCAATAATGGTTTGGGCGGGCATTTGTTTGGGAGCTCGCACAGACTTGGTAGTGATTGACAAAAGGAAGTCTGACTACAGACCGCTATATCAGAGAAGTTTTAGAAGAAAATGTCGTACCGTTTGCCCCACATATCGGTGACGATTTTGTTTTTATGCAGGATAATGCTCGGCCGCATACCGCTCGGGTAACTCAAGCTTATCTTAATGATATGAATATCACTGTTATGGAGTGGCCGGCGAGCCAATAATTAATTATACAAATCATAGATGACGCGAGTAACGCCGAAATAATCGATTTTATTGAAAGGGAATGTAACTACGTTACAGTCTCACGTCTGTCGTTTCCGTAGAAAAACTGACATTATTCTTGCTCATAACTTCTAGACCCGGCTTTTTTTGGGATTGCCCTTTTGGTGCCAATAAATTTAATTTAAACTGAAGCCAATACGGTTTTTTTTTTGGATTAACCTTTTATTTGCCGATTTTTCCATTTGTTTTCGCCTGAAGGCTCGCGCCAGTTTCGTAATTTAGTTGCCAATATTATTCGCACGATTAATTATATCCCTTAAGCGGAATCGAACTTCAGAACCATATTAAAACGATGTTCATCAAGTGTTCAATAAAAAATCAAACGTCAAATCAAGTTATTGTTAAATTTGCAAGTTTTGTCTCTTGACATAAAACGAATGACCCGGCAATACGCGTTGACGCAACGTTTTTCAGACAAGTTATGAAATTAAGACCTCGTGTCAAATAATCTTTCAAATATGGTGACGGAAATTGGAAATACGAATGCCTGTCGCCGTGAATGTTATTCCTCGAAATTGAAAAAATATAATGTATACAACATTGGACAAATAACTTTTCTTTGCGAGTTATTTTCAAAGTGAATGAATATACTGTATACTGTATAGACCATACTGCCTATCGTATGAAGTCCCGTACACAGTAATCTGGATCGCTATCAATATACAGCCAGTTTTGACGTTTGACGTTTAACAGATTGCATTTAGCACCAAGAAAATTTAAGTTTAAAAATAGTAAAACTAGATAAAAAGCACTTAAACATATTTACTATCTTAAAAGTTATCGTGAACATATAGTACAATAACTTTATTACATATAGTGCCTTAATAAATTATAAAACAGTGATTAAAAATATCGACCGCGAGTGACAGTCAGCTGGTTAAAGTTTACCCATTGTAATTTAAACTGCCTAACGTTAGTACCATATAAATGGGACTTAATTATATTTAATTTCATATTAGTTATTTATTAGTCATGCTTAATTACAAGTGTACCTTATGCGCCTAGTTCTTGAGCTTTGCCGATAATGCCAAGTGCACCAGAGGCACGGGAATGTTCCATCCCGGCTGCGCCTAAGGCTATCATCCCAAGAGCTAGAATTGGTTTTGTCGCACTTGTACAACACTACCTACTACACTAAACACAGCAAACCCGCGCATAAGAGTCCAGGTTCACCGAACGTCACATTTCTCGATGCGACTGACACATCATTCCCGAATTTGTTGGCGGAAGAAATGCGACTCCTTAGAGAGGCTGTCACCACAGTCTGCGCCGAGATGAAGTCTCTGAGGCAGGAGGTCGTGAAACTGAACACGGTCAGCAGCGAAGTCACTAAGCGCGTGGATACCGTCGAGCAACGTGTGGCCGCGGTGGAGGAGAAGCTAAGCGCGCACACGAGTGATCGCGCGCAAGACCCGACGGTCACTGAACTTACCGCGTAGCTGAAGACCGAGCTGAATGATCGCGAACAAGAAAACCTGCTCAACGACGTTCAGATTGCGGGCCTGCCTGAAAGCTCTGGGGAAAATGTTCAGCATATGGTAGGCCTGATAACAAAAAAATTGGCCTCGATATTAGCCAACACGAAATAGTAAGTGTTATGCACAAAGGGGTCAAAAGAGGTACCACCTCGGGTGAAGAACACCAAGGACCGAGGCCGATCATTGTCCGCTTGGCGCGGAGAACCGTGCGCGACAGCATCCTGAGGGCGGCTCGTGTGTGACGTGGTGTGGATAGCGCAGGCATCGTAGAGGGCCCGCCGCGGCGTATCTATCTCAACGAGCACCTGACGAGATGCAAACGCGCTCTGTTCTACAGGGTCCGCGAGGAGGGGCGGCGGCTTGGCTGGCGGTATGTTTGGACCCGCGGAGGATTCATATTCGCGCGTCGGGAGCCAGGCATCCCGGTAAAAAGAGTTAAGACCAAATTTTTGGTATTGGCGTCGTTGGTCAGTCGGATTAATATTATAAACCAGCACAATCTACATAGCAAAAAATATTATTATGTTAGTAATAGCACATGTTCCTCTGTTAGTTTTTAGGAATCTGTTTGTTGCATATATTTTGTGTTAAATATTGTGTACTGTCTAAAACAAATTTTCTGGCTAAATATCCGCTAATTACTGTGTCTGTAGTTTACCTGCTTGGAAAATTGTACGGTAATGTATTGTCAAAGTCTATACCTAACATAAATTACGTCCAATCCGTTTGCAACAACATCACAGTAATATCATTTTGTAGGTAGGTACATCAAACACAAGGAAATCACGCGTTACAATATTGTATTTACGCGTTACATATATAATAAAATAAATAATATTTTTATTTATTTTATTATATATGTGGAATATATTTGTTTTTTTAGCTCCGTTATTAACCTGCCATCATTTTATGAAAGTTTATCTCTATTTTTATTATGCTGCATATTATTTTATGACTTACTCATTTATACTTATAATATCCTCTTGGGAAATATAATTATTTTAAATGTACATATACTGATTAAAATTATAATTAAAAATGATCAACCCTAAAAAACTTAAAGTTGGTTTTATAAACTCTGGCTCTTTGGGCTCGAGGCACGACGAGTTTCTAGTTGCTGCCCTAGGCCGGAGGCCGTACGCTCCCGACACGGCGGTGTAGGTTTCTACGTTAGGCAAGGACTTAGCGCGCAGACGGTTAAGCTGAGCTCCATAACAACTAATGTAGAACATATGTGGCTGTCATTAAAAGCTAACGGTAAGCTCGTTTTTATCGGTACGGCATACCGTACGGCATACCGTGGCTCTAGGTGAATATCTTCTTAGACGCGCTAACAGATACAATTAGTAGTCTTTCGAGCTACGATTATTTGTACCTTGTTGGTGATTTCAACGTCAATTACTTAAACACCGCTAGAACACATTTTAGAATACTGCGAGATTTCTTGTCAACACATAGATTGCTCCAGTGTACAACTGAAGCTACAAACTTCACTGCGGACTCTGAAACCCTCCTCGACCTTGTCTGCATCAATGCAGACCTGGACTGAGTCCTGGTTGACCATAAACCCGATCTCAATGCTCATTCGTTTGTAACGTTTTATATACATGTGCCTAAACCTAAGACCGTAGCAAGGAAAATCACATATCGACCACTTAAAGACATTTCAAGTGACGATTTAGAGTACGTAATGAACGCGTTCATGAAATGGTGCGTGTCTTTAATAATTGTGTCATTTGATTTGTTGGCCCCCGTCAAAGCCCTTTAAGTCAGAGACCGTCAGCACCCGTGGGTCACATATAACATCAAACAAATGATGAAATGTCGGGAAGAGGCGCACAGACGTGCACTCATTACTAAAAGCCAATCGTATATTGACTATTATAAAAACCTTCAGCGGGAAGTATCTAGTGCGTTTATCAGGTAAAAGGTAGCCTATTTTGATATGTACATCAAAGCCAGTATTAAGTCTCCACAGCTTATACATTTAAAGAAAAGAATAGACGTACAAAAGCCTATGTCTGATTTATTACTGCCAAGTCATCTTTTTGACACCAACCTCATCAATAGCTTTTTCTGGACATTTCTGGTACTGGTGCGGTGCCCGAGTCAGCGCTCGACTACTTTAATCATCACTTGTTTGGAGCATGTAAGTTTAGATGGCTTTTTTATGGTTAACGACAGCGAAGACCTCAAATATATAAGAAATTGCAAGTCTAACGCGGCGGCCGCTGACGGCATCTCTCTGGAAATGTTATCCATTATTAGTCGTTTTCCGGGATGTCTAAGTATCATAACTAAAACAATTAACACTTGTCTTACAACTTCTACTTTTCCTGAGTTGTGGCACCTAGCAATAGTTAAACCGTTGCCTAAAAAGGAAAATGTAAGTGAATTAAAAGATCTTAAACCAATAGCCTATTTGCCTTGTATGTCGAAAATTGTATAGAAGGTGGTAAATGACCAAATGTGTAGGTTTTTAGATGAGAACAATATATTACCTCCAGTAAGTCTGGTTTTCGCAGTTGACATAGCACGACTACTGCGCTTATTGATGTCGTGGACAATATTATTTCAGCTCAAGACGCAGGCGAAGCTACTATTTTGGTGTTGCTGGATTTCTCGCGCGCTTTCGACACTATCAGTATCCCATTGCTGTTAGCTAAATTAAAATTCTACGGATTTAACTACGACACTATCTCTTGTTTCTCAGACTATCTAAGCAACCGGCTTCAAGTAGTCGAACTAAAAAATGATAACGGCACATCAACACGCTCTGATCCATTAAGAGCAGATAGGGATCGGTGGTAGCCCCTCGCCTCTTTTCAGTCTACTGTGCAGACATCATTAAATACATCAAACATTTTAAATACCACATATATTGTGATAACATCCAGATATACATAACTTTTAAGTCATGTGATGTCAATAAGGCAGTAAAAAAGCTAAACGAGGACCTAGCGCGTATTTCTGAGTGGTCTGATGCGAACGCTTTAGTACTTAATCCTAGCAAATCTCAGTACATGATACTAGGTACGAAATATCAGATACAAAAAATTGTTCTCGCACAACCGCTAATACGTGTTCGCAATGATGATAATGTAAGGGTCACTGAAGCGCGCAACTTAGGAGTTATAATGGACAAAGGGCTTAAATTTGAGAAACATGTCGTTAGAATGGTCAGTCGTTGCTTTTACAGGTTGAAAGTACTATATAAGATAAGAAAGTTCATAGCGAAACCGTTGCGTCAAACCCTCTGTGAGTCGCTGGTGCTTTCAAATTTAAATTATGCAGACGCGGTGATAGGTCATTGTTTACTCGCACGGTCCAAGAGTTTTATCGTTTTATTTTTAGTGGATATTGCTGTGACATCCCTCCGCGTGCTCACGTGACGCCTTATATAAACAACTTACTTGCTTTATGATAAATTACAGTAGGCGTGCGATAAACAGCTGTCAATGACTAGGGGATCGGACTATCTAATAATTACTTCCCTACACTGCACTTCTATGTTCCGAGGTAGCTTCAGATACCTAGCAAGCAAAGTGACTGCCGCCGCAACTTCGAGCTCTAAAAACAATAAATAATTTTAATTTAAAACTTAAATCTCTTCTACTGAAAGTACAAATTGCAATAATGTAATAAAAAAAATATTTTTCTTAATTAATTTACTGATAAACTAAATAACTAATACTTATATGTATATATCTTATATATGAAATACTCTATTTATGTAATGCTTTACTAATTGATATAATTGCTCTACTATTAATTATTATTTAATGATTTTTTTTTTTATTATGCTAACATAAATATGACATCACATATACTACTTACCTTTCGAGTTTTAAGCTGACTCATGGCGGTTTACAGGTGGACCGTAGTCAGCTTCAAGGTCAGGTACCTATTTTTCAGTAAAATGATTGAGCTATCAGCTGTACTGCCCACATCATATCTCTTATGACACACTATTTGTACCATTTTATTTCGTTGCACATACCTAAAAGTATAAATATCTGTTTTTATCTTAAGTATATTAATTAAGATGTGTATATTGAATTACTTAAGTACCTATGTTTAAAAATATAATATAAGATCAACATTAAACCTACCTTTCTATACTTGTATTGCGCTGGTATGTAGAAAATAAGTATTTAATAGATCTTGTTATTTATAATATTATTTCTTTCGTGATAGTTGCTATGGACAGGCCTATGGTGGCTACTTGGCTAGCATTGCGCGCGTCTTCCCCTTGCAACATAACTGTAGTCACTATGGGAAATGTGTGCGGGGCGTGCGGAGGGCGCGGGTGGCGTGATCGCTGGATTGTCCATAGCAGTGAGACACACTATTTATATATATAGCGTCCCATAATATAATTTATTTTTCTCCCGTTTATGTATTTATGTAACTTTCTAAATGCTGTTGCTGAGTGTAAATCTGTACTTCAAATGACAAAGCTAATGGAATCACATAATACCAGGCACTGTGGTGTTCACATCGCGGTGATACGCCTGAGTGATCTCCATAATGTCTTATTTTGTGGAATTAATGTTTATTATTATTATTTTTGATTTATTATTTACTATTATTATTATTAAATATATAACCGCGTCCTTTTTTGGAAGTCGGTTGTTGGTGGTGGTGGTGGTGGTTTGGAATTATTTATTACGGGAATTCAAAATACCCACATTTTAAACAATAATATTATAATAATCCGACAATCGATCCAGATTGACTGTGAACGGGGCGCCTTTAATCGGAATGACGCTGCCGATTGGATCAGTTAGAACTAACCGTGTATGGGCGTGGATTGGCGTGACAGTTATAAATTTGTGGCTGAAGCGGTTTTCAGACTACGCTATAAGACTATACTAATAGCATATAGAATATAGCTCTTAGCACAACAATATCGCGCACCATTGTTATGGACGTTCACACTGTACTGTACTATATATATAACGGCGCGCGCGATTTATTCGTGTGGGAACACGATATATTTAATTGCAATCGTTTAAAATCTGATTTGTTAGTTTTATAATATTGTTATCTGTCGTAGCGGTGAACACCGGATGGGGTTTTGAGTGACGCTGTCTAACTGACTTTTGACATTTGATAGCTGTTGTCACTTGTCACTTGTCTGCCAACTGGCTGTTAGATTTCGAATGTCAGGTGGAACGGTGTGTGCTCCCAAACCCATCGGCTCCAAATCTAGCGATATCTGTTTAATCACGTATAGTTTTGTTGTTACGAGTTGCTGAACGATTAAAAGAAAGTATACGGAGCTGATACAGTGTATTATTTCAACGCATAATCATACGCCCACACACACATGGAGGACGACCATACACCACCGAGGTCGGATCAGTCACATATACCTCTCGGCGATCCGATATCAGAAGTGGGATTACCTGGGACGTCGCAACAAGATGCAGGTCAAAATTTTTATACTATTGGAGAGGGTGAAAACGATCGTTGGAAGCTTTTATTCGAAATTCAACAACGTCAAATGATGGAATTGATTCGTGCTATAAAGGAACCAAGTCCAAATTATTCGCAAATGACGTTTCCTGAATTTAACCCAGATCTTCCTGATAGTGACGCACGGGCGTGGTGTAATACTGTGGATTTGTGTATACAGGAAAAACCACTAACAGGTGGTAGTTTAATAATTGCAATGAGTAGAGCTCTCAAAGGATCCGCAGCCTCATGGTTAGCGCAGAACAGCTTCGCTGGCATATCATGGCGACAATTAAAAGACCTGTTTTTGGCTCGTTTTGATTTTGTTGAGACTCCAGCTGGAACCATGTACAGATTGTTCAATGGAACTCCAAAAGACGGAGAATGCATGTCTTCATACGCTTCACGTTTTCTAAGTACTCTAATGAGTCAGTGGCGATCATTGTCGGTGGAACAAATTGCAATCGCAGTCACTATAGCACATGCCTCTAGAGTTACCCACGATTACAACGACTGGCTTTTACCACCGAAATTGACACTAGAGTAAAACTACAGCAAGAACTGATGGCCTTAACTTATCGAAAAAGGAGCCACCCAGAAAAACTAAGCCCACCAAATGATGTGAAGAAGCCACGTACAGACCAAGCGAGACGTTGCTATAATTGTGGCAAAATGGGTCACGTGTCTATTGAATGCTTAGCTATGAGCAATCGAGACGGCGTTACTAAAATTCGTTCTGAGTTTTCAGGTACTAATACACCACAACGTGTTAAAGATGATGGAGTCTTGAGAAAGCCGCTACCCACTTGCTACTCCTGTAATGAAAAAGGTCATATCGCAACACATTGCCCCAAAAAGGACTCCAAAAATGGCCACGTGGAACGCCGGGTCGATGTTTGTGCCGTTCAACCAGCTACCGGATACTTCAGCACCGAAACGGGTGAGACGTTTTCATTTTGTTTTGATTCCGGTGCTGAGTGCTCTTTGGCTAGGGAAAGTGTAGCTAATAGATTCCCAGGAAAAATACAAAATACTAAAGTTATATTGACAGGTATTGGTAATTCTAGTGTTAATTGTAATTTACAAATTCTGACTACAGTAATTATACAGAGTTATACAATACAGTTACTATTTCACATTGTGCCTAACCACTGTATTTCTAATAATATTATGGTCGGCAGGGATTTGTTTTCGTTGGGGTTTTCTGTCGAAATGTGTAAGGACAATATAATTTTGAAAAATAATAGTGTAGTATCAATTTGTACCGTGGGTAAAACTATAAGTAATTTTGATGAAATTGAAACCAATATACCAATTAAGCATAGACAGAAGTTAATTTTATTGCTTGAGGGATATTCGAATTATTTTGTAGTTGGTACACCTACCGGTCGCGTAAGTACTGGACAGATTGAAATAAAATTAATAGACCCTAATAAGACGGTACAACGTAGACCGTACAGACTTAGTCCTGATGAACGTCAAGTGGTACGAAATAAAATTAAAGAGCTTTTGCAAGCCGGAATTATCCGGGAGAGCAGTTCGCCATTCGCTAGTCCCATTTTATTAGTAAAGAAAAAAGACGGAACTAATCGTTTATGTGTGGACTATCGAGAATTAAATAGCAACACAATTCCTGATCGTTATCCACTGCCCTTAATTTCCGATCAAATTCAGAGACTTGTAGGGGCCTATTTCTTTACATCATTAGACATGGCCAGTGGCTATCACCAAATTCCGGTTGAGGAGAGATCTGTAGAGCGTACGGCTTTCGTCACCCCAGACGGACAATTTGAATATGTTTCTATGCCATTTGGTCTGCGCAATGCACCCTCGGTTTATCAGCTCGGTTTATTAACAAAGCCTTAGGTTGTTTAACTGAATCATTTGCGGTAACATATCTTGATGACGTCATAGTTCCATCTCGAACTGTAGAGGAGGGGATAGATAGGTTGCAAAAAGTTCTAAAGGCTTTGACTAAAAGTGGATTTTCTTTTTGAATCTTAAAAAATGTTCATTCATGAAAACCAGGGTTGAATTTTTGGGTTACGAGGTTTCTGCTGGAGAAATACGACCAAACCCGCGAAAAATAATAACTTTGACACAACTATCACCACCTCAAACCGTTACTCAGCTTCGGCAATTTATAGGGTTAGCCTCCTATTTTAGCCAATTCGTGCCTGGCTTTTCTCAAAAAACAGCCCCTTTATATAGACTAACGTCGGGGAAGGGTAAAATTGCGTGGACACCAACGTTTGAAAAAATTAGAAAAGAAATTATAGACGTACTGACGGACAAACCAATCTTAACGATTTTTGACCCGGATAAACCAATCGAATTGCACACGGATGCTAGCGCTGATGGTTATGGTGCCATATTAATACAGAAAATTGAAAATAAGCCACGTGTTGTTGAATATTATAGTCGTCGTACTAACTCAGCTGAATCCAGGTATCATTCATATGAGCTGGAAACTCTAGCTGTAGTAAATGCAATTAAACACTTTCGGCATTACTTACATGGCAAAAAATTTACTGTCGTAACTGACTGCAATGCTGTTAAGGCATCTAAATCTAAAATAGATCTTACCCCGCGTGTTCATAGGTGGTGGTGTTTCTTGCAAACTTTTGAGTTTGATATAGAATATCGTCAGGGAAAGCATATGGGACATGTAGATTTTTTATCTAGAAATCCCTTACCTGCACCAATGCAGCAGCAATGTTCATGTATAGCAGTAACTATACATGAACAGAGACGCGTTAATTTAACAGAAATTTCTAATAATTGGCTACATGTGGAACAGCAAAAAGATACCGAGTTAAAATCACTTATAACTAAATTGCAGGCAAATGATCTTGATAGCGAAATAGCTAAAACGTATGAAATTAGGCGCGGCGTATTGCATCGTAAAATTGAACGTAACAGTAAAAGTGTATGGTTACCAATTATACCAAAGGCCTTTCAGTGGGCTATCATTAATCATGTTCATGAAAGTATTATGCATCTTGGGTGGGAAAAGACACTCGAGAAAACTTACTGTCATTATTGGTTTCCCCATATGAATAAGTACGTCAGGAAGTTTGTAGACAATTGCATTACTTGTAAACTATCAAAGTCTCATTCTGGAAAAGTTCAAGCTGAATTGCACCCGATTCCTAAAGTAACAACTCCCTGGCATACTGTGCATATGGATGCGACTGGGAGGCTAAGTGGTAAGAGGGATACCAAAGAGTACGTGTTTGTGACTATAGATTCTTTTACTAAGTTTGTCCTCCTATATCATACTAAGAATATTAACGCAAGTAGTGCTATTAGAGCCTTAAAATCAAATGTTTCTATATTTGGGGCTCCTGTACGTGTAATAGCGGACCAGGGTAGATGTTTTGCCGGCAAAGACTTTAGGGATTTTTGTGAATCTCATAATATAGGCTTACATTTGATTGCCACGGGTACCAGTCGCGCTAATGGGCAGGTTGAGCGCGTCATGTCCACGTTAAAAAATATGTTAACGGCAGTCGAGTCAGGCAACCAAAAATCATGGCAGGCTGCTCTACCGGATGTCCAATTAGCCATAAATTGTACAGTAAATCGTACTACTAAAGCGAGCCCCCTTGAACTTTTAATAGGAAAAGTCGCCAGACCCCTGCAATTAATGACTTTAGATTCAGACGAAACTGATATAGACCTAGACATGATTAGAGACCAAGCATCCAAAGCAATAGTGGTAAATGCTACCGCAGAGAAAGTAAGGTTTGATAAAAATAAAGCTAAGGTAAAGAAGTTTTGCGTAGGTGATTACGTGTTGTTAGAAAACCATGAAAGGAATCAGACAAAATTAGAACCAAAATTCAAAGGGCCGTTTATGGTTTCGGAGCTGCATGACGGTGACAGATATTGTCTTATGGCACTTGATTCCAATCGGACATATAAGTATGCGCATAATCGTTTACGCGCCATGCCAGAGTGTTACGTCCCATTGGAATTGAACTGTGCTCTGGAAACAACAACCGATGTAGAGGCAGGACGCACCGATAACGGCGATAGTGAGTAGACTGAATGAATGTGTTGAGACTTGTGATTTGTAATTTGTGTGGTCTAATTGAATAGTTACTTTAAGTTTAAATGGGTACAGATGAAGTGTTGACCTTTGTGGTTAATGTAGCCTGTGTGGCGTAGCCTGTGTGGCGTAGCCTGTGTGGCGTAGCCTGTGTGGCGTAGCCTGTGTGGCGTAGCCTGTGTGGCGTAGCCTGTGTGGCAAAAGTGGCCTAGACAGGCCACAGAAGCCTGTGTGGCAGAGCAGCCTGTGTGGCATAAAAGTATGTAGTATGTTTGTGGTATAGCAATTTTCATTGTAAAGTAATACGTGTTTATAATCAAGGTGATTAAGGCTGCAATTTTGAGTTGTATCCAGATTATTGTTTCAATATAAAAATTGGTTACATAAATGACATATAAGATTTCCTTAGAGTTTTATTATTGCTTGAGTAACAGTTGTCCATTATGAGGTCAGAGTGGCCGAGTGTATAAAAGCGTAAAGTGTGTCTTTTTCGTTATTTTCAGACCTGGGCGATAATACACACGAGGACGTGTGAAATGCAGGACGGCCGTAACGGCGCGCGCGATTTATTCGTGTGGGAACACGATATATTTAATTGCAATCGTTTAAAATCTGATTTGTTAGTTTTATAATATTGTTATCTGTCGGAGCGGTGAACACCGGATGGGGTTTTGAGTGACGCTGTCTAACTGACTTTTGACATTTGATAGCTGTTGTCACTTGTCACTTGTCTGCCAACTGGCTGTTAGATTTCGAATGTCAGGTGGAACGGTGTGTGCTCCCAAACCCATCGGCTCCAAATCTAGCGATATCTGTTTAATCACGTATAGTTTTGTTGTTACGAGTTGCTGAACGATTAAAAGAAAGTATACGGAGCTGATACAGTGTATTATTTCAACGCATAATCATACGCCCACACACACATGGAGGACGACCATACACCACCGAGGTCGGATCAGTCACATATACCTCTCGGCGATCCGATATATATATATATATATATATATCGCGCACCGCCCTTCCTCCTCCCTAACCGCCGGCCGTCCCGCAAGCGAAACTAGCGACACAACCATACTGAGCTTGCTATATACTATAAATGCTTGCGATAATATTGCGTAATGTGAACGCCATACCTTAATGCATGCATGCATTAGGTCCTTCTTTGCTATGTATACTACACTACACAATAGTATAGCGTAGTCTGAAATGAGCTTTATATGAACGAATTGCAGATTGGATCAAGCCTGCAGCGTAATGCTGATTGGACAATATGCAAATGATGTACAGCTATAACAGCTAATGACGTGAATTTGATAAGAATTATTATAAATTTTCTATCTGGCAAAATTGAGATACAACCCTCTGACGCCGTAGAACTTTTATCTTGTTATAATATAAATGAATCAGAATATTTAGAACTAGCGGGTGCCCGTAACTTCGTTTGAATGGAACTATTCATGGAAACATAATTTTATTTTTTAAACGAAACCCTGAGATAAAGGTAGCCTAAAGGTTCCGACGCACGCATCGCCCAACACGAGACTATTTCAGTCGCGGGTCGCGGAGCCTCTGCTTAAACGATCCCCGCGACCCACGTCGCGCGATCGTAGATACCGTGGCCAGAGAACCTGATTCGCTGGGGTCGATAGATCGGGAGGCTACCTTTAGTAAGTCCGGTGAAATCGGTCCGCCCGTTTCAGAAATTAGCCGGAGCAAATGGACAGACGGACAGAAATAAAAAAACATACCGGTTGTCTGTAAAGTCGGTTTACTGACGATAGTTGAACGTTACCACGTCAACAATAACAACAACAACAACAACAACAACAATAATAATAATGAGGTAAAGGCAACCCGAGGTTACGGTGGTACTTGGTAACGGTACTTGGTAACGATAACGGGTAAGAGGTAACGTATGAGTCGAGTTTTTTGTGCGCGCAGCCGGCTCCATCGATTTATAAGACGTTATCACGTCAAAAAAATACATTTTTTGGTGTAGGTACCGTATATACTATCATTTGCAACAATTAGTGCAAAGCTGTTAATTTAAAATTACAAATAGATACTTCAGTTTTATTCGTGTGTGTAGATATTTAAGTAGACTGTTGTTTTGCAGCTTGTTCCAAGTTTGTTGAGATATAATCATAATGCGACTGTTTTAAAGTTGATGCAAAACAGTCTGAGTGTATCTAAATAGATAAATGAGCTCTATGCAAACGTGGTAAAGGCTGTTTTAGCTTGTATGTGAAGTTAAGATTTCCTTCATGTCCAAGTTGTTGGCAGTAACTGAGCGCTGTTGGCTCACCTAAGCGAAGGCAAACTTTTGAAACGTACGGATTTATTTGTTTATTCGCATGTAAAAACATCTTTCTTTTACTATAATTAAAACGATAAGTCCCAATTGAATCTTTTTCAATATGGGAATACATAAACCAGTATAAAATAAAGTAAATTATTAAAATCGATAACTTTTGGGTAGTGGGTACTTAAGATCAAAATAATATATTATACTAGCTGTCCCGACACACGTTGTTCTGTCTTAACTATGAACTGGAGTAAATAAGTAACTACATCAACAGCTAAATCTACATCTACGCCTACTCCTACACCTTTTCCTTTATTCCTCACCGTTGAAACCTTCCCTGACTTCCACAATTTTATTTCAAGACCAAAATAAGACGATAAGCCGTTCTCGAGTTTTAGCAAGACATTGGAATTTCAATCCATTTTTTATATAAGAAGAAGATTAATACGTTATTTGTATATTACTCACTAGGATTGTAAAATAAGGACTGTTACATCCTACTACTATTATTAATGTGAAAGTTTGTAAGGATGGTTAACTTAATCTTTCACGCAAAAACTACGGAACGGATTTGGATGAAATTTGGCAAATAAGTGGTTAATAAGTTTTGTCTCAGGATTAAAATGTTGTAGGCTACATTTTATACCTAAAAATGACAGTGTTCCCGTTTGATACTTGTTTAATTATGCGGGCGTAGCCGCGGGTAGAAGCTAGTAACCAATAACGGCTGAAGTACTGCATTAATCAATTCCTGTACTTTAAACGAGCAAATTTTGTATACATATAATCGGAATCTCGGAAACGGCTGCAAGTGTTTCAAGTGAGAACAATCGATCTAGCTAGTTTTTCTTGAAGTTGTAAGTGAGTGATTTTGATTTCTAATTGTTCAATCCAGTAGCATAGGACTTTGTGCGTTGTTGGCTGATTGGTATCTCGGGATCAAATCCCAGTCAGACTGATATTTTTGTGATTCATTTAATTTCTTTTTCTTTTATAATTTTTTGGTATCTAAACCGGAGTAAATATCTCCCTGTGGTGTAGTGTAAGCCTTAAACCTGTGGTGTCCCACAGGGATCGGATTTGGGACCACTTCTTTTCTTAATATATTTAAACAATATTGAGATTTTTCTTAATATATTTAAATATATTTTAACAAAACTAGAACTACATGGTTACTTAACTTTATTTGCAGACTATACCTGTCTGTTTTACTTTGGAGCTAATATTCACGATAGCATTAAATAAGCAAAAAGTGTTTTTTTTTAATATTCTCTCTGAATGTTTTAAATACAATCTTCTAACCATGAATGTCTCTAAAACGTGTTACATAATTTTTAGCAAAAGAAAACAACACATGATCCACTAATAATTATAGACAACACCCCAATTGAACAAAAATATAGCGAAAAATACCTACGCTTGAGAATGGATATGGATCTTACATGGAATAACCAAATAGATTCTATAACTAATAAGCTAGCATATTTAATAGGCTCACTCATTAATATAAACCAATGTATACCAACAAACGCTTCAATATTTATAACTGCCTCGTCAAGTCACACCTACTTTATCTTACTGAGGTTTGGGGTAATGCAAATAAAACTAAATTGAACAAACTACAAAGATTTGAAAATAAAATAAAAAAACAAATTTTTCGATACCCATACTTAACACCAACAGCCAAAATTTATAATGATTCGAAAATTATGAACATTAAGAAACCTTACTCTTTAACACGTGTGTAGCATACGCTCGAAATAAGATTGAAATATGAACAACATCGTTCTGATAAGAACGTACGCCGGTCCGTCGAATGAAACGAGTGTCCGAATAACATCACTTATTATTCGGGACTGAAAACATCTTCATCTTCAACACAGTGCAGTCCTGAAAAGGACTTTTGGTAATTCTAATAAGAATTCATTATCAAGCAGTTTTCTTTTCGTAGCACTACACAGCACAAACGTTTCTCACTATTGTACATGGCAACAGTCGGAGCGGCGAGGAGCAGCAAGACGTCGTGATCCCGCGGAGGCCCGAGCGAAATGGACGCGGCGCGTAACACACGCGCGTCTTAATTAGAAAAATAATAGACGGTAAAAAAAGCGACTTATCTGTAGTCGTAAAATCACAAGTATGTACTCGAAGCAATCACCGGCCAAATTTATTATATTTACCCAAAATACGTACTAGCTATGCCAAAAAGAGCATCAATTTTGAAGGAGCACAACTTAATAATAGTGTTTTGTATAGTAGGTTGGTTGAAATTAAAGATTGACTTGAAAAACGTAAATTTATTGCAACTTGCTTGTGAGAACAAAGAGAGACAAGAAGAAAGTGAAATGACTAAGCAAATACATAAAAATGACCAATGCGTAGGGTACTTGAAATATAAATTTGTGGGTGACCGTATATTTTATCCCCCGTTGCTATGTAGAAATTGTAGGCGCTCGAACATCCTCCCCTCCGTGGAAAGCATCGCTTTCAACTTCATAGCTCGTCCCCGGTAAGAATAGGGCAAAGCTTGGCCAACGGTCTTCGGTAGCTGGTGCCCGTAGAAGTTCGCACTTCGGCAACTCGTGCTATGGCATCGGATCCGGGAAATAGGCGTGACACTCTTGCTAGTTTCCAGAATAATGGCGGTAAATTGTCTTCTATTAAAAGAACTAGATCTCCTGCTTGTAATTTTGACGAATTTGTTTTCCATTTGTATCGCTGTTGTAGCTCCGAGACATACTCCCTTTGCCAGCGTTGCCAAAAGTGTTGTCGAATTTGTTCTAGCCTTGCATGTCGTTGTAGATTATTTGTATTGGCCTCGTAAAGTGACGGTGAAGGTAAGGACAGCATAGACCGACCTATCAAGAAGTGCCCTGGGGTTAAGGAACGGTAATCATTGGGATTGGACGATAAGGGACATAAAGGTCTACTATTTAATATGGCCTCGACTTGTGCAAATAGTGTACCTAACTCTTCAAACGTGAGATGGGTACTACCCATAACACGGCGTATATGAAATTTGGCTGATTTGACACCGGCCTCCCAGAGGCCACCAAAATGAGGAGCGTGCGCGGGGGAAAAAATAAATTTAATATTATCTTCAGTTGCAAAATCCAATATAGCTTGTTTGTTTGCCTTTATAAAGTTGCCTATCTCTTTGGCTGCCGCGACAAAATTCTTGCCGTTATCACAAAATATTTCTGAAGGTTTTCCACGCCTAGATATAAATCTGCGAAGCGCCTGTAAAAAACCATCTTTGGAAAGGTCACTGACAGCCTCTAAATGCAAACATTTAAAACGAAAACATATGAATAGACATAAATACGCCTTGATTGTTCTCGCCCCGCGACCTCTCTTATTCAATATATAGAATGGACCCGCAAAATCAACGCCCACAGTTTTAAAAGGAAAATCTGGCATAACTCTTTGTACGGGTAGATTGCCCATTAAAGGACTTGAAGCCTTTCCTTGATGACGCCTGCATATTATGCATCTATGCACCGTGTTTCGCGCAAGACGTCGACCATTTATTGGCCAAATAGATTCACGAATTAACGATAATAATAATTGTGGCCCGGCATGCATGTGACGAATGTGATCTCGTTCGAAAATTAGCTTAGTCAGATGATGATTTGAATGGAGAAGAATAGGATGTCTTTTATTGAAATCGTAATCCGAATTATTTAATCTACCGCCAACTCTTATTAGTTTTAAATTATCATCGAAAAAAGGTGTCAAAGACAAAATGCTCGACTTGTTACTTAGAGATTTGCTGTTTTCTAATAACTTATATTCTTTGGGGAAAGATTCAATTTGAGAAATCATACATAGACTATAGAAAGCATCGTTTAGCTCATCCAAGCTTAAAACTCCTTCACGTGTATTTGTTCTGTTTCTTAGATTAAAAATAAAACGCTTAACATAACCTAACACTTTATGAACCTTTGTAAATTTAGAATATTTTTCGAACTCAATTACGCTTACTTCTTTAGTTTCATCTAGCACGCCTGCTGTAGAGCTTAATTTTATCTCAGGTAAGATAAACTCATTTGAGATATCTGGGGAAGGAATACACCACTCTGATTCTGGCTTAGATAAAAATTCAGGACCATTCCACCACATTTTCTCTGAGATTATATATTTTGGTGTGACACCCCTAGAAACAAGATCCGCTGGATTCATTAAAGTAGGAATATAATGCCATGATTCGACATCGGTAAGTTCAGATATCTCTATAACCCTATTTGCTACGAACGTTTTTAATTTATGACATTCAGCACGAAGCCATCCAAGGACAACAGTAGAATGGCACCAATGTACCTGGCGTGCGACTGTATATCTAAGCGACGTTACTACTGCCTTCGATAACTTAGCTGCTAGAAGTGCTGCGCATAGTTCTAAACGGGGTATAGTAGTAGGTTTAATAGGAGAAATTTTCGACTTAGAACATAATAATTGCACATTAATGATATCTTTATTATTCATAGATCTTAGATAAATACAAGCTCCAAAGGCCCGCAAAGAAGCGTCACTAAATGAATGTAACTCAACATAATTGTAATTGTCACACAGAACTCTTCGCGGTACGTTGACATTTAAAAGATGTGGTAAGTTATTGCTCAATTCATTCCAAGACCTTTGTATGTCTTTGGGGACTGGTTCATCCCAATCTAGCCCCCTTTGCCACAGAGATTGTAATATAACTTTTGCTAATACCACACATGGACTTATCAAGCCCAAGGGGTCGAATATTTTAAAAGTAAATGATAAAATTAGCCGCTTAGTAACAACTTGTTCCTTTGGTGGAGCTTCAAAGGAAATCCGTAAATTATCATCGTCAGGGTTCCAATTAATACCTAAAGCACTGGTTGATGAACTAATACTAAACTCACCAGTTGAGTTAACTATATCTGAGCTTAGAATTGATTTGCAATTAGATTTGTATTTGCGAAGATTAAAACACGCCTTCTTTAAAGTACCTGATACAGCAGTTTGAATATATTTAAGTTCATTTTCGCTATCTGCGCCTGTTATAACATCGTCGACATAGAAGTCTTGTTTAATAATTTTACCAATTGATTTATCAGTACATTCGTGTCCTAATTGCCAGAGACAACGTGTACTCAAAAAACTTGAACTTGCAAGACCGTACGTAACAGTTTTAAGGCGTAGGGTTTTGATTCTATCTGTTTCATTTTCCCTCCATAAAATTAACTGCAAATTTTGATGTTCATGATGCAAGTTAATTTGGTGATACATTTTCTCTATATCAGCTGTGAGTAGAAACTTATATTGTCGCGCCCTAATGAGAATAGCAAATAAAGAATCTTGAATATTTGGTCCAACCATTTGGATATCGTTTAGTGAAAACCCCGAAGAAGTTGGCGCGGAACCATCAAATACCACTCTGATTTTAGTAGATTCACTGTTCTCTTTAAATACTGCATGATGACAAAGAAAATGAGATTGTCTCAGAGATTTTGCATTAGACAATTTTTCTAAATGCCCAAGTTTCAAGTATTCATTGATAAAGATGGAATATTGGGTTTTCAATTTCGGATACTTCCTAAAGCGTTTCTCCAAATTTAAAAATCTATGTAGTGCCATATTGTGAGAATTACCTAAACAATCAGGTGTATCAATCAGAGGAAGTTGAACTGAAAATCTTCCACTAGGTAAGCGAATGGTATTTTTTATAAAATGTTGCTCACATGCCCTTTCGACTTTAGTGAGCGTAGATTTATTTGGAACTTCTTCAATAGCCCAAAACCTTTGTAATAAATCATTTACATTTTCCGCATATAAATTCTTAGTTAGAACTGAATTATGACATTGAATTTTCTTAGTATTAGATAAAGTTGTTGAAATAGAACCTGTGATCAACCAACCAAATTTAGAGCTTCTCAGTTTAATGTTATGTCCTGAATTTAAAGATTGTTCTTTATTACCGATAACATCCCAAAATAAGTCTGCACCTATAATCATATCGATGGACGATGGAATATTAAAATTTGGATCGGCAAGTATTACATTGTTTGGAAATTTGAAATTATGTAAGTTGATAGCAGTAGTAGGAATTGATCCTGTTAACTCTTTGAGAATGAAACAAGCTAAGGTTATATTGTAATTTCCGTGTATGGAATTGAGTTGAGCAATGCAACTTTCTGTTATATAATTAGACAAATTGTTGCCAATACCTATAACACTAATTTTATTTGTAGAACATGATTCTAAATTCAAGCAATCTTTTAGCCTTTTAGTTATAAAGGACGATTGACTTCCGCAATCAAGTAATGCACGCACTTTAATGGAATTATTAGTTTTAGGATTTCGTACTTCAATTATAGCAGTAGAAAGCAAAACTTGATTTGTTGGTTGTATAGAAAAGTTTACAATTGTATCACTAGAATTTTCAGATCAAAAGTTACCATCTGTTGCTTTCGTTTGATGAAGCAAAGTATTGTGTTTTCTTTTGCACACACGACATGGACCTAGTTTGCAGTTGTAAGGCTGATGACCTTCCCTTAAACAATTCATGCATAATTTAAATTTCCGAACGTCACAAATTTTTTCGTCGTAGCTCTTTGCCTTAAATATTTCGCACTCATATATTTTATGCTGATTCTTACAAATAATACAAGATTTAAAGTTATTGCTGTTATTTTTACCTTGTAAGAATGAAAATGATTTTGTATGAACTCTTTCAGCATTAACATTAGAGCCTGAGGGCCGCGAGGAGCCACTTGGTCCTCTCATCTTATCTAATTTGCTACGATTTAACGTTTCAAGTATGTCAGCTCGATCCGTTAAAAATTTATTAAATTGTTCTAACGTAGGTACCTCATCCAAAGAGTTACGCATTTCTTCCCATTTAATTAAAGTGCATGTATCTAGTTTTGAAGAAACTATGTGAATTATTAAAATGTCCCAATGCTGTGTAGATTGCCCTAGACTAGATAACGCACGCAAGTTTTTAGTAACATGGTCCACAAGAAAACGTAAAGATCGTTCGGATTCGCGACTCAACGATTCAATTTTGAAGAGAGCATTTAAATGGTGATTTAAAAGCTGTCGTTTATTGTCGTACCTCTCACAAAGTAAGCGCCACGCATCATTATAGTTAGCCTCGGAAACCTCCAAATTGGATATAATTCGTGCAGCATCACCTACTAAATATGATATTAAATAATGAAATTTGTGAATAGGCTTGATACGATCGTTATTATGTATAACAGACAAGAAAGTGTCACGAAACTCTAACCATCTAAAATATACACCATCAAATTTATTAATTTGTAATTGAGGCAATTTAAATTCAGCTTCAAAATGATCGCGATTACACTGAGATAAGGAAGAGTTGTTATGTTCATCTTTGTTGTTACTAAACTTAGTTATAATAGTTTGTGCCATTGCCATACATGTAGCACAATCTTGCTCAATAGCATCCCGCTCATTTATTTCAAATGTTAAATTATCTGAATTTAATACATCAATTGAATCTTGCACTTGTTCATATTGAACTGTTAATAAACGAAACTTTTCTAATTTGATTGACACTTCTGTTAGTTGAACAGTAGATAGATCTTCCCTTTTAGAAATCAAATCGATGTAGTTTTTAAATTTTGTAATGCGACCTTTTAAAGAAGTGCGCTTAGCAAGTAATGTCTTTAATTCACACTTGTCAGTATCGTTAGGCATTGTAGTAGACAATTAACAAAAAAACAAAAAGAAAAAATATATATATTGAAATAATTATAATTAATGAACTTCCACTTAAATGTAAATCTTATTATAATAAACTTCCCCTTAAATGTTCATTTAAATTTATTTAATTTTGTATTTTTTTTTTTTTAACTTCGCCTTAAATAAAATATAATTTGCTTAGACTTCGCCTTAATTTTAAACCTTTTTTTTTTTGTCTTGTAGGTATGTAAAAAGGAAAAAAATCGCTCACGCTCCTTGATTTGGTGTCACCTGGTTCTCCACAAAATGGCCGCTCGCCTTAAGCTTCGCCTTAAATGATTTTCCAAGGTTTTTCCAAATTAGATCGCCTGAAATAGTCGGCAAATAATGATAAGTTTATGCTTTCTATATGCAATTGACAAATAATATCTAATAGGTTTGTAACTTTAATGAAAAAAAACTAATGAGTAGCTAGGTACTATTTTTCTTATGCTTATTTCAGACAATGAACTCCTCAAATAGATTTTTTAATTCACTTAATTAACTATTTTTTTTATACTTTATTGTAACATTTATACACTTTACTTTTAAATTACATTTACTTTTAAAGTAATATAATTTTTGGGCCAAATATCATGCAACATATACCAATTAGAACAAAGTAATGTTTTATATTTTAGTAGATGAGGATTATTATGACTTGGAAGCAATAATGTAGAACACAGGAAAGTAGGATATAGATATAAAGTAAGGTTTTAGGTATTAATGGTGGTAATGTGGATGAATAGGAAGACACTTATCTGAAAAGTCGAATCGTAGCAAGATCCCACAACAACGTCTTCAGTTTCGTCTCTTTCTACTTCCAGAAATAATAATTACTTCTTCAGCTGGATCACTCTGACCAAGATGATGCAATAGTTGGATCGTCGAATAACCGCTGAACGTAATTTCTTATTTCGTATTGTTGAAATTCCTCGTATCTTTGGATTGCAATTTGTAGATTCGTATTTTTTCACGGTCGCCAGATGTTTTGTATAGTAGGTTGGTTGAAATTAAAGATTGACTTGAAAAACGTAAATTTATTGCAACTTGCTTGTGAGAACAAAGAGAGACAAGAAGAAAGTGAAATGACTAAGCAAATACATAAAAATGACCAATGCGTAGGGTACTTGAAATATAAATTTGTGGGTGACCGTATATTTTATCCCCCGTTGCTATGTAGAAATTGTAGGCGCTCGAACAAATAGTTTTACCCGACCATATTAAAAAATATTAACTCTTTAATAGCTTCAAACACCAACTATTTAACTATGTTGTTCAAAATTGTTCCGTACAAACCTAATACTGTTCTTGTTAATTATTATTTTCTTAAGTATTTTTAATTTTAATCTAGTATAATCCAAAGTTAGAAACTACAATTTGACTACAAAAATTGTATAGCCTATGTTGCCCGGGCCATTATTACAAAACTATTGACATCTGACCTCATTCATTAAAGTCTGATCAGTAGTTTAATAGCTTCGATGGAATAAATACACACACCTACATACATACAGATATATATATACATATATACACACAATTACACACATACATAGGTACATACATACGCATAGAAAAAGCTGCCAAAAGCATTGCCTTTTCTTTTGGTTTTCCCTTAGTTCGGGTAAAAGAAAATGTTTGCAAAAGCTTTATGTAATTTGTATAAATTTGAATTATACTATCGTAAGGATAAAACCAATATCTTGTTCTCATGTAAGTGGATATCTTTTTTGAGAATAAATTCTTTATAGCTTTTTTAATTATTTTATCGTTATCCTAAAACTCCGAACAAAGCTCAGTCTCCCAGGTGATAGGACTATCAGTACTTACTGTCTACACACTGCTTATTTACTTCGCTAGAACCAGGGCCTTACTTAAAATTATTATAATACCCTAACCGCAATAAAAGGCAACAAAAATAGTTTCATGACGCGTTATTGGTCTCATAATACCTATTTAATATATTTTCTCGCTATTCACCTGCTGTGGGGAGTCCCTGGTGTCTACTTTCGTGCTACCCACTGTCTTTGTGATGATACTAAGTTTTACATTATGTAAATATTAAGGTAAAATAAATAATAAACAGGTAAAAATTAAAGAATTATTTTATTTCAGGTAACAACATACCCATATTCAAACAAAATATTAAGATAATAACGTCACATTAGATTTATAATCACAAACAATTTTTAAGTATTAATTATATTAATATTTTCTTATATTAATAATTAATTATATTATATACTTATTAATTATAACTAATCACTCCTGCCCGTCGTGTGCATGCTACAGCAGAAAAGTAATGTAACCCGTTATTAACGCTTTAGTATTATAATAAATATAATAATAAAAATATTTTTACAAACAATTTACCTTACTTGCTGTAGCGAGTAAGTAGTTAAGACACAATTTCACATCGCTCGCAAAATTAATTAAATTTGAATACAATGGAAGAAGTCCTTAACTTAAGTACGCATTACGAATATACTTAAGCCCCAGTTTACTGCACAATAGTGAATATAGTTGCAAGTGAGCCGTATTAGCTGAACTGTAGTGAATACAGTTGCATATGAACCGTAGCATAACTGATGTCGCAATTACCTAGACTGATGCTCAGTGGAAGGCAAATTGGCGGTGGATTTAATTCACGACACACAGACAGGCTTACGAGCATTTGTTCAGGGCAGTATAGTGAAATGTTCGATGTTTTTAAAGTGAGAAAGCTTCTCAGGCATTGATGACTTTCATCATGATCAGTGAAACGAAAAATCAACAGTAGAAAGAGACAATTACTCTAGATTTTAAGGTTATTGATTTTGCGTATTTTTTTTTTCTATTATTTTGTACACCCAGGTAGAAAATTACATTTGATTGTATCCCACCCGTATCATCACCCGATATGTCAGGGAAATATTTGCTGAAAGTGTGATAGATTTGGCGATTCTAGGTAAATCGGGTAAAACACATTTAAATAAAGACAGGAAGACAACTACATACAATATTTTCACTCGATGTTAATGTACCTGTCGCGCCATTGCCCAGGATTTTATTTATTCCTCGAAAAAAGTAGCCTATGTCTTTTTCCAAGGTCTAATCTATTCTGGTACCAAATTTAATTCTATTGAATTATTTTATTCCTTCCTAGGCACGTACTCAGCGACGGCAAGCTGGTAGTGGGGGCGCGGCGATCACTCATTGACGCCGGCAGTGGTGGAAGCAGCGCCGTGCTTCGGTGTCGGGCCTCCAACAGGGCCGGCGTTACCCTCTCCCGCCCCGTGCTGTTGCAGCCAGGTGAGTCGGTGCCCTATTCTAAATATTCGCTCATCGATGCTAGTAGTGCGGTGCCGGGGCCCCAACACGGCCGGCGTCACCATCGCCTGCTACGTGTAGGTGTAGGTGTAGATAGCTGCATGCGGTTGAACCGCACCTAATATTACCCAGATAATAGAGAATTTTACTAGGTACGTAAAATCACTTGAAACTTTGTTACAGCAAAGCTATTATATATATAGCTACACTAATTTTTGTTTCATACATAAATATTAAGTATTAATGATTTTACGCGCGTTTAAAGTTCTGAAAATTTCCAAATCCCGCTAACAGTAGCATGACGTCACGCTACAATTCGGCCGTACGTAATTTCACCCCGTACCACGCGTCTACGCACCTGGTCCACTTAAAAGTTAAATATTTTGGAAGCTAATTAACGTATCGACATAGTTATCTCATGAGTATTTTTTATTATCCACGATTATAGAAAGCTTACATTTAAAATTAGTGAACATTCTTCATTTTAAAGTTAGTATCATTGTAAGTTATCAGTAGCAGCTACAGCGCGGATTTACAGAATAGTTATACAATAAAAATACGCAAAAAAGCTTTACACAGATCGTAAAGCTTTTAGAGACTGTACAAAATAGTTCTTACATCCAACCAGACCACTAGGTGCTGTGGACAATCTTGAATCGCGCTATCGAAGGGAGACTCTCCTCTGCTCGACGCCGGGCCCCTGAAAAGGGCCTTACGGCGGACTAAACCAACGTCAGGGGTGAAGCCCCTCTAATTGGGGAAGACGCGCCCAGTACGAGTACTGGGCGCATGAGTCTGTTAGTCTTAGGGGAAGACACCCCGCGGCAGAACGCGGGGTAAGCCCGTGGGGGTGGGCAACCGACAGTACGAAGGAGTGGCGATTGACCAATCCAGGCCCGACCAAGA
Organism: Phengaris arion; assembly: GCA_963565745.1. Taxonomy (NCBI): domain Eukaryota; kingdom Metazoa; phylum Arthropoda; class Insecta; order Lepidoptera; family Lycaenidae; genus Phengaris; species Phengaris arion. Next base: position 13,929,294 of record OY751443.1, on the reverse strand, counting down.
CCGGCGGTCGGCTCCAAGCGGCGCGTGGGGGTCTCGACCCGGGGGCCGAGAAAACGTGTATGGGACCACTCCCTCACACGCCGCGCTTTGCCGGACCGTGGACGCAAGCGACCTGGGGGAAAAGGGGAAAGGAGAGAAAGGAAAAACTTCCGGGCCCCGACTTTGTATGTCGGGGGGGAAGGTGCACCAGGGGGGCGACGGGGTGGCAAGAGGGCTGCCACTCCGACAGGCCCCGGGTGTGATTAAAGAATAAAAAGGGTTGCACCGGTAGGTTTGTGTTTCCTACCGGTGCAGGGAGGGGCGGGGGGCAGCGATCCAGCGGTGATTGAAGCGCTGCCACAGGCGCCTCGGTGGGGCGCACATCAGTGCACCGGGGCACCTCCTCTTCGGGGGCATGGAGGCGCATCACGCGCCTGGGCTCCTCCTCTTCGAGGGCGGGTCGGCGCATCATTGCGCCGGGGCTCCTCCTCTTCGGGGGTGGCGGGGCTCCTCTGGGTCTGCCGGAGGGACAGCATCCCTCGGCAGAATGTGGCGGTCGGGCGGGCGGGCGTGCCAGGGCGCCAGGTCGGTCAGCTCGACCAGGCGCGAGGCATCCGCTCGCGCGAACAGGTTGGTGGCGAGCCGAGCCACAAAGGCCTCAACGCTCTCCATCCTGAGATCCCTCTCAATGGTGGAGTTGCGGACGTACCAGGGGGCGCCCGCGATGTGGCGCAGCACCCGGTTCTGGGCTCTCTGCAGCGACCTCTTCTGGGGTGCAGAGAGCAGGTGGTGCCACGCAGGTGCTGCGTAGGTGAGGCGGGACCTAATGTATGTTTGGTACAAGGCCGTCCGCATGTTGAGGGGGATCTGAGGAGATGAGAAGGCGGGGCGCAGTTGCGCGGTAGCCGCTTTGGCCTTTGCCACGGCTGTCTGGCACTGGGCGACCATGGAGAGACGGCGATCTATGACGACACCTAAATATTTCGCCGTCCTCTCCCATGGTATTTCGGCGTCTCCGATCCTCAGGGGAGCTGGGAGCCCCCTTCTCGTGGTGACGGCGAGCGCCTGGGACTTACCTGCATTTACAGACAGTCGCCAGTTGCTCAGCCAGTCAGGGAGAAGGTCCAGCGTCCTCTGAAGCTTCAGGGCGGCGTGGTCTGGTGTTAGAGAGCTGGTTATAAACGCCGTGTCGTCGGCGTATAACGCTGCGGTGGTGCCAGGGTCTTTGGGAACGTCACTGGCATAGAAGTTATACAGTCCCGGGGAGAGCACACTGCCCTGAGGGACGCCGGCGGTGATGGGACGCTCTCCGGAGAGGACGCCGTCGACTCTTACCTTAAAGGTGCGGCCGGAGAGAAATGATGCCACAAGCCTTACCAGGGGGGGAGGGGCGTTGGCTCGGATGAGCTTGAAGAGCAGACCTTCATGCCAAACACAGTCGAACGCCTTTTCCATATCAAGGAATACTGCGACCGAAGATTCCTTCTTGTTCGCCGCAACGGACAGGTGGTGGATGACCCTTACCAGCTGGAGGGTGGTGCTGAGCTCCGACCTGAATCCAAATTGGTCCTCACGAGGAGGGAGGTGGGGAGCCAGGTGCTTAAGGAGAAGGGTTTCAAATGTTTTGGAGAGGGTTGAGAGGAGGGTTATGGGGCGGTAGCCCTCTGCCCTTCTCAAATTTTTGTGGGGTTTGGGGATAGTGATGATTATCCCCAACTTCCAGGTGGAGGGAAAGTGGCCGGTCCTGACGATTCCGTTGAACAGGCGGGTCAGGGCGGCCACCGTCCTGAAAGGTAAATGACGAAGGGCAGAGTTGGGAATACCATCTGCTCCGGGGGCCTTCTTTGGTTTAAGGCGTGCTAGGGTCTTCTGTACTTCCCTCGGAGAGAAGGAGAAGGAGGGAGGGGGGGAGGGGGAAAGTAGGAACACCTTTACCTCCTCGGAGACCATGCGGGCGTGGTCCGTTGCGGTCGTTGGCAGTGGTGAAAACTGGCGCTCGAGGTGTTCGGCATGAATCTCTGCTCTGTCCTCTGCACGGAACCTTAAGTTCCCGTCGGGGTGGAGCAGGGGGTGAACAGGGGCAGTGGCACTGGTAAGACTGCGGCAAAAGCGGTGTAAAGAGGGCCAGTCCTCACCCGCCTCCTGGATGCGTCGGGTCCAGTTTTCCGCATAGAGGATATCTAGCTGGGATCTTACCTCTGCGGTGAGGCGGTTGAGCTGCGTCTTTAGCGTTGGGCATCGGGTGAGCTGCCATCGTCGTCGCAGGCGCTTCTTCTCGGCAATCAGGTTCGTTAAGTGGCGAGGTAGGGGGGGCCGCTTATGTTGGCGGCGGGTGGGCGGTTGGGTGGCCGCATCCATTGCAGCTGCAATTGCCCCGGTGAGCTGCACCGCCATGGATTCGACGGTTTCTGCAGAGTTCACCGGGAAATTTGGTGTGTTTTCGTGCAGCTGCAAGGAGAAAGCATCCCAGTTGCGGACTGGGTAAGTAGGAGGAAGGGGAACACTTACCGGGGATGCCCGAACAATGGCCAGGACCGGGAGATGGTCTGAGCCATGGGCCATGTCCAGAACCTCCTGGTGGAGGTCGCCTGCGATGCGATGGATAATAGCGACGTCTAAGACGTCTGGCGAGTGCGAGGATTGCTCCGGGTAGTGGGTTGGGGTGTAAGTGCCCACCACCGTATACCCGGTCTGCACAGAGTCGGCGAGCAGACGTCTGCCGTCCGCATTTGTCGTGCGAGAGCCCCACTCGGGGTGCTTACAATTTAGATCTCCGGCAATCACAGTCGGCTCATCTGATATGAGCCTGTGGATGTCGGAGATATCTAAATGTGACCCCGGGGGCTTGTAGCACGCAAATATGCGAGTGCGGTGGGTGCCGAGTGCTACTTCGATGCCCAACGCATAAAGGGATGACACCGCGGGGGTAGGGAGGAGTTGGTGGAGGAGCCTCCTGCCGACCAAGACAGCGAGGCCTCTGCACACTCGGTCTCCTCCAAGGTAGTCCTGTCTATATGTGACATACCCAGGAACAGCAAATCGGTCCGGGGGGGAGAGAAGGGTTTCGCTTAGGAGGGCGATGTCTATTTCAAACTCCCGAAGGAGGAAACGGATCGAAGCCACTTTCCCGCGAACCCCGCGTACGTTCCAGTGAACGATTTTCAGTACTTTTGGGGCGTGGGGAGCCATTTGGAAATGAGCTTTGCGGCGAGGGAGGCCCCTTCAGGGAGGGCCGACAGGAGAGTTTTAAAAATGTCCTCCCCGGCCTGAATTTTGGAGAAGATATCCATGGCCAGGGAGAAGAGAGCGTAAATTACCTCAGCGGTGGATTCAGGGGCCTCTCTCCTGGAACGACGCTGGGAAAGTGGTGGGGCGATTGCTGGCAGAGTGGCGGCAGCAACTGCTGGGTTGGCGGGTTCGGTAGTAACCTCAGCCACTTCGATAGTTGTAGTGGCCGCCGGAACCTTGTGCGACGCACGGGAAGTGCGCGGGGGGCGCGGGGTGCGCTGGGGTAAGGGGGGGGCTAACAGAACTGTATCTACCTTAGGGAGCGGAAGTGCGAGGGGCTCACATTCGGAGTCCGTTGCTGCCGCAGAGGTGGTAACGGACTTGGGGCCTTTCTTCTTTGTCCTCTTTCTGGCCCTCTGTTTTCGTGCAGAGGGGGCGGGGACTGTAGATGACAAGGGACGGGGGGTGGGATCGTTGGCCTCGGCCATGAGAGATGTGGCCGTAGGCGGTGGTGGGGGAACCTCTTTTTCTGAAATAGGAGGGTCGTGGCTTACCCGGTGGAATGTGCGCTTGGTGCGGGCAGTGGGGCCCGCACGGCGATTCCGGGCCTCCCGTTTGAAAACCGGGCAGTTCTTGCTATTGGCCGGGTGGGCCCCCTTGCAGTTGACGCAGGTGGGCTGTTCGGAGGTCGGCCGGGGGCAGTCGGTTGCGAAGTGCTCTTCGCCGCACCTGACACACGCCAGTTTACGGTGGCAGTTCCGGCTGGAGTGTCGGAACTGCTGGCAGCGGTGACATTGGGCGGGGCCTTCCTTACCACGCCAGGCTTCCACTTTGATGCCTGGCATATTCAGCAGCTCCGTCAGTTGGTATATGCCGGGGACCAGGTCCGGGGTGCGCTTCAGCAGCACGAAATATGAGCACCCGGGGCGATCCTTCCTGGCCAGGATCCGGGACACCTGCTCCACTTCGTAGCCCTTCCTGTTAAGGGCGGCGGCTATGGTATCGGTGGGAGTGTTGAACGGTAGGCCGTGGATACCTACCTTAAGTCCACGGTCCTGCGGGAGCGCGTATGAGTACCAACTTACGTGCTCGGTTTGGCTCAACTCGTCCAGGTATTTTTGGATGCAGCGGTACTCGGTCTCTCCTTTCGGTGTGAATTTGACCCCTTGGCCCAGCGGCTTCGCGTTGGGAGGGTGGCCAAGGAGCTCCGCAAGGTTGCTGAAGTGCCTTACCCAATCCTCAAGCTTTTCCACGATGAGAGGCGGGCAGCGAGGGGCGGGAGGGGGCGGTGGCGGCGACGCGTGCGGTGCATTGGTCGCGGTAGTCGCCGTGGAAGTGTCCATCGGCGAAGTGGCCCTCGAGGTCGGGGCCGAAGGAGGTCCGGTCGGTGCGGCAGTAGCCGCTGCAGCGTATGTGGTTGGTCGGTCAGCGCGTTTGGCAGGCGGCGAGACGTTTGAAGACACCTCCTGGCGCTGCCGCTTGGTAACCTGCACAGGGGGGGCAGGGGGCGGGGGCATGCAGCTCGGCGGGGGGGCCGGTGCGGGGGCCCTCGTGGCAGGAACACTTACCGCACGACGTTCTTCTTGAGGCGGTGATGCCGGCGAGGCGGTAAAAGTGAGCTTAGTGCTCACTGCGGCGGCTGTTGGGGGGTGGCGGGGGGTGCACACCTCCGTCGAAGGACGCGCGGGGCGCGGCGGTGAAGCCGGGCCCTTTTTGGTTGGGCGGGATGGGGGCCCAGACTCGCGGCGGGGCGCCGTCGGAAGGCATTGGGGCGGGGGGGTGTCAGTACACCCCCGCGGTAATGCCGAAGGCGGCCCGGGGCGAGCGGTGTCCGTACCGCTCAAGCTGGGCTCGGTGGCGGAATGGTACGCGCGCTCTGACGTGCGCGAGCTGGACCGCGATGAGGGTCCGCTGCGCGACGCAGCTGAGCTAGCGCGGGAATGGCTGGGGCGTTCGCGGCTATGCGGCCGCGAACCACGGTCGGCCATGGTGTCGTAATAGTTTATAAGTACTCTAAGTACGTGGACATGACGCACAAAACAGTCACATAATTACATACACGCACAGAAATATAAAGTGCATGTACAAGAAAAGTTAATAAATAAAAGTACTCACACAACACAGGTATACACTAAACACGGAACACGTAAACACGGAACACGTATAAAGTGTCAAAGCAGTCACGAAAGTGTACGTACTTGCACGGTAAACACAACACTGTGAGGGCTGACTCCTCGTGACCCCAGCGATGAGTAAATCTCAACGGGAGGTCAAGAGCAGTTCAACTCCCAGCAAGGCGCCAATGTACACCCTATTCTAACGAAGTAGGGTGTAAATTGACGATCGCTATAAGAGTTCACTGGAACTGCACTAGTAGGCGGGGTCGGCACGACGGCACGGCACGTAGCACGGCTACGACGTATGCTACGGAGCAGGGCTACGACGTAGTCGATACGGAGCACTTGATACGCGCGCGCACTACAGCAGTCAGGGCTATCGAAGTTTTCACAGTTCAGCGCTATATGTACAACTACTGAAATGAATACAGTGGGGCTTCGGAGGTCGGCCTGACCGAGCACGCTACCTCGCTCGCTCGGAGATCTCCCCTAGTACCTTCTCTCTCTCTCTCTCTTCTCTCTCTCTCTCTCGTCTACTCTATAAAGTAATTAACACGCCTCCTAAATCTTTTAGAAACCTTAGTATTAAATGATTAATAAAATAATTTTATCAAAAAGCAATAATCTTATATTTTATTCTTAAGGGTATAATATAAGATATAATTAATTTTAAGATAAGTACTTAATGTCTTTGATAAATAATGTAGCCGAAATTGCGTCTGAACGTAACGATGTTATCAAATTAGAATTATCCTGTCTACTTTAGTAAATAATAAATTAATTATTCTTCTTTATTTTCTTTTGTATGAAATACCGGCTCATGGGGGTGTGATTAAAATTATAATGATCATCATCAACAACTATATCCCTGGCTACCTACTTCCGAGTCACGGAAGTCATTTTAATACTACCAATGAGGAGGAATTTTCCTTTCGTACAATTGAAATAAAAAATCTCTAGTTTCTTTTTTTATGTTTTTATAAGTATTATTACTTAAAATTTATTTATTACTATAAATAAAAAATAAACATTATTTACTTAATTAAGTAGTTATAGAAATTGTTTCGATAAAATTAATATACTCAGATGGCCCCCTGGCAACATAATAAGCAGTGAGGCCGTATAAATAAGACCATATAAAAAATTGAGGGGGAACAGTGTTCACTACTCACCCGAATACACGAGCTTCTAGAAGGAATTGAGAGAATGTCTATTTACGAAATGTCAACTGATGACATGTACTTGATATAAAGACATGTATTTGTCTCAGTGGTGGACTGTGACAAATAAATACTCTCTTTATAAAAATACGTTACGTCTAATTACATTTTGGAAAAAGTTAAATTACAATGTTTATTGGGAGATAAGCAGAAACTTTTATTGGACAGGTAAATAAAGTTAGCAAGTTAAAAGTAAGCACCAAACAAATTGGCTTAAAGTTATGAAATATGCAAAACCGACCAAGTGCGAATCGGACTCGCGCACGAATTATTCCGTACAAAACGGCAAAAAAATCACGTCTGTTTTATTTTATTCTGATTTTCGTATTTGTTGCTATAGCGGCAACATAAATTACATCATCTGTAAAAATTTCAATAGTCTAGCTATCATGTGATGCCTGATGAAACACATACGGCCGGACAGGCGGACGGACAGACGGTCTGACAGTGGAGGCTTAGTAATAGGGTCCCATTAACCCTTTGGGTACGGAGTCCTAAAAACAAAAACACCCTAAAGCGCGCCACGTAACCAGGCAAACTTTTAATTAAGTGATTAAAATATATGACATTAGAGTTTTGAACAGGCCTCCTTCGTGTTATAAATAGAGTAAGATTGTGAACACGGCTAATTATGTAGTCACATAATTAACATTAGCCTGACTCTAAACGATCCTTTATTACATTTTTTCTCAAATTAATGGTTTGTTTTGTTACGCGTTATTATTAGTACCTGGGTTGTGGGTATCTAGTAAGAGATTTTTGCTATTATCGACATATAATTATATAAGATTAGCTCATTTATTATTTAAAACAAACATATTATGTGGCTATCTGTGGTAAAATATATATTCACATTATAACAAAAGGATACGCTATGCGGCTCTGCATTTTTAAGATAGCTATTCAAAATTGAACTTTAATAATTACTCAAGAAGATAACACGTTTCATTGTAATAGTTCGAATGCCATATGAAACGTTTAATGAATAAAGTTCCATTTTAAAGAGATACCTTACATTATACAGTAGCAGTATGCTATGTCTGTTGACTACAGTATCCGAAAGTAAGCGAACTAAAATACATCTAAAAAATGTATTAAACCCGCCACCGGGTTCGAGAATTAAATATTTTTGTGTAACTAGTGACTAATGAGTATTAAAATGAGTTCTTGGAATGTTCTTGTACACAATATTCCTTTAACCATATTAATTATAAGAGTCCTTTGAGACTTCGTAAGAATTATAATTTGAAGAATGAAAAAAAAATTTTTCGTTCCAATTACTTTCTTTTTTTCATTCGGGAATTCAAAAAGTTTTAATTAAATATTGAAGGACAGTACTCTTCCCAAACCTCGGAACGATAAGCCAGTTTCGTATTAAGTAATAAAGCCTTTTTTCGCTTGAAAACTTTTGATTAATCAAATGTTTAATTTTACCTGAGTGTTTGTTTTCTCCTACAAAAAGAGCTCAATGTTAATAAAAACCAAAAAATATAATAAAAAGTCAATTCACACCAAAACAAATAGATGCGCGACATAGCGATGCATTTTTAAGATTCTTAGCTATTCAAAATTTAACTTTATTAATTACACAAGATAACGTTTAATTAATTAAACACAGTAACGTTTCATTGTAAGAGTTCGAATGCCTGGTTGCACCGCGCTGCACAGCGCATCTGCAGTGAATAAAGTTCAATTTTGAAAATGCTATCTTAAAAATGCAGCGCCGCGTATCGTCGCGGTGTGATCTGACCCTAACACGTGGCCGTGGTTTTCGCATCTTTACAACTGATTTACAAATCAGAGTCAGAGTCAGAGAAATTGTTATATACAGTCGCCCACAGAACAGTTATACCACGTTTGAAACTTACTGCAAACTAATAAGGTCGAAATGGTACCATTCGATCGGATCCGTCGGTGACCGTATTTGTACTGTGTACATAACAATTTCAGTGACAGTTTTTCAAAAACAAATATTTTTTTTACCTAGTGGAAGACAACGTGCTGTCTCATTCCATCCGTCAGCTGACGCCGGCCAAGCTGGGCGGGTCAGTGGTGCTGCGCTGCGAACTGTCCCCGCAGTTCGGCCTGGCTGACGTCACGTGGCTGCAGGACGGCCTGCCGCTGTCGTCCGGGTACATCGGTGCAGGTGAATACACACTTTGTGCTTTATACGTAATACGGGCAATGGGATGCAGGCGGTCCAACCTGCATCGGTCGTCGCCGCACGCTGTCGACCGCTTGAATTAATTTCTCTCGCACTTTTTAATTTTAAGATATCTTATATCTCCTAAGATGTCATTTTAAACTATACACCAGTAAAGAGGAATTATTATTTGTATCAAATGCTCAAAGTGATTAACATATTTAATTTAATAAGCCTTAATACTATATCTGTCTTAATAGCTAACTACATAATTATAGGTACCAACGCTGATATTTTTGTAGACTTATAAAAGAAAGACAAATTTAAGTAAGTACGTCAATTATATTAAATTATACTATTAATCATTCAACATGGCATATTCTAAGAGCAAACTAGGTCGGCGATACCCGAGAACCTATATTTATTCAAGCCTGATTGACTTTCCGAATGACTACTGATCAATTCCTTGTTAAGTAGTCCTTAATTAATAAGAATTCTAGATATTACACAAATATAACTTAAACTTTGTCTTTACTTGGGCCTAGTTATTAGTTATACTTTATAATCTCTACACGATTTGACACGACACTTTGCACAGGTGCGTACAAAATTTCATTTACAATTTTCTTCGTTACAAATCGTTCGAATCGAGGTATGCTTGATTCAAAATGCATTTTCTATTTTCTACTGCTACCGAAAACCAAATGGATCCATCCCCATACTATTTTCAGTAACGGAACAATCCCTTTAATCCTTATTTCAGATTAAGAGCTTGCTCCTAATTAGTATTATTTATTTACGTTTCAACTGAGATAAAAATCGGCTATAAAAGAACAGGAAAAAATGGGACAAAAATCACTCTCGCTCCCGTTAAATCCCGTTGATCCCGAAAGATAGCCTTTGGGATTAATGATGGCTCGTCAATCTGGCTTAAACCTTCTCAGTAATTCGTCCATGATAAATACTTGTTTAACGGATAAAAATGGCATCAATGGTAAATATGCATTATTTTTATGTCTTGTCTGTCTGTCCGCCCTTTGTAATATATGTAATCATGTAAATATCTCTCCCTCGTATATATATATATATATATATATATATATACGAGGGCGGCACTGAAAATTTCGGGAATCAAGGAAGTGACACAACATTACTATTTAAAAATGTATTTATTGATTTTCGAAGTATTCTCCGCGAAATTTGACACATTTTTCCATACGATGGAACCAATCATTGAAGCAACCATTCCATTCGGAAGTTGGGGTCTCCAAAATGGCCGTTTTGTAGGCGTCCACAGCTTCTTCAGGTGATGAAAATCTCTGACCACGCAATTTATTCTTTATTTTAGGGAAAGTATATAAATCATTAGGGCTTAGGGGCTGTACGGCGGATGGTCTAATAATTCTATGATTTCTTGCTCTAAAAACTCTTTTGTTCTGTGCGCGGTGTGAGAACTCACATTGTCGTGATGGAGGATGATGCGGCGGTTGCAGTTCTCTTTACGGAGTTCAGAAACGACCTGTGGCAAACAAATGTTAGCATACCATTCTGCATTAACTGTTCTTTGTCCCTCAAGAGGAATAGTCGCAATATGGCCGGTTTTGGAGACAAACGTGGCCACCATTTTTTTTGCAACACTCCGTGAACGAACAATTTAACTCATTTTCGAACACCCAAACTCGTGACTGGTTTTTTGTTTCGGGTTCGTACGCGTATATCCAGGATTCGTCACCTAATACGATGTTGTATACAGCATTTGAGGATCCTGCGTGGAATCTTTCGAGAGTTCTGACGCACCAAGTAACGCGAGCCGCTTTTTGCTCTTCACAGAGCAAATGCGGTATCCATCGGGAAAACAACTTTTTTACACGTAATTGTTCATGCAAGATTATTTGTATCTGACTCATGCCAATGTCTAAAGTTCCCTGAATTTCGCGGTATGTCACATGTCGATCTTCCTCAATCAGCTTACGCACAGCATCAACGTTTTCTTGGGTGACTGCAGTTTTTGGACGACCTTGACGGGGATCATCACTGAGCTTGACACGTCCACGTTGAAACCAGCGATAAATTGTGGTTTTGCATGAGGCTTCATCACCAAATGCAGAAATCATCCGGTCAACACACTGTTTTTTTTGTGTTAAACTACTTCGAAAGTCATAATAAATCATCGCTCTAGAATTTTCTCGAGACAATTCCATTTTCTCAACGACTAAACAAGTTTGACAAGACCTTGTGACAAGACCAAGAATATTTTTTTAAATAAATAAACGGTATTCGATTTTTAAAACCAAGTAGTTTTAAATTAAAAAGATTTTAATATGACAGGAACAGTGGAAATATTCCATATATATATATATATATATATATATATATATATATATATATATATATATATATATATATATATATATATATGGTATAATATTATAAGTGTGAAAGTTATTTTATGCTTATAATACATCAAAGTACTAAGGCGGGTCAATAAGTCCGTGACTTTTTGAATTTCTAACCTCCTTACTGAAAAAGCAACACTACTCCTGCTAACTAAGCATTATTTTTTGCGAAAAAAAACCATTACCGAGACCAAGGCTAAGCTTGATAAATACTATGGGGACTCTGCACCATCGATTTCAATGGTAAAAAAGTGGTTTACTGAATTTCGTTGTGGCCTTACAAGCACTGAAGATGCCGAACGTCCTGGACGCCCAGTTGAGGTCTCTACACCCGAAACAATCGAAAAAATTCACGATATGGTGTTGGCCGACCGAAGATTGAAAGTGCAAGAGATTGTGGAAGCCATAGGCATCTCGCATGGCTCAGTGGTTTCAATTTTGAATGATCACTTGGGCATGAGAAAGCTTTCCGCAAGATGGGTGCCGCGTTTGCTCACAGTCGACCACAAACGCAATCGTGTAACAACTTCACAGGAAGGTTTGGCGTTGTTTAATCACAATATGGAGGAGTTTTTTAACTGTGGACGAAACATGGATCCATCACAATACACCAGAGACCAAATAACAGTCAGTGTGTTTCTAAGGGTGAATCGGCGCCAAAGAAGGCCAAGGTGGGTTTGTCAGCCAATAAAGTTATGGCGACTGTTTTTTGGGATGCACGTGGGATAGTCCACATTGACTATCTTCAAAAGAACAATTAATGGGGAATATTATGCCAACTTATTGGACCGCTTCAATGATGATTTGAAAAAAAACTGACCTCATTTGGCCAAGAAAAAATTTCTTTTTCACTAAGACAATGCAAGGGTGCACACATGTGCAGTTGCCATGGCAAAAATCCATGAATTGGGCTATGAATTGCTCCCACACACACCCTATTCTCAAGATTTGGCTCCGAGTGACTACTTCTTGTTCCCAAACCTGAAAAAATGGCTCGGTGGAAAAAGATTTGACTCCAATGATGAAGTCATCTCGCAAACAAAGGCCTATTTTGAGGACCTCGACAAATCATATTTTTTGGAAGGGATAAAAAAATTGGAGAAGCGTTTGACAAAGTGTATAGTGTATATAGCTCAAGGGGGACTACGTTGAAAAATAAAATGATTTATTTATCAAAAAATCTGTGTTTTATTCCAAAAGTCACGGACTTATTGACCCGCCCTCGTAAAATAAAAGTCTACTTAAAGTAGATAGAATAAGAGAGATAGGAGAATTGAGATTCAGGTCTGAAATGGCCACATTATGTGAATAATACTATATACGTAGATGATGTTTCATAGTATGATTCACTGTATAAATTATGAATAAATTAAAAAAAAATCTGAACTTGGCCATTTTAGATCTGCTGACATGCTCTTGGTTAGGTTACTTTAAGTAATTTGATTTTTAACCACATTAAGGAAAGGATTTAGACATTATCATTAATTGGACACATAATGACTGATCGCTATCATAATCGCACCTATCATTGGATTGCAACAACTTGTGTTATATTAGATCAGTTAAGTATTTTAAGTTTGGTGAGTAAACCAATGATTTCAAAACTAAGGATGTGCTATGACATACATTTGACAGCAAAAAATCTTTATACTGCGGACTGATTTAAACTGCAGAATTCAAATGTCAAGGAGACAATGTCAAATCTCGAGTGCCCCAAACAACCCCAAAAGTGGAGCAGTTAAAGTGTGGACACTTTTTGCCTCGAGATATCTGGTCAATGGAGTGAACTGTCTGAATATACAATTAAATTAAATTAAATATTGGAACGTAGTTGGGCATTTTTCAAATCTTTTGACCCGTTACTAACCGGAATGTTATTTTTTTTGTATTAATTATGACATTTTTTTCATATTTTTGGAATGCCACATATGCTATATTTGAACGAGCAATTAAATGGAAAAATGTGTTTTTCTAGACCCCTTAGGACAAAAGTCGTTCCAATTAGCAACTCTTTTAAAATGTGTTTTTGAATAAAAGAAACAATTATATTATATTTTTATGTAATTCTCGTATCAATCTTATCAGTTTCATTGACAATAAGAGCAAACAAAAACAGTTTTTGTCGTTTTTCTATAAAATAATGATTAAATTACCTCCGATTAGTAACATTTGTTTCATTTTGTACCCGAATTATACTCTGTTATTAAAAAATAGCAAGGTATATACGACAGTCTCTTGGTGATTTAGATGAAATAAATCCAAATAAACAATATTTATTTATTACTTTAATCATCTTTTTATAAATTAACAAATAAAAATAACATTTTCTGGAAAAAATCAGACTGAAAAAGATTACTAATTGGAATTCTTAGTTACTAATAGGAACATAACGTTCGAGTTCAAAAAAAAACTACACTTTATCACGTGTTGTCGGCGACGTGATGTGTACTTCGTTCCGGAAAAATAATAACTAGATCCTCCTGCAATTGCTCGGCTCTAGACAAAGGACTTTTATAATATTTGTAACATAATATAATCTGGCTGCTCATAGCGCATATTATCTTGATAGACATTTTTCGCATATTAGACATAGAAATCGAGGAAGCTTAGCTTTAGTTTAGCGTAAAAGTTTAGCTTTTTAACGTTATATAATGACGAAACTAATTACTCTGTGAGTTGTTATATTATGGTGCATTAATTCCCTGGAATCGGCTAAATTAATAGGTATCGGTTTGTAGCTTCAGTGAATTGGAATATCGGCGTGGCAACCGAATAATTCACTTACTGGAATTAATATATTGCAATAAATAATTTACTGTTGTTGGCATTCTAACTCATTACTTATTTAATTTATTATTCTTATTTATTAAATGTACTGGTGTATAAAAAAAAACTGTACATTTTACCGAAATAAAATAGTCCATCAATTGTCAATACGATTTCAGCCGTCGGATCAGATTTATTTTTAACCAAGTTATTTATATTATTTCATTTCTTTGAAATGGAAGCTATTCAAAGGAAAAATCTATTTTCGTTTAGTTTTATGAAGCCAATCCTTCGGAAAAGTATTTTATTCTTTACCAGGAATATTTACTTGCTTATAAAAGCAATCGGATAGTCATTTTTTGTTAGGAATCCAGAACACTTCTTCTAAAGACTTTGATTAAGGATGTCTCATGTCTTAACATAATATCGTAATATAGTATGTAGGTCGTTGTTTGTCTCAGTTTTGTGTCATCCTTTGTTAAAATGAGTTAAATAGAGCCTGTTCCCAAAACAAAATCAAAAAAAAATTATTTCCATATAGGTTACAAAGCAACGCTTATGGAATTGTCCCTACGTGATGCTTACCACCGTTTCGGGAACTAAGCCCGACGAGAAGACTTTGTGCTGTTATATTATTTATATTCATTCATTGGAGAAAGCCTCCAGGAATATTTACTTGCTTATAAAAGCAATCGGATAGTCATTTTTTGTTAGGAATCCAGAACACTTCTTCTAAAGACTTTGATTAAGGATGTCTCATGTCTTAACATAATATCGTAATATAGTATGTAGGTCGTTGTTTGTCTCAGTTTTGTGTCATCCTTTGTTAAAATGAGTTAAATAGAGCCTGTTCCCAAAACAAAATCAAAAAAAAATTATTTCCATATAGGTTACAAAGCAACGCTTATGGAATTGTCCCTACGTGATGCTTACCACCGTTTCGGGAACTAAGCCCGACGAGAAGAACCGGCGTAAGAAATTCGCACGGGGCCATCTTTTAGCAAAGAGATGGAAAATTGTTCTTTAAAAAAATTTATACATTTTTACAATATGTAAACTTAGTCTATATAATATTAACAAAAGTCAGATGCATATAGTACATAGAAGCAGCCGTGCAGGTGGCTATCCTATTCCCATAGTGTGCGATCGTCAATAAAATCATTAACTCTATAATAAGCACACAAACGTTCTTAAACTACTTTTTTAAATTTATTAAATTACAATATTAGCAATATGAGGGACCCACTGAAATTTACTATCTAGTGTTATACCTAGAAACACAGTGGTGTCCACTAAATTCATTTTCTCATAATTTAATAGTATATAAACAAAACAATATATTCAAGGAGAGTGGTCAGTATTCGATTCTCGTTCCAAAAATATATAATAGCACGTGTCCTTAAATTAAGACGAGATTAACGTTGAATCATAGACGCGCCATATGTATCACCATACAAACCTCGCCTGCGCACTGCGCATAGCCCGTGGTCGACGCGGCGTATTATAGTAGTACAAGGGTGTCCATGCGTTACTTAATTTTTTTAACGTTAGTTAATTTATTTGTCTGTAAATCACGAAATTTTTATTTATGCTAACTATCATACCTTACGGAATATTGTGGCCTAACATCGGATAAAATATATCATTCGGATAAAATAACACCCTCCTCATATTTCAATTCTTGGTAGACACACGGTGGATATCGGGCGCGGGCGGCCTGCTGCTGGGCGCGGAGCTAACGCAGGCTGACCTGCAGGCCGAGTACTCCTGCCTCGCCCTCGCCGCGCCCAGCCCGCCGTACGAGCTCAGCACTGACGGTGAGTACATGATGACGTAGATACATACCCATCATGATATAAGTATAATATTGAACTTTATTTTGAAAACAAAAAGATTATCTAGAAGTTACGACGGTCTTCGAAATTTTTTTTTTGACATTCCGGTCTCTGTTGCATAATGACAACAGTAGTTTTAAGAGATGTAATTGTCAATGTCATATTGACAGATGTCACGAGTAAAGCCTATTTAGTTAGGTTTATTATATATAAGTAAAACGCTATTCTCAGTGTAGACTGTAGAAGTATTTGTGTTAGACATAATATCTCATACTAATACGTATCTGTGTTAAGCACCAATAAAGTAGAATATAATAATTGTTGCTGTATTATTATCATCACCACTCAAGCGTAAGAAGGACATACAAATCAAGAGGTCGTAGCCCGCTACAGTCTCAACTACAAAATATTTAAATTCCTCACCTACATCTGCTGTAAAACTACTCAGACACAATGTAAAGGAATGTGATGTCAATTTTAAGTTTAAATTAATTGACTCCAGAGACATAATTAATATATTTAAGTTGTTGAATATTAAAAATACTGCTGATCTCTAGGGCATGTCTACAAAAATGATTAATGATCAATAATTGATATCGTAGCTCCTAATCTAACAATAATTTTCATTGATTGTATAAAAAGTGGCGTTTTCCTTCATTTAATGAAGTATAGCAAGGTTATTTCATACGCTTCTTCAAAGCTGGAAATAAATCTAATCCGACAAATTATAGGCCTATATCGGTTCTACCAACTTATAGTAAAATTTTTGAAAGAATAATTTTAAGATAGTTATTAGTACATCTCAATTCAAATAACTTATTACACAATAATCAATACAGTTTCACTATGGGTCGATCCACAACGGACGCTGGTATGGGTCTTCTTTGTAGAATCTTCGAAGCTTGGGAGGGGTCGCAGGGTACATTATGCGTGTATTTTACGACCTTTCCAAGGTATTTGATTGTGTTGAGCATGCTACATTGATCAGAAAATTGCACCACTATGGTATACGGGACTTTTCACTCGACCTTTTGAGTTCTTACCTTAAAAATAGAACTCAAAGGGTAAATATAAATAGTAAAAGGTCCACTGCGACCAAAATAGAATTAGGTGTCCCACAGGGATCTATTTCAGGCCCATTTCTTTTTCTCATCTGTATAAATGACTTACCTTATCTAGTTAAAGATAATATAATGAGATAATACTTTTTGCCGATAACACTTCACTAATTTTTAATGTGAAGCGGCAACAGCCAAATTATGACGAGGTAAATAGCTCTCTCTCGAAAATAGTACATTGGTTTAATGTTAATAATTTACTTTTAAATTCAAATAAATCAAAAGTTTATATGCCCAAGGCAAGTACAAACCAATATACTATTAAATGATGAGAAAATGAACTAAGTGGACACCACTGTGTTTCTAGGTATAACACTAGATAGTAAATTACAGTGGGGTCCTCATATTGCAAATCTTGCAGATATACTCAGTTCTGCAGCATATTCAGTAAAAAAAATTAGGGAAATTTCTGACAAAGATACGGCGCCACTAGTTTATTTTAGTTATTTTCATAGTAGAATATCTTACAGCATTATTTTGTGGAGAAATGCCACGGACATTACTACAATGTTTGTGCTGCAGAAGCGAGTAATACGTTCTGTTATGTCCCGTTCCTGTTAGGGTTGTTGCTGACGTAACGTCGAATCAGCACATCCCGTGTTTAGTCTGGTCTAGACTCTAGCTGTGAGTCTCAGGTGGTCTTCAGTCCTCGGTCGCGACGGTTCTGCCCAAGGGTCCCTTCATATACTTTTGTAATTTTCCGTAATAAAAGTGGTTGTAAAAATAAACCTTTTTTTTAAAAAGCCTAATCCAAAGGGACCCCTAACATTTTGGTGGCAGCGGTGGGATCGGATATCCCCAGTGCCGTTTAATCCTGGAAAGTTATCCTAAGAAAGTGAAATACTAAAAACACGTCAAAAAAAATCTTAAGTAAAAGTGCAGTGGGGAAACCAACTCATTTCCAATATCCATAAAGTTATTAAGAGCAAAAGCCAAAGTGGAAAGTGAAAATCTCAAGTGAATAGTGTTCAAATCCTTAAAGTTATAACCGTATGAATGAGTCATCCTATCCTATCTTCGCCGCCCACGCGCTGATATCCCTGTGAGTCTTTGGTCACTGTTTACATTTAGTAGCCTTCTAAGGTTACCTAGATTTAGGGTTCGGTACTCCACTAATATAATCCATATTTGTAATTTAATTTGTTATCATTCTAATTAATAATTTTTTTCAATATATCGAAAAGTGAACTATTAAATCTTAACATTCCTATGTCTGAATCGGAAGCTGGTCCATTTGACACAGCCAAAAACCCTCCTGTTTCTCCCAAAGCAACGACCCGAAAGGGAACCGCTTCGGGTACGAGTGCCATGAAGGTCGAACTGGATCTAAATACATTATTTAAATTTATCAAACCATTTAATGGTTCCCGGGAGTGCGTAAATTCATTTATTATGAATTGTAATAACGCCTATGACTTAGCCACTGAGGTACAAAAGCCAATACTATTTCGTTATATCTTTAGCCAGTTGCAAGGTAAAGCCGAATTTGCTTGCGCTATCAAGGAATTCAAAAAGTGGGACCAATTAAAAGAATTCCTGCGAAACCAATTTTGTGAACGTAAGCATTATGCTCACATACTTATGGACTTGCAAGAAAGTAAACAGGGACCTAATGAAAACGTTACACAATATTCTTTACGCGTAGAAACCTATCTTTCACAGCTTCTGACAGAGGTAACCCTATCCAATGGCACACTAAAAGATTAGAAGAAGAGAACGACCCTGGTCGTTCAGCGGCCATGGAGGATTTAGCACTTCATCATTTTCTTATTGGTTTACATCCCCGTATCTCAAATATTGTGCGTTGCAGAAATCCGCGAAATTCAAATGACGCTATTAATATTGCGATCTCTAAGGAGCGCATACAACACAGTCTTTACAAACGACCTCAGCTGGGAGAATCGAAGTTAAATAATAATCAAAGTAACTTGAGACCCAGACCGTTTTTATCACGATCATAAAACAAACAAGCACGTCACGTAATCACGTCGTCTTCTTATCAGCCGAGATTTAATTCTCCAAATAATAACCCAATAACAACAATAAAAATAATTATTCAGACAGAACCCAATCGATGTTTTGTCGATATTGTAAAACTACGGGCCATGATATTAAACATTGCGCGAAAAGGGAATACAATAACAGTCGATTTAATAATAAATTCCGGCAACAACCAAATCGAATGCATTTGGTTATGAATGAACATGATGATCAACATGTTGATGACTCATTCCAATCGGATAATAATAATTTAAACTAAATTCCGTCTCGCTCTCGTGTCGTGCGGGACACGAGAGAGAGAGAAATTAAATCTGAAATCGACACGAAAACTTTCTCTCGCGTTATACGACAACCAGCCCCAAAATGGAAACGCTAATAAATCGTCTCGCGTTTTACGACGGGTAACCAGCCCCAAAATGGAAACGCTGAAAAATCGTCTCGCGTTATACGACAGGGTAACCAGCCCCAAAATGGAAACGCTAATAATTCTCTCAGCATCATACAACAGGGTAATCAGCCCTAAAACGGAGATGCATCCTTCAGAGTCACGCAGCAGGGTAACCAGCCCCAAACCAAAGACTCCCTCGTAGTTGAACCTGAAAAAAAAAAATTTACGAAATTAATATCGATACAACTAAGCGGCGCTTACCTCACATATTAGTAGAATCTTCAGTTTCAGATATCCCTTTATCCTTGTTAGTCGACTCGGGCTCGTCGATCTGTTTAATAAAAGGAACCTGTATATTAAATAGTCAAAAATTAATTAAAGAACCTGTAAAATTTAAAGGCATAGATCCAGGCGATACACCGACTTCTACGGAAGGTCACTTACAACTTAGGCTAAAATTAAATGACAAAAATCCGTTAGTATTTAAATTTCATGTAATAAAAGAGATAAGCTTACCTGACGATGGTATTATAGGCACAGATTTCTTAACAAAATTCGGCTGCAAAATAGATTACACGAATGATATATTAAAAGTAGGAAAATCCGAAATTAAATTACTTTTCACCGAACCGTTCTTTATTGTTCCACCTCGAAGCGAAGCTGTAATTCAATGTTCAATACAGAAAACTAATTTAAGAGAGGGTGTTATAGTTGATCACCATCTTTCGGAAGATTTACTTATATCTAATTTCATCGTTAAAATCAAAAATAATAATCGCGTTAATTTAACTATTAACAATGCCTCTGAAAATTATGCACATATTAAAGGAGATCTAAAACTCCATGTTGAACCTTTAAATTTTCCTCTACATCCGGTAAATACGTGTAGTTTATTTACCTCAGAAAGATCCGAAGCAGTAATAAAAGAACTTCGGACAGATCATTTGAATAAAGAAGAACTCAATGCTCTTGTTGATCTTTGTAGTCAATATCCGGATATTTTTCATATGCCTAGTGATCAGCTCACACATACGTCTGCAATCGAACATACCATCAGAACAAATAACGAATCTCCAGGGGCCACATACCCTGAATATGTCCGCATGTTGCAGAATCGTCTCAAGTACTCCCGGCAAAAAGCCGTAGAATTCATCAATAAATCTAAAGGAAGTTCCAAAACATATTATGATACACGGACACGACCAGTCAGCTATCATGCTGGCGAATACGTTTACGTAAAGAATAATTTAAAACTGCGGAAAGCCTTGTCCCCAGTGTGGAAAGGTCCCTATAAAATAATTAAGATCAATGGTAATAATACATTTACAATATTAATTAATCGACGTCATGTCGTACACCACTATGACCAGATCAAACCTGCTCAAGTGAGAAGTTCGTAAAATGTTTGCTTTTATGCACCTTACATTTAAATTTTACTTTGTTATACTTATACATTATTTAGTAATTACTTTTACTTTACCTTTTTTTACTCTTCATACAAGTGCACACTATGTATATAATATTAGTTTTTATAATCTGTAATAGCAAGATACTGTTCTATTCTTGCCGAACTCATCAAAATGCTGAAAGTCAGCAAAATCATTACGTTCAACAATTTAAATCAAGTCCAGGGATCTATTTCGACTATCTTGGCAAGCTCAGCGTTATTAACGGGAAATTAAATATCTTAATGCCAATGTACATATCTCACTTAAGTACACATATTGAAAATATAGACTATGCTATAAAATTAGTTAAGGATCTTTGTGAGAAAATGTCATTTAGTAATGTCGATTGTCACCATCTCCTCGAGCCGCTAGCTGTTAGATATAATGATATGTATAAGGAATTTAGTTCTGTATCCCATTTAGTTACTAGGAAATTAAAGCGTGCTTGGGTGAGTGGAATAGGCTCAATAATAAAACATGCATTTGGCAATTAAGATGAGAATGATGGTCTTAAATACGATGAGGCTATAAAAGTATTGTTTAATAATCAAAATAAAGTAGTTTCTCTTGTCATAAATAATATTTTACTTACTATAAATAAAATTAAAATTAACGAATTAAATTTGAATGATGCTATCGACAACTGTTAAAGTACGTAACATATTTATCATCACGGATGAGCTTTGATCTTAGATCAGTATTAACCAGGTTATTAATAATTTAGAACCTTCAATTTTAACATTATCCTTCCAATTGGAAGACATAACTAATTCTGTTTTATTCAGTCACCAAAATATTTTACACCCTTCCTTAATCACGACACAGCAATTATTCAGAGAACTTGCCGATAACCATCAACATTTACCTAATAATATGAAGTATCCTGTGAGCCTCGACATAGCCTCAATGAGTTCTATGTTAAGTATTTCGAAAATTGATAGTGATTATGTAGATAATAAGATATTCTTTGTTCTCCAAATTCCATTAGTGTTAATTAAGGAATTTATGTTATTTCATAATATTGGATTACCGACACCACATGACTCTAGCAACCCCAACTCTTTCAGTTTAATAATACCTAATTCAAAATACATAGCAATGACCAAAGACAACTCGCAGTATTGTATCTTGGAAGTTGTAAATAGTTGCAAAAACATGTTAAACAAAAACTATATTTGTGAAATTTCAATAATTTATGTAACAGAAACTAAGTCCACATGTGAAACAGAGTTTATGAGTAAAGTAATTGATGAAGTCCCGGAAAATTGTGAAACTAAATTAATCTTTGGAGAGTTAGATATTTGGAAACCGCTTAAGAATAATATATGGATTTTTGTACAGTCAGTACCCGGTAAAGTCTCTATTGATTGTAGAAATAGCATCTGAAATAAAAATTTTAGGTACTGGCATTATGTCACTTCCTAGTAATTGTATCGGTTATCATAAAAGCAATACTCTCATAACTCAACACGATTTTATCAATGCTACCATAGAAATTGGAATACCTGACTTTAATCTTATTAATGACAGCTGTTGTAATTTTAAGAAATTAAATTTAAGCGCGAGAAATGTGACCCCTATCAAACTACAAAATTTTGATTTAGATAATATTAAATTTAATCAACAATTTTTTCTTAAAAATCTTGAAGACTCAGAAAATATTCTAGAAAATACTCATATAGTTGAATACGGGACACATTACTCCGTAGTAGTTATACTTATAGTGATAGTAATATTTCTTTATTCCATATTTTGATTTTATAACTTTGCGAAACTCGACAGCAGAACCTTAAAATTGAATCTAGCAAAAGTTGACTCTAATTTCAAAGTATCTAAAAATATTCAGTGTGACATAATAGAAATTAAAGACATTGAACAGAATGTTGAAGATAATATAGAAATTGAAAACATTAATAATATTCGAAGTAGATTTTAGAATTTTAGCTGTAACTTCGATGTTTCCCCGAAGTTACATCTTAGGGGGGAGGTGTTATGTCCCGTTTCTGTTAGGCTTGTTGCTGACGTAACGTCGAATCAGCACATCCCGTGTTTAGTCTAGTCTAGACTCTAGCTGTGAGTCTCAGTTGGTCTTCAGTCCTCGGTCGTGACGGTTCTGCCCAAGGGTCCCTTCATATACTTTTGTAATTTTCCTTAATAAAAGTGGTTGTGGAAATAAACCTTTTTTTTAAAAAGCCTAATCCGAAGGGACCCCTAACAGTTCGATTCACAAAATGTCCTGATTTGAATCTCTGAGAGAAAAGTTTAAAGAAATAGGAATTCTGACCGTTGCTTCTCAATACATTTTGAACAATGTGTTGTATGTTAGAAAATATATGTTTGTTCAACACAAAAAGCAAAAATCACTATATGAACACTAGAAATAAACATAAACTAGATATACCGGTGATGAGACTAAGTAAAGTTAATAAATATTTTAAAGAACAATGTCTATACAATAGAATCCCAGAAAACGTTCAAAATCGTTTTTTAAAGTTTTAAAAGTTTATTATAGGGTCAATGATTTTATTGATGATCGCACACCATGGGAATAGGATGGCCACCTGCAAGGCTACTTCTATGTACTATTGTATTCTTGATATATTTTTCTTTAGTCATAACATTGTTATATACCTTTTTATTCTAAAATAACAATTTTCCATCTTTTTGGTAATAGATGTCCCCGCGCAAGTTTCTTATGCCGGTTATTCTCGCCGGGCTAGTTCCCGAACCGATGGTAGGCATCACGTATACCGACGTTCAGAAATTGTTTAATAATACCAACTTTGGATAAAATTTTTGACATTGACTTTGACTTATCCTTTTATAAAGATGTAAGAATCTGCCACCTAACCGAGCTTTTCTCGAAGTTAAAATAAAGAAATAAAAATAATCACAAAAATATTTAGCTGACCGGGAATCGAACCCACCACATTCCGAAATTTAGCGAACAAAGCAAAAATTATACATCCGCATATAGGGATAGCTAACAAATACGCAGTTTCTCAGGGACCTAGCTAGATTGATTTTTCTCCCCCAAAACTCTCTGCATACTGAATTTCGTGGTCTTGCAGTCGTTTTCGCGAAACCGATTATATGTAAACAGATTGTCTCGTTTAAAGTATGAGATTAATTTAATATAAAGGCTTGATTTATAACAAATAAACCGCGCAAAATAAAACAAAAACATAACAAAATAAACTAATATTTCTTCGATAAGAGCTGTACTCAATCCTACTAATATAAAAATGTGAAAGTTTGGGATGCTGTATTTACGTGGGTGGAGCCGCGGGCAACAGCTAGTAAATTCATATTCTGCATAGCCCTTCCAGTGATTACCCATAGACTCGAGGGTATAATAGTTACCTTAAGTTTAATCCAATAACAGTTGGAGACGCTCTGGCAAGACGCCAGCTCCTCCCGTATTCATGTGGAGTCGTAACGGGTTGATCATTGTGCAATAAAATACGTTAGGTGGAACAATCTTGAGAAACCTTGTTACGTAGGGTTGTTAAGCTAGGTTAAATGTTGAATTAAAGCTAATGTTTCTTTTAATTAAAGCAAGAATAGCTTACCTCGTATGACGTTAAATCCCAAAAAATCCTATGATCAGGGGAACATCACGTTACAGGATGTCCTTTCTTATAAATTATTGTGTTGCGTAAAATTAAAACTAAACTACTTAGTGTAATCTGTCAAGCGACTCTTCCAACGTATCAGACAAGAACAAAACATTTTATAGCTTATCCATTGTGTTAATATTCTTATTAGTTATGTAATAAATTATTACATAAATGCATTAGGAAAACTTCATTTGTGTAAAACAGTTTCTCAAACTCGAAACAATGAGGGTTTTTAAATTCCTAACATCTGACAGCTTTTTGACACGACAAGGACCGTCGGGCTACCAAGTGCTTCCTGCTGACAGAAAAGAATCTAAAATTCTTATTGACCGTTTTTGATACCACTTACGCCACCAGATGTCGCTTTGTGTGCGTTGGGTCTGTCCCCTAACGGCAGAAAATATTAAACACAGTATCAATTACTTACATTTTTTTTTGCAGACAGCAGTTGGTTAGAGAACGTAGAGATAAACTCAATAGAAGCGAAGACCGGCGACACTGTGCTCCTGCCCTGCACACACAGGCAGTACAACAAACACACCATCACGTAAGTCAATATCGAGATATTTTCGGATTGTTCGAAAGTTGGAAAGAAAAGAAGAATGAAATCTTACGTAAAAGTTTTTAAATATTTCGTAGAGTTGTAAATGTAGAAACGTGTATTGTAAACAAAAATTATTTCAAACCAATTTAATCTGTACGGACTGGAATACTTACCACAATAATAAAAATTACTACTCAATTGAAGGTGCCTATGATTCTGATATTTTCGTAATTTATTTTAATTTTAATTTCTTAATATATTGACTATAATAAATTATGATGCAAGGAAATGTTGGATAAGCTGATGAATGTCAATTATAAAGTCCTAATGTTATCATCATTTTGCATTATGCGTGTTACGTAGTACGTAGTCCTCTAAATATAATAGATAGTTAGTACCAGCTATAACATTCTCTTTTTTAGGCTTCCGTACCCAAAGGGAAAAACGGTCCGTCTGTCACCAGGCTGTATCTCCTTAACCGTGATAGCTAGACAGTTGAAAATTTCGCAGATGATGGCGCATTTCTGTTGCTGCTACAACAACAAATACTAAAAACAGAGGCTCCCATACAACAAACGTGATTTTTTAGGGTTCCGTTACACATATATAGTTTCACTCTGTCTGTCCGTCCGTCTGTCTGTCTGTCTGTCTGTCCGCGCTTCTAGCTTCTATAATTATTTACTTCTATAATAATTTAATGGATGACATTTGGTATAGTTTTGGATTGTGTATAGATCTCAGGTTTTGGCATCAGAAAATAGTCATAATTTTATATTTTAGGGGTAGCTCTCCATACATGTGAAGTGGGGATGTAAAATATTTTTTCATTCTATCCCATCGTGTGGGGTATCGTTCAATAGGTCTTTTGAAATAAAGGTAAGGTTTCATACGTGCCTTTTTACGGAGTTGACATTTTTTGAGTAATCGGCCTCCAAACTGGTTTGTAAGTTGGTCCCCCCTTAGCATTTCTAAACTATAGGAGATAGAAACTTGTATGTTTCCGTGCTGATAGATCATGCTAAAAATTATTTAAAAATTATTTTTAACGAAATCGAACAGTAACTTTTGAAGTAATTTGAAAAAAACCTATTACGCGTTGATAGTTACGGAACCCTCCTAAGACATGTCCTGACATGCTCTCGGTTAGGTTTTATTTTTTAGCCATTTTGTACAGAACCCTTCCTGAGCTAGTCCAATTCGTACTTGGCCCGTTTTTTTTTATTTACATCGCCGACAATATTTTAAGCATAAGGTACATCACAATTAAATCGTCAGTTGGCAGCGACAGGAAGCGAACGGCGTGTGGGTATCGACGGGGGAAGGTGTGGTGAGGGGAGGAACTTTAGTGCTGCCCAGTGTAAGACCACATCATGCGATCAGATACGCCTGCTCGGTTGGACCTGAGGTGTCGCCGAGGATGGTGATACGCTTAGTCGTCTATGAGCCTTTATCGGTTACTGTTACTCCCAATCCGTTGGTAAGTATGAATAATTTTCTTGTTAGTGATTAATGATTTATGTTTAAGGATTCTGCATTAGCACTATTAGATGAATAGTAGACTAGAGTAATGGCGGTAGTGACGTTGATGATACTAACAGCAAAGGGGATAAAAGTAAACGAGAAAATTTTAGAAATTCTAGGATAAATCCAGACAAATACAGTATTGCTTTTACTTTATAAAAAGTCTAATGCTAGAGGTATAAAGGTACTGTCTAATTTTAGATGCTAGGAACCGGTGGCAGTGGTAATTTCAATTGTACCGTGCACGGAGGCCGCGGTGGAGGGGTCACGTTAAGTTGGCAACATGAAGGTCGACTTCTACACTCTCCTCAATCTCGTTTGACTCTTGGCCCAGTCAGATTACATCACGCTGGCCTCTACCAGTGTACAGCTTATGACCATGTGGACTCAGCTGTAGCTGGAGCTGAATTAATTATTGCAGGTGTTTATGATAATATCCACCCATATCTTTTCCTCGATCATCATATAAATGTTAATACGGTAGATTCAAATTTTTTGTTTTATTTTATTTTGTTCATTTTAACCCCAATGTTCTTTGATGACTTATCTACTGATCGTTTTTTATTTGCACGTCTTTGTAGTTTATACTTAAGTATCAATTTACTTTCATTGTGCATTTTAGACAGGCCACCACGCTTAATATCTACATTCAGTGAAGCAATTACTCGAGTTGGTCAAAGCATTGCATTCAGATGTGCCGCCACTGGTATACCATCACCACGAATCATTTGGACATTAGATGATAGACCTTTGCCATCAGCACCGGATAAGTAAGTATTAGTCAATTATTATATTTATTATCATCGCATGTTTACTGTATATATTGTGTGTGGTCTCGAGTCTAAGAGATTTAATTAATAGCAGATAATAGCCAAAAGGTTTTTTAATTTTATCGAGAAAACACCCTTATTTTGGGTTTATAGTTTGCAGTTTGGGAGTCGTAGGGCGGTGTTATTTACTGTTGTTGAAATTTCTTAGCCTCGAAAAGATACATATTGTATTATGTAGTAAAAAATTGTAGTAACTCTCATTATTTTACCTTTATCAATATTTTTAGCAACATCGCAAGTGATGCTTAATTAATTTAAGATATGCCAACAAAGTTAAAAGTGTAATGGGTAAAAAAGAAACGACTAAATATGATGTTATTGTTATTAGATATAGTGTAAATACAAGAGCTGAACCGACTGGTGGTGAAGATGGAACAATAGTCTCAACACTGAGTATAACAATACGAAGTGCTGACGAAGGAGGAAGGTACGGCTGTAACGCGACAAATTCCGGTGGATCACATGCTCATCACGCAAGACTAAATGTTTTTGGTAAGATTTATGGATTAAGTATATTACTGCTAAAGTATAATATAGCTATAGTGCTGAAAACGTTCAAAGTAGACTTATGCCCGGTTCCTATATTTGAAAAACGATCCGTTCTAGTTACGAATGGTGGAATATTATACGAGGCGTAAGCTTAAACCGTTCCTATAAAAAACGTCTCGTTAATCAACTTACCGTCGGCTTGCTACTAACGGAAGGGAGGGTTACTAGTAACGGACGGTAAGCGTCATGTACGAAAAAGACAGTTTAGGCCGTTCCTATAAATATTTTTAACGTCAGTAGTTTGTCAAGATTACTATTCGTAATGCCATACGGTTACCTGTCAATTTCGGTCGGTTAGTGTCTATTTCACTGTTTTCACTGGGAGCTGCAAGAAATTTGAAGAAATGTCGAGTTCAGACAGTGATAGGGAAGTGTTCGATATTATCACCACGGACTCCAGTGAGACTGATTCAGAAGAAGATAATAGGCGTGATAGAGTATATAAAGAAAGAGTGAATTATTTAGCGACTCTGGATTCGTACGAATTTCAAAGGAGATTTCGACTTGATAAAGAATCTGTTGAACAGTTACTATTTGAAGTTTATCCACACTTAAGAGTAACAGGAGGAAGGTTAGTATGTTGGAGACATTTGTACGCCGTCAAAATATATAATATGAAAACATAACCTCATACTTACATAAAATAAGAGTAAAAACTCCATTATAGTGAAATAAATTATTGATATCATTTCAGAAATCAATCAGGATATCTCCACTACATCAGGTATTGTTGACATTAAGGTTCTATGCTTTAATAACAATGTTGCTACATCAGGAGACGATCCAAATTCGCCTTGAGGGTCGAGCGTTTGGAATCTCGTCATAAAGTGAACTTTAGTTCTTTTGTGGTGAGAGTTCCAACCCAATATTTACCGACCTTCGAGGAGGAGGAGTTCCGGCCGATTGGAGTCGTCTACAGAAGATTTAGAGAACGACTCCCGAACTTCGCGCCCCACGTCGCAGACAATACGTGTTTAATGTTAGTGTTAGTTTATTATATATTATGTATGTTAGTCTATAAGGTATAATATGGGCCTATGCAGCCTGAAATAAACGATATTTAATTTAATTTAATTTAATTTAATTTAATTTAATTTAATTTAATTTAATTTAATTTAATTTAATTTAATTTAATTTAATTTAATAAAAAATTAGTTTCAAATTGTTCACTCTGATATTCGCAGCTCTTTTACGAGCAGCCTTTTTCAAATTGTCCCATTTCAATTTGAGTTGCTCTCGCTGCCGTGGTATTTGACCACATTTTGAATTAAATGTGTTGGTCAAACTAGCCCAACATTCCTGTTTAAGTTTGTTTGTGGCCGCATTGGTCTCTTTTGTTGTAAGTATTGGGTTGCTTTGTATGAGATCCACAAGCAGGGCAACCTCATCCTTGCTCATAGGCTTCTTTGTTTTCTGTAACAGAAATATACCTAAATGAAGTAAATCTTCAAAAACGTTGCAATATTTTAAACGGCAAACATGTAGGTACAGTTTGTTAGAAAATTATCAAATTATAGATGTTATCTGTACTCACCGGCGTAATATCCATTTCAAAAGTTGTACGTAAAACACTACTAGAAACTTTATTTTACTTTCTTCTGTAAAAGTCGTAATAACAGAGATTATATACGTACTTTTATTTTGCTAAGATGATGGATGTCATCAGTCAAACAAAACAAAAAGGCGCTTACGTTCCGTTCCCGTTCTTGTTATGTGTATGCATTCTACTGTATTTGGTAAGAAAAAGATAAAATAACACGCAGATACCTGCGATTGTACGATAATAATAATATTATTATGATAAAAAAATTAATTACTATCAATCATATGTGAATCTAATTTATTATGTCTTGAGTTTTGTGCCATTTTCGGTTTCAATTTTGCGTATAACGAAACGCACAACTAAGAGTGAAGATGGCTCGGTATTTGAACGACCGACGGACGCTCGTCGATAGCAGATATAGAAAGTTAATTGTGGAACAGTATTTACGACTCGTAGTCGGTTGTAGAAAAACGGATAGTAACTTTTATACCATGACGATCCGTTGATTATAGGAACCGGGCATTATAAGTAATATACATTCTGTCTTACAATACACTAACATGTGAAGATCCTGTAAAATTGACGTCATTATTTGTTTTGCAGGGCCGCCTAATATAAGATATTTACCACCTATACACGTAAAAACTGAAGCTGACGTTGTGGTTTACTGTCCCTACTCTGGATATCCTATCAAGTAAGTAAATGTCGAATGTCTTTTTGGTGTTGACATTTTTCTGAATTGTAATAAAGATTGTAATGATAATAAATATAAAGATTATAATTGAATAAAATTATGTAATATTTTCAGGGAAGTGCTATGGCGACGTGATGATGGTACTGTAGTCGAAGGAATTTTAGAAACTAATGATGATGATCGTGGAGTTTTACGGCTACCTTCAATCAGGGGGTCTGTAGCTGGAAGTTATACATGTGAAGTAAGAGCGGAAAGTGGAGAGTTGGCAAGAAGAACAGTACGAATAGAAGTTCATAGTAAGATACATTTTTCAAAAGAATGATTTTGATCATTTTTCAAAAGAATGATTTTGATCAGTCACATTTGGTGACTTAGCTCTAAAGAGCCAAATTGTTTATGTAATTTTTAATTTAATAACATTTAAAAAAAAAAAATTTATAACAGAGCCGCCAAAAATCGCACCGTTCCAATTTCCCGAAGAGCTTGAAGTAGGAGGCAGTACGCAGGCCACATGTAGTTTGGTTTCTGGAGATAAGCCAATACAGTTTACATGGCACAAGGATAATTTACCGATACCAGCTACCTTGAAGGTATTTAGGCTTTGTTGTATTTTAAAATATCTATAGGAAACCTGTGTTGATATTTTATTCAATACCTGTACAATTCAGTTTAAATTTTTATTTATTGCTGCATTATTTTTACGAGAAGACGAATATTTAGCGTATGTTTATTTTATTATTTATGTAAACAAACCTTGAATACTTTAGGTTTTTAGTAGATAGGTGCGTACATGTTTACTTACACATTTGTTTGTTTTTATTATATTACTATTCCCAAATGTCGTGAACTTTTAGGTGGAACAAAAAAATATGGATTTCTTTACCATATTAGTCATTCATGACCTAACATCGGTACACAGTGGCGAATACTCTTGCAGAGCGACTAACGATTTTGGGACTGTCACGCATGTCGCCTCCCTAAATGTAAAAGGTAAGTTTCTATTAATATTGCTATTGGTTGTATATCCTAACTAGAGTATTTATTTGTAACTGAATGGCATAATAAATAAAGTAGTGTTTAATGTGTAGAATTGCCGAGTTGGGTGTGGAGGCCTCAGAATACATCGGTGTCCGCCGGCGCCGCTGTACTTCTGCCATGTTCAGCTAAGGGCCAACCTCAACCAAGAATATCTTGGGAATATTCAACAGGTATTTCATAGATACATTTTCTTACTATAATTTCTTTCGCCGTCTCTAGCTTAACTCTATGTTCCACTTTTTTACTAAAATTAAGGTAATTAAGGTATCCATTTTACACGTTATTCTTTTTATTTGTGATAAAGTATTATGAATATTCTAATTTAAAGTGTATTGAAAAATACTTAACACGATCTGCAGTAACATTTTGGAAACTGCATCGCATCGCAGATGCGAGTGGCAGGACGAAAACGTAAACATTTGCTACTGCGTTCAATTTCATTTTGAACGCGAAAATATTAGTGTACAGTCACGAACGGTAACGACATCTAAGCACCAGATACGTGCCAAATTTTGAAACAAATATACCGTAAATTGCGTTATTGAAATGCCAAGGAAATACATACTTATTGCATACTAGGTTTTGCTTCCCCCGCGTAAATACATCATCCCATGGGAACACTGTACTTTTTCGGAATATAAAGCAGTCTATGTGTTGATACAGGGCATAAACTACTACCACACCAAAATTAATCAAAATCCGTTCAGTAGCTTTTGCGTGAAAGAGTAACGAACACCCACCCATCCATCGACACTTCCATTCATCCTCATAAATTTTCACATTTATAATAGTAGTAGGATAATCTTTCAAAATGGCTCATATTTATGTAATACATATGTAATACCAATCAAACTAACGTACTTAGTAGGTTAACAGTTTCATTATTTACCCAGATGGCGAAAACTGGCGCCATATCCTTTGGGGCCAGTCGGAATCACCAGACGCTAGTGAAGGAACAATATTATCTGATGGGACGGTATGGCTCAGGTCTGCTACTCCGGAACACGAGGGCTGGTACAGGTGTACGGCGCGAGTACAACATTCCTTTCTGCACCATTCCTTCTATCTGGATGTAAGAGGTGAGACTACTTGTTTTAAGAGTTTTTAAATAAATTCAAATTCTTTATTAAACACACATAATAATATACAACAGAAGAAACATGTACTACAATTTTTAATAAAAAAACTATAACCCGACTACGGAAACTACATAGCCCATGTTACCCGGGCTATTATTACGAATATATTGACACCACGCTTATTAAAATCGGACCAGTAGTTAAGGCGCTACAGTGGAACATACTTATATACATACATAGACTGCCAAAATCATTAATTACCCTTCCTTTTGGCTTCGCCGTAGTCGGTTTAAAAACACCTTAATTAAAATAACTGATGTTTGGCATCATTGTATGAAAATAAATTTGTTTTGAATATGCATACGTAACACGTTTGTTTATGAATCCATGTGAAGAAAAAAACACAATCAGTCTTATAAACCAACACCGTAACCTCACGTAGGTATCATAAGTGTGAATATTTTGTGTATAAAAAAAATTGAATTTGACTTTCTATCTTTCAAGCTCAACACACTCCGTGCGATATATTCAAGCTCCTAAACTTTTTCCCCTGTTTA
The DNA here is from genome assembly GCA_963565745.1 of Phengaris arion. Lineage (NCBI taxonomy): Eukaryota > Metazoa > Arthropoda > Insecta > Lepidoptera > Lycaenidae > Phengaris > Phengaris arion. The sequence goes on along the minus strand of OY751443.1, from coordinate 13,896,680 downwards.
GAGCCGCCCAAGTTATCGCGCGGCGGTGGCGCGAATGAAGCCCGCTGGGTGGTGCGCGGTTCGGCCGCGAGGCTCACGTGCACGGTTCGTGGGGAACCAGAAATTCACATGCACTGGACGCACGATACCAGACCGCTGGCGTTGCAGTGAGTTTGAATTTATAAGCTAATTTTTACAATCTTTTTCTTTCCTCTTGTTTATTTTTCGTATTTATTTTTTATAAATTGTTTCCCGCGGCTCCGGCCGCGTAAATACAGTATCCCACGGGAACACTGTATTTTTTCAAGATAAAAAGTATCCTATGTTCTTCCTCGTTGTCTACTCTATATCTGTGCCAAATATTATCAAAATCGGGCCAGTAGCTTCGGAGCCTATTCAATGCAAACAAACAAATCATGCCTGATTGATTATTATTAAGCGATCAGGAATATTAACACTATCGAATAATTTAATCGTAACATTATCAAATCTCTATTTAAAAGCCGTATTATAGAAAAGAGAAACTAGATGTAAAAAAATCAAAACATTGGTCAAAACTTGTAACAATACCAAGATATTTCCATGTTTCTATTATTGTGTTGTTTTGACGAATTGAATTCCTTTGTCTGTTGGGTATAAGCAATTTATTAGATTCTCCGTCAAGGAGCGGCTTAGCCTGTCACCGCTGTCAGGCAACCAACAATGGTATAACTTCGCTAATCTCATAGGCTCAGGGTACACGTCAAAATAATTTACACTAAATTCTGATGAACTCCTTAAACTATGTTAGTTACGCCTGGGACATATTCTATCCAGTGTGATATGATTTACTATCCTTTGTGACTTTGTTTGCTTACAATGAAAATGTATCCCTTGGGAACCGTATATTTTGTTGATACAAAAGCTAACCAATTTACTGTATATTAAAGGTTATCCTTTAATTGTTTTTAGCGTTATAATTATAATAATTCGTTTATTTACATATATACATTTTTAAGATTTTGCGTGTGAGACAAACGCATCTACGTTCTCCGTAATCTTTCGCATTGTAACATTACATTAGTATATTGGTATTGTATCAACTAGCTTATTTCCGAAATAAAATCGAATAGGGATGCTACCTAGTGTCGAATATTACATTTTTACAAATTAAATTTTAAATTTGTTGAATAGCTTTACATAAATCTAAAAGAAAAAGTAATTATTAGGTTGACTTGATTAAAAAATAAAAGACAAAAAAAATGTTGCCAATCTAGAGCTCTCGCAAATGGTTCGTGACGTCACAATCTGCTACCGCCATACATTGTTTGATGACAAATATATGTTCATCTTGACGTCACAGGCCGATACCTATATCGCTCCGTTTCTTATTGTAAATTCAAATTGTTTGTATCTTCGTATTTTTTTTTTTAATTTACAAAAATAGGCTTTAGATTTTTTTATTATCATGATGTTTAACATTGAATAGACGGAAAATATTATTTTTTCGTCAGCATGCTTGTTGTAATCTGAAGCAAAATTAATTTGTGTTAGAATCTGAAATAATATAAGTATCAAGTTATATTCTAATACTAGAGTATTGCCTATTATGATGAATCCTTGTAATAATTAATAACTGACAATTGGTATTGAATAAGCCGATTTAAGATGAAAACGAAATTGAAGGCTTCCCCGTAATCTTCAAATAACAGAACAAATGTTGACTTTATGAATTCTATATAACGTTAATTACGAGTGTTTTAAGTCCTAAATGATTTAGAAATGAACTCAAATGAATAAATGTAAATATTAACCATTATGATTGCCAGAACTGAGATCATAATAATACATATTTTATAACTTGTTTTCTCTGTACTACATTATCTAGTTATTTTAGCATTGCCAATGCGTCTAGTAGATCCACTATTAATGGCACTTTTCGCACTGCCATTGGTCCTTGTGAATAATATTTAGTGGTTTTAACGTTAGTGGTTCGGGCGGTGTGGAGATGCGCGACATCGGCAACGGGGCTATGACGTCAGATATCACCATCGCCGCCGCAGGGCCCGAACACGCGGGGGAGTACCGCTGTCTGGCCAGGAACCTGTATGGCAGTGACGAGCTGCTGTTCAGGCTGTTTGTCAAAGGTAAGCACTGAGCACAGGGCGACATATTGTATGCACTAGTGTGACAAATAAAATCCCCTGTTGGTATAATGAGCATAACGCGGCTTTCCGTCAATGGGACTTCTAATCTATCAGGTCGTCACTATCAGGGAAGCTAATCTTCAAGCAGGTTGACCATTCTTATATTTTGTGCGTTTTATAAAAGTACCTTAGTTTTAAACACTTACGGATTGTGTCGCGGTGCACTTTTCTTTTTCCCGACGATTTGACGGTTAAAATTAGGGTACTTTTTAATTTCTATAGCCTCGCGTATCATTCTTGGGCGATAACGGTGTTCATTTGCCAGTACTTGTGGCTTATAAATTGATAAAAGGATCAACCTCGCCGTATCATTCTTGGGAGATCATTCTTATAGAAATTAAAAAGTACCCTAAATTTAACCGAGAAGACTTGGCTGGCTGCTGCCATCTAGTTGGGATCCAATAATTAACAAAATAAAATGTAATTTAAAATCACCGCGGCTTCAAGATACTGTAAGTATATTTTGCGTGGATCGGAACACAAATAATAATTGAATAATCTTTAAGAGATAGTTTGAACAACTTCAACAAATAGGACAATTGACACCTCAGTCCTCCCGTGACCACGGCTGCTGGAAAGTAGCCGAAAAGTCGGGAAAAAGAAAAGTGCACCGCGACACAATCCGCAAGTGTTTAAAACAATGAACAATATTCGCGTAAGTAAGAAATCAATAAGTACCTTAGTGTACTAAACCTTAGTGTAACCTACTACCCAAATAGGTTACCCCGGATAAGACCTATCTAGATCGATTCTTCTCCCCAAAACTCTCTGTATACTAAATTTCATGAAAATACGTACAGGTGTTTCCGAGATTCCGATTATACATATATAAAATTAGCTCGTTTAAAGTATAAGATACCATATTAAACTTTGAAATGTAATGTAATTGACATATTTTGTACTGTGACGGTAGTCCGTCCTGCGTATAAATTATGTTACCTGATAGTACAATAGGAAAACTATACAAACTAAGGTATCAGCTTTGTATTTATCCAACCTTTTTGAAAAGCATTATTTATTATAGTATTATCGCACATTATGAACTTACTACTAACGGGTGTCTATTCCGAGCTAGCCTAGGATTTTCCTTTTCCATGTCTTTTTAATAAACAAAGCTAGGAGTGCAACAAACTTTGAAATATGAAACCCTTTACGTCTATTATAGGCTGTTAAATCGATTAATCTTGTGTCTGTAGGATTTACGCATAATGTATATCGAATGATTTGACGTAGTTTGCATGCATTCTGTCGCATCTTGTGTATTTGTTGGGGCGTATTCGTTTAGTGTTATCTAAGAGCAAAATTTGATAGATTTTCGTTAACCTGCCGTATACTTTACTTATAGAGAGAATAAAGTATTAGACTTTATTATCTCTATAAGTAAAAACATTCGCGTTCGGTCACAATTGCCTTAGGCTTGGACAGTTTCAACAGCTAAAATATTATCTTGTTACAATAATTATTCCTTAACACATATTCTTATAAAGTTGGTTATTTAGTAAGTTGGGTGCATCACCGGGAGCTTTGCTTAAGTGTAACATTATAGGTTTTATGGCCGAATACTGAAACGTTAATCAAAATTATGACCCACTTATTCACAGGCTGTCGCTGTCTCTGCTAGCCGAAATGACAAAGGCATCATGTGACTTGAGGTTCACTTCACTATTCACTATTCGGCCGTTAGTGTGAAACTTTATAGTACATTTGCCGAAACAATGATAATTATTTTGTACAGAACGCCCGAACATTCCCGAAGAAGTGCGCATATCAGAAGTGTGGTCGCGGAAAGCGAGAGTCACTTGGCGTGTGGCCCGCGGGGCTATGGTCTCCCACTACTCCCTCCAGTACCGACCCCTGACGAGGGACCTAGTGGACGAACCGCTAAACGCTCCGCTCCCCGCTCTGCTGGGCAATTGGGACACAGCCGACGTCCTGAACATTACGCTCGCTAGTTCAGACTTACTGCACATACCGTGAGTATTTATAGCGTAAAAAGGTATATGTTTTATGTTTATGAAGTATTTTTTTTTGAAAGAGTAATTTTGCTTTTGGGACTTTTCATGTACCTAAAAATAGAATTTTCAGCACCCTTTTTAACTAACTTTATCATTCGTTTCTGATAAAATATAAATTGTGCAATCAGATTTTGTTACAGTACACACCGTACAAATCTGTGTATTAAAATATAGTTTAGTAAGTGTAGATACAAAACCAACATACATAAGATCACAACAACATTAAATTATTTCTTCATACAGAACAAAATAAAGTTAAAATACATACTAATCTAATATCATCTAACAGTTCCGAGGGGCCCAGTCGCGCCGGGGCCTCAGTGGCGGGTCTAGCCCCCGACACCAGATATGTACTCAGACTTGCTGCCTTCAACGACGTGGGGGCCTCGCCTCACACGCCCCCTTTACACTTCACCACGCGAGAAGAGGGTAAGTACTTTATGGTACATTCACACTTTTTGCACGGAAATGTAATAATAATAATAATAAAACAAATACTTTGTTTTATTATTATTATTATTATTAAATAGTACTTTATGGTACATTCACACTTTTTGCACGGAAATGTAATAATAATAATAATAAAACAAATTACAATAGTGTGTAATGTAGATGCACTATTAAACTTTATGAGCTATGAGCCACGAGGCAAAGTATTCAATTTATATTACCTGTGAGTGTGAGTCATTATTAAGTTTTTAGAACCAAGCTTTACTGCTCGTAAAGTATTAACTACAGTTATTGAAGTGTGTTTCATCTTTATTATCTCAATGATTCAGACATTGTCTAAAGTTGATTACTTACCTAACTTTAATTATCTTAGTCTAAGTCTTAAACCTGTTGTTCCACCACCACTCAGTCAGAGTGTTAAACCAAAAAATGTCCGGCCTTTTTGATAGTAAAATCCTCATTTGAAATTTTACTATCCTATAAGAAAATTGTAAGATTTTCTCGGTCGTAAAATTTATACAAAACGTATTTCCAATTAGTACCTGGAGGGATTCCACGTGATATTACTGTGAGAGCGCTGCGAGCGAGAGAGCTTCAAGTCACATGGCAGGTATTTATCTAACTCCGTATAGCTTATTCACAATTTCAGCTCTGTGTATTTTTTTTATATATTTGATAATTTCTATAGACTCCACCACGCGAGACATGGCACGGCAGCCTTCTCGGCTACACAATACGCTGGTGGGAAGCAACAGAAGAAGGCAAAGCGTTGGGCGACAACGGGTCCGAGAGCGGTGCTAGTGCGGACGCCACGAGCACCACTCTCAGGGGCCTCAAGGCGGCAACGCGCTACGGGGTCACGATCCGCGCCTACAACGCCGCTGGATCCGGCCCTGTCTCGCCCCCGCACTACCGACACACACTGGAGTCACGTAAGCACAACATTTGCTTTTATCTAATGAAAATTACGTTTTAGTGGGGGTAATGTTGGCAGCAGCACAAGACAATGTTACGTTTTATTGAGTAGATCAACGTATATTAAGTCTTCTATTATTGGCAGCAATTTATTTTATAAATAATTTTCCGAGTGTCGCACTTATCTGTGTGTTTTACCTAAGTGTTACTGCTTAATTCTTGGATAATTCACACCGAAACGAAACAATACGCAACATGGCGCTGCATTTTTAAGATAGCTAGTCAATATTGAACTTTACTAGTTACTGTATGTTTAATTGTAAGAGTTCGAATAGCGTAGCGTCGCGTATCGTCGCGGTGTGAACTGTCCCATAGTGTCTAATTTTCAAGACATTTTTCTAAAACGATTTCGTTTTAAATAGCCCATGTTGTTCCAAATTGCAATATTGTATAGTACCGATACAATATTGCAGTAAGCTTTTGTCGTATTCGTTAAATTTGTAAGCAAATAAGAGCGCTTACAAATTCCTTATATGGAAAACTTTTTAATGCAGTCAACGAATCCATATTGGCATGTAAATATTTGTTAATAATATCTTATAAGCTTCAGGCTTCATTCAGATGATTTTAGAAAATTACTTTAAAAAAAACGGTTGTCTGTAAAGTCGGTTTACTGACGATAGTTGAACGTGACAACGTCATAAGAAATTGAACGCCTCAGAGCGAGGTAACGCCGCATGAGTCATATTTAGCGAGGTAACGCCGCATGAGTCATGTTTTTTCATGCGTGCAGCCGGCGCCATCGAATTATATGACGTTTTCACGTCAAAATTATTGTGTGTGAAAAAATTTAATTGTGACACTGGATAGGCAACATGCATTTGTTTCAAATCAGCAAAATTAGTTAGGTAGTTAACAGTATATTTTCATATACGAATTATTTTCATATAGGCAATATAAATATGGACCGAAAAATGCAAAGTACAGTAAGCAGTTGCTAAATTAAAATGTGGACTTACAGGACTAAAATGTCTGTGACTCTTACCATTAAGGTTTTTATTATTATTAGGAAAAAAAAAGGGAATGAAAATGTATTGATTAAAGGTGGTGGGTTACAAAATAAGTTGTAGCTATAAAGAAATCTGAACGAAGCCTTAAAAATATCAAAATAACTTTAAAAAAGTATTGAGTTTCCTTGTTGAAAATAACAGATTGAAACTAAGATAAATTATAATATTTGTTGCTAAGATTCTTTTATAAGTTTGACATTAAAATTCAAATTTAGATCTTAGTAGAGATATCATAGATCTATTATAATATTGTGTTATATCAATACTTTGGTTGTTGGGCAAGTAGTTTAATACGTTTTTTGACAAAATTTTTAACAAGTTTATGAATCTATCTATGATATTTCAAAAAAATTGTGTGTTAACCAATAGGATGGGCTATAACATACATTTGACCAATGATTTCAAAACTAAAGATAGGCATACATTTGACTGATCAAGTCTTCATACAGGAAAAGGTTACGCCATCTTGGTTTTCACCATACTTCAAATGTCAGCCATCTTGTATTCACCATACTTCAAATGTCAAAATGGCCATTTAACTGGAGGCCTTTTTTCCTCAACATGCTTCGTCATTAATATATTATACGTCTATGCATTTGGCAGAAAAAACCTTTGTGCAAGAAAAAGTTATGCGGGCTGGTTATACTGCGGAAAGCAAATGTCAAAATTTCAAGATGACAAGTGTAAAACTTCGACTGTCCCGAACAACTCTAAAAGTATGAATTTGCCACATTTAAGGGTCAGTTCACACCGACACGCGACGCGACATTGCATTTTCGTGATAGCCATTCAATTTTTTTTTCACACGTGAATCATCTTTTGTAATATTCGTTACACAAGAAAATCCAGGTTCAATTGCAAGAATTCGAATTTCGAAATGCACCGATCTTCGTAGCGCGGCGCCGCTCTTGCAATGAAACGTGCATCTTTTTCAGTAGTGACTAAAGTTCAATTTTGAATCGCTTTCATGAAAATTCAGAGCCCCGTTACGTCGCATTGCGTCACAGTATGAACTGACGCTAATAGAATGGGGTTATTATATCTTTCGTCCACATGCACATACCTGACAAAGTGTTTACCGCCACAAAGGAACTAAGTTCTGTAACCGCTCCCCGGCCACTGCTCAATGTATTCGAACTCAAAGCGGCCATCGTAAATTTTCCCATCAAAATGCAAAATGCCTTAATTGAAGCGTGGCCTACGCGATCTGGGTCAAACGGTCCCAAACAAATTGATAGCGTTTTTATACGATTTTGTTCTTTTAACGGTTTTTTGATACGATTACAGCACAATGCATATATGTATGGGCTTTAATTTCGCATGGGATTTTTTGTTTTCTTATGCAATGATTTCAAATACAAGAAAATGTTACGCCATCTTGATTTCAGAAGACTTTGTCAATTACATGCGGAGTGCGGACTGATTATACTGCGGAAAACAAATGTCGAAATGTCAAGATAAGACCTCAAAAGTAGGGCAGTTTAAGTGTGGACACTTTTGGCCACGATATGCCTCGTCTATAATATGTAGGTCTATGGTTTTTAGGATTCCGTAGTTCTCAGAACCCTTATGGTTTCGTCATGTCCGTCCGTACGTTTTCGGGTTATCGTCTTTACGTGTAGGGGACTGCACGTAAAGTGGGGATGTTTTTTTTTCTCGCGTCTACGCCATAGTGTGGGGTATCATTAGATAGGTTTTTTAAAAACATTGAAAGATTTCTAAGACAATTTTTTGACTTATTTATCTGCTTCGGAGATATTCAACTATAAGGGGTTCTTTTTTGTTAAAATAGGCCCCTTCTAAAAGCTAAACGGCTGGCTCGACAAACTGAAAAAAAAAACATTATGGTAGTCCGTGTGATGAACTTTAAATGAAAACTATAACTGCTTAAGAAGTTGAAGTTACAGAAGAAAGAAGCTTTGAAGTTGGTCCCTTTGTTACCAAAGTGGTGACCTGATGATGGCATCCATGAGGAATCGAGGGAACTCCTCAACATTTATACGGACACATATAGTGATATTGACTTTTTCTGAAATAACCCAAGCATATGCTACCAAAAGTAAGATTCTGCATCTTCTGAATCCTGAAATTCTGAATCCAAAAGCACTGAACAGAACTCCTCAGTATTTAAAGATACGCGTTTGGAAATTTCGACATTGTTTAAAGATTTGCAAGCATATACCTTACATTAATCATCATCATCATCATCTTATATACAATACCTAATGGAAGCTTGGCGCTTTCAATTATACATTCGATAGTTTATTTTAAAAGTTCTTAAAATGTGTTAATAATTATATAACATATATGACTAAAAAGGCAAAAATTATTATTTTTAACAAAAAATTAAACCTACTTCCAAAGTAAAAGTACACAAAAAGTATGAAATAAATCTTATTTTCTAAATAATTACACTTTTAAATTCGGTTAATCTACATATTAAAACTTTCAGCGAAAATTTCAAGTACAGTTTTACGAGAATTGTGCGTATGGATGAGAGTGAAATTTGGCACAATTAAAGTTTATGCTGAGGAAGGCGTGCAAAAAGCTTAAATTTCTTAAAACAATACTCAGAAATACATTAAATTAATGAAAATATCTGCAACACACACTACTATGGACTTGCTTCACACATAGACACAGTTATTCATTATTGTCAATGCATATGAGTTTTGACGTTCGGTTTCATCGTGAAAAACAAGAGTGAAATTTTATTTTTCGTAATGATAATGGAACTGGACTGATATTATTTTAATTATTACATTAATTACAGTTTAAAACTATATTCGCTACCTCAGTCAGCTCACACTACCTACCGTGCGTTTGATATTATTTTATTACACGTTGACAAACGTCAATAAAATGCAAAAAAAAATGAAAAAAATTAAATGTTGTGACAGATTTGTCACAACATTTCATTTTTTTCATTTTTTTCTATCTAAGAGGCAAGATGATAAATAAGAAGGTAGGTAATATGTTTAAATATAAAAAATAGTATAGCTGGCTCTCACATTATCGCACGCGATAAACGGCATCGTATCGCATAATGTGAAAACGCTCTAATACGCGAAGTAAAAATCAAGTTTTCACTGTTTTCGACCTATTTTAAGGGCCATCGTCACGGTCCAGTCGGCAAATCCAGCAGCCTGTCAATAATTAATTTATATCTTTTCATGTGTTATCTGTATATAATAGTAAATATCCATGCGGATTTACAGAAGGCTGAGTAGGCTGAAGACTAGGGCGGAAAATTTGTGCGGGTGGTAAGGTCGGCGGTGGAGGCGGTGAGGCCTAAACATTTTTTGCTATTATGTAATATTATGATTTATCCAAATTGAACCTGCGAAATTGGATAAATTTTTGCTCGCTTGCTTTCAACGTACAAAACATATTAATATTATCATTATAATATAATTTGCGCTGTTGTTTATATTTAAAAAACACTTTCAAATAGCTATTTGGTACAAAGTTCAACCAGGACAATTGTAAAACCACAATGATTGTACTCTTGATTAGTATAAGAAGAGTAATTTTGAGACGGAAGTTTGAGGGGGCGGGGCAAAGTTGAACAGCCTATGGGCGGCAAATGTCTGGCGGAAATCCGGCACTGAAAATATCATAGACAAATTTCACACATTTTTATTGCGTATCTAAGAGGCCAACGAACCCTAAAAATTTAAACTAAAAAGTTTTAATATGAATTATGGTCGAATTTCGACCACAGGGCGATCTCTAGGGTTATTTAATATGTCTATTGGCTTTAAATATATTGAGTATAGATTCCATACAAGTGAACTGAACACAAAAATATCAAAGTAAGTTTAAGTTTAAGAGTTTATATATGTTCTATTATCTACTTTAAAAGCTTTGCACTAGATGCGTATTGCTTTTGCGCGAGTCTTGTGATAAAGTGAATCCGTTTAAAAAATAGGTTTCCTTTTCTATTAGTTCCACGCAAACGAGCTGCGGGCAGCAGCTAGTACATAATAATATTTAAGACTACTTTATATTCCTAGTTCAAATCAATAAAAGAAAACTATTTCGCATCTAAAATACATGAATTTATAAAAATTATAGCGAGCTGCTTCACTATTATATTATAAAACCGTTGCAAAAAACTTTTACACTCAGCGCTGAATACGCTGCTCATTCCTGTTTAGTGGCGTTAGGTACAAAAATGCTCTCCGAAAATGCTTCAACGTTTTAGCGTTCGCAAAAAGTTTCCATTTAATTACTTTGAAACACCAGACATAGTGAGGCTGTGCCTTGGATTTTTTTGCGATACACTCATCTACGTGAGTGCGTATAGAGCTGTAGGCACAATGTTTTAAGAGTTTAAGAGTTTTGTACTGACATACGACGCTACAGGGAAAATAAATGTTTGGCTGTTGTGTCCGTCCTTATAATTTGTGGATAAAGACTTAGCGTCTTTATCAGTCGCTTACCATAGGGATTAGAGCTTAGAGCATTAAACCAACGATTACGGCAATGATTTCAAAACAAAGTGTGGCCTCTGACGATACAAATGACAGAAAAAAAATCTTCATACAAAAAGTTATGCCATCCTGATTTCAGAAGATTTTATCAATAAAAAAAAGAAAGGCAACAGTGCGTGCGCGAAAAGCAACTCGGAGGTCGCGGGTTCGGTTCCCGTATAAGAACAACATAAAATGTTGTTTTCAAGTTTGGTTAAGACAATTCAGGCTGATCACCTAATGTGATAACCTAAATGTGTCAGACACAAGAAAGATGATTCCTGCGTCAGATGGGCATGTAAAAAGTCGGTCCTGCGCCTGGGCACTATAAAACAACTCCTGCGTAGCAGGCCCGATTTTTTCGGGCAATTTTTCAATGACGGTTTCATTGAAAAATTGCCCGAAAAAATCGGGCCACCGTCACCGAAATCGGTGTGGGGAGCTATTTTTTTTCATCCAAAACAGTTATAACTCCATTTGGCTGGGTATGGCCCTATCATCTTTTATTAGCTACTGCCATTAGTGCACAGGGAGGAAGTTCGGTTGGTTGCCAAACTCAACGTTGATGTTCACAACACACTTGCCTTGCACTTGCCAGCCGCTTATTAATTATTGTGTGTGAGTTTGTTTGTATGTTAAGTTAGTGATGGAAGATGCAAGATACATCATTAGGGTTATATAATTTAAAAAATAACGCATTTATTGCGTAGGTTTGGTTTTTTGATGCAAAACATAATAAAGGGATTTTCATTAAGAGCGCACGAACTTTGAAATGAAACAAAACAACCTGTTTGAGACATATAAGAACATTTCTTATAATATTGTAAAGGAAATTTGATAATATTATGTATGGAATAAAAATTAGCCAAATGAACGGCGCGACACCGCTGGAGACCAATTTTTGACGATATAATCGCATAATAGGATAGTATCATCTATCAAAATCAAATGTTATAAATTTGTTATTTATATAGCTTCTATCATAAGAAATACGAATACAACACTATTTAGTTATATAAATATGAGATTTATTTATTATTAAGAAAATAAAACTGTAGTTTTATTATCTGTATGTCACGTGACCTAAAACGCCAGCCGCCATATTTTTCTTGCAAGTGACGTCATAAGAACTTAAAAATCGAATAAACAACAGCGAAAGTTAAATCTAAAGTTAATGCACTACACACGCGCATATAATTTTTTTTTTATATGTGTATAAAGTTTCTGTTCTTTTAACGTCACGTTAATGGTGGCTGTCGTTTCGGCGCAAACATTCATCATTTAAACCACGTATGCAAGCTTTGACATGTTGAGGCCCAAACTTTAGCGTGCAAATACGTTCGCGGGCCGCGTTTAAAAGTACTTAGTGCATTTTAAAGTAATGATAATATTTTTTGCGATAGATATTAGAAATGAAATAATACGACAATGTTATTATAGTACAATTTATTAAAATAACAAAATGAAATTTTAAAAAATGGTACATTATAATTAAATCGCAATTGTTACAAACTACGAAAGTTAAATACTCCGAAATCAATGAGACACTTGAGCTTGAATTTGGGAAACTAATCCATCGATATTTGGATTAATTCCACTGATACAAAGACGTAAAGAATTTTCCAAATTATCGTCAGACAGTCTTGTACGATGTGTTGATTTATTAACTGAAAGAACTGTTCGCATTTATAAGTACTGCCAAACGCACAAATCAATTTTCTTGCGAATTTTCTAAGCTGCGGAAAATTGTCTTTTTCTAGGTATTTTTTGTAGAAATCGCACAACTCACGTCTTCAATTTTGGATTTTAGTAGTGAGTTTTTTTTTAATCTCGATCAACTCCATTTGTAAGTGTATTGGAGCATTTTGTACATTACATTTTGTAGGAGTAGCAAATAAACTGAAACAGTCTTTCATGTAATTGAAGTCGCTAAATCTGTTCGAAAATTGTTCCGACAGTAACTTCAGTTCTTCAGCATATTGAGTATAAGCAATATTTTCATACGCAGAGAGCGTGTTGAAATGGTAACTGTTACCAGACAGCATCTGTGACTCCCACAAGCGTAGTTTGATCTGAAACGCTTTCAAATGGCTGTACAAATCATTTACTAACTGTCCTTGTTTTTGAAGTTTCAAATTTAAGTCATTCAAATAGCCTGTAAGATCGACCAGAAATGCTAAGTCACATATCTATTTTGGGTCACTTAATTAAGATAGTGGTTTATCTTTTATTTTCATAAAGTCTGCTATCTCATTTCTAAGCTCGTAAAAGCGTTTCAAAATTTTTAGTTTGCTCAGCCATCTGACTTCACAATATGTTACGTCGTTATATTCAGCTGATATTTCAACCAAAAACGCCTTGAACTGACGATGGTTAAGCCCTCGGGATCGAATAAATTTGATGGTTTTTACTACCACATTCATAACATTCTGGAGTCGAATAGACTTAGAACACAAGTTCTGTTGGTGGATAATGCAATGAAGGACTATCAAATCATCTTTTTGCACATTTAATTCTGTTGCTCTTTCATTCAAAATTCCGATGAAACCTTTACGTAAGCCGACCATAGAAGGTGCACCATCAGTGCATACTCCAATTAATTTGGACCATGGCAAGCCAAAACTTGTGAATACCTTTTGAACTTGAATAAAAACATCCTCTCCTGTAGTAGTTTCTTTTAGCGGCTGTAAAGTAAGCAATTCCTTAGTAACAGTGGACTCCTTATCAACACCTCGAATAAATATAGCCAGTTGAGCTGTATCAGACAAATCGGTGCTCTCGTCTATTGCTATGGAAAATGATTCAAAACTAGTCAATGTTGTTTTTATATCATTAGCCATCATTTCTATACGTCGAACAACAGTTCGTCTTGACAATCAATTTTTTTTAATTCATTTTTCTTTTCAGGACACAAAATACCGTAAACTTCTAACATACACTCCTTGATAAATTCTCCTTTGACAAATAGTTTTAATGCCTTTGCCAATTTTGAGCTAACTATACCGAACCGATAAAACTAGCTTTCACAACATTATCAAGTTGTGTTCTTTGTTTATGAAACATTTGTTGCTGTTTTTCCAAATTTGCGGTAAGCTTCTGGATTTTGTCTGTTCTTAATTGTCCTGTCAGTGAGTGCAGCGAAACATACTTAGTTGAGTAATGCCTCTTTATATTGAATTCTTTCATTACTGAAATGGATTCATTACACAGCAAACAAATAGGCTTACCATTGTGCAAGATAAAAAAGAATTCTTCAGTCCATTTTTCTTGAAACTGGTGACCCGATGTATCATATCGACTTTTCGTTTCTTTCCACGAGACATCATTTTTGTTTACTTTTCGTTTAATAAACTTAATAACAAACTATAGTTAGTAACCACTCAAGATGCACACAAAGTCACAAAGCAAGTTGACGGCTTGAGCAGTTCGCTAGGATATCGCTTGTCCAAGTTATCACCTCGGTGGCTCAAATAGAACTGACCTAACGTTCGGGCGGCGTTCGGTTCGATTCGTATAATGAAGGAATAATCTGGAATAAACTAGTTTAGAATAATTGAGAAGCAATAAATCTTTTGATGTGTCGCCCGTGAGGTGGCAAACCTCAAAGAATTTGATGTTTGCCGCCTCACTGTCACTCCCGTGAGTATAAGTACCTAATTTAATATTTTTTTAATTGGGTTTTTTTCAAAATGTCTCGCGGGCCGGATCATATCTTACAGCGGGCCGGATCCGGCCCGCGGGCTGGTTGTTGCCCATATATGATTTAAACTTTAATATTTTTTTCTTTGCATAAAGAGATATTATTTCCAGGAAATAAAAATACTTGTAAAACTAGTTGTTGACTAACGAATTGATACGAACATTAAAAAATATATTGAAAAAAATGTAGAATAGCCTATTAGAGTTCAATTTCACCAAGAACACAGGTCGTGTAATTTTTTGGGCCGCAAAAATAACATTTAACTGTGGTTTGTCTGCTTATCTGCGTAGACTCGAGATTTTACGTAGCCCCTCAGAAAGTAACCGAGCTTTGTTAAATCACATAACTTCGATGGACAGTTGATGTCACCACCGCGCGAGATGACAAAGCCTTAAAATTATCATTCAATAAATGTAGTATTTTCGCATGATTTAAAGCAAGTAGTGCCGTCTTGTTGGAATCACATTTTTGTGAGATCCATAAAGGTATGTTTTTCCTAAGTTTTTTTACTTAGGATTGATTTAAGTGTAAACAAGCGATTATGCGACCATTGATTTTGTAAGATAAGGTAAAACAGTAAAGTTGACTGGCAGAAAAAGACTGCCCTATGGCATTAAGTCTGCCATTGTGTAAGAAAGTGTAAAATAATATAATTCAATAATGCAATTGCTCTTGTTTAGAGACCCTGGACTTAAGAGAAACTCACGACACCTATTTGACGCTACGACGTCAAATAGCCTCTAAGTCCCAATTTCAGCAACTTATTTTTTTAACGCTTATTTTAAAGTTTAACGCTGAGCTTCGGTTTAAGATCTATCTGTCCCGTTCTAACACTGAATGAGAGAGAGAGATCGTATCAAACATTACAGCTCTCAAGTCTGTCTATTCCGCTTTTGTAAGAAGTATCTTAGAATATAGTTGCCCTATTTGGTCTCCTCATTACATTATTTATAAGTACAGACTAGAAAGAATACAAAAAAAGTTCATATCTCATCTTAACTATCGTAATCGCAAATACTTTAACACATATACGCTTGCGCCGAGTACGATATGTTGACTCTGGAACACAGACGCATTGTCCTCGATATGGGTTTTCTCTGTGATATTATAAATAGTAGGTAGGTAGTAGGTATTCTGTAGTAGTAGACTGCATTCACCTTGTCTCAAACATCGCATTTCGAACCCCCCAATATTGAACCCGTAACACCACTCTACTACATGTTCCAATGCATCACACCAACTATGCACATAACTCGGTCCTGACACGAATCGCTCGATCATATAATAAATACTTTAGAGACGTTGATCTTTTTACTAGCTCTAAAGTTAATTTAAAAAATAATATAATAAAAACAATAAAATCCCTAAAATGATGATTCATAAAATATTAATTGCTTGTTTGCTGTGTTATTGGAGTAGTATCTACTGCTACAATGATACAGGTATATTGTTTTTACAAATTCCTAATCTACATGGTAGCTGTAAAATTTTAATTTAATTCATAGGAAGAGTTACTGTTTACTTTTTTTTTTAATCAAAATTGTAAACCAGTTTTTTTTTAAGAATCACTATTTACATTTCTTACTTTTAAATTATTATTCATCTTTTCACGTTAGCACTATTGTTAATTATGGGAAACCTGTTATTGGCAATATCTTTGTAAAATACTAATATTGTAAAATTTTATTTGTATTAAGCTGTTGGTTTTCATAATAAATATATAAAGTATCCGAGTTTAATGTTAAGCTGGTTTAGAGAAGTTTGGTGAAATCGGGGCTAAGGCCTAAGCCAATGGATTGTTATCAGCTGCTATAAGTCTCTCTGGAGTAACTCTGGATTATTTGCTACACAGAGCACTTTAGCTACCGATCTACCGTGCCTAGCCATATCGTCCATAACCAACAGAAGAATGTGAATTTGGTGCCCAATTCGAAGAGACACATCTTATCGATCTTATTACTATGACAAACACTTTAAAATTTGTATACCGAGTTTGTCAGCGACTGTACATTGTATGCTCTTCAACAGCGCCCACCGGTGGCCCCGAGAACTTATCCTGCATGTCTAGCAGTCCCACGTCCCTCCGCGTGTCCTGGCGGCCGCCCGCGGTTGACGTGCGCGGGGGCACCATCACGCACTATACGTTACAGTATACACGACTGGACTCGGATCCGTTACAGCCAGTGCAGGACGCGCATTTG
This sequence comes from Phengaris arion, assembly GCA_963565745.1. Lineage (NCBI taxonomy): Eukaryota > Metazoa > Arthropoda > Insecta > Lepidoptera > Lycaenidae > Phengaris > Phengaris arion. The sequence continues at coordinate 13,879,689 of OY751443.1, read as the reverse complement.
AGGGTTCAAGTAAGTGGACGTAAAGCAGTGATAAAGGACACCTACTTTGGAAGTCTCGCAGAAGCATTCTCTTTATAAAATTTATTCAAATTTATTTAACAAGGAAATACCAAGTAGATACCATTAAACCCCTTACCTACTAATAAAAATATTTATACAATTCTTAACATTATAGAACGTTCCTGTCTTTGTCTGTCAAGTGACTTTTCCAACGTACCAGACAAAGACAACAACGTTGTATAAGTTCTTCGTTGTGTTAATAATTTTATTGGTACATAAACCTGCGATGCAGCGTCGCATTGCAAAAATGACGTCATACAGTCCTACAATTATCACATTAATAATTATGTAATGGTTATGTGGCGCCATTTTCGCGAGGCGACATACATCGTAACGCAGTTTTGTGTGCAAGCTCTTAAAGTGTATTTTAATTTTGTGTCTATGTGTTCAATGAGAGGAACAACTCTTTGTTTTTATTTAAAATCATCTTATAAGAATCTGCTAACTTGTTAAGCAAGAAACATGTAAAAGGCCGGATGTCAATCTGTCTTTCCGTAATTTAAGAGACATTCATCGCAAGATTAAAAAAACTTTCTTTAGCAAGCTGTAAAAGGCACGCTGAAGGCACGTATAAAAACATCTCCGAACAAAGCTTTGTTGTGTACAATACAGGGCGAGGAAGCAACAGTGTCTCGTTTGACGCCGTACGCCGAGTACGAGCTAAGAGCGCGCGCACACAACGCCGCGGGGGAGGGACCGCTGTCTCCCCCGCAAGTGTGCAGGACTGATGAGGACGGTGAGCGTGAATACCAACAGTATTTAAGGCCTAATACAAACAAGGACAAGCGCAAACAATGCGGCTGGAGAGGGACCGCTTAGACATTAGAAAATTATTTTAATGTCCTTATGTGATTAAAGGTAAAATCTCTATCTTCAACTTTAAACGGGACAATCTTGTATATACATAATCGGTGTCTCGAAAACGACTGCAAGTATTACCATGGAATTTAGTATGCAGGGAGTTTTAAGGGAAGAAAAATTGTTCTAACTGGGTTAAGCTTATCCCTGGAAAAGGCGCATTTTAAGTTATATATGTTTTTTTTCTTTCGTCGTGCAACAATATATCAATATTTTCCACTTTAATATGTTACACCGAAATATATACCGAAAAAGTACAGAGTTCCCGTGGGATACTATATTTAAGCGGGCGGAACCGCGGGCAAAAGCTAGTATACTTCTAACTGTCTCCTAACAATGCTCGTGTACATACTGTCGACAGTACCCAGCGCGCCGAGCGGCATGAAACTGATAGCGTTGAGCGAGCGCTCCCTGAGAGCTTCCTGGCTGCCCCCTCACGAGCCTAATGGAAAACTAACACACTACTCCCTGTACGTTAAAGATCTGTCCGGGTAAGTGTAGCTAACGTTATTTGATGTGAGAAGTTCTGTGGTTCGATGTAGCGATGAGCAAAGTGCTTGATTTTGTTACTTAGTTAAATATATTTTGTCTGTTAACTACGATACGTGACGACACAAATAGATATCTTATATGACTGTTTCCTGTAATACTTTTTACTTCGAAGCCAAAGGAAGGGTAATGATTTTGGCAGTATATATATGAATGTATGTTTATTTGTTACCACCACCACACCATAGCGCCTTAACTACTGATCCGATTTTAATTAATGCGGTGTCAATAGATTCGTAACGATGACCCGAGTAACATATATAATTTACGAAGGCTATATAATGTACATTGTCGGGTTATAGTTTTTTTATAACTATCGCAATGTGACGTCACACGCCCTTAACGTTTTGATGTCGTTATTTTAAGCACTCACAAAGTAATATTTTCCTTGGTAATGGGTAACATTTTATAAGAAAAGGGAAAGCTGTTAGATGCTTTTACACTTTTATATTTGTTCAGTATTGATTGTTAAAATCATGTACGTTACTCTCAAAAGATTTCACAGGATAATTTAAATATTATAAGTCCACGTCGTTTGCTCCAAGAACAAAGTGTCCCAGTTTTTCACTACACTTGGCGCGGATCTCTCTTACGTATGTAGAGTACCTAGTCGATGATGGCGATGATGACTTACTCCTTCTCACTTAGGTCTCAAGAGGCGAACATCACCCGTATCAACGCGTGCACCGAGAGCGAGGGCGCAGTAGAGTGCATGAAGTCTCTTCGTGGGCTCCGGCCTGGTCGGACATACGAGGCGTGGGTCAGAGCGGCCACGGGCGTGGGTGAGGGGCCTCCGTCGTCGGTGGTGGCCTGTCAGACAAGTGCTTTGGGTAAGACGTATTCTATTCAGATCAAAGATTTCAAAAATAAACATACCCTATGAAGGACAAATCTTCACACAAGAAAAAGTTACGCCATCTTAATTTTACCATACCTCAAATGACAAATTAGATGCAAGCAACACATGGACATGTGGGGACAGTTTTCGCCTCAACATGCCTCGTCTATAATATATACGTTTATGATTCAGATACTTTTATCGTTAATGCCATAACATAGAGAACACCACATTAAAATACACAAAATTATGACGCAAGTCACTTTAAATTTTTCTCTCTTGTCCATTTTTTTCAAAATTTGTTATTTTGATTTATTGTTTTTATACTTTTTAAGTAGCTAATGTGCTATTTTGTTATTGTTTATACCATTAATGCCACTAACTATTAAGAAAACTATGAAATAAATAGGATCATATAAAAAATGTTTGTGGAAAAGTTTTGACCACTCAGCCGCTGATAGAAGCTGCTAATTTCACACTATCATTAATTTCTGTGTGCATCACTAAAAATGTTGTAAAGCTTACAGTTTACAGTGGTTAAGCTTAGCAAGCTTATGTTGCTTAGTGCCGAATATCACATTTTTACAATATCATTTTTAAATTGTTGAATAGAGGTACATAAATCTAAAAGAAAAGGTTATTTAAATGAAGCGATTGAAAATTACAAGCAAAAAAAAAAAAATGGCCATCTCTTTCTCACAAACGATTTGTGACGTCACAATCTGCTACCGCCATACATTGTTTGATGACAAATGTATGGCGGCAGCACATCCTGACGTCGCAGGCCGATATATCGCTCTCTTTTTTATTGTAAATTTAAATTGTTTGTATCTTCGTTCTTTTTTAATATCAACAAAAATGCGTTTTGGTTGTTTATTATCACTTTGTCTTACATCGAATACTTAGACGAAAAATATTTTTTTTATCAACATAACTTTCTGTATTCCCACAAAGGTGATAACTGATAACCCGTTACGTAAACGTATTCCACGTACACTATTGTATCGGCCGTGTCCAGGATACAACAATAACCCATTCCTTTGTAGCCCCGGCCCGGATATCATCCTTCGGCGGAGTAGCAGTGGGCGCAGCAGCGAGTTCCCTATCGCTGCGTTGCGTGGTTGCCGGAGTACCGCCGCCGGCGAAGCGCTGGCTTCGGGGGGGCAGCCCCCTGCAGCCGCGCTCGCCTTTCCACCTGGACGGAGACGCCCTGCTCATACGGAGTAAGTGTGACTTTCAAATGATGCTTGCGGGAATCCGTTGCTAAATGATCAACACATAGCTCAAAACTCTGATGTAAACATAATAATATTAGGTTGTTCACAATGAATTACGGATATTTTAGCCACGTGATCTATGCTTATGTTTTTTTTTAATGAAATGAACCAGTAAACTAGCATATGGATCGTCTGATGGTAAGCGATTACCGCCGCCCATGGACACTTACAAGTGTAACTCCTCTGGTGTTGCGACTTGCGTTCCCAGTCCTTAAAATCCTGAGCCCCCCTTGGGACTCCGGTAACCTCACTCACTCGGCGAAACACAACGCAAACGTTATTTCACGCCGGTTTACTGTGAGGCCGTGGTATTTGTTTCAGCGTCAATGCATAATTAAAGGGGAAAGTAATGAAATTTAAGAGAGTAAGGGTTGCCAATAGTTTGTCAGGGTTGAGCCAGTAGGGACCGATATGCAAATGCGTTAATATCTTGAGGACTCTCTAAGAAGCAGCATCGTGTTTACCCACCGAACTTTACATGGGGAATTTCAGAATCAATATCAGGAATACTTGTTATTGAATATCAAATAAGCAGATCCTACTACAATTATAAATGTGCAAGTTTGTGAGGATGGATGGATGTTTGTAACTGTTTCACGCAAAAACTACTGAACGTATATGTCGAGATTTGGTATAGGCTACCTTTTACCAAGAAATAGTACAGTGTGATACCGGATCCACGGGCAAACGCTAGTAATGCTATAGACTTGACGTTGACCGCGTCTACCTCCCGCGGAAACAGCACATTTTGCCTATGTAGCCTATGTCCTATGCCGTGGTCAACTCTAAACCTGTGCCAAATTTCATCAAAATCGGTCCACTAGTTTCGGAGCCCATTCAATGCAAACAAATAAACAAATAGACAAACACACCTTTCCTCTGTATAATATCAGTAAAGATAAATGAATCGTCTTGATATCATAAACAGATTTTTGGAATTTGTACCATACAAAACGGATTTGACGTTGGTTCGAGGTTTATGAGAACTCCATTTTACAGTTTTAATGTGTCGCGACTGGATTTTGTAGAACTGTATTATAGTAGAATTTATTTAGCAGAATCGACCTTCCGATCTCACAAACAATTTCCACCAGGTCTAGAGCTCTCCCACGCCGACAACTACACCTGTCTAGCCGAGAACCCGCACGGTTCCGACTCGGTGACCTGGCGAGTGTTCGTCCTCCGACCTCCAACACCGCCCGGGCTGGCGCTGTTAGAGGCCAGGTCACGGGAGCTGGAGATCGACCTTCGACCTGCGCCGCGGTCGCCGGGACACGCGCTGCCCAAGGCGTACACTTTGCATTGGAGACTAGCTTCGCCTGAGGTAAGTTTTAAAAGTTACATTATCTGGTGTACCAATTCACTCATGTGTAATAAGGGCTAATAAGTGACAAATAGCTTATCCGGAACCTTTTTTTTTTTCGAATGTGTCTACGCTAATGGCTTTTAGCCGTCTTAGCTTAGTCGGTCTGGTGACTGCCATGTGGCTTGTCGTTAGGTGGGGAGACGATGAGGGAGTTTTACTCCCCCCTGCGAACTGGTTTTTTAAATATAAAATGGCTAAATATCCGTAGAAAACTATTATTAGGTCTGGAGAGACCATAGTCCCTCCTACTGAGGGATCCGACCCCTTCCTCACTCACTGACGAGTGTGGTTGCTCACGCGCGGTAGCACAAACTAACGGCGTATTTGTAGGGATAGAGAAGCTCAGTTTTAAGGATCTGGGAGGGCCGTCCCTCCCCCCTTCCGCGTGCGGTCGGGTGGACTCGCGCGCGAATGTCCTGATGTCGAGTGATTCCGCAGTATTGATAGAGCTCTCTATAACAATATCGCGGTCGCGGTCATAATTATGTGTGCCTACACTAGTGGGAGTCGAACTCGGATCCGGGTTCGAGTCCGGTGGTCCCGTGTTTGAGTCGGTCCGTATGTCTTTACGTGTGTTCGTGTCTGGTGTAAGACTTCGGGGTAGGCGCCGGCGTCTACCCCGGTGCTTTTCTAATCATGCGGGTGCATGTTTTGTGTTTAGGAGAACTCCTTTATTTTGTTTATCAAGTCCGTGTGACTTGCTAGTGCTGACATGCGGTCCTCGAAGGAACCTCGCAGTTTTGTGACGAAAATGTTTAGCTCCATCGAATCGATGTCGCTAAGAAATTTGGCGGCGAACGCTATGTCGGCGCCGAAATTGGAGGTCGGGGACGGTTTTGCAGGTCCCGTTTCTGTGGCCCTATTGGCCGGGGGAGGGGGGACCTTTGTCGGACTGGCTGGGAGGGCCGTCGACCTTTGAGGAGGAGGTCCTTGTGGACCCTTTTTGGATAACCCCCAAGCAGGTTTGGAGGGAGGAGGGGCAAGGACATACCTCTGCTTGGTAGGGGCACCTCTCATTGGTGGTACTTTGATCCGGAAGCTTTGTCGCTGCTTACTTTATACTGAGCGACAGAGACAAATCTTCCGGATAAACTATATTTATCACTTATTAGGCGATTGTGGCCCTAAGTTATACATTAACCCCCATACTACTCGTAATAACAATATTTACACAACGGATAACTTGTACATCGTTGCTGTCTTTGTCTATCAAGTGACTTTTCCAAAGTATCAGAAAAATGTATGTTTACGACGTGTAACTGATTTTATTATGTAAATTAAAACTATTGAAAGCAGACGATGTTTTTATAGATTTTTGATGTTGTTAAATGCAAATAATATTATTAAAATAAATACGTGGCGTTTTTAATGTGTTGGGGGACGCATACAAACGCATAGCAAGAAATTCTCTTTTCTGCCTCTAAAAAGAAAAATTGACTATGGATTTTTGGGCAAAATAACCTAAATATTATACTTGAATAGAGCAATTCTTGTATATATATCATCAGAACCTCGGAAACGGTTTCAAGTATTTCCATGAAATTTGATATGCTCGTTAGGGTTTTCTGGGGGAGAAAAATCGGTTTAGCTAGATCTTATCCTTGGTATACCGCGCATTATTCAATAATTTCGACACTGTTAATGTCAGTCCGAAAGACAGTTTGGTATGTTTAATGATTCTTACAACCTAATCTATAATGTTTGCGTTGTTGGTAAATTTGTGTGTCGGATTCAAATCCCGGTCGGATAAATATTTTTATGACTCTTATTATTATTTTAAATATCATAAAAAGAAGATTACTGTTTCAACAGAACAGTTCAGTTATAATATCTTCAAGAACTAGGTACATCAGAAATGAGTTCTGCAAAATTAATAAAATAACCCAGATTAGTTTGTAAGAATTTATATGGATGTACGAATGTGTGGATGTTTGTTTCTCTCTCACTCAATAACTACTGAACGAATTTTTATCTTTGGTATGGTAGTAGTTTATACACTGGATACACAGGCTACTTTTTACACAGCAAAATCTATGGTTGCTGTGGGATTTCTTTTTGCGCGGACAAAGTCGAAGGCAACATCTAGTCTAGTTATTAATATAAAAAAGTACTTAGAGCAAGTTTGCGATTTCATACAAAATTATTGCCGGGCCGAAACCTGGCAATTTAATTAGAATGATCGCTTATAAGAATTACGCTCAAACGTTATTTCTTTTATATTACTTTTCACGAAATTAATTCGCTAGAGTAGACAAAATTAGCTTCTAAACGAACATTAAAGTAACTTATTAAATCAACGACTTGTACAACAATATTGGTATACGTTATATATTGTGTGTAAATATTTAATATTATGTAAGAAACGTTTTAGAATACAAAATGTTATTTGCCCAGATTAGCCGCTTTTCAATATTCTCTTTGATAACTGCTGGTTATAGTGAATGCAGGAAAATTAATATTGAATCCATCATTAATTTTAATATTTAGATACTAAAATACATTCTGTGCAAAGATATTAGATTTGGAGTTTCTGCTTCCATTGCGTATTTTATCAATCCAAGTTAGCTAATATTATTATATAGTTTATTTTGTATCCTAAACGGAAATTATTACGGCCTTTGTAAAATATATGAATTAAAAATATGTATATTGTAGACACACTGTTCAGATCCAATTTAAACAAAAACTAACGAACAATAGTATGCTGTAATATGAATGTAAATTTTAGGGGTGGCTCTCCATACATGTGAAGTGGGGGTGAAAAATATTTTTTTCTCTCTACCCAATCGTGTGGAATATCGTTGAATAGGTCTTTTAAAATAGGAGAAAAGTTTCATACGTGACTTGTTTACGTTTTTTAAAGTGATTTATAAGTTAAGTTATAATTTTCCATGCTGATAGATCATGCCAAAAACTACCTAGATATTTTGATATTTGATATTTTGAGCGAAATCAGACAATAACTTTTAAATTAATTAAAAGAAAACCTATTGCGCGTTGATAGTTAGGGAACCCTCCTTAGACATGTGCTGACATGCTCTCGGTTAGGTTACTTCTTTCGTCGTGCTGTTGCACAACAATATTATATCTGTACGGGTCAATGTGTCATTGCATTCGTGCGCCTCGCGTATATCCGCGCGTGCATCTTAGATAAGCATTTTTGTAACATATAAATTTAATCATTATTTACAATAAACGCAGTTCGTTATTACGCACTAAACAGGGTTCATCATTTATACCCTATATCAGCATCAACCTATCAGAACAGCATCAGCATACAGCATCAGCAGCATCTATCATCTCTATTATCAGCAACATCTATCATCTTTATCATCTAAGTGTAGCTCGCTACAATATCAATCATTTCTACTCTATTATAAATTATAATAGTCCGATTGGCAGTTTGATATGCGTTTGTTTAATTTTTACTTTGTTCGAAAATTCGTAATGTGGTGGGTTCGCATTCCGGTCAGATAAAAATATTTATGTAAGTCTTTTAAATTTTTTAAAATTTATCATAACTCCAAGCAAAGCTCGGTAACCCAGGTATTAATAATGAACATTCATAGTATAATTATTTATGTACAATTTGTCGCAGGGAGAATGGCGTATACAATCGGCGAGTCCCGGGCCGGTAACCCTCACCGGTCTGCGCTGCGGCTCCGCGTACCGCGCGTACGGCTCCGCGGGAGGCGCGCCGGCCTCCGAGATATCCATACGCACGTCTGGCGGACCGCCTATTGCGCCGACTGACACTAGGTACATTTTTGTTTGTTTCAATAAAACCTTACAGCTAGTCGGCTGGTACAAGATGAATCACAGAGTAACACAATAAAGCCAATTACAAGTTTTCACGAATAAATAATATAATTTTTGTAATTGAGATTGACATTGATGAAGATGAAGATTGAAAGGTGATAATTTTTTGTAATTAAATTATTAGCAATTAAATATGATTAACAATAAGATAATAATAAAGTTATTGGCAAGTGATATTGAAGAAATGGTCTGTTAGAATTTTTCTGAGATTTTTTATATTTAGTTTAGTATCATTTGGGATAAAAAATCGTAAAGGCGGATTTTAATAGTTTATGGAGCCAGAATACTACATAGCATAATGAAAGAAGTTAATAAATAACATAGTGTGTAATTTCTGAACAATAACAAAATAAAGATGGATCCGGGCCAACGCGACCCACGCTCGGTTCGACACGACTCTCTGGTCTGACGGCGGCTGCGGGCCGGTCGCGCTAAAGCTGGAGTGGATAGGCTCCGGCGCGACCGGTGCGAGAGATGTGCCGGTCGGCGGGGAAGTTATATTAGGAGGTAAGTCTAATACAAATGAGCCTAGATATTAAGATTCGGTGTCAGAAGTATCCATACGCACGTCTGGCGGACCTCCCATAGCGCCGCCTATTACAGGGTTAAAACTTAAAACAAGCTAATGCGATTCACGCCCGGTCTGACGGCGGCTGCGTGCCGGTCGCGTTATGCTGGAGTGGATACTTTGATAGACGCAACCGGCACGAGGGACATGCCGATCTGCGGGGAAGTTATTTCAGGAGGTAGGCCTTATATTATAATATATTTAAGTCCTACATTTCTGTACACTAAGATTAAGATACCGACTAACATGATAGACATAGTTCAACAATCTGGCCTGATGGTCAGGTTAATGAAGTCAGGTCTTACTCAAGGCACAAATCAAGCACCCACTCAAAATCTGAAACTTCATTGCAGACTTTGATTTAAGTATAGATGTGAATAAAGATGTGAACAACCCCTTTTTGTTATTATTTTCTTCACTTCACTAGTGACCACACTGTTCTCTTTATCCATCAGGTTTGACCCCTGGTTCGCGCTACCGTGTAGCGGCCCGCGCGTCAAACGAGGCTGGTTGGACGCGTGAGGTGTACGAGTTCTCCACGACCCCAGCTGAGGGGAGCTACGCGGAGGAAGTAGATGCTCCCTTCCCGGCGACTGCGGGGGAACTGGCGCTGCTGCTGGCGCTGTGTGCTGCGCTGTCTGTTGCTGCGCTGACCATACTGGCGATACTGCTGAGGAGAAAGAGGTATTTATTGAAATAATAAGAATGCTATTAAAGAAAATCTTAATTTTACATTATTACTAGCATTTGCCCGCGGCTCCGCCCGCGGGAAATTGGTTATTAAACGATATCTTTATAATAATTTAAACTTTCGTCCCCTATTTTACCCTCTTAGGGGTTGAATATTAGAAAACCCTGAAATACGTAACTCATTATTGTTTCGTAGTTACTCAATTCAAAAGAGATTTCAAGCAAATAAAAAGTTTCATACAAACCTTTATCGCCTATTTCACCACCTAGGGGGTTGAACTTGAACTGAAAAATCCTTCCTCAGTTGATGCCTACGTCATATGAGAAAAAGTCTGCAAAATTTCAAATTTCAAGCCTTAATGGTTATTTTTCATATGAGAAGTACGAAAATAAACAAAATTTTAACATCATGCCTGAAAAGTCCATAAAAGCTATTAAAACACCAGAACATTATCCTACAACTGGCAAAGTACAGTTTTCAGTTCGCATTATACTTGTATGAAATTGCTAATGGCGCCTATATGGCGATAATTCTTCCCCTCAAGTTCACATTCAGTGCATTATGACCCTTCCAAGCACCTGCGGCTGGGAATTTCGCACGTATTTGTTGAAAAATGTTTCTTATATTGCGTACCACTTTAAAAAAATGTTTTTCCGTTAAAAAAGATGCCATATGTTTGAAGAAAATGTGTAATTGGATTGACAATAACACTTCGAATCTTACTACTATTATAAATGTGAAAGTTTGTGAGTATGGATGGATGGGTGTGAGGATGGATGCATGCAGCTTTCACGCAAAAACTACAAAACGGATTTATATGAAATTTGGTATGGTAGTAGTTTAGTTTATGCCTCTGGATTAAAACATAGGCTACTTTTATCCAGATAAAGTACAGTGTTCCTGTGGGATACCCGATACTTAACGCGGGCGGAGCTACGGGATAAAGCAAGTTATCTATATTTAAATAAATCAGTATTTTGTTAGTAGAGTCATATTTTTCTTGAATTAAATATAGTAATTTGATGGAATAACCACCTTATTGTGACCAAAATATATCATTAATTGCCTCCATTTAATGAAAGGGTGTAAATAATATACCTTATAGGAAGTGGGCGTTTTGATTAAAACGCTGACAAAACACCCACCCCTCACAATATACGAGCACCCAATAAGTTTGTGATGTTCTCTATAGAAAATATCGAATAGGTTTTATCAGTCATACGTACTCAACTCGTGTTCCTGCATCTGACGAGGATACGACGTAAGGTGCAATTGATATCGAGCCTTCGACAGAAGTGACGTGTTTGATTCCGTTATTTGGAAATACCCGAAGGAATCGCCGAGATTTTATCTCGTTTGTCGAGTGCTGACTGGTGTACTTTTCTAGGGTTGAGATATTTTGAAAATATATTTTTATGTTCGTGTTACTTTTGTGATAACTTCCCAATTGTATTCGTACTTTGTACTTCACAGAGTGCGGCGAATCTGAATAATAAAGTTTTAATATTTATCGAATTCATATTATAAAATACCTATATAATATAATAATTCAAAATATATACACTGTCATGTGGCTAGCTTCTAACTTCCGTTTAACTTTGAACAAATTTGTTTGAATTTTTTCAAACACTGTACCAAACAAAGTACTTGTTCAATTCAATAAAATAGATAGTTAAGATGTTCGAAGTGACGATTGATAACTGAGTGCTAAGTGTGAGTTTTTCTTTTCGCATTCGATCGTGAGCGCGTTTGGTGTTTACTAGGAATTTGTATGTGATTTGTACAGCCTAGTTGTAATCGCAAATCACATCCAATTTTCTAGTAAACGCCAAACATGCTCACGATCGAATGCGAAAAGAAAAACTCACACTTAGCACTGCAAAGCAATAATTGTACAGAGTTCTGTACAATTATTGCTTTGCAGTGTTTTTATATAATTGTGATGTCGGTGACAGTTAAATTAAATAATAAATAATAAATCGGTTGTTTGTAAAGTTGGTTTACTGACGATAGTTGAACGTGGCAACGTCATGTTTATAGTGCGCGCGGAACTAATTGGCCGCGCCTTAGGTAGGCGTGTTGCCGCCGCGAAGTCCGGCGCCGAACTGAGTAATAACATCAAGCGCATAATAATAATAATAATAATAATAATAATAATAATAGTAGTAGTAGTAATAATAATAATAATAATAATAATAATAATAATAATAATAATAATAATAATAATACATCCATAATAACGCCTCTCCGTCCCACCGCTCACATACCTAAGGCGCGGCTAGCTGAGGTAACGGCAATGCGAGGTAACGCTGGTACTTGGTAACAGTAACAGGTAACGCATGAGTCATGTTTTTTCGTGCGTGCAGCCGGTTCCATCGAATTATAAGACGTTATCACGTCAATAATTAATCCTACTTATGACAAAGAACTTATTATGAATTACATTTATATCTTTTCGACTAAAGGTAGCCTTCCCGCGAGACCGCGACTCGCAACTGCGACCAGCAAACCAGCGAATCAGGTTCTCTTGGGAACGCCCACCGGTCGCGGGTCGCGGGTCGCGGGAATAGTTTAGTACTCCATGTCGCGGTCTCACTCCGCGTCGCGTGCATCGGAAGGCTCCCTTTAGATAGTGTATCTAATCTACCTATGTCTCCATTGTTTAGAAGTGACGGCGGCGGGGACCGCGTGATGGCGAGCGCGGACAAGCCGGCGTGCGGCACCTACCGCGCGCCCGCGCATCCCACACCCAAACTGCCGCCGGAGCCGCCGGGTAAGAGCCACTATATCATTTCACATTGAATGCATCACCTAGTCGTGAATTGCGTATGTATGTGATAGGGTACAATTGCGCTTCTCTAGACGACATTACCTCTGTCGTGACAAAGCTATCTCGCTCTACTTGGCGATCCAACGTCCACGCGCTGGTTGGTTTGGTCGCACCAAAGAGAGCTTTGTCGAATTTTCTCGCGTCGGAGCAGAAAATAAAAGGAACAGAAAGGTTAGCGTTTAGATCTTTTTTTCTCTTCATCAGCTATTTAAATGTTTATTTACTTTAATTTATAGTTACTGCTCAGCAAGTACAAAGGCGGACTTAATGCCTTATTGCATTATGTACCTTTAGGTATTACAAGAGCATAATAATTATGCTCTGTTTAACGCCACCTATACATTTATTGTATAGGTGTCGTTAAACAGAGAAAAAAATGAGAATCAATAAACTAGATGAAATAGTGATAATACTCAGCAAATAGATAACATAAATTACAGAAAGAATGTCTACCTTGTGTGATTCGTATCATATAATTTACTAGATGTGTACGAGATCAGCCCGTATGCGACGTTCGCGGGCGGTGAGGGGTTGTCAGGCGCTGGCGCGCGCGCGTACACGCTGCAGTTGAGGGCGCTCGCGCGACACGACGACGACGCCGCGCCGCCCGCGCGCCCGCCGTGCTGTGAAGGTGAGTTATGACATCATACCGCACTAGATGTGACGTCACACTGCATTAGATGTGACGTCACACTACACTAGATGTATCTACACGAGATTATTTGTAGGTCGATTCTGCTAATTAAATATCACTATAATACAGCTTCGATGCTTTCTCGATATTTTAAAATAGCAAAATACTATTCTCATAAACGTGAAACCAACATTTTAAAAAGCATTTTCATTAGTCCAAACTCCAAAAATCCGATTATGATATTTTATTTTATTTTAAAACAGATGGAAAACTTACAGCTAGATACAATAGAGTTAGAAACGGAATACACAATTTGACCAGAAAACTGAGCCAGTTAAAAGTTTTCGCTAGAAGCTATAGTTTACAATTACATTGACGTGAGTATAGATCTTACAATGCTAAAACAACATGAATTGATTGTGCCAATGCAACAAAAGCCTTATATTATGAGTACGACATATGAAATGGCTGTTAAAGTAACACTAATAATTTAAAATAAACTACGTAGAACATTGTGTAATAATAATACAATATTTTTGATATGATAGATATGTTATTGATTGTACTGTAGGTTCGTGGTGGAAATTTATGTTTCACAGTAATGACAGACAGAATTTCTTGCGCTATTTCCACTTTCATTCGACAAAGTCATCATCAGGTTTTTGTCGAAGCCGGTCGTGTAATATATTAAAATTAATGCAAAATACTTATTAAAGTGAAAATAGTGCAAGAAATCCTGTGTGTCATTACTGTAATTTTAATTAACACGTTATTTCTGTTTGTACAGAAGAAACGTGCTTGGACGCTTGCGATGCTCAAAGGAGGCGACGACGTAGACGACACTACTGCCCAGACCACGGTGTGTGGAGTTACATACAATTTATAATATGTTTCTACTATCTTTTAATTAAAAGCATGTTAATTAAATGCCTTATTTTGTATACATTTTATCTTGCGAGGGCGGGTCAATAAGTCCGTGACTTTTGGAATAAAACACAGATTTTTTGATAAATAAATCATTTTATTTTTCAACGTAGTCCCCCTTGAGCTCTATACACTTTGTCCAACGCTTCTCCAATTTTTTTATCCCTTCCAAAAAATATGATTTGTCGAGGTCCTCAAAATAGGCCTTTGTTTGCGAGATGACTTCATCATTGGAGTCAAATCTTTTTCCACCGAGCCATTTTTTCAGGTTTGGGAACAAGAAGTAGTCACTCGGAGCCAAATCTTGAGAATAGGGTAGATGTGGGAGCAATTCATAGCCCAATTCATGGATTTTTGCCATGGCAACTGCACATGTGTGCACCCTTGCATTGTCTTAGTGAAAAAGAACTTTTTTCTTGGCCAAATGAGGTCGGTTTTTTTTCAAATCCTCATTGAAGCGGTCCAATAAGTTGGCATAATATTCCCCATTAATTGTTCTTCCCTTTTGAAGATAGTCAATGTGGATTATCCCACGTGCATCCCAAAAAACAGTCACCATAACTTTATTGGCTGACAAGCCCACCTTGGCCTTCTTTGGCGCCGATTCACCCTTAGAAACACACTGTTTTGACTGTTGTTTGGTCTCTGGTGTATTGTGACGGATCCATGTTTCGTCCACGGTTAAAAAACTCCTCCATATTGTGATTAAACAACGCCAAACCTTTCTGTGAAGTTGTTACACGATTGCGTTTGTGGTCGACTGTGAGCAAACGCGGCACCCATCTTGCGGAAAGCTTTCTCATGCCCAAGTGATCATTCAAAATTGAAACCACTGAGCCATGCGAGATGCCTATGGCTTCCACAATCTCTTGCACTTTCAATCTTCGGTCGGCCAATACCATATCGTGAATTTTTTCAATTGTTTCGGGTGTAGAGACCTCAACTGGGCGTCCAGGACGTTCGGCATCTTCAGTGCTTGTAAGGCCACAACGAAATTCAGTAAACCACTTTTTTACCATTGAAATCAATGGTGCAGAGTCCCCATAGTATTTATCAAGCTTAGCCTTGGTTTCGGTAATGATTTTTTTTCGCAAAAAATAATGCTTAATAAGCACACGAAATTCACTTTTTTCCATTGTTTCCTTAAGTTACTGGATAGTCTGATAAAGATAGCTGTAAAACACAAACTAACTGACGCAGCAAGTTCAAATTTTGATAGGAGTCAACTGACAGATGCCTGTTGACAGGAGTAGTGTTGCTTTTTCAGTAAGGAGGTTAGAAATTCAAAAAGTCACGGACTTATTGACCCGCCTTAGTAACATGAAATGAAGTTACTTGCGCTGTCTGTTTGCTTAGATCTTTTAAACTACTCAACGGATTTTAATGCAATTTTCAGCAATTCATAGAGTGATTTAAGAGGAAGGTTTTATAATAATAGGTTGCCGACCGCATAACCTATGAAATTGCCGTTTTGCAGTACTGGCCATTTCAAATCAAAATAATTTTTGTTTGGTTAAGAATTCTAATTTCAAATTAATTTTATTTTAAAAACATAAAATTATTTTTCCAAAAGTAGTCATTTGTTTATTGATTAGTGTTACATTTTCATTGCATTTCAATCTTTTTCGTCATCATGGATCCGTTAAAAATTCGAGTAATTATGGAATATGAGTACCGTCGTGGCAGCAACGCGGCACAAGCGGCACGTAACATCAACGACGTTTACGGAGCTAACACTACAAACCAACGCACCACATGTTATTGGTTTGCTCGCTTCCGTTCTGGAAATTTCGGCCTGAAAAATGAACCACGCGGTCGTCCGAAGACTATGGTCGACAGTGATGAATTAAAGGCGATTGTGGAAGCTGATGATACACAATCTACGGCTGAATTAGCAGCAGCTTTCGACGTTAGCGTCAAAACAATATTGGTCCATTTGCGTCAAATTGGCAAGGTAAAAAAGCTTGACAAATGGGTGCCCCACGAACTCAATGATCGCCAGCGCCATTTACGTGTCGAGACGTGCCTTGCACTGCAACAGACACACAAATGAAGGAATTTTGAACCGCATTGTTACTTGCGATGAAAAACGGATTCTGTTTGATAACCGCAAGCACTCAGCAAGTTGGTTGGATCCTGGTTCAGCACCTAAACAATGCCCTAAACGAAAACTTATCCCTAGAAAAGTGATGGTCACTTTTTGATGGTCTAGCGCCGGTGTGATTCATCACAGCTTCTTACCAAACGGGGTGAGCATTACTGCAGATGTGTACTGTGAAGAACTGAGCACAATGATGGAGAAGCACCGCTGCTCCTGCACGACAACGCGCGACCTCACATTGCACAGCAGACGGTCTCCAAGTTGCAAGAACTGGGGTTGGAAGCTCTCCGTCATCCGCCCTACTTACCAGACCATGCGCCTACAGGCTACTACTTTTTCCAGAATTTGGATAACTTCTTGGCGGGAAAAAAATTCAATACCCGGGAGGCAGTACAAAATGCCTTTGAAGAATTTGTTGCCTCCGGTCCAGCTGATTTCTTTAAGAAGGGCATCAATAAACTGCCACTGCGTTGGCAAAGATGCATTGATTGCATGGGTGATTACTTCGATTAATACAAATAAAAAATACATGAAAAAAATTAGTTTAAATTTTTCATACAAAACGGCAATTTCATAGGTCATTCATTCCTACCTAATTAATACCTAATATGTATTAAACATTTCACCCGTGCGAAGCCATGGCGGGTTGCTAGATTCTGTATAAAATTAAACTTGTTTTACATTCTGATTGTGATCTTGAATTGCTCCTAAATACTATTTAGCTAAGAAGATAATACTATTTTCCTATTGGCTACTAGTACCCCAAACAAACCAATTAGCGGTGATGTAGTCAAGCTAGTTAGGTCCTTCAACAATTCAAGTCTATTGTTGCTCTTTACTTTAATTATTTCTAATTTTGGGTGGTGTTTGGCAAAATGTGATTTATCACGATAACCTCTACGCGATGTGTTCTTTATACCGAGTTTCAAAGTTACGTCCGGTGTGCTATGTATATGTCACCGAATTAGTTACTACTGTTTGCCACTAGGGGCGTTGTTTAGATGCCATACAAATTGTGGTTAACTTGTTCACGGCGAGTAGTCATGGCGAGTAGTGACAAAAACTCGCACACAGCACACAGTTTGACACTGGTATACACTGTTACATTTGCTAGCAGGTTGTGGGTTTTTCGCGGGATAGCGCTTGATATAATATTAATTAAATTGTATGCTATGGCCTTCCGCAAAGTAACTTCTGATTATATTGACATTTTACTTTACATGTACATGATACTTTTCTTTTTTGATTGAATAAAATATCTCTTGTCAGCAGGTTGTTCACAAGACTCGGGAAGTTGAGACGTTCACGGCCAAGACATTTAGTGCAAAATATCTAGTCATTATTAACATTATTAGCAAACTCAATACATGTTAATGTATACAAACATTTTTACAATAATATTGTCTATTTATATCAATGTCTTTTATTTACCTAACCTACTCCATACTATAAAATATATATTATCTGTACCCAACGGACGTTGTTCCGTCTTAAGTATAAACTGAAATAAATAAATAAAAACCTACATACATCTCCAGCTTATAGAAAAATCTATACCTACACCTCCTTTCTACCCCTCCAACCTACAGGTGATGTGTAAAAGAGTCATTGACAACTAAGGGTTGAATATTATTACAGTGCTAATATCTCTATTAACCAAAATAGAATTAGGTGTCCCACAGGGATCCATTTTAGGCCCATTTCTTTTTCTCATCTATATAAATGACTTGCCTTATCTTGTTAAAGATAATGATTATCATTATATACTTAGTACTTTTTGCCGATGACACTTTACTAATTTTTAATTTGTTTGCTTAAGTTGTTTGATTGCCGCCGACATTAATAAAATATTTGTGCTGCAGAAGCGAGCAATACCTTCAATTTACAAAATGTCCCCTTTTGAATCTCTGAGAGAAAAGTTTAAGGAAATGAGTATTTTGACCGTCGCTTCTCAATACATTTTATATTCTTTCTAACATATCATACATAGATAATGTATTATATGTTAGAAAGAATATTAATAATTTTAAAACTAAAAGCGACAATCACTGTAGAAACACTAGAAATAAGCACAAGCTAGATATACCTGTGATCAGACTAAGTTAAGTAAGCAAAAAGGTTAATCATAATCCCAGAAAACGTTCAAAATCTTACCATTAATAAATTAAAAAAAGTAGTTAAAGAACGTTTGTGTGCTAAAGCTTATTATAGGATCAATGACTTTATCGACGATCGCACACTATGGGAATAGGATGGCCACCTGCACGGCTGCTTCTGCGTACTATATGTATCTAACTCTTGTTAATATTATATAGACTATGTTTACATATTGTATATATATATATATATATATATATATATATATATATATATATTACATAACGATTTTCCATCTTTTTGCTAAAAGATTGCCCCGTGCGAGTTGCGAGTTTTTTACGCCGGTTCTTCTCGCCGGGTTAGTTCCTGAACCGGTGGTAGGCATTACGTAAGGACAATTCCATAAGCGATGGATGTAACCTGTATGGAAATAAAACTTTTTTTTGTTTTTTTTTGGGTAAATGTTTTTTGTAGCATCAAATCATAAAGTAATATAAATAAAAAATATAAATTGGATGGGTTAGCCTTATCACTTAGGGCATGAAAAATAGTTTACACTCTATTCTCATGTCTACCAAATAAAAGAGCAACATTTCATAAAAATCGCTCAAGCCGTTTTGGAGGAGTTCTCTAATATTATATATAAGATATTGCTTCCTAAATTTATGATCGCTGTTGTTTTAATCCCTATATATTTTTAGACATGCTAAAAGGATTGACTGGAGTTTATTATTTCTAATAATTAACATCTCTTCGATAAGCCATGGAGTCTAGATTATTTATTTTGGAATAATTTGACATTAATATCCAAAGATAATCGAAAACACAAACAAGTAATTATAAGGAAAATTAGGTCATGAATTCGTAATAACAGATTAAATTTAATTTGGTACACATTCATCAACAAAACCGCGAATTCCCGTTATCTATCACACCGCTGAACATAAAATATTTATGAGCGAGACAATATCTGCTGGAACCTTTCCAAAGAAGAATGAATGTTGCCAATTACCATTTTAATGTAAGGCCGGGTACGCACTGGGGAAAAGTAACTGTTACAACTTGATGTAACTGAAGAAATAAAAACAAAAATCTCAACTCGTCATTTTGATATACCAGTTTCACTCTCACTAATAAAACGAATCTAATGATACCTCCCAAGCTCAAAAGCGACAAGCCGTTTAGGCTCTAAGGCATGCCAAAGAAATATACATACAATGTACACACATACATACACTCGAAAACCATAACCCTCCTTCTGGCACAGTCGGATAATTTTGAGTTTTGATAGCAAATTGTGTTATACCTACCACATGAATTATTAGATACGGCTTAGTGTTTTTAGGTTTTACATTTAATAATTACTGTATAAATTGACTTATAAGTTGACTCAGTCTACTAATTAATATTGAAATAGCATATTATATTATGTATTAAAGGCAGTATCTTTTCCGAAACATTTAATGTTATTTTGATACCATCAAAATAAAATTAATATCTATTTTTAAAACAACCAACTTACCACCATATTCATTATAGTAAGCGTCAGTTTTAAGTGCTTCACAATCTGTCATCTAGTTACCGAATCTGTTTGTCCTGTTACAGTTCGCCAGTGAGCACTCGGCATAACTCAACTAATGTGTTCATTATCTTTCTCTTTGTTTTCTCAGTAGTGAAATATTTCGGATTCGAGGAATTATGAACGTTGAATTGTAAAATTATTCAAGTACTTTATGCACATTTAAATAATGACCACCTAGGCATCATTATATTTTTTTACTGTATATAGGTTTCGGGTCGACAAAAAGTTTTGAGTTTTTTTACGAAATGCACCAGGAAACAAGCAGAAAGTCGCCTGATGGTAATTGTTCACCGCCGCCTATAGACACTCGCAACACCAGAGGAGACTTGCAATTTAATTGACGACCACCGTGGCTCAGTGGTTGTGAGCGTCAGTGCTCAAGCCGAAGGAAGGAAGGAAGGGGTTCGAATCGCAACAAAGGAACAAAAAAGTTTTCTATGTTCTTGGGTCATGGATGTATATTAAATATGTGTACAATAACTATATTGTACACATATTTAATATAATTTACACATATTTAAGATTTTTACTAAAAAATCTTAAATATGTGTAAATTATTGAATTATTAAATTTATTTCCGTTGTCTGGTATCCGTAACACAAGTTTTTCGAGAACTTAGCTTGGGACCACGTTGACTTCGTGTGGAAGCGTACATAGTTCTTATTATTATTATTCATTAATCTATGAGACTACTCACATGGTATTTTATAGTTCAGTTCTAAGCCTTTGATAAATCGGACTCTGGTGGGAAGTCTACAAGATGCAGACTATATGTTACCCCAGCGTAAAACCTCAGCTTCGGCTTTTATATTACCCCCCTGAAACCGTTTTGCAATGAATGACCTCATATTTTAACCAACAAATGTTAGTCTGCTTAAATAGTGCTTCCGAACGCGCTATTTTAATAATCTAGGCTAATGACATGGTATTTTATAGTTCAGTTCTAAGCCTTTGATAAATCGGACTCTGGTGGGAAGTCTACAAGATGCAGACTATTTGTTATCCCAGCGTAAAACCTCAGCTTCGGCTTTTATATTACCCCCCTAAAACCGTTTTGCAATGAATGACCTCATAATTTTAACCAACAAATGTTAGTCTGCTTAAATAGTGCTTCCGAACGCGCCATTTTAATAATCTAGGAGTTACGAAACTGTTAGTGTCCTACTTTCTAATTAATAGGGTAAGGGCATGTTTACAAATTTCACATAAATTGGATGTTTTCAGTCGATTTTGTGACCGAATGAAATCAAATCCTAAAAAAACAAACATCTGTCGCGAATACATAAATAAGTACTTTCTGCATCTAAAATAAGTATAAAAATATTTAAAAAAAAATAAGATTTTAACTGTAGCAAAAACAATTCCCCAGAACCTCCTCAACCTAAAAGACGTCGTGTTGAAGATCACTTTTCTGCTCTTATGTAGCTTATTTTGTTTGTTTAAAAATGCCCAAATATAGGGAATATTAAAATTTCCTTAAAAATAATCTAACAATAAATTATAGACTAGTCTATATAAAATAATAGCCTGTGTTTTAATCCAGAGCCGAAACTACTAATATACCAAATTTCATCAAAATCTGTTCAATAGTTTTTGCGTGAAAAGGTTACAAACATCCGTCCATCCATCCATCCATCTATCCTCACAAACTTTCAAATTTATAATAGTAATAGGGAATGTAAAATGTAAAAAGCAAATAAACTTTCTTATATCCTCTACCGTATACCGCACCGCACCTACTTAAAACTAAAACACCTAATTAAAACTTGTCGTGCCACGCTCATTATAATAGCAAGTTACTTGAAACAACAAAATCTAATTTAATTTTCAATAAGTGCCGTTGTCTTTACTAAGCGCCTCTTGGTCCAACTTGCACCGTCATTAGAAGCAGCTGTTAAACTTCGATTATCTCATAATGCACGTAATGTATATGGTAGAAACTTCAGAATAGTATATTTTTATTATTGCAATATTTTAAAATTTTTAATTTTCATGGTGTTTTAAAAATTGAACTTAAATATTAAATAATAAACTTAGTACAACTACAAAGCATGTGATAATACTAGTTTGCCGTTGCAGCTTTGTAAAAGTCCGCCGTGTACTGGGCTCCCAATTTTGAACTTTTACGTCAGAAAGGGTAATTTTGGTAAAATCTGGATACCACATAGTTTCTCTTGTAATTTTTAAACTACAACAAGAAATATGTGGTATCTTTTTATTTAATTATTAAAAGATTAATCAACGTTTAATCCTGATTTACGTAATGATAGTGCTCGCTTAAAAGATTGTATAAACGGTTGGATTTTCGTAATTTAACGTCCACTCAATCTGATTGTTTTTCCATTCGCTCCAAATCCCACAAAAGATAAAATCCACTCGGCGGGAAATCGTTTCCTAAACTGCTCTCGGGTGGACGAGTCGTAAGCGATATTCAAACGAATCGTTTTGTAAAGGCTAATCGATAGGTACTAATCTATCTACCTAAAATGCATCTGATAGTTATTATTATTTATTACCTTTATAATTAATAGTATCTGGTTAGCCGAGCTTTGCTCGGAGTTCTGAAAAATGAAAAAAAAATGAAAAGAATCACAAAAATATTTATTTAACCGGGATTCAAACCCACCACATTCCTAATTGTCAAGCAAAGCACAAATACATACGCATACCAAACTGCCAATCGGACTGACAAGTCAAAATTATTGATGTGTTGTTCCAAAATAAAAGAAAAACACACACACATACAACAAGTATCCCAGGCATAAGACCTAGCTAGATCGATTTTTCTCCCTCAAAACTCCCTGCATACTAAATTTCATGGTAATACTTACAGCTGTTTTCAATAAACCGATTATGTATATATATATATATATATATATATATATATATATATATATATATATATATATATATATATATATATATACATAATCGGTTTATTGAAAACAGCTGTAAGTATTACCTATATATAATAGGTCTTTACCTATGAAATTGCCGTTCTGCAGTACTGCAATCGGTTGTCTGTAAAGTCGGTTTACTGACGATAGTTGTACGTGACAACGACAACAAGAACAACAATAATAATAATAATAAAATGCGAGGTAATGCTGGTACTTGGTAACGGTACTTGGTAACAGTACTTGGTAACGCATGATGTTTTTTCATGCGTGCAGCCGGCTTCATCGAATTATAAGACGTTATCACGTTAAAACATGGAATTCTTTTTCCAAAAGTAGTCATTTGTTTATTAATTAGTGTTACATTTTCATCGCATTTCAATCTTTTTCGTCATCATGGATACGTTAAAAATTCGAGTAAATATGGAATATGAGTACCGTCGTGGCAGCAACGCGGCACAAGCGGCACGCAACATCAACGACGTTTACGGAGCTAACACTACAAACCAACGCACCACCTGTTATTGGTTTGCTCGCTTCCGTTCTGGAAATTTCGACCTGAAAAATAAACCTCGCAGTCGTTCGAAGACTTTGGTCAACAATGACGAATTAATGGCGATTGTTGGAGCTGATGATACACAATCTACAGCTGAATTAGCAGCAGTTTTCGACGTTAGCGTCAAAACAATATTGGTCCATTTGCGTCAAATTGGCAAGGTAAAAAAGCTTGACAAATCGGTGCCCCACGAACTCAATGATCGCCAGCGCGAAGTACGCGTCGAGACGTGCCTTGCACTGCTCAACAGATACACAAATGACGGAATTTTGAACAGCATTGTTACCTGCGATGAAAAATGGATTCTGTTTGATAACCGCAAGCGCTCAGCAAGTTGGTTGGATCCTGGTTCGGCACCTAAACAATGTCCTTAACGAAAACTTACCCCTAGAAAAGTGATGGTCACTGTTTGGTGGTCTAGCGCCGGTGTAATTCATCACAGCTTCTTACCAAACGGGGTGAACATTACTGCAGATGTGTGCTGTGAAGAACTGAATACAATGAAGGAGAAGCTGGCACAACGCTCGCCTCCGCTGCTCCTGCACAACAACGTGCGACCTCATACTACAAAGCAGACGGTCTCCAAGTTGCAAGAACTGGGGTTGGAAGCTCTCCGTCATCCGCCCTACTCACCAGACCTTGCGCCTACAGACTACTACTTTTTCCAGAATTTGGATAACTTCTTGGCGGGAAAAAAATTCAATACCCGAGAGGCAGTACAAAATGCCTTTGAAGAATTTGTTGCCTTCTTGCCTCCTGCTGGACGGGCCAGCTGATTTCTTTAAGAAGGGCATCAATAAACTGCCACTGCGTTGGCAAAGATGCATTGATTGTATGGGTGATTACTTCGATTAATACAAATAAATATACATGAAAAAAATTCGTTTAAATTTTTTCATACAAAATAGCAATTTCATAGGTAAAGACCTAATATTTAAGATTCTCTCGTTTAAAGTACAATATAATATCTATGGACGCTGCACACCACGTCAATCCGGCCCCGTGGTAAGTATCCGAAGAACTTGTGTTACTGGGACCAGTAAGTATATTTAATATTTTTATACAGTATATTAATAAGTATTGTATTATATTGTAAAAATATTTCAAACATATCCATAACCCAGGAACATTGAAAACTTTTTGTTCCCTTGGAGATACGAACCCGTGAGTTGGCCTATTTTAATTATTGAAACTGATAATAAGATATTAAAGTAAGTTTTTTCTTTCAATATTTATTATATTAAACAAATTAAAAAAAATTAATTAAGTGCCTTTAAATGTACAGAAATATAATAAAACAGTTACTAGTTACTTTGTTACGTAAGTTAACAAAAAATATTTACTTCATTTTTTTTTGTTTAAAATATTATTATTCAGTAAGCATACATAATAAGCACGAAAAATATAGATAAATATAGATAAAAAGTATCATCAAAGTAGATTATCACCTGAAATGCAAAAAAGTCTTGTTGACTGTTTTTTTAATTGCTTAAATGTGTCAGAAAATAACAGTAGGTATATTAAAAATCAATATTATCAAAAGTACAGCGATTTGTTTATAGAATTTCATAAGTCTCGTGAAAACACTTCATATAAAGTCGCGAAACCTATGACGTTCCCAAAGTTGTATAAAAAATAAGAATATAATTATTGCTTATATCTCTGAATTTTTTTTTAATTCTTACTTACTAAAATGATTTTTTTATATGTGTGTTAACTAATTGTATAGGTTTTTACTAATATAGTAGCTTTTTGTAATATTTAGATGTTACATCTCAATACAAAACTATAGGTATACAAAAATTTTATAACTTTTTACGTTAATCAAGTACTAATTAATACCTCAATATTTCTGAATATATAAATAAAATTATAGAAGACACATTTGTTGGTAAAACATAAAAGCAAACATACAAGCAAAAAACATAAAAGGTTCACATAACACATTACAATATTATACTAAACCAAATATTGTACATGTAGTCAACATCCCTATTACATACAGGATTACGATGTTACTCCCTACACTATAGCGACAGAGAGGTTCGCTTAATCAAACTTGGTCACACAAGATCCAGTCAAAGCACAAACTAATCATTATTAAACACGATATTTGATCACATCGGTCTCACTTAGTATATAATATTCTGGAAACAAACATAAATGGAACTGCACACGAATGTACATTTTGAAAAAAAAAACATTCAGTTTATAATGTAATCCACTTATATATTATTTATTTAAGCTTACGTGAACTTATTTAAGTATATAATAGTGTATAATACACAAATACATAAATAAATTACTCTTAAATGTATTAACGAGCGAATTAAGATTTAAGTTAAACAGCCTACTTTGTAATGCTACGAATAAAAATTGTAAAGTTTTAAGTAACACTCAAGCACAAATAGATGTGGTTGATATTAATAATATTTTGAGTTGTAGATTTATTAATATAACACATTAAAAGTATTTCTTATCACAGTTTTGTACTAGACGCATAGCTAGATGGCCATTCAATTGTTTTAAGGCAAGACAAAGAATTGGCTAAACCGTCCACTGCTTCTATGAATGAATAAATTAATTATAATTATAATCTTCGTTTCGTAGCAGTGCCACGCGACACTACGACACGCGCCGTCGCCGAAAGCTAAAGGTATCGTTTTCTACTTCTTCCTTTTTTATAATTTCCCATTAATATGTTTTAAATTCTTTTTTTAATATTAGTAAAGCAACATCTTACATTTCCAAGTTTTCTGCATCTGTTTGTACAGTACATAACGACACAGATTGACGACGCTTTAGCATTTTTATAAGAATACTTTCCGCAAGTCCCCAATTCTCCGAGGATTAAAATGATTGTCCGCACAAAGCGTTATTTACGTTTTTATGACAAAGAGCAAACGGCCACAATAGTAGCGTAATTCTGTCCGCAGCGTCGCCATCAAATATGAACGCCCGACCGCTGACGCCGCTATACAAACGAGCGACGCCGACCGGTGGCTATTACCCGCAACAGAATTTTCATATATCGAATCGCCGTTATCGACCACACGAGTAGCTGAGGCACTTTAAATATATGGAAATTGTGTAGCGGCAAAGAACATATTAAATGACCAACGTAAAGGACCGTCGTTTAACGATTTACGCGAATGACAGCTCACGGTTATGTGAGCGTGGCTAGACATACGCGGTGCGCGCAAGGTGGGTTTTTTCAAGCCAGGACTAAGCATTTACAAGCTCGTTTCGTACTTTGTCATAATTAACAATATAACTTCATAATATTTCCGATAGATATATCTGACGTGACGCTTGAAATTATTTTGGTATCAACCTTAGGCTTACGAGCTGTCATTTGTAGTAAGTGTCGTCCCTGTCATAGCGGTGATCACTAGTCACGGTCGGCCGCCCGTTTACGCCGAGCCTGTGAAATACTTTTTCGCTGAAATTTTAAGTGCCGCCGGACTAAATCACCTTTTGTGCTTAACAAAGGAAATATACATATTTTGGGAGCTAAAACGAGATATCGTAAAAGGCTGGTTCGCATTAAAATGAGTTTCGTCACTGTCTTGTAAAATATTTTATGTAGCCGCGAGATGTTAAAAAAACACCTCCGATTTTGCATGAACATTGTCCATGGACAGCGGTAATTACTGACTATCAGACAATCCACCTGCTCATTTAAGTCCATACCAGAAAAAAAATGTAATGGAACCAAAAAATATCTGCTGCTTTCGTCATCAATATAATTGCATTTCTCATTTGTACAAAAAATAAAAACAGAATTTTTAAAATTTGAACATGGAATTTGCATTTATGAAAGAATTTGTGATGCGGTCGTTAGAGTGTCCGTCCGCCTGGGGGTCTAAAAAGGCCACTTTAGGTGTTTCATATTATGATTCAAATATTTTTTTCAACAAGATATTATGTGCGCCATTATACGCATTTCCATTGAAAACTATCAAAATTGATGTTTTCTAATATGATGAAATCAGATGAATCATGAAGCCATTTTACAATTTCACGATTTTTCTATGGAAAAAAATATATGAAACATAACATGAAACACCTAAAGTGGCCTTTTTAAACCCCCTGGTCAGCATTAGTCGCGTGTGGCAGCGTGTGGACACCGTTTTATAAATTGCGCACTGCAGTCTTATTCGAACGATTTAATATTTTATCACTAAAACGTGGTTATTACGTAAATGATTAGCAATCACATTAGGTTGTCCACCTTTTGGTAAACATAACAATATACCGAGCGTCCTTATTGTGTGGACTACACACAATAAGGACAATTGTTTGAGTCACAATCGAGAGGATGCAGGTTCGATTTCGGGTTGTGGCGTATACGTATCAATAAGACTTTTCTAATCAGTAATGTTTCAAGTGCATTAGACTCGTGAATGTAAAATCGTTTTGGTTTCAGATTTTAACGATATCTTTTGGATAAAATAGTTTTAACGTTTAAAATAATTTTATACTTCAAACGAGACAATGTTGTAAATATATAATCGGGTTTTTGAAAACGGCTGCAAGTATTACCATGAAATCTAAAACGCAGGGAGATTTGAGGGAGTAAAATCGATCTAGCTAGGTCTTATCCCTGGGAAACTTGCGCTTTTTAAGCTATATATGTTATGGGTCTATAATGTGATGGGTCTCGAATCCGGGATATTTTTGGGATGCTTTTTATTTTTCAGAACTCCGAGCAAAGCTCGGTTACCCAGGTATTTTATAATATTCGTATTGCATACCGCAATGGTTTTCACTTTGTAAGAAATTTCTTACCACAAAGGCATAATATCTAAAATATTTTTCGTAAATATTAATAAACGATATTAAAATTAATGTAATCAAATGAAATGCGAACGAAAGTTGTAGGAGAACAATTAAGTGAACCCTTATTAAGTTTATATGCAAATTCGCCGGAATTGTACCTCGGCCCTCTAAACGGTCCCAAGCGGTGGCCGAAGAAGTTTTGGGATGAGCACGTTAAACATGTACACAATATTGAAATTATAATGAATAAGTTTTTACGTATTGAAAAATACTTTAACGTGTTTGAAAAACACCTGATATCTTCCTCTTGTGAAGTATATTAATTTTTTTCGGAAGCACTAACATTGGCAGAGTCCTAATGAATTTAATAATATTACTTCGGACTTTCTGTTGGTGGACCTAGGGAGAGTCAGTTCAAACCGCGACAATACCCGACATTACGCGACGCTGCATTTTTAAGATATCTATTCGAAATTGAACTTTATTCACATTAAGAGTTCGAATGTCATATAGCACCGCGTTTCACAGCGCATGTGCATGTGCATAATTGATGTCATATGAAACGTGAATCTTTTACTCTAGTGAATAAAGTTCAATTTTGAATAGGTAACATGAAATAGCACTGCCGCGAAACGTCGTTTCGCGGTGTGAACTGACCCTAACAAGAAAATAGTGATCCTCAAGTGTTTGATTACACAATCGTTCGAAGTTCATTCGAAACAATAGAACGTTTATTCGATTAAAAAGAAGCCACTGAAAAAGATTAATTACGGAATCGAGGTTTTTAATTAGTTTCGTAATTACCGGCGCGCCGACGCCAACTAAAATTAATTACTTTTTAATACAATTCCGGGCGGACTTTGATTAAATCGGTGTACAAACACCTTGTGAGATATAGTTCAAGATGAATAGTTGTTCCTGATAGGTACTTGATTAGATCGTAAAAAGCTTAACATAACTAATTTTAATTTTTTTTTTTTAAATTAATATATTTGAAAGTTTGAAATTGTTTGAATTGAAAAATGTATTGTTTACTTAATAAATATATGTTTAATAATTTGGGAGGTTGTAATATTGCGTTATCGGACCCTATGTCTAGTGACGCAATGATTTTGTTGGTTAATTTTGGTCTAGATGTTAGAAACAAATTTCTTAATACTATCCGATATACAGCCTTATGAGGATGACGTGGTCGCTCTCTGTTTGAGAAACAGGTTCTTAATAAAGGCTAAAAAAATATATATTCAATGTTATTCCACATTTGTAAACAGATGTTTTGGTTATTTATGTTTATCTAAGTAATTTAAAATCAATTTGAAAGTTAGAAGACAAAAGATCTGATAGTGAACTGCGCATTTTTATGATTTGAATCCTTTATGAGAGCCATTTATACTTTTAACCGGTTTCAAGATAATATAAAGATGCCCCATTCCATACACATTTCACATGAAAAAATACTGTCAACAAAAAAGAAAACCATATTTTTATCTTTGTAGTTTCGAATTTCCATGTTTAATTGAATAAAAAGAATGCTCCACACTGGTGCCGACGTAATTTGTCACAATCGGGACTCTGACAATCCTCCCGGGCGGGCTTTGAGAAAAATTGTCGTTAACGAGCTTGTTCCATCCCCCTCTCCTCATCCCCCTCACCCCATTTTAATCCCCATCCCAACCTCCTTACGGAGCACTTTAAATAACCCTTTTACGATTTTCCGCGCCGAGAAATTACTTATCAAGAAAATGTGAATTACTCCTTTGTCTTTTTTTTTAATTGACTACTTCCAGTGGACAGTAAAATGTATTATGGATTTCCAACGATATTAAGTACTTACATAAAACATTCTATTTTTAGGGTAAGGTTACCAGTATTGGACCACTTTTGTGAAACTTAATTTGTCATAAGATTTTAATAGTAGAACTCTTATATTATATGCTATTATTTAGATAATCTGAGGTAGAACTCTTCAAATTTATATTGGAGTAGATAAATGTATCTAACGTTGATGACTATACTATGTAAACAATCGGAAATATAATAAAATAAAAAAAATATATGTATCTTTGAAATGGACTACTTGCGCCTTGGTTGGTGGTCCAACATTGCAAGAGTGGCGCAGCTCTGAATTAGAACTCTTGCAATAAAACGTGCGTGCATCTTGTGTGTGGTAAAGTTCAATTTTGAATCGCTATCTTAAAAATGCCGTGACGCGTCGCGACTCGGTGTGAACTAAGGTGAACTAGTCTGACACGGGCGTATTCTATACACCTATTGTCTAAGAATGGCCCCAACACAACAGTATTACATTACTCATAGCTTCGTTTCTGCCGAGCCAGCGAACTGGCAAGTGGCAACTTTAGCCGTTCATTTTGACAAACGCATAGTGCGTTCGGACACGTAAGTATTGTTTGTGAATATGTTTCAGGGACACTATGTGTCCACAGTATGGACCCTCACACACTGTGCTGTGTGCATACTGTGAGATTACATAGTGTCGTTTGTATACGCGTGACTAACGTTTATAAAGATACACGTAGGTAGTAACGTGGTCTTAGTAAAAGTTACATCATATCCGAAACGTACAATATCGACTAAGTTCCTGCTCGACCAGTTTGTTAACATTTTCCTTTGCTCTGGGACACCTCAAAATATTTAAACACAAAGGAAGTGACCGCAACGACTGCAGACGTGGTTGTGGTTGAACTACGTATTTACACGTGATATGTGCGCGTGCGCTCAATTCAACGGCGCTGTTAAGCGATTTTCATCTTCTGGCCGAGCGGCAACTTGCTCGATAGTACCTAATCATCAAAATATTTATATTATGCTTACGTACTTGTAACACAGATTAAAGAAAGACGAACAGATAAACAGCTACATAGTTAGCGTTCGATTTCATTGCACTACTACAGACATACGGTGTCTCCACGATTGTGTGGAAAAATTGTTGAAAAGCCGTTGAAGAGTCAAACTTCAGAACGTCAAAATTTTTTAAATTTCGATCTGGATTGTTCTATGAAAGCTGTTTCTCTGTACGTAATAATATATATTTTCAACTCTCGAATGTATAAAGGTATGTCTAGGTATGTCTAATGTAAAAATGCTGTGGTAGTTTCTTAGTCATGCCATGTTAAGACTCTGACACAGTATTAAAAGACACATTTTAAAAAATTAAGTACCTAACCTCCGAATTGTGAAGCAATGAACGAGCTGAAGATGATGAATTATAGCTAAGGACCATCTCGATAATGTCAGCTTTAAATCAAAGATGGGCTGACATGCCTTGTATGGCAAAAGCCTCTTAAATAAAATAAAGATAAATAAAAACTATATCAAAATCGATTTATCCGTTTGGGAGCTACGATGACACGGACAGACACACGGACACAGACACATCAAACTTAAAACGCCCTTCTGTTTTCGTCGAGGGTTAATAACTGATGATGGTGATGATGATGATTACTTATGACTTCAATAATAATTCTAGCTATAAAACTCAGAAGTTTATTTTCGTTTACAGTGATTCAGTTCAGTGAACTATATCGAAGATTGCGTTGTGTGTACTTATTAATAGTTTTGTTTAACGAATTGTAAACTAAAGCTATTATTTATATACATAAAACTGTTTATTCTGTTGTTAAATTACTTTTATGCTTGAACCAAATATTGTGATTTTTGACGATCGGCAATGTCTAAACAGTTGGGGACTATGGAGCTAGTAAAAGGTTGGCCACACCATCGAAAGCGTTAATAAAGGCTCCATAAAGGCTATATCAGCTATCGGTCTATGACAATGGACATTTACGTTAGGATGGGATTTTTTATTTTTTTATGTTAATCTAACATTTTCTATGTTAACTATTATATTACAATATTAACATAATATAACTGCTGTGTGAGAGCACTTTTAAAGTCGGTGTAAACCTAAAACGTAGTTTCACTGATTCTTTTAGACATTAGATTAGTATTGACAATTTCAAAGGAAAACAAGTAAAACCGTGTGTGTCAGCTAGCAAGTTATATAAATGTATGAGTTTTTCGATTGTAAAATTGAAGTTCATTCTTTCGTAGCGAGCTGTCAGTACAATTACGCCGGTCTTTGCCAAAGTAATGGCCAGAAAATGTTTCCAATTTTCTCGATACTTGAGAAAATATTATTATTTATCTCACCGGTCCGCAGGAACAAAAATTATATAAACAGTCCTACAATACAATACAATATAATATTTTTATTCGCCTAAAATGCAAGTCTTGGTTTGAAAATTAAAATAATATTTTTGACAGTAAATTAGTACTAAGGCGGGTAAATAAGTCCGTGACTTTTTGAATTTCTAACCTCCTTACTGAAAAAACAACACCACTCCTGTCAACAGGCATCTGTCAGTTGACTCCTATCAAAATTTGAACTTGCTGCGTCAGTTAGTTTGTGTTTTACAGCTATCTTTATCAGACTATCCAGTAACTTAAGGAAACAATGGAAAAAAGTGAATTTCGTGTGCTTATTAAGCATTATTTTTTGCGAAAAAAACCATTACCGAGACCAAGGCTAAGCGTGATAAATACTATGGGGACTCTGCACCATCGATTTCAATGGTAAAAAAGTGGTTACTGAATTTCGTTGTGGCCGTACAAGCACTGAAGATGCCGAACGTCCTGGACGCCCAGTTGAGGTCTCTACACCCGAAACAATCGAAAAAATTCACGATATAGTGTTGGCCGACCGAAGATTAAAAGTGCAAGAGATTGTGGAAGCCACAGGCATCTCGCATGGCTCAGTGGTTTCAATTTTGAATAATCACTTGGGCATGAGAAAGCTTTCCGCAAGATGGGTGCCGCGTTTGCTCACAGTCGACCACAAACGCAATCGTGTAACAACTTCACAGGAAGGTTTGGCGTTGTTTAATCACAATATGGAGGAGTTTTTTAACCGTGGACGAAACATGGATCCATCACAACACACCAGAGACCAAACAACAGTCAAAACAGTGGGTTTCTAAGGGTGAATCGGCGCCAAAGAAGGCCAAGGTGGGTTTGTCAGCCAATAAAGTTATGGCGACTGTTTTTTGGGATGCACGTGGGATAATCCACATTGACTATCTTCAAAAGGGAAGAACAATTAATGGGGAATATTATGCCAACTTATTGGACCGCTTCAATGAGGATTTGAAAACAAAACCGACCTCATTTGGCCAAGAAAAAAGTTCATTTTCACCAAGACAATGCAAGGGTGCACACATGTGCAGTTGCCATGGCAAAAATCCATGAATTGGGCTATGAATTGCTCCCACATCCACCCTATTCTCAAGATTTGGCTCCGAGTGACTACTTCTTGTTCCCAAACCTGAAAAAATAGCTCGGTGGAAAAAGATTTGACGCCAATGATGAAGTCATCTCGCAAACAAAGGCCTATTTTGAGGACCTCGACAAATCATATTTTTTGGAAGGGATAAAAAAATTGGAGAAGCGTTGGACAAAGTGTATAGAGCTCAAGGGGGACTACGTTGAAAAATAAAATGATTTATTTATCAAAAAATCTGTGTTTTATTCCAAAAGTCACGGACTTATTGACCCGCCCTCGTACCTTACATTAAAATATAGACTGCGGACAATTATTATAATTTAAAAAAAAACTATAATACGACTACGTAAATTATTTAGCCTATGTTACCCGGGCTATTATTACGAATCTATTGATACCTCATTCATTGAAATCGGACCAGTAGTTTAGATGCTACGGTGGACCAAACATACATAGGTACATATTACATACATAGCCTGCAAAAACCATTATCCCTCCTTATGGCTACGCCGTAGTCGGGTAAAAAAACGGAGCAAAACATTTTAGTATTCAACCAAAAAGTGCTTAAAACTCTTAAAGAGGTAGGTAGCTATGCATTTAGATTTAACTTAGGAAAACAACTTTAAAAAACTCTGCACATTGCACAACTATTCATTTTCGTGTAATGACTATCTACTCATCTACGCACCACTTCGCAAAGTCAGCTTTTAAACTGACCACCTCGATAAAGGTCAGACGTGTTGCAGTAAAACTTTGCGGCCGTAATTGTAATAGGCGACTTCGGTCCATTAGGCCGGCCTGTAATGGGTCACTTTGTTCCAATTGCGGTACAGGCTTTGTCCGGCTGCCGCCTAAATTTCGTCGGACAGGGACCAAATGCTAAAGGTATTTATGATAATTGCTACTTGAATTACACTAAATCTATGTAGACACTTTTGGCGTGACGAGGAATTCTGTGCAGTGTCACTAAAATTTTTATTTCTATTTTTGTTGTCATGATCAACACAAGTTGAAATCAAATTGAACTATCTACCTTTGTATTATTAATATGTATTACTAAATTTGCACGAGACTTCGTCCGCGTGGACCCGATGATTGTTCAACCGTGGGGGATAAATTTCGAAATACCTTTTAAATAACATACCTTTTTAAAAGGTATTTCGAAATTATTAGTACGTCTTAATAACTATCTGTTTGTCAAAATTGAAAGCAATACATCCAGTTGTTGATATTTCACTATTCAAACTTTGGACCCCCATTTCACCCTTTCGGGGACGAATATATAAAAAAAAATATCGGTTGTCTGTAAAGTCGGTTTACTGACGATAGTTGAACTTGACAACGTCAACAACAACAACAACAACAATAATAATAATAATAATAATAAAATGCGAGGTGACGCTGGTACTTGGTAACGGTACTCGGTAACAATACTTGGTAACGCATGAGTCATGTTTTTTCGTTCGTGCAGCCAGCTCCATCGAATTATAAGACGTTATCACGTCAAAATACTTACTCAGTATTTATTATTAGCTGAAATATTAAATTTCAACAAAATAGGTGCAAATTTAAAGATTTTCCGTACAAACTTTCAACCCACGTGAAATAGTCACGAGAGATATTTAGTGGTCACCACAGAGAAAACATGACTGCAAACTCTACGCTAGTACATTACTGCTGAAAATCGCTGTCATCAAGTTGTCAAATCTATTTACAGTGCTATTTTTCTGACACCGACACTAAAAAACTTTCGTGGGAACGAGGCTTAACTGAGGTTCGATTTTTAGTTTGGGAAGTTGCTAAAATAATAAAATCAGCCACTTACCTACTTCAATATAGAAAAAATTTTCCCCGATTCTTGAAGACAGATATTTAAGTAGCAAATATATTGATACTGTAAAAAGCAATGAAAAGTTGATTTTGTTAGTCTGCCGAGAATAGATAGAAGTTTAATAGCCCAAGTTGTTCCGAAGTTGGCGACTTTAAGAAGTTTGTCCTTTACATGACAAAGTTTGGGTCGCAACCGCGAGTTGGCCAGCTACAAGACTTCGTAGCTGTAAGAATGTGACTAACGTGGAACTATAATTTTTAAAGTTATTTTCTTCTCTCTTACAAGTATAAGAAATTAGTATTTAGTATCTTTCCTCAAGTTTTAGTATAACCAAAAATAATTATACACAAATTAAATCACAAAAATATTCGTCTGACAGGGACTCTAACCCGAGACATAAAACATACAAAAAATCGCTAACCAAGCCACTAACCGGATTTGAAACCAAAATCACTCATCTCATACTTTAAACGAGACGATCTTGTATATATATTATATGGGAATCTCGACAACGGCTGCAAGTATTACCATGAAATTTAGTATGCAGGGAGTTATGGGGGAGAAAAATCGATCTAGCTAGGTCTTATCCCTTACAAACTGCGCATTTTTCACACTCCCTGCATACTAAATTTCATAAAAATACTGGTAGCCGTTTCGGAGATTCCAAATATATACTTATATATACAAAATTTGCTCGTCTAAAGGATAAGTTATTTCCAAAAGTAATGAGCGATAGCAGAATGCTTTGCTCATCTATTTTCCACGTATCCAGGTATATTTTGAACGCTACATTACATTATGTTTTACATCAAAACTGTTCTGTTTCAGTAAAGAAATCCAGTAAAAACGCCTCACATGATACGAAATTAACATTAATTTTAAAAGCAGGCAGCATTCACTTAAAAAGCTAAATAAGCTGAATAAATTGTGCTGTAAAAAACAGCGAAGTAAGGTATCTTCAATATCCATTAGCAGCCGCAGCGCTGCGCAGCAGAGCTGAGCAAACAGCGCAGCATTGTTCAGGCGTAAGCCACGAGCGGCGAACAAAAACAAACACTTGGCTTACGTTTTATCATGTGAGTGTGGTCCAAACTTGGAATAAAAATCCAAAAATATGCTGGTATTACTATAATATCTAACATTTGGTATTATAGATACGTTTGGATATGGTACAATTATCTCAGACCAAACAAAAAGGGAAGATAAAGTCTGTGTACCCCACGGTGAAGCCGGTCTAAGCAACCCTTCACCGTGTAATAACATAGTGTCACGCACACACATTTAACGAAACTACGCCTTAACTTGTAAGGCGAGTAAATGATTTTGGCAGTCTATGAATGTATGCATGAATGTATGTATATTTGTTACACCGTAGCGCCTAAAGTACTGGTCCGATTTTAATAAATGAGGTGTCAATAGATTCCTAATAGTAGCCCGGGTAATATAGACTATATTATATTATAAAACACGTAATAATAGTAATAATATAAAAATTGAAGTTATTTATGTATGCGTAACTATACGCGCACTTATTTATTTATTTTTTTATTGCACACAACAAAATTATGCATAAAAAACCGGTCTCAGTTTTTGTATGACAAAGCGCTGTCTTCACTTTTTTATTTGGTCTGAGGTACTTATATCTTATACCTTTAAACGAGCAATTCTTGTATATTTATTTATTTATATGTTTCTGTGTCTCGGAAACGGCTCTAACGATTTCGCTGAAATTTGGTATATGGTGGT
Organism: Phengaris arion; assembly: GCA_963565745.1. NCBI lineage: Eukaryota > Metazoa > Arthropoda > Insecta > Lepidoptera > Lycaenidae > Phengaris > Phengaris arion. Next base: position 13,842,384 of record OY751443.1, on the reverse strand, counting down.
GGGTAAACAATCGATCTAGATTAGTCTTATGTTTGGGAAAACGCGTGTTTTCGAGTTTTTATGCGTTTTTCTGTCCACGCAGATTATGGTCGCTAATTTCGTCTTGCCGGCCACGACCCGTCTGGTCCAGCAGGTTAAGACGCGGACCGCAAGAAACGAGTATATTCAGGGTCGAATCCCGCTCGGTGACTTACTTTTGTTTTTTTATATGTTCAAGTTTATATATTATTTTTAATTTTTATTGTTTTTAGACAAGTTTAAAAAATGTAGTTAATGTTTGAGTTAACAATAAGTATATATTTCTCATAAATATGTCTAACATTTACCCATACTGATTACGTGAATAAGATTTATGCTTTCGAGTTTCACCATATTACAATAAATAGTAATAACCGAGCAAAGCTCATATAAAGCTCAAAAATATGTAACCCCCGAATTGTCAAGCAGCGAGTGAGCTGATGATTACGAATTATAGCTAAAACACACTTGATCATGTCAGCTTTCAAACAAATAAACTAGATCAGAATCGGGGGTTAAAAATATTTTGACTGACCTAATTGATAAAACAGCATAAAAAAAGGCCTGTTGCACAAACTACTGATATAGTGTAAGATAACATATTTGTACCTATGTTATGTCTCTGTCACTCCATATAAAGCCGCGTAAAACTTCCGAATAAGCTATCCGACACTAATAAAAAGATTGTGAAACTGTCCCTAAATCTTCATTACAATAATATTATAAAGGAATATAAAATCGGCCAAGTGCGAGTCGGACTCATGCACTCTAAGGGTTCCGTACAAAACGGACGTACGAACGTTTTTGGTTTTTGTTTTAGCGGCAGTTCGTTGTTATAGCGGCATCAGAAATACATCATCCGTGAAAATTTCAACTGTCTATCTGACACGATTTGTGAGATACAGCCCGGTGACATAAAGATGGACAGACAGCGAGGTCTCGATAGTAGGGTCCCGTTTTTACCCTCTGGGTACGGAACCTCAAAAACGCTACGTCTCTCTACTTCAACCAAACGCCTATGCGCTCTTTAATAAAACTGCACTAAAATAAATTAATAATGTCTCAACTACTGACTGGTTACTACAAGGCTAGTTGACAAAATTTGGAAATTTGTTTAAAACTATAGTTTAGCATCTATTTTACCACAAAAATATATTATTTTAAGAAAAATAGGTCTTTTACATTAGTATTTTGGAGTTTTTAGAAATTAACTTGAAATCTACCGCGAAAAAGGCCAAGACTGTCATGGCGTCTTGAATGACGTCACACCTCGCGAAACAGCCGTGTTTGTTTATGATAGTCAATTGTGTTTTTTATTAAATAATGAATTCCTCGTATTATAAATATTGTGTAGTGCCCCAACGTAAAAGAACAACGATAAAAACGCCAAACAAATTATTCATATATGTACCTAACAATAAACAAATACGAAGAAAGTGGTTAGAAATGGCAAGGAGGCAAGATGCTCTTACTTTATCAACTGCTTCCACAATTTATTTCTGTGTTTATTTCTAAAAACTTCAGCAAAACCGATGAATTTGGTTGTAAAAGAGGGCTGCCCTTGGATAAATCTTTTGCTGTCATATATTAAGGAGTACTGCCAACTCTCGATAATTTTGATTTCCGAAAATCACAGCTACAACTTACAAGTGTTTCGCGAGGTGTGACGTCACGCTTCTCTGATTGGTGTTTAATGTCACGTGATAAAATGCCTCATTATGACGATTTTTTTTTTTTTATTATTTTTTTTTTTAAGTCGCTTTTTAACAGCTAAGGTCATTAGCGACTACTATATTTACATCTATATATTCCGATACATATTTATGTTTTTAACGAAGTTAATTGTCTGTATATATCCATTATTATTTAAACAGTCCTTTATATTGTTAGGTAGGTTACATGATAGTTTTTCACTAGCATAAGCCTGACATTCTACTAACAGATGTTGTACAGTTAGATCCATCCTGCATTTACACTTTGGTTTATCTATCTTTTTCATAATGTGTACATGTGTCATATTTGTGTGACCAATACGGAGTCTAGTGATGACGGTCTGATCTTTTCGAGACGTAAACGAAGTTGGGGCTTTGTCAAAAATAGAATTTCTTATAGCATATAATTTACTATTTATATTTTTATCCTGCCAAACAGTATCCCATATTTTTTTTAATCTACGTTTAATGTGGTTTTTAACATCCGTTGCATTTGAGTTAATGGAATGGTCTATTGAATTTAAATTTGCAGCATTTTTAGCTTCTATATCAGCCTTCTCATTACCTTCAATACCTTGATGACTAGGGATCCACAATACTTCAAATTTGAAATTATTTTCTATTAAATTTATCATTTTTTCTCGAATAGCTAATATAAGTGGTTCGTTATTATTAATATTTTGTAGGGCTTGCAAGCACGATTTAGAATCTGAAAATATTACAAATTTATCTACATTACTACTACCTTGTATTATTTCTAAAGCTTTATAAATAGCGATAGCCTCACAGCTAAAAATTGTGTGGAGATCTGTAAGTTTATAACAATAACAGCTATTATCTTGAGTAACGATAGCACATCCTGATTTATTATCTATTACTGATCCATCTGTGTAAAATTGTATACAATCTTGATTTTTAAATTTAATTTCATTAAATAAACTTTTATAGATGATTTGTGGGGTTTTATTTTTAAGATTTTTAGTTAATTTAAGGTTAATAGGTAATTCATAAGTGGCCCATGGGCCATAAGCAGGTATTTTTTTTGGGAAAACAGAAGGAAAACAAAACTGAATTTCATTTAAATATTTCCTAACTCGAATGCGTAATGGTTGAGTCAGGTTTGGGCGAAGCTCATACTCTGTGTTATAGGAAGACTTTGTAAAATAATCATATATTGGAGAGGATGGTTGTGAAATTATATTAGTAGCATATATTAGAACAAGTTGTTTTCTTCTGTAAGAAAGTGCCATTTCCCCTGATTCTGCCAATATACTCATAATGGGACTTGTCTTAAAGGCACCGATACTTAATCTAAGAGCAGTGTTTTGGATGCTTTCTAAACATTTTAGATTACTAGGTTTGGCAGAATCATAGAAAATAGAACCATAATCTAATTTTTGTCTAATAAGAGCCTTATAGGTATTAATCAAACAATTTTTATCGGCACCCCAAGACAGTGATGATAAAACTTTAATCACATTTAATCTTTTGTTACATTCGAGTTTTAATTTATTTAAATGCATGTTCCAAGTCATTTTAGAGTCCAAAGTTAACCCCAATATTTTTATGTTAGTTACTTTTTTTATATTGTGGCCATTTAGAGATAGCTGTAAATGTCTATTTATTTTCTTTTTCTTTGTAAATATTATGAATTCTGTTTTTGTTTTAGAGAACTTAAATCCGGACTTTTTGGACCAGTCTTGAAGCTTATTTATTGTGTTTTGAATAAGTGTTAACGTAGGATCCAAAGTTTTACCACAACAAGTAATTGTCAAGTCGTCTGCAAATAAGAAACCCTTCAAGGGTTTATCGATATATGAAATTACGTCATTGATCGCAAGTAAAAATAAAATTACACTTATAACCGATCCTTGTGGCAAACCATTTTCAATAATTACTTGATCAGATAGTGTATTATTAACTCTCACTTTAATAGACCTATTAGTTAAAAAGTTTTTAACAAAAGCAAGTGTGTTTCCTTTAATACCCAAGCCTTGCAAAATTTCGATTACTCTATGTTTCCATACCATTTCATATGCCTTTTCAATGTCAAGTGCTACGAGAACCAAATAATTATTATCTGCTAAAGAATCTAAAATTTCGCCTTCTATATTCATTATTTGGTCATAAGTCGATCTAAATTGTCGAAATCCGTACTGATAATTTGATAGATAATTATTTATCTCTGTATGCCATTTAATTCTCTTGCTAATAATCTTTTCTAATAGTTTACACAGATTACAGGTTAATGCTATAGGTCTGTAACTTGATGGTGCACTAGATTTTTTGCCAGGTTTAAGTATTGGGATCACCAGAGCTTCTCTCCAACAATCTGGAAACAACTGTTTTTGCCACATATAATTGTAAAGTTTTAATAAATATTTAAGTCCGCTATTAGGAAGATTTTTTATTATGTTTTTAGGAATATTGTCTGGCCCAGGACTAGAGCTACTGCTTTGAGAGAGAACTGACATTAATTCATGCATTAAAATATCTTTGTTAATTGGATCCGAGTTGTTATGTAATTCATATCTTATATTATCATTTTCCTTGGCCAATTTGTAAATCTTAAATTCATGATCGTAATTATCACTACTAGAATTTGCTGCAAAAGTATTTGCTAGTAAGTTTGAAGTTTCTTTTGAGCTCGCTGATAAAGAACCATCGCCATTATTAAGAACGATAGTATTAGGGCCACAATTAGTATTATTAATTGTTTTAATTTTTTTCCATATTTCGCTGACAGGTACATTAGTGTTAATTGAAGACGTCCACCTTTGCCAATATCTATTTTTATTTTCTTTAAGAACTTTCCTACAAAACGCCCTCTTCTTTTTATACTCTATTTTATACTTAGAATCATGATCAGCCCTAGCATATTTTTTAAAATTTCTGTAAGCCTTTTTGGCTTCTTTTATAGCCACTCTACAGTCGTCATTCCACCAGGGCACATTATTTGTTTTTAACACCCCTGAAGTTTTCGGTACAGTCTTATTTGCTGCATCAATAATTAAATTACTAAATTTAAGAACTATTTCGTCTATGGGAGTATCATTACACACATTATCTAAGTCAAATAAATTTGAAATATTTTTGTCAATTTCATCCTGAAATAAAGACCAGTCGGCTTTATCAAATTTCCACTTTTTGGGGACTTGAATCTTTTTTGGAATGTTTTGTCTTGTAAATGTTTTTATGAAAATAGGGAAATGGTCACTATCGTACAAGTCTTCTAAAGCATTCCATTCAAAATACGCTGCAATATTTTGTGAAGCTAAAGTTAGATCTATGTTACTTGTGCGACCAGTGTTACTATTAAAATGTGTTGGTTTACCAGTATTTAAAATTATTATATTATCATGATCTTCTAGCCAATCTACTATGATATTGCCTCGAATATCGCATTTATCAGAGCCCCAGTAGTAATGATGACTGTTAAAATCGCCTAGAATGAGAAACGGAGATGGTAATTGGTTCATAAGGTGATTGAGATCATTTTTACTAAATGAAGTACTGTTTGGAAGATACACATTGCATAAAGTAAACCTAAACGGAAATTTAATTTTTAATGCTATTGCTTCTAAATTTGTGTTAATATTTATTTGCTCAGGAAGGGTATATGGTTTAATATAAATGGCTACGCCACCACTTGCTCTGTTGCCATGTATACGATTTTTATAAAAGCAGTTAAATCCCTTCATGGACGCACTGAAATCGGAACAGAAATTTGTTTCCTGTATACAAATGCAGAATGAATTTAACTCATTCATAATTAATTTAATATTTTCTAGTCTTTTATAATAACTATTGACATTCCATTGTAAAATGTTCATATTTTTGTTTCTAAGTAATATATAATATATAAAAAAAAAAAATTGGTAGTGTTGAAATAAATTAAGTTTTTAACGTAGAAATAGGATCCAAAATTCCATGTAACTTACTAGACAATCGCGAACATCTATTTTTTAAACTAGTATTTAATTTTCCATGTAGTATATTGCACATTTTGATTAAGTCTTTAATGTTATCTGTGTAAGTATAAACTATTTCTTTTATATTCTTCTTTCCTTTGGTGTTATCTAACAAACTTATAAGCCTATCAATATCTATTGGAAAAACTTCTTTTTCTGAGTTCATAATATTATCTTTTATTTCTCTCCAGGTGTCTTCGTCAGATCTTGTGTCTGTCTTTTTAAGTTTCTTTTTTGATTTTTTCTTTATTTCTGTTTCTTCAAGTGATGTAGTGCTGTATGAGTCATCATCAGTCTCCAAAACTTCCATTGACTTTTTCATTACGTTGGTAGGTTTAATAGTTTCCGCTTTCGAAGACTCACTGGTGCTTGGTGAATGGGTGCGTTTTATTCGTTTCTGGTCAGTTTGAGGCTCATATATTACATCTACTTTAGGGTTAACTATAGGCGTTGTTTCTAAATTGTTATAGTCAAAAATTCTGTCCTGAATGGTTATTGTTTTTCCTACTTCAGCGTCTTGGTGTGTAATTGTGCACTTTACTTCAGTCTTTGGGCAATTTTTTGCGATGTGACCGGTCGTATTGCATGAAAAACATTTAAGCAAATCAGATGATAGGTAAATCCAATAATTTGTACCATCAAAGTTTACTTGGAAGGATTCTGGAAGATGCCTTTCATCCTCTGGATTGATGTATAATTGTCTCCTAAAGCTCAAGATATGTGAGAATCCAGGATCTGGAACACCAATTTTAACAAAAGAAATAGGTGACAAAATTTGAATTTTTAATTCTTTAAACTTTTCTTCTATGACATAATTTGGAATCACTGGGCAAACATTTGATAAAACTATGCGTTTATTCCTAGTAATTAATGGTTTTATCTCCAACAATATATTTTTAACCGTTATTTTCTTTTTAACGTCAATAAGATCATCCGCTGTTTTTTTGGAGTCTAGGTAAATACAAATTCTAGCATTCGATATTCTCGATACAAATCTTATCGACGAAGCAGGTATCAAGGCTGTCAACGAAACGAGATATTCCCTTATTGCTATCCCATCGATGGAGTCTAATATAATTGCTTGGTCTTTTCTTGGAAATGACAGTGAAGAGGTCACATTGGCATAACTTGTATGTTTAGGTACCAGTTGCGGTATCACGGTGGGTTGAGATGATACGGTGGGTGTAGACATGACGGTGGGTTGAAGATCTTGTTGGGGTTCAAACATTATGATACTAAGGGACTCCTGTTGCCAGGAGTGCCCTTATCACTTGTTTGTAAACACTCGTGTAAAAACAACTGCGATAGGTATCTATTCTAATAACTCGATTACGTACAAGTCGAGCGCCGCAGAGCAATACGTGCGTCCGCTGGAACAACCCGCGCGTTACTGTGTATGACGATTTTATTTTCCAAAAATATTAATAATCTTTTATTATTTTAATAAAAAAGTTGTTTTTTTTGTTCACTAATTATCATGGTTAATCATTAGAAACTCTAAGCCATCCGATTTATTCTTAGTGGAAACAAGCCTATTAATTACCCTTCAATAGTGTGTGTAAATGACAAAATGACATTGTAATCTGACCACAACATTGGTAATACTGTATTGATTTGAATACAGAATTATATGTAAGTATAACACATAAAGTACTACTGAATATACTTTATTGAAAAAAAACTTATAATAATAATATTATTATCTATGGATGCTTCACACAACTCACTACGTCAGTCCGGCCCCGTGGTAAGTATCCGAATATACAACCGAAACATACCTACATAATATTATCTTTAGGATTCTTATTTTTTATTATATAATTAACATATCCGATACACATTTGGAACCCCAGGAACATTGAAAACTCTTTGTTCCCTCGGCGGGATTCGAACCTACCTAGCGGGACCTACGGCTTGAGCGCAAACCACTGAGCCACAGAGGCCGTATTTTTTTAAATAGAGAAGAAAACTATATACGTAGTAAATAATATTTATATTTCATACTATGTTTGTGACATAAAAGTTCAACTCGTATATATGTACCCCCTTACTTATATAACTATTTACACAACGGATAACTTAAACAACGTTGCCGATACGCTGAAAATGTCACTTGATAGAAAAAGATAGCAATGTTGTTTAAGTTATGCGAGTTAGCGATAGGTACGTGTTATTTTAAATATGTTACAATTAACATTAATTGCCCGCCTCTTCGCCCGCGTGAAATTGGGTTTTAAACTTTCATCCCCTTTTCTACACACCGACCACAATTTTAGAAAACGCTGAAATACGTAAATAATTATTTTTTCCGTACTCTCAATTCATACGAAATATCATGCAAATATGTCCAAGGAATAAAAAGTTTAATACTAACTTTTATTACCTATTTCCTTCCTTAGTGGATGCCTACGTCATATGAGAAATGCGCATGCAAAATTTCAAATTTCTAGCCTTAAGGGTTTGGCTTGGGCGTTGATACATCAGTCAATGAGTTTTGACTTTTATATATATATAGATAGAACAGAATGAAATGATATTCTTGGAAGCAGTCTCCAATTTAGTTTACCTGCTTGACTAAAAAGAAGTACCTGAAGCTTTATTCCTTAAGTTTGGTGATTTTTTTTTTCTCGGAAAATCCCAAATGCTTGGCCATTAACATGAAAATAAAGTTGGGATCGTGTAACCCAATTAAACTGAGTTGGTCTAACCGTAATGAATTTACCGCACACACTTCGCTTTTTGTGGATATTCCATTAGTAGAGAAAAACTCTGCTTATAAATAAATCACTTTATTCACGTTACTATCTGTTTTATTTGATAGTCGACATGTCCCGCGACGACGAACGCGCAAAAGTGAATCACGTGGGAACCGTACCGTAAAAGTTTGTCATTCTCCTTGGTATTCGTGGCAAATTTCATCATAATCAGCCAAATCCTTACATACAAAATCCAACATACAAATCCTTATGATATTAGTATATATTATACATGGTATACCTAACCGACCGACCCGCAGTACGCTAGCGGGGCGGACTTGTATTCTTATCACATTACAAATAAATAACTACATTTAAAGAAAAAACTTTAACTCGACTACGTCCTACTGATTCCTACTAATATTATAAATGTGAAAGTTTGTGTGGATAGATTGATGGATAGTTTGTTACAATCGTACCAGTAACAATTGTAAAATCGGATCAGTAGTTTACGTGCTACGGAAGAACATACATACATACATAGCCTGTCAAAATCATTACCCTTCGTTTTGGCTTCGCCGTAGTCGGGTGACAAAGCACACAGCAGTGAGACTATTAGGCTGGAACTATACGACCCGGAATCCGGCGGTTCCGGGAAAATTCAGAGTACTGAAAATAGAACTCTGCGATACTACAATAGAATTGATTTGACAATTATGACACTGACATTTGACTCGAAACTCGTGTGTTCGATTTTCAGCTCTATTGTATTAGCGCAGAGTTCTATTTTCAATGCTTCTGAATTTTATTCCAGATCGTCCCAGCCTTAGTGGTCAGTGACGATGATGATTATGACGAATAATAAAACCGAGGTTTGTATGAACCTAAAAAAAAAATAGATGGAACCTAAAATTATCAACTATACTTGAATAGATGTTGCCCACGACTTCCTGCGCGCAAAAGGAAATCCCGCGGCAATCGTACATTTTATCGCGATGAAAAGTAGCCTTTGTCCTTCCCCGTGGCTACTCTGTATTCAAATAACATTAAATTATTTCAAACAAACAAATCTTTCCTCTTTATTATACTACAGTTTAAAGAATGTGTAACTTTTGGAAAAATAAAGATTATTATTAATAAATGAACATTACGCCTTAGCTTATTTGATATGTTGGAAAAGTCACTTGACAGACAAAGACGGCAACGTTGTTTAAGTTATCCGTTGTGAAAATATTTTTATTAGTAAGGGGGTATACCTACTCACCTAGTAGTTGTGAACAATAAGCTAAGGCGTAATGTTCATATAATAATAATAATAATAATCTTTATTTTTCCAAAAGTTACATGAGTTACTGCCTACTTTTAAGAAATAGATTCAAAGATTCAAATACTTTATTATCAAGCAAGTAGTGTACATAAGATAATACAACTCAGTGCCTTGTGCAGGCGTTAGCTTAAATTAAAACTTATGACATAAGTAGTACAGCAATATTTTTAAACATTTTCCAGTACGTATATATAGGTAAGAAGTAATATTTAATATAATTTTGTATGTAGTAGTATAAATAATAATATATTTTATGACTTTTCTTGCAACCTTGCTTAGTACCTACTGTTTATAAAATATTATTATTTATAAATATTAACCATGCCTATTTTTAAACCGGTCTGCAATCTGCATAAAGAACCATGAGAAAAAAATTATATTGAAATGAAAAATTATAAAACAACCGCTATAAAAATAAATACAGCACAAAGGTGCATATACATTAGTGATTAGACGACACGCGACATTTCACCGCAGAGAAGCGACTAAACGCGCCATGACCAATATATTTATTTTATTGTAGATACTTGTAACAGATATTGCAAAACTGTGAAATATATTTCGGAAGGACTAAGCTTACAAGCGCCCTAAAGGCTTTAATAATAAGCTTTCGAGTTGATTGGTGTAGCTTTGACTTATGGTTGATAGTAAAATAATAATATATTTAAATTATAATCAGGCGGCATAGTCAGTATGGCCCTTCTGGGGGTTTGACACAATTTAACGTTTGTCAATCTGTCTTTCACATTCCATGAACAACATCTACATTTTAATTGCGTATATAAGAAGCAAAAGAAAACATAAAATTGCTACTTATTAATTAAATTAATTATGGTTGAATTTCGATCACTGGGTGACCACTAGGCAGTAGGCACCAATTTACAAAACGCGGCATAAATTAATTATTACTTATGATCTACCAACGCGACGGTCAACGACATTATTCTATACTGTGAATTAAGTAAGTCGCGTCGATTCAGCCGTGTCGCGTCGTGTCGCCGCGTGCAGATGCGCCTTTAATCATATTATGCATGACTTACCACTACCCTCGCGACTATAATTCCTGGCGTGTATGGGCTATAAACTCGCTTTCTTTGTTTCATTTATTGATATAATAATTATTATTTATTTTCACTGAGGACGCATTGCGATTTTATTGAAGAAATGTCCATTTAAACAGTAAATAATAACTAAAGGGACATCCTGACCATCCAGTCATCAAATTCAGCGTCAGTACATAAGGCCGACCGACATAAATTAAGTGTTAATCGTGTTGTAATTTTTGCCTACCGCTTAAATTTTACATTGACACTATTGACAGACTGCTGGATATTCAGGCTGGATAGTTAGGATAGCCCATAAAAGGCCATACTGACCGTCCAGCCTGCGAATCCAATGCCGCATCCTTGAAGCCTGCAAATCCAGCACCGGTACTAATAGCCGTCAATAGTGTAAATCATTTCTAATTTTTGCCTACAAGTTCGCTTCAAGGCCGCGGCCTGGGATTTACAGGCTGGACAGTGAGTTAGGCACTTTATTTTGATAATTAATAATGGCATAACACAAGTATAGAAAGAGATGTGAACGAACAACATATAAATGTAAAAGTAGTTAGAATTACGTAGAAAGGTACAGGTAGAACAAGTACTCAGCTTCTTGAAAATAAGTACCAAGCCTATGACTTAAACTACTGATCCAATTTTAATGAATGCGGTGTCCATTGATTCGTAATTTTCGTAATAGTGACCCCGGTAAGGCCTCCCCCACCACACCCCCCCATTTATGCGGGCGCTGCTCGCGCCACTCACACGCCCGAGGAACGCGCACGCCTAATGTGGGGGAGGCCTTACCGGGGTCACTAATACGAAAATTACGAATCTATTGACACCGCATTCATTAAAATTGGATCAGTAGTTTATGCGTTACGATCCATAATTATATAGACTCCCTAAATCCTGAGTCTTATTTTAGTTTCGACGTAGTTGGGTACAAATACAATACTTATCAATATTACTTACGTATTTTTTCTTAAATAATAATAACAATAATATAATTAATGCATAAAACATATTATGCAACGCTTCGTGCGCCGCGATCTGACATTCGAACATTAGTAATTTAATGTATTCTTTGGTATAGCAATAAATTGGAAAACGTAACACAGGACAGACGGTACTTACAGGCTCTAGGAGAGGCCTATGCCTAACGAGGCAATGCTATCTATCAGTTTGCTAGGTACTCTGCCAGATGGGAACGACCTGGGGAAGTTTTTCTATTTATAGATATTTTAGACATAAAATCTATTTATACATATTTGTAGATAAGTCTTCTTATTTTTAAATATTAGTTTTCTATAAAGTATTAAATAATTATGTATATATAATGTATGTATAACTTTTGTAAAGATTGTTAAATTTAGGCTTTGTCAAAAATGAAACACTCACACACACGTAACTTACTCGTTTGCTAACACTAACACGTATAAAAACTCGTTATTACAACTCGTAATTAAAACTCGTAATTAAACTCTTAAATAGAAATACAGTAAGATTTTTTTTTCGAAAGGATCTACGCTAAGGGTCGGGGTAAGATCGCTGTAGCTACGTCGGACTATATCTAGCCTGGTGGCTAGTTGATTAGGTAAGAGACGATGGGAGGGTTTGACCCTCCCTAACATCACCCGGGTGATGTTCAGACCGGATATTGGGGACAGCTACGGGTTGTAAGCTATTATTATGACAGGAGAGACGCGGGTCTCTCCTGCTAAGGGGTTTGACCCCTCCCTCACTCTCTGAGGAGTGAGGCTACTCGCGCGCGGTAGCAAGAACTAACGGCGTGCGAGTTATTGCGATAGAGGAGCTCGATTAATTATCGGTTACGGTACTGAGAGGGCCGTCCCTCTCCCCTTCCGCGTACGGTAGGGATGACTCGTGCGCGTTAAGTCCTAATGTCGATGAGGTTCGCGGTATTGGTAGAGCTCTCTATATCAATATCGCGGTCGTGGTCACTATTTTGAAGTGTACCTACTAGAAAAGGAAGGAAAGAAAGAAATAAGGAAGGGTTACTAGGATGCGAACTCGAACTCGGGTTCGGGTTCGGTCCCGTGTTAGGGTCGGTCTGTACGTCTGTACGTATTGTCGTGTCGGATGTGGGACCTCGGGGTAGGCGCCTGCGTCGACCCCGGTGCGATACTAACCTCGCGGGTGCGTGTGATTTGTGTTTACGTAACTGTACACAGTACGTTACGTATTTTGTGATCGGGTCGATGGGATCGGCTAAGATATGCTTAGGCCGCTTGTACGGGTGTCGGAAAGTCTGTGTGTCCAGGGCCTTTTGGATAAGGGGGTTTGGATGATTTTTGCCTTTATCAAAGAATCTCTCTACGAGTCCCTTGATATAGGCTTTAATGGTGATGAGTTCGCAGTCTCTATGCAAGTCGATGTTCGCATGTAATAGGGGGTTCCTGTTGCCATGCGTAGAAACCGGTTTTGGACTATTTGCAATCGGTCCAATTGAGACTCGCTTATTTGTGCGAAAGAGACGCGGATGAAGAGAGGCGGATATAATTCGTAGAGTACAAATTACGCTTTACGTAATGTATTACTGATGTGACTCGAAAACGTCATCGACTTGTTTAGTACTACGCCGAAATATTTGACTTGTTTTGTTTTTGATTTGAGTGACCTCAGGGATTATGTTGCCGTACAGGCTTATAGGGCTCATTATTTTACGGGCTCATGTACGCTTTTTTGAGTATTTTTTGTCGAATTGGATGGCGTGACTTTTGTCGGGATTAACTTCGATTCTCCATTTGAAGAACCATTTACCGAGAGCGGTAACTGACTCTTGGAGGTTTTTAGACGCGGTACAGGGACGTATGTGGCAATAATAAAGATCTTTGTCATCCGCGAACATAGCTAATTGCACAATTGCGTGTTTGGAGATGTCGCTAGTGTACAGGTTATATAGGGAGGGTGAGAGGACCGAGCCCTGCGGTACTCCCGCCTTCATATATCTTGGCGACGACAGTGCGCCTTCTACGCGAAAACGAAATTTGCGATTTTTAAGAAAATTACTGATTAATAAAACAAGATTATAAAACAAGATTATAATCCATTTGATAAAGTTTGTATAACAAACCGTTATGCCAAATTTTAATCAAAAGCTTTTGCAATGTCAAAGAATACGGCTCATGTCGTCTTCCTGTCGTTTTTGCTAGTAATTATATACTCCATTAAGCGGTGTACTTGAGCGGGACAGCTGTGCATTTTGCGAAAGGCAAACTGCTCGTCTGGAAGGAGTTTTTTATCGGTTATGACGTCAATGAGGCGCCTTTTTATTACTCTTTCATAGACTTTTCCAAGGGAGCTAATGAGACTAATTGGTCGGTAGCTACCAGGTGCCTTCCGGGGTTTCCCCGGTTTGTGTATACCTATGACAATAGCTACTTTCCAAATGTCTGGAAATGAACATCCTACTAGGAGGGCGTTAAAGATGTTCACTAGAAGTTGAATTAGCTCGGACGGTAACATTTTAAGTGTTTTGTGTGAAATACCGCCATGGCCTGGGGCCTTTTTGGCATTCATACACTTAATAATGTTATTGACCTCCTCCGTATCCACCATCCTCACCCTATCGTCATCAGGTGGCCTCGAGAGTCGGCTGTTGACCTCGCTATTCACTAAGCTAAGGTGCTCGGGATCAATCGGTAGAGTACTCGGCCGGCACTGTTGTTCGAAATTATCAGCTAGGCATTCGGTCTTCGAGTGCATGATGACGATTTGGTCTGTCTAACGGGGGCATGTCGCTCTCCATGTTATTTTTGAGGGCCTTCGCGAGTGGCCAGTACGCCACGTGTATTGACCTGACGGTTCTAAATCACTGAGAAGTCGATCCCAACTCTCGGCTTTGTGCTGTTTAATCTTAAACTTTACTTCCCTTTCGTAGTGACGGAGGGATTTCCTTCACTCTTCCGACGGGTAGCGATCATATGTGCGTTTGGCCGCATTCCGGAGTCTGATGGACTCCTTTATGTCCTCAGGGAGGGGCCAACGGCCCTTGGGTGTCGTTGGCACCTCCCTAGATGAGTTTTCTATGGTCGCTACCAGGTGATCGGTCAAGTGGGAGGCGGCCTCTATGGCTGTCTCTTTACTATCTATAGTATCGCAAATGTTATCGAGGTGACTAGATTGGAGGACTTTGATGTTCTCCACTAATAATTTATAGTCTATGATCTTCCTAGTACTAGAATTGTTGAGGCTTAAGACTACCAAGTGTAATCGTAACCGGTCTGTGGTCCGAGTTAAGCTCGTGGAGAGTCTCAATATAGATATTGAGAGAAACATTTTTGACTAACGCTATGTCTATCGTACTAGGATCGCGTATGACACTGTTGATGTTTTTATTAGTGTCATAGCGAGTGGGGTCAGTGGGAGCTAAAAATGCAAAGTTAAGAGTATCGGTTAATCTACAGAGAATGTTGCCGTTTCTATTGTTACGTACGTTGCCCCACTCAGTGTGCTTGCAATTTAGGTCGCCGGCAATGATGACAGCGTTGCCTAAGTTAAATAGCGATTGTAAATCGCTAGAATATAATTATCCGTGGTCCGTGACCTGACATGCTAATGTGGCAAATAGATGTCTCTAAAGTTAATAATGGTGGTGGCTCTAAGGAAACACAATGTAAGGATTTTTATAGTAGATAACCACCAGTACCATTACCACCGAGTTGGGATCGAGTTCTATCGTTTCTAACTATTTTGTAGTTTGCTATTTTAGGGCTCCTCATACTAGGTTTTAAAAATGTCTCCTGCACTAGAAGAATGTCGACATTTTGCCTGCTTACAAAATCGCGAATTTCGCTTATGTTATTCCTAATGCCGTTCGTGTTGAACGACACTACGCGTAACGAGTGCGGCTTTGGCCTTCCCGAAGGCTCCTTAATTACAGTCGGGGGAAAGCGCCTTGATCTTACTGATCAAGACTTGATGGTCTGACAAAGCTTGGATGCGGACTGTGGCCGACACTTTTAGCTTTGTGGCTTTGTGGCCACGAATGAGAGGTGGGCAGTGTAACTGGGAGTCGGGGGGGGGGGGGGGGGGGGGGGGGCGTGGCCTTAGGCGCTTTGGGCGCGGAGGGCATGGCCTTACTAGGAAGAGTGAGGAAAACCGCTAAATTAGAAGTAAGATTCTGCGTGGATTTGGTCCACGCAGGTTGGGAGGGTAGGGGGGCAGGGACGAATCTCTGCTTTGCATATGTGGTGCAATACGCTTTTTTACTTTTGGTGTTTTTTCGCACCCTCTGTAATTGGCGGGGTGACCTTGGGTCTTACAGAGAACACAGCTGGGGAGTTCAGTTTTCTCAACTGGGCTCCTTCGGGGACAGTCAGAGGTGCCGTGGTCTCCCAAGCACTTACGCAACGCAAGCGCAACGCGGTCTAGCTTGGCAATTACGTGCCGGTGCCCGTAAACTTGGCAGCGGTGGCACTGGCCAGGGATACTCCTTTTACGGGGGGGGCTCGACACAGATGTGACAAATGGCTCGGATATTAAAGATGTCCTTGACCTCTGGTGAAAGAGGAAGGGTTACGAGTACCATATTGTTCAACATAAATATGATGTAATTAAAACGAAATTAATAAGTCAAATTAGACTCGGTCAAACGATAGCGCGATCTAGAAAAACCGCCCTATGGCATAGTGACATCTAACGTTGGCATTGAAACTAATACAATATATTGATAACATCACCATTCAAGCTGTACAGCGCCATCTATCGCAAGACCAATTTTTATCTATTTTTAAACAATTATATTTCTTTTAGTTTATTTATATCCAATCACATACAATACTTACAATTTTACACAGGCTTGTTTTTATTTTCATTACAAATAAAGATCAAACAGGTATAAATAGAGATCAGTGCATTCAACAATAACAATAATTTATATGACATTATTGAACTGCAAAACTAAAACTGTGTAGGACGCAACTGACATTATTATTTTGGGTATCAAAGACATGTCGATGTTTAGAACTCCGACAACTTGAATCTTGATCGAATTCCTTGAAATACAACGAAAAAATGTTCTTGACTCTTCGAAACTCCTTTTGTCACCTGAAATGTTTTAATTCAAAAGTTATTAGTTTCGTAATAATATAATGCGCTAATGCTGAAATTATTTTAAACCGATGAATGGAAATTTTGTATGAAATCAGGCACTTATAGCCCGAAAAGATTTGTATGAAATAGGGAAAATGCATTTGTTGTAAATCAGCAAAACATCTTAAATTTTCCGAAAGGCAACGTAAATATGGACCGAAAAATAAAAAGTACAGTAAACAGTTGTTAAATTAAAAAGTTGCAGGACTAAATAAAACGACATTTTTTACTATGATTGAAGAACGAAAATACTGTTCAAATCCTATTTTAATTGTGACATTTTTTGTTAAAACATAAGCCCCCTTACTATTAAAATATTGAAACAGTGGATAAGTTATAGAATGTTTTGTCTTTGTCTGATACGTGGAAAAAGTCGCTTGGCATACAAGGACAAAACGTTGTATTGCTTATCCGTTGTGCAAATATTTTTATTAGTAAGGGGGAAAGTATTTAAGTTAATAAAATTCAATTTCGTATTTATCTTCATATATTTTCAACTGCTGTGTCGTCACTCATGCATTTTTTTTTTGTAAAGAGCGTTTTTAATGCTCGCTAACAATCTCACTTTTGTGATGACTGTATTTCGTCAACGGTTGGTCGTAGATATTATTGAAAAGACCATATTTCCTGGCTTATAAGTTAATATGTACTTTTCGATTAGCCAAGAAAAAAAACTATGCATGTTCATTAGGTCGTCCGTTAGGCGACATTTTACAGCCCGGACTGGAACGTGTGACAAACACGTTTCAGTAGGAAATACAGACTATCGTTTTACGCTGACGTTTAGACGGCCTCTGTGGTTGCATCTCGGTGGAGCGCATCGGCGCTCAAGAGCGGCGGTCGCGGGTTCTAATCCCGAGGAGAAAACAAAAAAAAAAGGTTTCAATGTTCCTGGGTCATGACATGACGTGTATTAAATATGTTTGTAATATTATAAAAATCTAATATATATGTTTTATGTATGTATAGTATCAAAGTATTAAATATACTTCCCGTTGTCTGGTCCCCGTAACACAAGTTCTTCGGATACTTAGCACGGGGCCAGACTGACGTGGTGTGAAGCATCCACATATATTATTAATATTAATAATAATAAAAACAGAGGATAACTGAAACTAATAGTACTAGGGAAAAGGTGGCGCTTTACTTAGTACAAAGTTGATCATATTCCTCCCCAGTGTTTGTCGGAGGTTGTTAACGTTGTTTCTGATCCTCTGCGCGCTCCAGCATAGTCCGGACAGCGACAGGCAGTACAGAAAAAAACGTGTAAACAATATCATCGCTTTTGGCAACAAAACATCATCCTGGAAAACCAGAAACATATTTTAAGCTCGCATATCACCTACTGATCGAAACATCAACTCTCGGACCTCGAATCTCGATTCTGTTCGCGCTGTGTCATTCGCATAGACGAAAAATCAAGCACGCGCGAGCGGGACAGACTGACAATCAAACTCGAGAGACTCGAGATTCGAGGCACGAGAATTGGGGCCCAGCCCCTACCATGATCGCGCGTAGGAACGTCGTAACGACACGACATAACTAAACACTTGGCACATTTGTCAACAAATCTACTGGCGCAAGCTAAAATGGCTATATACATATATAAAATTTCCTAATTGTCAAGCAATAACTTTAATGTAATAAATCTCAAATATATGCCTAAAATAAGTTGTTGTAACATCATCAGCAATACTTTCATAAGATATATATATTTCAAAAATATTATTGTTTCGCAAAATTTACTTACAATGATAATATCCATAGCAGATGTAAGTCTGTACAGCGAGAGAAGGTAGTAAATAGTCTGGTATATAATAGACATCAAGAGCTGAAAAAGAAAATGATTTGGCGGTGCGCGTTGTAGGTACTCTAACGAACAATGTACTAATTAAGTCACCCCAGAATTGTGAAGCTGTGAGCGAGCTGATGATCATTTACAGCTAAGAACACTTTTGATCACGTCAGCTTTCAAACGAAAAAATCTCATCTTAATTGGACCTTTCGTTTAGGAGCTACGATGTCACTTATACCACCACTCTTTTTGCACCGGGTATTAAAAATACTAATATCACAAAAGATATTAGTAATAGCGTAGAAATAAAAAAAATATTCAAACATACTTGTAAACCAAAAACCGTGCTTATGAGTTGACTACATTCTCTGATGTTTCTGTACACGTCCATGTATCTATTTAGAACGCATGGGGCTGCCAGCGGCTCCTCTATCTGTAGCTCTACCAGAGATGGTGAGCTTCTATTGAAAAAATCATCATCATCGTCATCGCTCCTCGTACAATCTTGTGTAATGCATTCTATTTGTTTGCTTATAATGTCTAATATATTAATTAGAAGAACAATTTCAATCATGTATCGCAAGAAAAAAGTTTCACGTAATATTGTAACAAATTTTACGGAATATAACGCATCAATATTAGCAAGTCTTATGTAGGACATAACACTTGCCACGACCACAGAGAAGATCCACAAAGTTAGAGAAAACATATTTATTTTGCGTAATACTTTCTTTTCACATTTAAGTTTCTCGTTGTTTTCCGATATAAGTGTTTGAAGAAGTTGGAACTTTTTTGAGTAGTAGCATGTAGAAATCATTATGATTACTGTAAGTAATCCATGGACGAAATTTAATATTTGGTAATATAGACTTTGGGTTTTATAATAAATGATATAACAGAATAGAAAAATATGTGCGGCCATTTCGATACACATTGAAAGTATAACGAAAGACTGTTTCTTTTTAGAACAGTTAGAAAAGTTTCTAAATATCATTAAGCTTTTTTCACAGGAGATAAATATGTTTAAGCTTTTATTTTCCATACTTTTGAAACAGCTGCACACTTCATCGAATATCAAATCAAATAATAGAACTGACATGTGAAATCGATCATGTAAACGTACGACGTCAAGCGAAAGGGTCAATACTCACAGAAACAAAATGCAACGCAACCCGGCGCTGTGTTTTAAGATAGCTGTTCAAATTGAACTTTATTCGTATACAAAAAGATACACGTTTCATCGTAAGAGTTCGAATCATAAGGGGCCCATACATGGTCCGGTCTGCCTTCAGTTCGGCCTGAACGGATGCAAAATCGTGTCGTGTGTGTGCTCGAATCCGTTCAGGCCGAACTGACGTCAGTTGGGTCGGATGCGATTTTTTCTTTATTAAATTCTGATTGAAACAATCGGCCTCTCGTCTGTGGCTGCCTTTAAGTTGCACCGCGCTGCACATCGCAATTGCAGTGTATGACTGATGTCATAATAAGGAACCTGTAACTTTTTGTGTACCTAGTGAATAAAGTTCAATTTTGAATAGCTATCTTAAAAATGGAGCCCCGCGTAGCGTTTCGTTTCGTAGCAGTGTGAACTGACCCTAAGTAATACTTACAATATAATTAACTGATCGCATCAGTTACTAGCTATTGCTAGCTTTAATAAATAAAAATAATCTTCTTCTTTTACATAAAAATGGATTGCAATTACAATGTCTCGAAACAACTCGAGAATGGCTGGTCCGATTTGGCTAATTTCGATTTTGAAATAATTGTAGAAGTTCAGGGAAGGTTCAAAGTCAGAGAAATTATGAAAAAATAACCTAACCTAACCACGAGCATGTCAAAGTAGGGTTCCCTAACTATCACCGTGTAATAGGTTTTTTCAAATTAATTCTAAAGTTACTGGCAACCTACAAACAATTTTGGAGGCTGATTACTCGAAAATGGTCGACTTTGTAAAAAAGTCATGTATGAAACCTTGTCTTTATTTTAAAAGACCTATTCAACAATGGAGTGGAATGAAAAAATATTTTTCATCCCCACTTTACATGTATGGAGAGCCCTAAAATATAAAATTATTATTATTTTATGATGCCAAAACCGAGATCTATACACAATCTATAACTATACAATTTTTCATCCATTTATATTCATAATTACAGAAGCTAGAAGCGCGGACGGACAGAGCGAAACTATAAGGGTTCCTTGTGTATTACGGAACGGAACGGAGGACCCTTCCGGTAATGATTTTGGCAATCTATGTATGTATGTATGTTTGTTCCCTCGTAGCGTCTAGGTCCGATTATAATAAATAAGGTGTCAATAGATTCGTAATGATGACGCGGATAACAAAGGCTATATAATATTATACCATCTAAAAAAATTTACCGAGATAATCATCACGTCGTGTTTGGTATCAAAAGAAAGGTCTTGGTAAGTACACCACAGAAATGTATATATTTTACTATACATATTTGTGGCGTGCTTGCACAGATATGTCAAACTACACGTTTAAAATGGGGTCGTACAAACCCAGTTGAGCAATTTTCGAATATTACGTAATATAAGACTATAAATATGTAACTTTTATATTATACATATTATTTTACCTTCATAGAATATATTTTATTTTATAAATATTATCTCCTATACTGTATCGGATCCGGATCACCATTGGCCTCGAACTCAAGGGCCACATCGCCGATGGACACCACCACGGCAACTACCGCAACACCCGCACTGAACGTGTCTTCGCCGCCGCCTCCATCCGCCCCCCGCTGTCCGCCACTCATTGTGGAAAAGCTGGAGGACTGGGTGAGTCACTTCAGCCACCTGGCGGAGCTCCTTGGCCACCCTCTCAACGCGAAGTCGCTGGGCCAAGGGGTTAAATTTAACCCTAAAGGAGAGAGGGAACACCGCTGCGTTCAAAAATACCTGGACGAACTAAGTAAGACCAAGCACGTCAGCTGGTACTCTTACGCGCTCCCGCAGGACCGTGGACTCAAGATAGGTTCTTCCATCCTCCACGGCATACCGATTAACACTCCCACAGACGCAATTGCCGCTGCACTCACCAGGAAGGGCTTCGAAGTGGAGCACGTGTCCCGGATCCTAGCCAGGAAGGATCGCCACGGGTGCTCATACTTTGTGCTGCTGAAACGCACCCCGGACCTAGTCCCCGGGATATACCAGCTGACGGAGCTATTTAATATGCCAGGTATTAAAGTGGGAGCCTGGCGCGGTAAGAACGGCCCCGCCCAATGTCATCGCTGCAAGCAATTCAGGCACTCAAGCCGGAACTGCCACCGTAGGCTGGCGTGCGTCACCAATCGCGCATCCAACCGGGTAAGTCGTGACCCACCCATCACCGAGAAAGTGGTCCCCCCACCACCACCTACGGCCACATCCCTTATGGCCGAGGCAAATGACCCCACCCCTCGTCCCTCGTCTTCCACTGTCCCCGCCCCTTCAGCGCGGAAACAGAAAAGAAGAAAGAGAACGAAGAAGGGCCTCAAGTCCGGAGCCACTTCAACGGCTGCAACGGACTCCGAATTCAAGCCCCTCGCACTACCGCTCCCTAATGTTGAAGACGTTCTGTCGCCCCCCCCCCCCCCTTTACCCCAGCGCACCCCGCACATCCCACGCACTTCACGTGCATCGCACACTGTTCCGTCGGCCACTACAACTACCGAAATGGCCGAGGTTGCCACCGAGCCTGCAAATCCAGCAGCAGCTGCCGCCACCTTTCCAGCTATCGCTCCACCGCCCTCTCAGCGTCGTACTAGGAGGGAGGCCCCTGAGGCCTCTGAATCCACTGCTCAGCTTATCCAAGCACTCTTCTCCCTGGCCATGGATACTTATTTTAAAATCCAGGCCGGGGATGTCATTTTTCAAAGTCTACTGTCGGCTCTCCCTGAAGGGGCCTCCCTCATCTCAAAACTGATTTCCCAATGGCTTCCAACGCCCTAACCGCACTAAAAATCGTTCATTGGAACGTCCGAGGGGTTCGCAGAAAAGTGGCCCCGATCCGTCACCTCTTTAGGGAGTACGAGATAGACGTCGCTCTCCTAAGCGAAACCCTTCTCTCAACCCGGATCGTTTTCATGTCCCTGGATATATAACATACCGCCAGGACTACCTAGGAGGAGAAAAAGTGTGCAGAGGCCTTGCTGTCTTGGTCGGCAGGAGGCTCCTCCACCAACTCCTCCCAACCCCTTCGGTATCATCCCTTTATGCGCTGGGCATCTAAGTGTCACTCGGCACCCACCGTACTCGCATATTCGCGTGCTATAAGCCCCCGGGGTCACATTTAGATATCTCCGACATCCACAGGCTCATATCAGATAAGCCGACTGTGATTGCCAGAGATCTAAATTGTAAACACACCGAGTGGGGCTCCCGCACGTCCAATGCGGACGGCAGACATCTGCTCGCCGACTCCGAGTAAGTTGGGTATACGGTGGTGGGTACATACACCCCTTCGACGTGGCCCATGGCTCAGACTATCTTCCGGTCTTGGCCATATTCCGAGCTTCCCCGGTAAGTGTACCCCCTCTCCCCTCCTACCCGGTTCGCGACTGGATGCCTTCTCTTTTTTTCCATTCCCCTAACTTCAGGGCTTGTTTTTTGTCATATTTTTAATTTTTTGCTCTTTTTTAATCTTTTTCTTGGTGCCTTCTCTTTGCAGCTGCACGAAAATATGCCAAATTTCCCGGTGAACTCTGCAGAAACCGTCGAAGCCATGACGCTGCAGATCACCGGGGCGATTGTAGCTACAATAGACTGCCGCCAACACAAGCGGCCCCCCCTTCCACGCCACATAGCCGACTTGATCGCCGAGAAGAAGCGCCTGCGATGTCGATCGCAGCTCACACGATGCCTAGCAGTAAAGACGCAGCACAACCGCCTCACCGCAGAGGTAAAATCTCGCTTCGCTCAAATTAATTATCCTAAAGAGTTTTTAGCATTATCTATCAGTATGGAAACTTACAAGTTTCCACCTCCTATAGTTTAAAAATGCCAGGGGGGACAAACTTATTATTTATGGGGCCGATTACTCGAAAATGATCGACTTTGTAAAAAAGTCATGTGTGGTATGAAACCTAAAATATCAGTCGTACCTAAGCCCGAAAAGCTATTTAACAACAACTAAAATTACACCTTCTTAAAGTAGACATAATTTATTAATAAAATTCAAATACGTGCTTTTTGAAGAAAAGCCAGTATTAAGTTACAGATCGCTTGATAATAGCCGCAAGTTGCAACGATAACCACCACCATAGGCACCCGCCATTACTAGAGGAGTAAAGCTGGGACTACTCCTATATTATCTCCTTCCAGATCGGAAACCGGAAGGCCGTATAAAATTCTGAGCATTGAAAATAGAACTCTGCGCTAATACAATAGAGTTGAAAATCGAACACATGAGTGTGGAGTCAAATGTCAATGTCATATATTATGACAGCTCGACAGTCAAAACTTCCATTTTCAACTCTATTGTACTAACGCAGATTTCTATTATCAGTGCTCTGAATTTTCACCGGCGTTCCGGATTCCGGAGCATATACCTAGTCCGAGACTGGTGCATCGCCGGTCTTTTTATTCTCTTGGGCCTACGGTACCCTCAAATTATAGCTATTTATATAACATTATTAAACTGCAAGACCAACACAGTATACGACGCAATTAACATTACTATTTTGGGTTGCTTCCCAGTGTCACATCGACATTTATAAATCCGAACGCTTGAATTTTTATATGATTCCTTGTGTTACACCGTAAAAATGTCCTTGTATCTTCAAACCTTCTTCTGTTACCTGCAACATTTTGTGTAGTTTTCTTAACAGCAATATAGTATAAACCATTGCCAGTCTCAAGTTAAAAAGGCAGAAAAATTTAATTTCCGTTTCAGTTTTCATCACCGTTTTAAGGTATAGTTAGGTAAGGTATAGTTTTAAGGGAAGACCCCCCGCGGCAGAACGCAGGGAAAACCCGAGGTGGCAAGGGAATGATGATGATGGCGAGGATCGCGGGCGGCCAAGACCTGCGGCCGACTCCGGCGACGCGTAGGGTCCTGGTCCGGGGACCAGGAAGCATGTATGGATCCACTCCCACACGCGCCGCTTTTGCCGACCACGGACACAACCGAACTGAGAAAGGAGGGGGTGGGGGGAAAGGTGTTCCCGAGAGAACTTTTAATGTCGGGGGGGAAAAAGGCTGCCACGGGGTTGACGTGTTGGGCAATAGGGCTGCCCCACGTCATACTCCGGGCGCACTAGAAGTATTTGCGCCGGTTTTTATAAACGACGCGGGGTAGGGGAGGGGAGGCATCGATCCAACGGTGCTTGTAGGGGGGCGCACCGCACATGGGGGCGTCTCAGCAGCGTGGCTCCGAGATGCTCCCTGCGTCTGGTGTCTGCGTGAGCGGTTGCCCAGTTCGGCGAGTCTGGCCCTAATCTCTTCGGTGTCCGTTGATTGCCCGTTCCTGCGGCAGCGAGTAGGAGAAGCAGGAGGCTTGTCCTTGCTTCTCCAGGTCCTTTAGGAAGCTCTTGACGACCCTGTATTCCGATTCGCTTTGGGGCATAAAGCGGATCCCACGGCCGATATACTTAGCATTTTGAGTGTGCCCCAATATGTCGCGAAGACGGCGGAAATGACACACCCAGTCGTCGATTTTCTCGGCGACCAGGGGCGGGTAGCGAGACGTAGTAGGGGGTGGTGACGTTCTAATTGTCGCCGACGCCGGAGCGGGGGGTCAGTAAATGTCTTCCTGTGGGCTGGTGGCACTCACCTCGGCGTAGGTCAGCTGGCGGTCGGTGTACCTGGCCGGTCGTGGTGCATGTAGATTGATGACTGGTAGCGGGAAAGTAGGCGCGCGGTAGTGATACTCGCGCGGCGAGCTTGAGCGGGTTTCTGTGGCCGCAGTGGGTGCGGCTTGGCGGTTGTCGCACGGCTGTGGGGCCGGCGAAACGTCAGGCGAACGCGGAGTGCTCGCGGTGGGCTGGTTTGGACCGCGCGGCTGAGAAGCCAGCGCGACGTGGTGGTGTCGCGGCTGAGGAACCGGCGAGGGGCGGGCTGAGCCCACGGTGGTGCGGGGTGTACCCGCTTGAAGGACGTTGTCAGGTCCGGGGTGTGCAGCAGGCTGGCGAGGGTCGCTCGCGTGCGCAGTACGGCGCGAAACGCGCATTGATTTGGCCGAACCCTTATCGGCTGTGCGGGGCGGGGGCCCAGACTCGCCGCAGGCCGCCGTCAGAGGGCATTGGGGCGGGGGGGTACCAGTACACCCCCGCGAGAATGCCGAAGGCGACCCGGGGCGGGCGGTGTCCTTTCCGTACCAGCTCGGTTCGGTGAGCAGGCGGTGGTGCGTGCGGTCCTGGGTCGAGCGTGAGCTGGACCTGGATGAGGCCGGGCTGTACGTCAACTCGGAGTCCGCACGAGAATAGTCCAGGTGGTCGCGGCGTAGTAGCCACGGATCATAGTCCGACGTGGTTACGCAAATAACATAAAAACACACGAGTCACGAAAAACAAGTAACAAGTGTACGTATCACAAAAACAAAAGGTACTCACACTTAACGTGGATAGACGATACACTAAGTGTACGCACACGAAGACGGTACACACACTAGTCACACACACTAGTAGGGGGGCTGTCGTGACCCAACGTTGAGCCAAGACTCAACCAAGGCCGGGGGGCCAAGAGCAGGGCAACTCCCCAGCAAGGCGCAAATCCACACCTTATTCTAATGAATAAGGTGGTAATTGACGATCGCTATCAGGAGTTTATAGGCACTGCACTAAAGGCGGGTCGGCACGTAGGGGCGCGTAGGCAGGGCTACGACGTAGCGAATACGGAACAACGGCTCAACGTATACGCTACGGAGCGACTGAGAACGCGCGCGCACTAGCGGAGACAGGACTATCCAAAGTGGAAAACCATAATAATATTCTTCTTTTAAATATAACGTGCGAGAGAATGAGATAATATCGACGCTTGAAAAGGAAAATTTACCAAGCGACATTTTGAGCGATATGCACACTGAAATAAGATTTTTTACATGGCCCTACTGGCGTATCGCTACGAGTTTGGTTGTCGCTTGGTAATTTAAAAAACCTCTTATTTTCACCGTTTTAGGCGACCAAGCGACTATAATTTTATCTATCTATTTACAAATTATTTTTACTTGGTCGACTTTAGATTTTAACATTTTGTACTTAGTAATCTTTGCCTTCATTTGAATTAATACAAATATTAAGTATTTTTTATCTTTCACTAACTAGGGTAGAAGTATTGCTTAAGAAATTTTGCCCGAAACTTATTCATTAATTGTCGTAATTTAAGCCGTTTTGACATACCTCATTTACATAGTCATAGCCGTTTAGTTTTTTTTTCTTAAATGCAATGTAATAAAAAATGTAATATAGTAGTATTGATCTTCCCGAAAAAGAATATGTTTTGTCGTTGGGTAATTTTTTACCTGCCGTTTTTTACTGTTTTTGTTACTTAGATAACTATTTCTGATGTGAAATTTTGTGTAAAAGTGTAAAAAGTTTATCCCTGTTACGTTGGTTATACGCGCAGCAAAGCGTATTCTGAATAGTTGTTGGTAACAAATTATCGATAAGTCGTCGCAGGACTGTCGCGTAGGCAACCCGTGCGATTAACACTTGGTAAGTTGTTTCGTTATTAAGATCTTATTGGTATAATTTTAATTGTTTATCTTAACAATGCCTTTTAAATTGATTTAAATTTATTGTTTTAGTTACATTATGAATCGCAACACGAGAGAAAATTACATACTAAAGCAAGCTTTGTTAGAGCAGGCTTGAATAGCAAATTTTTGACCTCGGTACCTACCTATTCCATTAATTATTTTCCTATTAATCCTAATTATTAGATAACCAAACAATGTTAGTATAAATTTAAATTTCAGGTTTCAAAATGTGAACAACGTACTCAACTGATATTTTTGGAAAAAGTTCGAAGAAGAGATGAGAGAGAGAGTTGTTATGCATAGTGGTAGTGTGTGCTTATGTTAATTTAAGTTATGCATTTTATGTAAGTACATTTTTGTTAGTGTGTACCATTCTTGTAATTATTTATCATAGGGAAACCGATATCGAAGACAAAGAGAATATATCGCATACAAAGAAGATATCGAAGCTTTAGCTTCATCGTGCTCTTTAGAGCACCTACTTCCAAATATGATTCGATTTTTTTTTTGAGACATTTTTTATGTTTTTTATGCAACTTCTTAAGAGGCGGCGGTATTTTTATTATGCTTAGAAGACATTTCTTACCTCAGATATTATTAAATTGGTTCATTAGTTTAGGCGTAAAATCATAACAGACAGGTAGACAGACGTAGTTACTTTCGCATTTACGATATAAAAATATATAGGTAGGGATGATTTTTATTTAACTTCCAAAGAGGTTTGGAATAATTTATTTTGTATGGAGATATTTGATATGTTTTTATAAAAGTTCCTAAGAGGTTAAAGATTTACTATATTTGATTAGGTATAAGAATTTTTTTTGTAACTTATGTCAATGGATAGATCTCAAGTTATATAAATAAGAGTAATCTAAATATACCTCGCTCGTAGATAGGTAATTGGTTTGGAAATCTTAATTATGATAAATAGTACAAAGTATTTTAAGTGCCATTAAAATGTTAAATTGTTGCTGTTATTATTCTAAATGTATACATATCTAATAAGTAGATTTTATCACAAACCTGTGGCTTTAAAGACAGTTCCTTTTGAAGAGTATCTAGTATGTATGTTTTAAGTTCCGAAGTAATAATAGGTAAGTAATGTTACTGAAAAGGCTGATTTGAAACTTAAGGAGTTTTAAAGATAAGTTGATTATAATATTAATAAGTAAATTATCGTACAGTTAATAAAATTGCCTGAGTTTATTCTCACCAACACTTAATATACACAAATACTTGTGTAGATGTTCATAAAAGATATCTATAGACGTTCATAACAAAGGGTTGGTCACTGAGCCACAACCTCCACTCACCTGCATTAGAGTAGTGTGGTGAAGTATACTCTAATTCGTCCACCATTCTCGATAGATGATTGTAAATTACTACAAAAGAGGTTTTAATAATTATGATAATGATTATCCGTTGAAATATACAGTTGTTTTATTTTTTATTTTGCGACTAAAATCTAATTATTTTGATGATTGTTCAATAATACCCCACACTAACCTTTTTTTAATTTGTAAAGAAAGGTTTTTCTACTTTCTATTTAGATCATTCTACCATTATGTGAAAAATGTGTTACTTCTAGATGCGCAATTCTGCTTCCAACATAATTATAATTTAATGATGTTTAGCTCTTTTTACTTGTTTCATGACAATCTTTGTTGACTAATAAATGGTTAGTAATTTTTACTTGTTTGTATTTTTATAGAAATTATTACTAAGCGACACTATTTCAGAGAATATAATATATAAATTGCATAATCCCTAATATGCAATTTATATATATTATTAATCCTTTGAAATACATTTCAAATTCGTTAGAATGAAGTAGTTTCAACTAATAGGTTATTTTCTATAATTTTTTTTCGCAAAAAAAAAAACTTTAACACGCTCTAGTGTAAAGTTGTATCCATATCGCTTGTTAATTTTAACCTTTCAAGCGTCGATATAATAAGATAATATTATCTTCGCTCATTTGGTGTTCTTTGCACATGCTCATTCTATGAAAGTGTAGCATACACTTTCATAGAATGAAAGTGAGTGAGTTTCTTTTGTTAAATACATCACCATGATCATCATCATCATTCCTCGTATAAGCTCTGACAATGAATTCGATTTGATTCCGTAAAACATACAATATATTGATCAGAAGAACATTTTGCGTTATGCAACGTATGAAGAAAATTTCAGTAAAAAACTTCATAATTTCTTCGTAATACATATTACTAAATAACATATTATTTATAAAAATCATAATTTTTATTGGGTATCCTACACACGTTATTATCAGGGAAATAATCAATATCAATATTGAGTATTTATTTTTTATATTATTACTACTATTGTGTTAAAAAAAGACTCAGAAGTCAGAAGGGAGTAAAATCAAAAGATCACTTATCACTTTTTGCCATTTATTTGATATTTATGATTTTAATATACATAGCTAATTAAGTACATTCAATCACCAACTTTCCACATATAAAATAATTCAACTAATACATAATTCGAATTCAATATCATCACCAAGTTACTAAACCTAAACTGGATTGTTACAATAATCAACAAGTCTTACTAACCTGTCTTTCCTTGAAGGTGGCTCGTTCAGAAGTGATGGCCGTTATCATGAAATCACCTTAGTTTCTCGACTGACATGAATGACATAAAGTCTGTCAAGTGTCTAAAACATTTGACAGACGTCATAAGCATCGATGACACTTAAAATCATGACTAATACCAAATATTAACATTAAAAAAATAAAACGGGGAAGATATTATAAATGTGTGTGTAACAGTCGGCCATCCTTTAGGAACGAGTCTCTTCGTTCCAGTGTAGTACCATACAATTCTAGCTGCCCTTGGCTCTATGGTTCATGGCAAAGACAAGAACTCATGGGATTAGCTTCTTCCGGATCTCCAGTTAGGTATTAATACCTCTTTTCATTATGTGACGAAAAAGACACCTACCGAACTCTTATTCGGTAAAAATTTAGCAAATCTAGCATTGGGATTATTAAATGACGTAGATAATGATATTATTACCGGTAGGCAAACGATAGAAGAAATTAGAGTAGGAGCTAGTGAAAGGTTAAAACGAAATGAAGAGTTTATGAAAGAGCGGTATGACAAAAGAAAAAAGTTAGTAGGATTTATGCGGAAAGTAACTTGGTTAGGATAGTTAGAAATGTTGTTACGTGGCCAGGTCAGTCTAAAAAGTTAGAAGCTATATGTAGAGGACCTTTAGAATTAAAAAGATTTTACCGAACGATAGGTTTCTTGTAGAGGAGGTAAAATTAAGGTACTTATATTTAGGAAATCGATTAAAGATCTTGGAGTTATTATTGACTCTAAATTAATTTTCGATGAGCACATTGACTATACTATTAATAGGGCCTCGAAAGCTTTAGGCTTCATTATAAGGTCTTGTAATAAATTCAAATCAATTAAGGTTGTAAAAGTACTTTATTGTGCATACATTCGCAGTCTTTTGGAGTATTGTTCAGAGCTCTGGAACCCTGTTTATAATATATATATAAATAGAATTGAGTCAATACAGGAACGCTTTCTTAGATTTCTTCAATTTAAATGCCACTTAACCCTTACTGATTAGGATGCCAGGTGCAAAAAATTACATTTTCTTCCTTTACACTATCGTAGGAAGATCTCTGACCTGGCTTACTTGTGTAAAATTATTAACAATAAAATTGATGTACCTGAATTATTACTTACAATCAATTTTAACGTTCCCATTAGAACTTCTCGTAATTTTATGCCTTTTTATATCCCGCCTTTTAACACCTACTATCGTCGAAATTCATTTGTTTTTAGATCCAGCGCACAATTCAACAAATTCCTAAATAGTAATCCATGTGAGGACTTATTCTTACTAAAGCCCAAGAAAGTTAGAAAACTTATGACAGATGCCTTCTTTAAGTCTAATTTATAAGCTCCCTTTTAATATTTTATGTCCTAATTATTTATTAAAAACCATTTGCTGTGAGTATGAGTATGTGTGACGTGTCCTTTGATTTTACTATGACCTTTGATTTTTATTATGATCTTTATTAATCGGCTAGCCTTTTCTTGTGGTTTGAGTATTTGAGTATTGATTATGATGATCATTATTATTATTATTGATCTTAGTTTTACTTTTATGCCGTGGCTCTATGTTATGTAATGTCATGATCAGATGCTTAGCATGTCTTACATTAACTTTAATGTGTTTTACACTAGTGAAAACTTGTTATTGGCATTTCGCTTTTTAATATGTATTTTTATTGTTATATTTTATATGCTGTAAGTTTTCCAAATAAAATAAAATAAAATACTATTTTGCACTTTGGCCATTTATTTTACTCAAATGCATAAAAATAATAATATTAATAAGAAGAAATACCAAAGGCAAAAGAGAAAAAAAAATTATCTACCTACCCTATGTGGTACGTGGTACGTGACACAAAATTTACTTTCGTGGTTCATATCCCGCTTCTGCGATGTCAAAAAAAAGACTCAGAAGTCAGAAGGGAGTAAAATCAAAAGATCACTTATCACTTTTTGCCATTTATTTGATATTTATGATTTTAATATACATAGCTAATTAAGTACATTCAATCACCAACTTTCCACATATAAAATAATTCAACTAATACATAATTCGAATTCAATATCATCACCAAGTTACTAAACCTAAACTGGATTGTTACAATAATCAACAAGTCTTACTAACCTGTCTTTCCTTGAAGGTGGCTCGTTCAGAAGTGATGGCCGTTATCATGAAATCACCTTAGTTTCTCGACTGACATGAATGACATAAAGTCTGTCAAGTGTCTAAAACATTTGACAGACGTCATAAGCATCGATGACATTTAAAATCATGACTAATACCAAATGTTAACATTAAAAAAATAAAACGCGGAAGATATTATAAATGTGTGTGTAACAATTGCATTTATAGATCTGGTTAGTTTCCGATAAAAGTTTTGGAAGACTTTGAAAATGTTTGGAATAGAAGCACGCTGATGATGTTATTACGATTGTGAATATTGCGTGAATAATATTCAATACGTTCTTATATAAACTTCGATCAAACAACATAAAATAACTTAGCAAAAATACGTGATGAGTAGTTTTAAGGCTTATTTTGAATATGATTAATATCCTAATTCTTTTGGAGAAGTTTGAAAAATCACGAAACATCCCAATTATTTCTTCAAAGCGAAGTATGAATTTTATGATTTTATTTTCCATTATGCCAGTATAACTGTGTTACAGAAAAGTACAAAATATGTGTGACAGTCGCAATGTTACTCACTGATATCACTCTAAATATTGTTCACTTATTATCTTCATTATAATAATTCAAACGACATATACAATAATTGAAACAATGTTTTAAAAAACAATACAATATCATACTTTCAAGATTATTAAAACATGTTTACATTATACAAATAAGTAATAACAGTAGCATGTACATAACTAGGTACCTATGTATAATTTACGTACATGTAACAAATGCTTATTGCTTGACGCATCTGTTGCAAAATTCTTAAGATAAAGTTTTCACAACATAAAATTTGTTAGTCAAATGTATTTTCAAGCTAGCAGAGTTCTCAGTGAATATTGTTTCTTTTTGCACAAAGTTTGCACAAAATAATTGGTTATAACTATAGGTATATATTAAACTAGATGTTGCCCGTGACTTCGTGCGCGCAAAAATTAATCTTGCGGAAACCGTACATTTCTCCGCGATAAAAAGTAGCCCATGTCCGTGGTCTAGTATATATGTCTGCCAAATTGCATCAAAGTCGGTCCAGTAGTTTCAGAGCCTATTTATTGCAAACAAACATACAAACAAACAAATATTTCCTCGTTAATATTAGTGTAGACCCGACTACGATCCTTAATAATTATATTATAGTCTACTAGCTGTTGCCCGCGGCTCCGCCCGCGTAAATACAGTATCCCACGGGAACACTGCATTTTTTCGAGATAAAAAGTATCCTATGTCTTAATCCAGAGCTTACACTACTACCATACCCAATTTCATCGAAATCCGTTCAGTAGTTTTTGCTTGAAAGAGTAACAAACATCCATCCATCCTCACAAACTTTCACATTTATAATTGTAGTAGAATAGTAGGATGCTACTCAGGTTTATTATAACGAATCTATTGATGACTCATTCATTTAAATCGAATCAGTCAGATCAGTAGTTTTTAAGATGTAGATTTGTCAATTAACTAGATGTAGCCAGCGGCTACAACCATACATTTTGCCGCGATAAAAAGTAGCTTGTCTCCCTAAATGTAGTCCTTCCTGTGGACTCATCTGTATTTGTGCCAAATTCATAAAAATCAGTCCAGTAGTTTAGGAGCATATTCAATGCAAACAAACAACAAATCTTTCCTCTTTATAATGGTATTAGTATATATTGATACCTAAAAAAATTCTTCAACAAACTAATCAAACAACGCTCAAAGTATTCCACTCAAAACCATCATTATTATAAATAATATCATTTCAATAACCTTAATATATGAACCCAAATGGTTTTTAAAAAATTCATATTAATATTATAATTCAAATAACATTATTATACTGCAACATAACGACATCAGGCAGCATGATCAATGTTCACAAGTCCAAAAACTTGAATCTTAATCAAATTTCTTGATACATAGCGGAATAACGTTCTCGGTTCTTCGAAACTTCTTCTGTCACCTGTAAATGTTGATCTATTTTAATACCACTCACCACCAGCACAGATTAAAGTAAGTGGAATAGATAAACAGCTACATAGTTAGCTTTCAACTTGATTGCACTACTACAAGCATACGGTGTGTCCGCGATTGTTAGGAAAATTTGTGGGCCGAATTGGAATCGATGTTTTTGGTTCTACGAACAGGGCCGGATTTAAAATTAGTGCCGCTCTGGACTCTCAAGAAAATGCAGAAATATATATATATATATATATATATATATATATCACAGAAATTTTACTTAAAATTATAGTTTTTATATCTTTTTTTTTAATAGAATAACTAATTACTTGCTCATTGCATAAATTTTATTATATATTATATACTTCAATAATATAAAAAAATAATTGTTTTTGTTCCAAGAATCCATAGACAAATCATTGATCGAGCGCCCAGCGAAGCCAGTCATATATCTTTGTAAGAATCGTGAATTTTGTACTAACGATATCTTATGATTGTATTACATTTGTTTGTCAGGCAAACACACCTGACTTTGTAAATTGGCCGATTAAATCTTCACAATCTAAACGTTAAAGTAGACGTACACTTACATATTCTATGCATAGAATAGCCAATCTTTTGAGACTATTTGCAATCATTGTAAAACGTAAGTAGTTTTAAACTCGATTCAAACAAGAAATAAAAAATGATTAATTAATAGAATTAATTAATTATTATAATGTGCTATTTTGATAATTGTAAAAAAATAATTCTAAAAATATTTTTTTTAGTTTCTAAATTTTGCCGCCCCACAAAATTTGCCGCCCTGGGCACTAGCCCTGACTTCCCCTAGTGTAAATCTACCACTGCAGACTACGAAAGCAATTTCTCTGTACGTATATATTTTCTACTCTGTGCCACCAGTGTAATCAATCTCTACTCGACAGCTGAGGAACAGGATGTAGATAAGGACGTTTGAAACTAATTACGGATATTTTGGGCATATAATCTGCGGCTTATGTAAAAACGTTAAGGCATAAAAACAATTAGAAAATTGAAAAAAAAAACGAATAAAATTACATTGCGTTCTCCAAGGCTTTGACATTAACCTCACAGAAACAACAGTTTTAAATAGAAAGCAAAGACTTTGTCTAAATAACATCAATGTAATCAGATGTGTGAGGTCAATGACTTTAACAGCGGCGTAAAGAGCTGTATGGCTATTTTATATTGTAGTAATAATAATAATAATGAATTATTCAGTAAAAAATACAATACGGTAAAACACAAAGTTGGGTCAAAAGTAGATAACAATTTACACTTAATCTGCATACATTTAACAATAGCTTACTTTACGTAAGCATCATATCCCCAAAATATCCGTAACTCATTTTAACCACTTAAAGTACGGAAGGTAGGGTAAGATGAAATTCAAGCAAGACGGGGGGCACCCCCGTGGCTTTCCCGTGTTTCTTATAGACCGGGCACATCTGTTCTAGAACCGAATGATCGACCGTTGTGATAGTTGTTTTACATGGTTTTACGAGATTAAAAAAAATCCGACCCGTTAGAAAAAGAATTTTTCAGATGTTATTAGATTTGTTGCAATTAGGTCTAGGACTCGAAATAAATTAATTTTGATTAAAATAAAATGTAGAATTTTTTTATTTTTGATACCATTAAATATTTTTGATCGTGAAACTTACTCAATACGAGGGCTATCATATTTGTTCCCAAAGTTCGTTGCAGGTTGTTGATTGTATTGGTCATTCTCTGAGCGTTCCAACACAAATCAAGCAGTGACAGAAGATACAAGAAGAAATGGATTAGTATTGTCATCCAAGAGAAATCCATCTAAAATAAAAAATACCACTACCTATAATTCAAGTTTGTAGGGTTCCTTAGTACAAGGAACCCTTATCCTTATGGTTTCGCTCTATCTGTCAGTCTGTCTGAGACATGCTCTTGATAGGTTATTTAACCTCTATTAGGCCCACTTGCGTAGATCCGGTTCAAAGTTAACCCTGGGTTAAAATATCATGCCTTCTCTTTCATAAATACGAAGAGCGGGTGAGATAATATGATATTTAACCAAGGGCTAACTTTAACCCAGATCTGCGCAAGTTAGCCTTAGCCCCGATTTTGCCACACTTCCCCGGATTATTTCTCCGTCTCTTATTCAATTCAAATATTCAATGTTAGAACGGGACAGACGGATCTAACTGTGGCTCAGCCTTAAACGTCGGTTTAACGCGTTGGTGAAAATGGGGCTTAGACGTCTAACTTAAATATAAAAAATATTTTAGTTAAAATTGGATACAAAGTATATACATACTGCAATAAAATCTTCAGTGAGTCTGCATAAGACTGATATTAAATAAATGCAATGGCATACAATTATCAGAAAATGGCTGAAAAATAACAATAAATGATTATTAAAAAAGCTAGCCGAAAGGATATAAACCATCAAAAATTTCCTGTACCTGTAAGCCAAAACCTTGCTAAGAGTGGACGGGACCGCCAGCGGACCCTCCAGTGTAAGGTACACCACAGAAGGCGAATTACTTTTTTCTAATTCATCATTGCTGTTGGTTGTACAACCAAAAATAATGGATTCCAGTTGTTTTCGTAGCAGTAACAAAATATTAGCCAATAGAGCATTTTGAGTTGTATAACGCAAGAAGAAAATTTCACTTGTGAAAAAGAGGAGCTATTTGCTATATCTAAACTCGTAATCAAGACCCGGAACATATCTCATGAAACAAACACAAGGTCCACAGAAAATACACAGACATGCAGAATAAATATTTTACGAGTTTTTGATAATTTCTGTATCGCATTTAAGCACTTCGTTATTTGCTGCCAAGCGTTTTAGAAGTAGTTGAAAATGCTTCGAATAGTAGCAGAATGCTACGGAAAAACAAACTGAAAATATTTATTTATTAGTGTATTAAAGTTGCAATTATTGTATACCTAACTTGGATATCGTAGAACCAAATGCAATACGATATAACAAAGCGGCAAGCCATTTCGACGCAGATCGAGAAAATAATAAAATTCCGTATCTTCTTGGAGAAATTAGTAAAATTTCTGATGAATAATAATATTTTTTTGTTTTCACTAAAATTAATTTTTCTAAAGCGTTATTTAGTAGGAGTTATCATCATAAAAAGTGGTGTCACTCGAAAATGGTTCACTTCATAAAAAATTTTATCAAAATCTGTTTAGAAGTTTTGGGGCCTATTCAATGCGAACAAACAAATAAAATTTTCCTCTTTATATTTTTATAGGAAAACTTTATGGATCCTTGTAGTTACAATGGAACCCTTAAAAGCAGGATTTAAAAAAAATAATTACTCGTAATATTTAACAGCTGTTATCATCGTCCTTTATAATTCCAATTATTATAAATTTAATTCTTTCCTCTTTCTTAGTACAAAAGCTAAAGTATAAAAATGAAAAATAGTTTTAATCAAGTTTTATATCTAGTTATCTTAGTCTAGTTTTATCACAAGGAAATTTACGGATTACGTAAAAGCACTTTTTGTTGGGATAAAACCTACATCACACTATTTTATGTGTATTTTACCTATGGATTTATACATGTGGGGCCTATCAAGTACAATTAACAACAACATATTTGTAACGTTACGAATGAAAATAGTATAAGCGCTGTCATGATTTTCATACAATTCTTATTCGATAATGTTAGAAATACTTTGTTATCAATAGTTCGTGCTAAACCCACAGTATAGTGAATGCACTTAATGTTTTTCACGATTTAGATGATACATCTTTCAAATTACGCGTTTGTCAGGCTAAAAGCAAAGTATGATTCTCCCTTTTACCTCGGATCGCACACAAAAATGCTTTTTGATATTTTTATAAACCTTTTTCGCACTTTCTCCTGTAAGCTGGGACTCTTTCAGCATTTTGCTGGGAAGTTGGAATTTTGCAAAATCATCGTTCGTCTATTCCTCTATGTTCGGAAATTTTTTATTCTCTTTAGAAAAACGGATCGCTTTGTCAGGCGCCCGTGCAAAGGTGATGCGAAGCCTTTGAATTGACCCTTTCAAATGAACCTTTCAGGAACATGGGATTTTAAGGGCATATTTTTGCACACTATTATATTTAGTATACTCTTGTAAGCTTTTTCGCTTAGTATGTTTGCACAATAGTAAAAGGTACACATACTTAATACGATTAATTAAAAGATTTTAATTATTAGTTATTACTTACAATACATAGATATCATTTTGAAAGATGAAATATAAATAATTTTATCGTTACTCGTAAGAACAATACCGTGGTAGGTATTATTTACGATAATTATTGTATTTGTATACTCATGTAAGTACACAAATGACTCCAGAGGTAGGTACTTTACTGAAGACAGCTACAACAAATTCGTAGTTAATTTACTAACATTTAATTAATTAACGCTTACTTAATTAATTATAATTAGTTACATCATTAATTAAAACCTAATCCTTACACCTACAACATACAAACCATGTCAAAAGTATATGTGCCTTAACTCTGTTGAAGGGTATTGGCGCGGGTGTAGGAAAGTGACGTTGTTGTTTTTGTATTTTTCCATAAATTTGTGTTTTTTCGGTTCTTGATGTATAAATTTGGTTGGGTAACTTTAAAAAACGTGAATATTTTGTGTTATCGCCAAAACTGCCTAGGAAGTTTCATTAAAGCGTCTACCACTTTACAGAATCAACGGACTTGCTCATTCACAGCACTGACGATTCATTTGGACTTTGACGATTTAGAAAAATGGTGTTGCATTATACGAAAATTACATTTTCCCGCCTTTTTAACTTGACACTGGCAATTGTATTAAGCTGCAGTTGAAACCACCGAGACATTTTGCCACATGAAAAAAATTAATCAAAAATCGTTGCATTCACAGCCCACATGATTTTGCTATTTTTTCGTCCAGACAGTTAAAATATTTATTGATTGAAAATGAGATTTATTTGATATTTGACGTAACAATATAACGATGATCCGAAGCGTGAGTCAGCCCTCACTGGGAACAATTGCGTAAGAAAAGAAAAAAATCTTTTTACCTAAGCACATTAGGTTCTGTGCCGATTGCTGCGACTGGACACCCTTCTTGTAATAAATTTTAAGTTGCCACAACCAGTCATACATGTACGACGGAGATATCGCGTCGCGGTCGCTTGTGGCGCATTTTTCGATAAAAAGTTCAAAGACCTATAAAATTAACAGACCTATTATTATAGCTGCATTGATGAAAATAGTATCTTTATATAAAAATGGGTTGCAATTCCAATATATTATTATATATATTTTTAATTATTATTTCAGAACTTTTCCACTGAGTATTCAGAACAAAAACAATGTTACAAATAAATCACAAACATACAGAGGACAACGCTTGTGGGAAGGTCGTTTAGGTGTTATCACGAGAAGACTGATTCTTTTGCCATATTCGTCTCGGTGGCAAGTAAGATATTTTTAAATGATATACAAAATATAAATCAATAACTTTTTATGAAAATTATGGGAACGGAGGAGTATGAAGTTTGGCACAGATAACGTATATATTAAGGAGGGGCAGTGAACTGCACTAATATTTTTCCATAATAACGCTGAAAAATACATAAAATTAATAAAAATAACGTTGCACATTCCACCTCAGATTAATAACGTTTGTCAATATTTCTTTCACATTTAATATACAATATTTAGTTGTGTTCGTTTGCTTTTTTTGTTCGCATATGCACAATTAACACATGCCGCATGGGCACCTAATG
The DNA here is from genome assembly GCA_963565745.1 of Phengaris arion. Lineage (NCBI taxonomy): Eukaryota > Metazoa > Arthropoda > Insecta > Lepidoptera > Lycaenidae > Phengaris > Phengaris arion. The sequence continues at coordinate 13,802,503 of OY751443.1, read as the reverse complement.
AAATTGATGTGAAAGAAATATTGACAACTGTGTCAAATCAAACAAGTTGTAAATCCAACGGTCTATTGTTTAATTGCGCTTATGCAAATCGTTCACATGCGCACAAAAAAGAACGAACACGACTTATATATTACCTATATTGCCTCTTAATATGAGTTACTAGCTGTTGCCCGCAGCTCCGCCCGCGTAAATACAATATCCCTCGGGACTTCTGTACTTTTACGGGATGAAAAGTCTGCCCTATATTTTAACCCCGAGTTTAAACTACTACTACACCAAATTTCATCAAAATGCATTCAGTAGTTTTTGCGTGAAAGAGTAACAAACATCCATCCATCCATCCTCATAAACTTTCACATTTATAATGTTAGTAGGATTATGTGCGGTTTTCGACCGCTCATGGGCGAACCACTGGAATGAATAATCATCATTAATATTATTTTTTAGTTATGTATAATCTCTCTAGTGATCTACAAATACTGCATTCACTTTCTGCTCGGTTACCATCTACTGGAGCAAAATCAGTTTTTGAACGTAACAATGTATTTAAGCGAATTAGCTTTTTATTTGGAGGCGATTATAATGTTGTTGCACCAATTTTGGCCAATCCTGCCCATACATGTGCGGGTGTGCAAGCAGAATTTTATGCTACTAGCATTTGATATAGTGACTCTTCTGCCTATCTATACTCTGGGTGAGCATTTTAGTTCATGTTTACTTTACTGGTAAAATAATTTTATAGAGGCTCGAAATGTGCGCCTCTGCGAAGATATTTAGTAGATTTAGAAGTTCCTTGCGGGGACGCGTTGTCTATGTGAGAGTTGCCTACTATTTCTACTTAAATAGTAGACAATTCTCACATAGACAACGCGTCCCCACAGGGAACTTTTAATTCTATTAAATATCTTCGCAGACGAATTTCGGAGACCTTGAAATTTTAGTCTCTCTCTCTCTCTTCAAAGCAGTTTTACTTCAAAAAACTATGAAGGTTCTACAAAAACTATGATTTTTTTTGAAGCGAAACTCTTTGAGAGGTCGTCTTCAAGGTCGCGTCACGTCACGACGTGCATCACGACACAATTTTGGTTATAACACCAAGAAGCTGTCTGAAGCTACTTAAATTACTTACATAACAACTTAGCTTATTAAAGTATATACGGCTCAATACACAGATGGCGCTAGGTGTATACATTTTAATTTACCTATTAAAGTGAAACTTTTTTTACAACGTCTCAAACTTTTTCGTCTGTGCGTTGCATGTCGCGTGACGGTCGGCCGCGGAGTAGGGATAAAGTGAAAGGCGCTCGTCAGAGCAGCCGAGGCCAATATGGCGGCGCCTATAGTTCGCATCAGCTGACCGTGTAGTGTATAGACTAGTACTCATTTGTGCCCGTGCTCCACGCTATTTTGTTATTAAGTTTCACTTTTACCGTGGTTTCATAAAACCACACAATCCTTTTTTCTGTATTGAAGTGATGTTTTATGGGGGTACGATTTCCGCCGTACGGTGAAAATGGACCGTGTAAATGACAATTCGGCTAGGTCGTATCGCAATTTTGCCAACACAAATGCGGCGCACAGCAATGCGACGACAATTGTCGCATTAGGCATGATGAAAGCACAGAGTAAAATTATATACATACTTACGTAATGAAAATTGAAGGAATTATTGGATTTTAAATGATGAATCGAGTGTCACTCCCGCTAAGTGGACTCTGTAGATACTAGATGTCATGTTTTTTAAATATTTTCAGGTAACTATTTGGAAATAGATTCAGTAAGCTTGGTGGGACGATGGTTAAAAATTGCAAGAATATACAGGTTGATTGGATATTTTCACAATACAAACAATACGGTAATACGTTTTATTTTTTAGGACGTACATGAAAGTATAATAAACTGTAATCTTATACTTTTAACGATCTAATTATTATACCTAATATATAATCGGAATCTGTTGTATAAATTTAGTATGCAGAAAGAAATCCCTGTTATGTAGCTTTGCGGTTGTAGGTTGTATGTATGTATGTAGCTTTGCACTACATATATAAAATCAGCCAAGTGCAAGCCGGACTCGCACCGGGCATATCATTTTCACAGATGATATAATATGTTGCCGATATAACTAGCAACACAAATACATCATCATCAGTGTAAATTAAAACTGTCTAGCTATCACGGATTACGAGATACAGCCTGGTGACAGACAGACGGACAGACGGACAAATGGACAGCGAAGTCTCAGTAATAGGGTCCCGCTTGTAAAAACGGGATCTAAAAACCACTCTCCGCGAGAGCTTGCCTTACGAGGCGTAGTTTCGTTACACGGCGAGGCAAAGTTTAGATCGGCCGTACTGTGGGGTTCGCAAAACTTTGTCTTCGCTTTTTTGTTTGTTTTAGTTGAATTTTGAATCGCTATCTTAAAAAATGCAACGTCGCGTTGCGGCGCGTCTTATTGTTAGCTGACCCTAGCTAAATACATTTAATTTCAGATGCGCACAGGTCGCGTCAAGCTATATTTTGCGGAGCACTTTCTAATAGTAACGCTAGTCCTGCATGGGCTCACATGTATCTGGTTCGGTATGAACCGAGAGGACTTAGACACAAAACCATGGTACAAGATTGGATATCCAGAGTTCTTGACTCAGCAGAAAATAAAGTTTGATACGTAAGTTTCTCCTATTTATCAGAGCTCAAATCGCCTATCCGATTGCGCTTAGGGTTTTTATATAATTCATTGCCAATGTTGATGAAAAAGAGGGAAATGATTTGTATGAAAAGTGACTTTTTCTACTAAGTGAAATGTCAGGGTTTTTGTACAGGATGATTTCAACACTTATCTTTTTTTTTAATTAACAACTTGTTAAATGTTCTTTGCAGCTACCTTAAGTGTTGGTATTTCTGTTCCTGTCGTATATTCAATTGCATATTTGGTGACTCTTTTCCCATAGTAAGTACATTATTTATATTATTAAATGCGAATAAAATAAAATAAATTTAATAAATAAAAAGTAAAATAAAGTTCTATAGTCCCAAGATTATTATTTTATTAGTAGACTACCTAGAGCAAAACTTTTGTCATCTTTCCCACCATCTCTCATTTTTATATTACAAGTAGGCTTCATTTCGATATGTATATTGGATCTTTTGTAGACGCCAATTCAAAAAGTATTTACAACATTCATGATGTTATTCGGATTCGTGTTTATTCGCTTCCGATTCATCGGTTTTCTCGCTTGGGAGTTAATTCTGAGGATGCGACGCTGGTCAAAATTCTTGGAGCAGGTAAGAAAATCTATGAAACATTTGAAAAAAGGCAAGTAAAGGTCTTTTCATAAAGAGCGCTCGTATTTTGAAATGAAATAAATCAAACCGGTTTATGTGAAATTAACACATTTTATATAAAATTGTAAAGCATATTCAATGATATTATATATGAACAAAATAATTTTAGCCAAATGGCCGCCGTGATTCCCATACAGACCAATTTTTGAAAACAATATGTTCGCATAAATAGACCAAAATTTATGAAAACCTGGAGATATGTTGGCGTTTGGGGCAGCTATAACTGATACTAGTTTATATGCGTAGACTAGAGGTTTCACGTAGCCCCTCAGAAAGTGATCGAACCTTGCTAAGTCACACAATTTCGGTGGCCAGTTGATTTCGCCACTTCTTTCACTTCTTGTTCAAAGGAGATTGACCGGTTTTAGACCAAGTGCTGCCCAGATATGGGTATACTTCTATTTTCATCCTTACATTAATAGATATTTAAAAAAAATATAAGAAAGAAAAACATCCACGGTTCCAACGTCGCTAGTCTCGATAACCAGTTTTTTTACTAGAAGTTGTCGGCTGCACATCAAAATCACAGCGGGATGAATGCTGGATGAATTGACTCTGTTCGCAGTAGGAACCTACCAAATCAAATTGGCGCCAAGCTACTACAGTGAGCATATACGCGCCACGGGGACATTTATAATTCAAAACTATAACGGTCCCCTTAATAACCTCTCCGATTTTGCGATGCCCTTCAACTATGTCCAATTAATTCGAGCGCACATAAAGAGCAGACATATATCGGCAAAAGTGCACCGCAGCTATATTTTAATTGATGAGAACAATCAAGGGCTCGATTCCATTAGACATTATTGCTGCTCATGTTTTATTGGACGAAGAACAATCTGCAGTTGTGCCCACGTTATGTGCCTAGTTTGGTTTTTAGGGTGGGCTAGGCACCAAGATGTTGTGGGCCCCTCTACTCTATTTTTGGATAACATAATTATCGACAATGATGAGGATGACGATTGATTAGATTAACTAACTATCTAATTAATCGTAATCTAATTAATCGTCATCCTCATCCTCATAGGGGATCATTTATTATGTTTGTCATATCGTATGAACTATGAAATGAATCATATCTACAATTATATACAATGATGTGGATAACGATTAATTATTTTGTTGTTTTATGTCATATCATATGAATATGACAAACATAATAAATGATCCCCTATGATATGGCGTACATTGTTATATCTATATTGTATAATTATGTTGTTAAATACTATGATATTAATCATATTTACAATTATTATCGACAATGATGTGGATGACGATTGATTATTTTGTTGATTGATGTCAATTATATTATGACAAACATAATATATGATACCCCTTTGATATGATAAATATCATAGGGGATCATTTATTATGTTTGTCATATGATATGACATCAATCAACAAAATAATCATTCGTCATCCACATCATTGTCGATAAAATGATTTATATCATAGTTCATAGATAGCGAATAAATGAAAGATTATTAATATGTTTGATTGGTAATAATTAAATCCATTGTTTATAATCCCTGTCGTCTTTTTTTAATAAATCACCAGTAGATTATAATGATTTTGTCAATGTAAAAACTATAAAATAAATATTTTTTCTCTCGATACTCCTCGGATAGATTTTGAAGCGCTCTGGGTTACGGACTAGTATTAGCGTAAAGAACATTATGCAGTAGGTTTCAATGCTGGGCAGCACTTGGTCCAACGTCCATACTAAAATGGTCAATTTCCTTTAATTTTTCGCATGTTATAAGGCAAGTTGCGACATCCTGTTGGGACCACACCACACCTTTGTGAGATCCGGAACATATATCCTAGCCCCCATACTAATAAAAAGATTTACACAACGGATAACTCAAACAACGTTGCTGTCTTTGTCTGATGCGTTGGAAAAGTCACTAGACAGACAAAGACAGCAACGTTGTTTAAGTTATCCGTTGTGTAAAACTTTTTATTAGTAAGGGGGATAGGATATATGTTCCGGATCTAAAAAAAAAAAAATTTACACAACAAATCTTTTTATTAGTAAGGGACTAATAAACTAGGACTAAGTCTAGGCGAATAAAAAACTAATTTTGATAACAAATTTCAACAATTTCTATGCATTGCTGAATTTATTAAATACAAGATATTGACAGCGACTTCGTGCACGCAAAAGGAAATCCCGCCTGGACCGTACATTTTTTCGCAATAAAAAGTAGTCTATGCCCTTCTCCGTGGTCCACTTTATTACTGTGCTAAATTTCATCAAAATCGGTCTAGTAGTTTCGGAGCATATTCAATGCGAACAAACAAACAAATCTTTCCTCTTTATAATATTGGTACAGAAATCATACTTCCAATCCAGTATCACCACGTCATGAACTACCTCAAGAGCCACAACGCACCACAGGCATTAATAGAACAGACGGAGCTTTACAAGAAACACCTATGGAGCATGAAGGACGGTATCCGAGGCACGGAGTACCTCAAGAAGTTCCCTCTGCCGTTACAAATGGAGTTGATATTTGATATAAATGTTGGACACTTCCATGATTCGCTGCTTTTACACGACACTGGTTAGTAATGAGGAATTAAAAAAGTAATTTTACTTCGAATAACATGGAATAACTTATGTACTTGCACTTGCAACACTTGAATGACTAATATTTATGTTAGTTTAATTCTCTTATAAGAATTTACCAAAACAACTTATTAAGGTATTTTATTTTAACACTGTTGTCGCCACTATCATTTGTAGTCACGAGCTTACGAGAAACAAAAGTTTATCAAACATCACACAGTACTTTAAATGATTACAAATGGAAAATCTTTATAAACATTCGATTCGCATCTTCATGACTACATTATTCGTGACTGTACATCCAGTATTGCAGTTTACAATAAAAGTGATTTGTGTGTACACAGCCATTTCCATTAAAAATATGCAAATTCACTTCCACTCTTTGCTCGATGAATCTTTATAAGTGAATAAAAAGTTTGAATTTCTTAAAACATTAATTACATTGTCGTTAAAAGGTTTTTTTAGTAAAAGGAATCACGCTGAGAGTTTGTTTTGATTTTCATTTATTTAAGGCAATATAAATATTAATATTACGAGTTTGGGATAGTGATAATAATAATAATAATAATAATAATAATAATAATAATAATAATAATAATAATAATAATAATAATAAACATTTATTTGACACCATGAGACATTACACCACAAATAAAACAAAGACTTACATACAAAAGTCATAAAAACAGGACAGAAAAACAACTCAAAACATAAAATTACCTACCATGAGTAGGAGTAGGTACGCAAGTGATACTATTATGGAAGGATATAAAAAGGTAGGTAGTGTAATACCTAACTGTCAAAAAGGAGACCGCTCAGGCGTATCACTGGTAGGCGTAACACTACAGTGCCTGGTATTATGCGGTTCCATATTGTTGTCGTTTGATGGACAGATTTAATACACTCAACAACAGAACAATGACTGTTGTAAATTTGGATTAATTTAATACTACCACCATTATAGATGTGAAAGTTTGTGAGGATAGATTTATGGATAGATTGATGGATGTTTGTTACTCTTTCACGCAAAAACTACTGAACATATTTGGTATGATAGTAGTTTGAGCTCTGGATTGGCACATAGGCTATTTTTGTCCTAAAAAAGTACAGTGTTCCTGTGGGGTTCCTGTATTTGCGCAGTTGGATCCGCAGGCAAAAGCTAGTAGTAACCTATAAAGGGACTACTTTATGAGTAGGTATGGATTTCCACGTTAAACGGCTCAAACATTTAAAATCAACGGTGATTTCCACTATGTCTTTTTGACGTGATAACGTCTTATAATTTGATGGAGCCGGCTGCACGCACGAAAAAACATGACTCATGCGTTACCTGTTACCAGCTTTACCTCGCTAAATATGACGCATTGCCGTTACCTCAGCTAGCCGCGCCTTTAGGTATGTGAGCGGTGGGACGGAGAGTCGGGGGCGCTTGATGTTATTAAGTTCGGCGCCGGACTTCGCGGCGGCAACACGCCTTCCTAAGGCGCGGTCAATTAGTTCCGCGCGCACTATAAACATGACGCTGTCACGTTCAACTATCGTCAGTAAACCGACTTTACAGACAACTGATTTTTTCAACTTCAGTTTCCTTTTTCATTCACATTCATAACTGTGGATACACTCTACAGTAAGAGCGTCTTATAACTAGCTAAGAAATCCAAGTAAGTACAAGTACTAAGCATTACTTAGTACTTACTTTTCTGAAAACTATATCTAGTCCCTGTTTTTTTTTTGTTAAAAAGTAAACGCATTGCTTTCGGCAATATAGTTTCGTGTTAGGAGACGCGCTCGAATTCACGCTCCATATAAGTGTAAGAAAATCAAAAGGGAACTTTGATTTTTGATCCCAAATTAATAGTCTCTATTCATTATTTCACATATACCACAATCTGTTTCTCAGGTGAGGCCTTCATGCGTCACATCTCCCTCCTCATGAAGCACGAGCTGTACATGGCGGGGCAGCAGGTGTGGAGCCAGGGCGTGGTGAAGAGCGGTATGATCTGCATCAGGAGCGGCGTGCTGGAGCTGCTATCGGAGGAGGACGACGAAAGCCCCGTTATATCCTTCAAGGCGGGCACCGTTAGTATGGAAACATTATACTCCGATTTTTAATCCCAGTTAGTAAAATGATGGACGAACATAGCTCCGTCACTTGACCGTCTGACAGATAAAGAATTAAAAACAAAGTTAATAGCAATCAATGTCGTCTTACTGACTGAAATTATAAATCTCATAAGAGAGTTTAGGGTCGGATCACACCAAAACGAGACGATGCTCGAAGCGGCGATACACTTTTAAGATAGCTATTCAAAATTGATCTTTATTTACTTCACAAAACGTTTCATATGACATCCGTCATACACTGCACATGCGTTGTGTAGCATGGTGCAACTTGACATTCGAATTCTTATAATTTAATATATAAAACGAGATGTCCTCAGTCCTCACTGACATAATATTATAGTCGAAGTCGCACAGCCGTAGCCGAGTAGAAATGTGAAATTTGGACAGTAGTTTTAATATACAATATTGACGCATACTAAAAAAGTATTTTAAGAAATTCCAACATTTAAGGGGTGAAATAGGGACTGAAGGTTTGTATATAAAATCTTTAAATCTGCACCCATTTCGATGAAAATTAAATACGTGTGTCAGGGTTTATTAACATTCACCATATTTAAAGTTTGTAAGAAAAATATTAATAATCTGGTCCGATTTTCATGAAATTTAATGCGTACTAAACCAGTGAGTGCGTATTTTATTTACAATTCGACTTCTAAAGGCGTGAAATGAGGTTACAAAGTTTTTGTACTGAAATATCAACAACTGGACGGATTGCGTTGAATTTTGGCACGCATATATTTAGTATGGCGTAGAAATCCGTTAAAAAAGGATTTTTCGAAATTCATACCCCACGGGGGTCCAATAGGAGTCCACGTGGACGACTTCGCGCGCAAAATCTAGCAACATATAAACGTTATGGTTTCATAACAAAAATACCAGCGAGCTTATCTAACAGTTTAATATTTTAAGGTACTCGGCGAAGTGAGTTTATTCTATTCCATTCCATCAAAGGTAACAGTCAAAGCGGCCACGTACGTCGAGCTGCAGGTACGTACAAATATTTTGATAATAAACATGACGATTCACAGACATATATTTAAGGAGAACCCCTGAAATTGTATAAAAATAAATCTTAAATAATATTTTTGTGTTCTAAAAAGTAGCCTTCAAGAATTCGAACTAACGAATCACGAAACTTATTTAATTAAATATTGAATTGAGGAAGGATTAATCTATTTTATTCACGAAAGAAATACATTTCCTTTGTTAATATTTAATTATGCTTGACTATGCTTTATTGTACCCAATTTAAAACAGTAGCATTGTGGCATCTACCGTAACATAATATGTCTATGTAACTAAACATGGCGTATATTTTAATTACTTAATGCTTTCAGGTACTGCGGCGGACAGAATTCATGCTGGCCATGGCGGAGCACCCTCATACGCTGCGGACAATACGCGCTCGGGTCGAAACGCGTATCGCCAGCTCGAAACGCAGAGTGGTAATAGTTTTTTTATTTTATTTTACTAGCACTTACAAAGGTGCTTGTTTATGTTATTTGCTTGCCCATTTTGTGTTTTTTGTGCATGAAAATAGAAGAAAAAATATATTGTGGGGATGATTTTTGAAGTGTCAATCCTATGACTAATCCTACTATACTACTAATATTTTAAATGTGGAAGTTTGTGAGGATGGATGGATGGATATATTTTTATTACTCTTTCACACAAAAACTACTAAACGGATTTTCATAAAATTTGGTATGGCTTGGTATGTTCATAAAATTTGGTAAGCTCTGGATTAACACATAAGCTACTTTATTCCCCAAAAAGTGCAGAATCCCATGGGAACACCTATAAAAAGTCGAGTGACAAATTGAACACAATGAACAGTTAGTATGCGAAAATACATTGGTCATTTTTAGTATTTTCTCCACAGTTTTTCCAATATCTCTCACTGTTTAAACAATCATTTAAAGACCAAAATTAGCCAATTCGGTCCAGCCGTTCTCGATTTTTAGCGAGACATTGGAATTGCAATTTGTAACCCATTTTTGTATAAGAAGAAGAAGACTAATAAAAACCAATATTATATATTATAAATACTCATATTTCCAGGAGGCTATTCATAAATATGAGAAAAATGACTTAAGACTACTTCGCACTCGATATAGACCTATGAAAACTCTGAAAGATCACCTAAACGGTATTGAAGATGAAGACACTGCCTTCGTCGATGATTCTCACATGTACTACAAAGGTTAGTTTTAACTTTTAATCATAGGTACTAAAATCTATATGGTATTACTTACTTTACTTGGCATAATATAATGTAACAAAGTCAGTTAGGTACTAAGTTAACTGTAGAAATATGATGTCAAAATTTAAATATTTTTTTTTAATCCACTGAAATTCAAAATTAGAATAGGTACCAAATGGAATATAACAAACATCTGTGTGTATAGATTTTGCAACATAAATGCGTTTCGAGGAAAAGCTCATTACCTGTTGTGTATCTTAAAAAAAAATTAGAAAAAATTAGAATTTTATTGTAAACATTGTTTTATAAATTTGAATCGAGCCATATTATATTTCGCCCGTTCAAGACGCGCTTGGACTTAATTTAAATTAAAACGTCAAGTGATTTAAAATATTATGTTTCCTTTAAATTTCAACCTTTCTAGATAAATTGTGAATAGAAAATACTGTAGTAATTATTCTGTTATCCACAGATGAAAATAACAAGCGGCAACCTAAATTCACAACGGAATATTTGGAGCTTTACAAAATATCAGAGAATGTATCTGCCATAGACACGCCCAAGATCTGTCTGAAAGGAACCTTCCCGTGGATTATAGAACCTAATACGGCTCTGGTGGGTGACTAATTTAAAACTAATTCAGTTGATATCTTGCGACAATCAACACAAACAATGTCCTTAATCAGACTCGCTTAGGGCCGGTTCACAATCCTAATACCTAAGTGTCGAAAAACTTATCCGGCAGTTTTATCGCTGCTTACTTTATATAAATCTATAGACAGAGATAAAACATGGAGTTAAGCTTATTAGAAGCCACTTATTAGAAGATTGTGAAACAGGCCCATATTCAGATAAATAAATTAATTACTCCTTCAAAATAGATAAATTATTTACTTCCTTTGTATCTTTTTATGAAACATCAATTTTTCAATGTCATACATAATTATGATTTACACCGATATTTGTATTATTCCATAGGATTTTTGTTTCAAAATAATAAAATGGTGCCTCTCACTTAAATTTGGAATTTCTAGACCTGCATCTGGGAGTTGTGCCACTTTGCGACAGTAGTACACATCTGCGTGACGTCGCCGCTGAGCGCCATATACGACACGCGCGCGCACTGGCAAGAAGTTTTATCTTGGATCCTGTACACGATACTGCTACTCAATGTGTATGTGCAGCTCACCACGGCCATTGTTAAGAAGGTACAATACTTCTGAGTACAAAGGAGAGCAAATAAAGTATTAAATGTATTTTATTAGAGTCTGTCCGGTGCGGGATTTACACGGGTGACTAAATCCGCACGATTTCCCTAACCGAATAACCCATCTAAATGGCGATTCGGCTAAGTCGCTAGGCAATTTTGCCAACAAAAATGACAAGGCGCTTTGTCAAGCGATTCGCCGTACGCCTAAAATTGAGACATGTAAATCCCGTGCCTAAAATATAAAACCTAGATAGTAGACAATATTTAAATGCTTTTAATAGCAAGAATTCTACCCCTCTCTATTATTAAAACTAGATATAGTATCTGTCATTGGTTACACGTAAACCAAAAGGTGAATTTATAGATTAAGTTAATAATATATTGTATGCAAATGATCAAATAGCATTTGCATGCAGACGCCAGATATTTTTAAACCAAATCCCATAATCGATAACGTCATCACAGTTTAATACTTTACATGCGAAATTGAGATCTGAAAAAAAAACCAAGAAATAAAATTTCACCAACATAACAAATGAAATAAATCTAAATAATTCAATTTTATATTTCAAACAAAATACTGTTTGCTTTCGTCAAAACAAAATGCATAAGAAAAATTTCATAACCTTTACTTATTCCGAGTTCCAGAATGCAGGTTTCTTATAATTTGAATTGCAGAATGTTAAAAAAGAAACAATAAAAGATATTGTTCAGGAAAAGATGGCGTCGTTTGGATTTTATGTCGACGTTATATCTATTTTTCCATTCTTTGTGTTCACTGAGACTTTAGACCCTGATAGTCACTGGGAACTGACCAAACTAGCGGTACTCCTGCCGATGTTACAAGCTTGGCACCTATGGGATTACTTTGACAAATGGCAGAACATCTTTGAGACACACGTAAAGGTAATAATTGAATAATTACATAATACATAATTAATTAAGCATACACGTATTAATTTAATTAAAACTGTTCTGTCTTTAGTTTTAGTAGGTAAATTAGAATATTTTCACTGATATTCTGTTGATTGTTTTTTTTTTTCTTGAAGCCAGATAAATTTCATGTATCCTAGTGACATAAAAAAATAGGACCCATATTAAAAATTAAATTTGTTAAAAAAAACAAAAGAGGGGATAAACTGCCCCCAGTTTCCCTTACATATTTATCCTTCCTACTTCTATTATAAATGTGAAAGTTTGTGAGGATGGATGGATGTATGGATGGATGTTTGTTACTCTTTCGCGCAAACACTACTGAACGGATCTCGATGAAATTTGGTGTGGTAGTAGTTTAGGCTCTTAATTAAAACATAGGATACTTTTTATCCGGATAAAGTACAGTATTTCCGTGGGATACCCGATACTATTTTCACGTGGGCGGAGCCGCAGGAAAAAGCTAGTTGATTCATGTATCCATTTCATTGGTCCTTTAAATATACCAAAATTGCCCCCACTTACATTTGTTTCTTTGTCCTTAGATTCTCTGCTTTCTGAAGTACAGTTTTGTATTCTGTTTGCTCTGCCACTGGTCCGGGTGTTTCTTGTACATCATTGCATGTCCTAGACGCGTGTGTTTAGAGGTAACGTTACTTTGTGTTTAACTTAATAACGCATTTGGGTCAATCTCCAAGAAAATTGATTTAGGTACGAACAATGACGTTAGTTTTTTGTACACTACACAGTGCATATTGTGGAATTTTATCGTCCGGCAGCCAATTTTTTACTTATAATGCCCTTTATTTATAATGTTAAGGACATTATAAGTTAAAAATTGGCTGCCGCCGCCGCCTGCCGGACTATAAAATTCCGTGAAATACACAAAAACCCTAACGTCATTATTCGTTACAAAATAAATTTTCTTGGAGATTGATCCTTTTACAGAAAGACACGCAAATGAAGTTTAATATCTATATATAATATCTATATATAATAAATATCGTATGTAGACTTTATTTTGTCTCAATCGCTATTCTGTAAGCGCGTATATATATATATATATATATATATATATATATATATATATATATATATATATATATAGAAGATAACGAGCCTTTTTTCAGATTCACATTATTATGGTTTTTTTTTCTCTTTTTCTCTACTATTTCAATGTAACATATTGATGATATTTTTTAAATAATAAAATAGATATTTAAGTAGTTTACCAAGTATACATACTTTTACAACATAGAAATCATGGTTTGATACAATAATACTTTGGGAGACAAAACTGCGCGTCGCGCTGGACCCGATGCACGAGAAACCGCTCCATACCTCCCTCGTGTTTGGGACACTAACGTTTACGGCGTCTGGGGGGACGCACATACCGCCCGGGAAAAGAGATTTCTTGGTGGTAAGTAGGATTGATAGCAATTTAAAGGAAAATATAATTGCATATACATAATATTAGGATAACAGTCAGTATGTTTGGATGTGTCATCTGTATTTATAACTCTTTTACACAAAAAACACGCGGACCGAATTAAATGGGAACACAGATAGTTTATACTCTGGAATTACCTTTTTTTATTATAGACCGTAGCATTCGTAGAGGATCGTAGCATACGTAGAGGATCGTAGCATACGTAGTGGATCGTAGCATACATTGAGGACCGTAGCATACGTTGAGGACTGTAGTATACAAAGAAGACAGTAGCAAACGTAGAGAACCGTAGCATACGTAATGGATCGTAGCATACATAGTGGATCGTAGCATACGTAGTGGATCGTAACATACGTAGTGGATCGTAGCATACGTTGAGGACCGTAGCATACGTTGAGGACTGTAGTATACAATGAAGACAGCAACTTACGTAGATAACCGTAGCATACGTAATGGATCGTAGCATACGTAGTTGATCGTAGCATTCGTAGTGGATCGTAGCATACGTAGGGGTCCGTACCATACGTAGGGGTCCGTACCATACGTAGAGGACGGTAGCATACGTTGAGGACTATAGTATAAGTAGAGAACCGTAGCACGACGTAGCGAATGCTACGTATTTAGTTACGTATTACGTACGTTTTGTGAGCAAGATTTATTCCAAATAATCCGATATATTAAATTATATATCAATCATTATTTTTTATATTTCGTACTACCAATATATTAATCATACTAATATTATAAACTAGCTTTTGCCCGCGGCTTCGCCCGCGTAGTATAGTGTTCTTGGAGAAAAAACTACTTCGGCGAATAACTCTCTATTTACAGCAATATACCTACTTCTGATACAATATTGAAAATGTTTATAGGTTTACCCAATGCAATTGGTTAAAAATGGGACCCTATCACCCACGCGACATGCGCGACCGCTTGATATACATTATATTATTATATCTATCGCGCTTGAGTATAAAAAGACTATTTAAAAAAACCGCATCAAAATCCGTTGCGTAGATTTAAAGAATTAAGCATACAATATAGGTACATAGGGACAGACAGATAAAGCGACTTGTTTTATACTACATAGTAAATAATCATTTAATTTGCCATTCAAATATAATTTGACATTCCAACAAAACTGACCAACTACCTCTATGGATATTCCATAAGAACTGCAGTACAGAATATTCGTTGAGCGAGCACCGAGTCGCGACTCGCGAGTGCCGCCGAGACATGTCCCTGCATTTTAAATCTGTAATATCTTCGAAAATATTCATTTAAATTACATGCTATAAAGGGCCATATTGATCTATATTAAATGCACAATGTATTTAAGGTACTAAATTGGATAAGGATGAATGCTGTATTGCTTAAAATCGCTTCGTAAATAAGGTATTAAATTTAAATCAAAGTAAAGGATAAAAAATGGTTATTGTGGGTTATCCCTAAGAGATAGATATATGCTATCGCGGACTTTTTTGTAGACTTTTTTATGATGAACAAAACTGTAGTACATTATTTTAATCTATCTCGTAGGGTTTAGCCACTGTTTGCAATGTAAGCGGAAAAAATGTAATTATTTACGACATCACATTAGAAACCTCAATAATAACAGTATTTCTCCACTATTTAGTGAATGTTATTATACATTTAACCTTCCTCTTCAATCACTCTATCTATTAAAAAAACGGCATCAAAATCCTTTGCGTAGTTTTAAAGATTAAAGCATACATAGGGATATAGGGACAGAGAAAGCAACTTTGTTTTATACTATGTAGTGATGTCCCAGTTTGTGAGGATGGATGAATGGATTAATGGATGGATGGATGAATGTCTATTACTCTTTGACGCAAAAACTACTGAACGGATTTCGATGAAATTTGGTATGTTAGTAGTTTAGGCTCTGAATTAAAACATAGGCTATTTTTAACCCGAAAAAGTACAGTTTTCCTTTGGGATACTGTATATACGCGGGCGGAGCCGCGAGCAACACCTAGTATTGTTATAATAATAACATACTCGTACCCCGAAAATAAGATTTTAGAGTGTATTTGCTGTTTTTATTATGATAAGGGTTTTTATAATAGCGACTAAGTTTAATTCTGAATTGCTATCTTAAAAAGTGAGCGCCGCGTCGCGTATCACTTTGATTTGACCCTACACGCTACCAGAAAAGTATATAAACTTTATGATTAGATACTTTTCGTATATACGGCAACAGTACGTGGAATTTTAATTTGCCTCAAAGTAAGCAGCGCGTTGTAAGATGTAAAAGAAAAGTCCTTCCTTTATGTTCTTTAAATTCGAGGACATTGTACTTTGTCGAGTGTTCTTTAAAAAGAACTAAACAGAAATTTTATTTTTTGGCTCTTTAGACACGACATCCTCAGTACTAAAATTTTCGTTGCGATATTAGAAAATATATTTTACTCGATATTTCAATCTATTATTTTGACACATCGACAAACCTAAGTATAATATAATTATTAACTTAAAAACTGTCGTTAGATTACCATACTTACTTCCAACTAAAATTATAAATGTAAGAGTTTGTGAGGATGAATGGATGGATGTTTGTTACTCTTTCATGGTACATAGTTTGAACTCTGGATTAACACATACGCTACATTGTATCCCGAAAAAGCAGTGTTCCCGTAGGATATTGAATTTACGCGGGCGGAGCCGCGGGCAAAACAGCTAGTAATATAGTAAACGCGAAAACATGCATAAATGGATGTTTGTTACTCTTTCGCGCAATAGCTACTGAAATGAATTCATTAAATTTGGCAAGGTAGTAGCTTAAAGTCTGGATTAACACATAGTCTACTTTAAATACTAGTAAAATGTGCGGTTCGCGCGGAGTTTTTTGAACGTACGAAGTCGTGGGCAACAATCAGTTACTTATAAGATTTAAATATCAATCTTTAACAATAGTAATCTTAGAGTATTAAACCAACATAGTAATACTTCACGAAGTGTCAATTAAATACTTTATCATTTCATCGGAGAATCCAGAGACAATCTAAAGCTAGAGGCCATTTTCTTTTTATTGGCGCTTAATTAAACGATAATTGCCATGCTGAAAAGGCGGGTTTTTAATTGCGAAGTGAAGTGAGTCGCGAATTGTGGACCGAAGCGAGCCGTGCTTACTTCGCTATGATCAGGGAATTGTTCGTAAGAAATGGATGGGTATTAATATTTAATGATGGCTTTTCACTGTAACTATTGTGGTTTTATTTATCTATTTAGCTTCCAAGTTTGAGCGTCAGTTCGCATAGAAAGGCGGCCGTACATTTTTAAGAAAGCGATTTAATTCGAACTTTAAACATTACACAAGAACATACATGTTTAATTGCAAAAGTTCAAGTTTTGAGCTACACACTTGAATCACTATCTTAAAAATGCAGTGACGCATCACGTCGCGTCGCGTCTCTGTGTGAACTGAGCCTAAGTGTTTGTTATGAATGATACAAAAAATATACAAATCAACGTTTGGCGTATGGTTTCTCCCTTACATCTTTGAAATCTGGTACTTATAATATAATTATACTACATGTATCTGCGTTGCATTTCAATAAATCTTTATTTTTATACACTTTATTACACTTAATTTTTAGACACTTTTATGATTTCAGGTAATAATAATACTCGCAATAGGGGTGTCTCTGGTATGTTTCTATGTGGCCAATGTTTGCAGTTATTACTTTCTTGCAAGTAAACGAAAGTTAGCTTTTAAGGTAAGTAATTAAGCTTCATAAGTAAGCGCCCACTGCATGTTACAGCAAAAATAATTAATTACGCATTTCAGTGTTTTCCAAAATTTCACCCCGGTTCGGTTGAAATTACACGCGAGAAAAAATTCATGCAAATAAAATGTTTCATACAAACTCTTATCCCACTATTTCACCACCTTGGAGATTGAATTTTGAAAAATCCTTCTTTAGTGGATGCCTTTGTCATATGAGGGAGGAATACGTGTGCGAAATTTCATTTGCTTTAAGCCTTGCCTTTTATATATTATATACATATATTATATACTTATTATATTATTTTATATATTATATACTTAAGTAATAATAAAATAGAACTTTTGCAGGACTCAATGAGAGAACTGTTTTATTTCCTGTCTGTAAATCGTGTCAGTTCAAAAATAAAGGCACGTGTCGAAAAGTTCTTTTGTGTTCAATGGTTAGTATTGCATTATCCTCATAAACAAGTATAAAAATAAATTGCAGTTCCTTTGTCTCGCTAAAACTCAAGAACGTCTAACTTTGTTCTTGAAGTAATTACAAAAGTTCAGGGGAGGTTTGAACGGTGAGAAATAATAGAAAAATTGCAAGGTCCGAAAACGACAGTAGAATTTTCCCACACTAACTGTTCCTACGTGTGAAACATTTGATGTTCGTTCTGTCGGAAGGTTAAATTAGTTATTCAACTATCCCAGTTCATAGTTAAAACAGAATAACGTGTGGGGTGGGTCGGGGCAGCTAGTGTAATGCAAAAATATTGTTTCATTTAAGCTATTTAATTAAGCTATTTGTAAGTAAGTTATAAGCTACGATAATTTCCAGCTAATTTTGCAGCGATCGCGCGGCGTATAAATCGGTAGTGTTACAGGAACTTAAAGTGATTTCAATTTTTCTGCCCTAAATTATCATTGTAAATAAATTTAAGTATCTGTAAAATATTGTTTAAGGTACTACAACGAAGCGGTGAACAGCAGCGAAATATTTGAGACCATGTCTCCGAGCATACAGCGAGAGATCATGTCCGTTGATATGATTGAAACCCTGATACAGTGTCCTATGTTCCAGGTATGCTGTAAAACCTCATTTAAGGGTTTACGAAATGTGTCGTTTGACAGCGGTGTATTACGGCGGACTTAAATTTCTTTAGAAATGTTTTGCGCGAGAAATCGAGACCAAAGAAAATAAAATAAGCCTTATCGTGAATATTTTGATCAGACTTTTTATGCTTTTTCCAAAACAGTTTTTAATATTGTTGAACAATTTTTATGCAAATGTTAAGCTATCTTTGGGTATTTCTAAACAAAGAAAGTAAGCTACACGAGAGCAAAAAATGGTCCTAAACACGACCTCTTTTTGCAAATTCCAAGTGAAGAGGTTCAGGAAAATTGTTTTTGTTGCTATAATAAAAATCGCAATTTTATATCAAATTTTCAAACCAATTTTAGACAAACAAGTACTCTATTTGTGACAATTGTTAGTTTTTGTAGGATTCGGTTTCATTTGGTCGCTCAATCGGCCGAAAATAACCCAATTTATGTTAAATTTAAAAACGCAGCATTCATGAAGTTTTTTTTGACAAGGTACATGTAAAAATAGTATAAAAAACCCAACTATTATATTATTATAAATCCCCCTTGGATAAAAATGGGTGACGAAAAGCCCAAAAAATATGTGTTTATACCATTAGTGTTACGCCTTTTCAATATTTATACATACCCCATGGTCAAAATTCGCCCATATTAATTGATATAATTTTATATGTTGAGCCTCTTAATTAGAAAAAAAAATATTTTTAAGCATTTACATTATTAAAAAAAATATTAGCTTTATGCAAACCTTCCTCCACATAATCTTTTCGTTTCGTACTTTTCGTACAAAATTTCGTACACCTCTGTCAGCATGATTCTCGTAAAACTGTACTGATAGCTTTGCTTAATAATATTTTTCTACCAGAATTGCAGCAGAGACTTCCTAGAAACAGTGGCGTCGCACTCCAGAACCATCGTCCTGCCGCACCACGAGATAGTGCAGCATGCCGGCGACATAGGTCGTGACATGTATGTCGTCAAGATGGTAATGAACATATCTTATTTTAATCCATTCCTCGTGGTGGTATCGACCTCTGTGGCGCGTTGGCGCTCAAGCTCCTGGGTCATGGATCTGTATTAAATATGTGTATAATATAATAAAAATCCTAAATATGTGTATAGTATAAATTATAGTATTAGGTATACATTCCGTTGTCTGGTACCCGTAACACAAGTTCTTTGGATACTTAGCACGGGACAAGATTGACGTGGTATGAAGCGTCCATAGATGTTATAATTATATGTCCTATACATTACCCTTCAAACCCCCAAAAACCTTTTGGCTTAGCCTCTTAGAGTTTGCAAAAGGTTATCCGACTACGGCTAATATACGGAGAATAGTATACTAAAAATCAACATCTATACTTTTAAATATATATTTTTACTTTTATCAAGTTGTAGTACCTAATTACCTAGTCTTGCCATAAATACTGAAACAAAGAAAAAAATATTTTTTCTATTGCAAATAACAATTATTACTTTTACAGTGTATTAGTTTAATACATAAATATAAAACAATTTAAAATATAAAAAGCTTATTCGAAGTGGTGTCCATTGGCTGCAATACAGTCCTTTAAACGTTGAGGCCAGTTATCAATAGAAGCACGCACTCTTTCCATGGGAAAATTCTTCACTGCCAATCGTACGGTTGTTTTAGGGACTCCAAATTATCATAGCGTTTAGAGCAAGCCGTACTCTCTAAAACTGACTATAAATCATAATACAGCGGATTAAGATCTGGACTAGACGACGGCCAGTCTTCAGCTCTGATGAAGTCCGAAACATTCGTTTCCAACCAAGACTGCGTAGACCAAGCTTTATGACCCGGCGCCGAGTCTAGCTGGAAGGACCATTCTTGGTTATTGAACATGGTGTTGTTAATGGGCTTCACTACCTTCACAAGAATGGTATCTTGATACATTTGTGCCGATGTTTTGATACCTTTTTCACAAAAGTATGGCTCAGTCACTCCTTCATAGCTAATACCCCACCAAATCATCACTGAAGTCGGATAGTGCCCACGTTGCACTCTGTCGACTAATTGGGAAGCTTTCTTAGAGCTTTGAGCATAAATACGGTCATTTTGTTTGTTAAAATGTTGCTCAATTGTAAAAAATTTCTCATCCGTAAACAAAATTTTTCTGTGTATTTGCGTACCGCTTCAGTAGTTATTTCAATTTTACCACCCTATTTGTTTTAAATTATCAGTTAAAAATGACCAGTACATCTCTTATAGGCTGCAAGTCCTAAGTCATCTTTTAAAATACGCGACATGGTTCTAGGTGCTATCTTCAACTCCCGAGATTAAATCTTTTGCTTACGGACCGGATTTCTTCGAATTCTTTCCCTACTGCTTTGACCACCTTTTTCGTACGAACACTACGTGGACGGCCAGATCTTTTTCTGTCACACGCAGAGGAGGTCTCATTGTACCTATTAATAGCCCGACACACAAACATTTTACTAATACCAAGCGTATAGAGAGTTTTAAAAATTGTATTTGGCTCCCCAAACCTACTTTGTGTAATGCAATCACAGCGATTCGCTTCTCTTTGTCACCCCACTCCATTTTAATATGGCAAAATATTGTACAATTTATTAGCGCCAAAATGAGAAAACCCAATGAACAATTATATAAAATGACAGATTCCAAATTCAAATGTAATATTTTGTTTATTTTTAATTGTAACAGTATTTATGGCCAGACTAAGTATCTATTAATGTTTAGAAATAAAATCGGTTGGCTGTTAAGTCGGTTAACGGACGATCATTTTACGTGATAACGTCATCACGAACCGAACGCTTAGGCCGAACGTGCCTCTCTATCGCTTGTTCCGCGCTCTCGCTTGCACGCTCGGCTCAGACGGAACGAGATAATCGGGCGGAAGGTGACAATTTTTCTCCGCGTCGAGCCCCCCCGTAGAAGGGGCATCCCTGGCCAGTGCCACCGATGCCAACTTTACGGGCACTCGGCACGGAATTGCCAAGCTAGGCCGCGTTGCGTAAAGTGCCTCGGTGACCACGGCACCTCTGAGTGTCCCCGTAAGAGCCCAGCTGAGGAGTCCGAACCCCCCAGCTGTGTTCTCTGTAAGTCCCAAGGACACCCCGACAATTACAGAGGATGCAAAAAAGCGCATTGCACCACATACGAAAGGTGCCATCGGCCACAGACCGCATCCAAGCTTTGTCAGACCATCAGGTCTTGATCCGTCAGATCAAGGCGCTCTCCCCGACGGTAATTAATGGAGCCTTCGGGAAGGATAAAGCCGCACTCATTACGCATACACTACGCGTAACGAGTGCGGCTTTCAATACGAACGGCATTAGGAATAACATAAGCAAAATTCGCGATTTCGTAAGCAGCCAAAATGTCGACATTCTTCTAGTGCAGGAGACGTTTTTAAAACCTAGTATGAGGAGCCCTAAAATAGCTAACTACAAAATAGTCAGAAACGATAGAACTCGATCCCAACTCGGAGGTACTCTTATCTACTATAAAAAATCATTACATTGTATTCCCCTAGAGCCACCGCCATTATTAACTTTAGAGACTTCTATTTGCCAAATTAGTATGTCCGGTCATGGACCAATTGTAATACGAGGGCGGGTCAATAAGTCCGTGACTTTTGGAATAAAACACAGATTTTTTGATAAATAAATCATTTTATTTTTCAACGTAGTCCCCCTTGAGCTCTATACACTTTGTCCAACGCTTCTCCAATTTTTTTATCCCTTCCAAAAAATATGATTTGTCGAGGTCCTCCAAGTAGGCCTTTGTTTGCGAGATGACTTCATCATTGGAGTCAAATCTTTTTCCACCGAGCCATTTTTTCAGGTTTGGGAACAAGAAGTAGTCACTCGGAGCCAAATCTGCAGAATAGGGTGGATTTGGGAGCAATTCATAGCCCAATTCATGGATTTTTGCCATGGCAACTGCACATGTGTGCACCCTTGCATTGTCTTAGTGAAAAAGAACTTTTTTCTTGGCCAAATAAGGTCGGTTTTTTTTCAAATCCTCATTGAAGCGGTCCAATAAGTTGGCATAATATTCCCCATTAATTGTTCTTCCCTTTTGAAGATAGTCAATGTGGATTATCCCACGTGCATCCCAAAAAACAGTCGCCATAACTTTATTGGCTGACAAACCCACCTTGGCCTTCTTTGGCGCCGATTCACCCTTAGAAACACACTGTTTTGACTGTTGTTTGGTCTCTGGTGTATTGTGATGGATCCATGTTTCGTCCACGGTTAAAAAACTCCTCCATATTGTGATTAAACAACGCCAAACCTTCCTGTGAAGTTGTTACACGATTGCGTTTGTGGTCGACTGTGAGCAAACGCGGCACCCATCTTGCGGAAAGCTTTCTCATGCCCAAGTGATCATTCAAAATTGAAACCACTGAGCCATGCGAGATGCCTATGGCTTCCACAATCTCTTGCACTTTCAATCTTCGGTCGGCCAACACCATATCGTGAATTTTTTCGATTGTTTCGGGTGTAGAGACCTCAACTGGGCGTCCAGGACGTTCGGCATCTTCAGTGCTTGTAAGGCCACAACGAAATTCAGTAAACCACTTTTTTACCATTGAAATCGATGGTGTAGAGTCCCCATAGTATTTATCAAGCTTAACCTTGGTCTCGGTAATGGTTTTTTTTCGCAAACAATAATGCTTAATAAGCACACGAAATTCACTTTTTTCCATTGTTTCCTTAAGTTACTGGATAGTCTGATAAAGATAGCTGTAAAACACAAACTAACTGACGCAGCAAGTTCAAATTTTGATAGGAGTCAACTGACAGATGCCTGTTGACAGGAGTAGTGTTGCTTTTTCAGTAAGGAGGTTAGAAATTCAAAAAGTCACGGACTTATTGACCCGCCTTAGTAGTAAGCGCGTACTTAGCGTGCAACAAAGAAATAAATTCTAGCGACCTACAGTCACTATTTAACTTAGGCAACGCCGTCATCATTGCCGGCGACCTAAATTGCAAACACACTGAGTGGGGCAACTACACAACAATAGAAACGGCATCATTCTTTGTAGTTTAACCGATACTTTAAATTATGCAGTATTAGCTGCCACTGACCCTACTCGCTATGACACCAATGAAAACATCAACGGTGTCATACGCGATCCTAGAACGATAGACATAGCTTTAGTAAAAAATGTTTCTCTCAATATCTATATTGAGACTCTCCACGAGCTTATCTCGGACCACAGACCGGTTACGATTACACTTGGTAGTCTTAACCCCAACAACTCTAGTACTAGGAAGATAGTACACTATAAATTATTAGCGGAGAACATCAAAGTTCTCCAATCTAGTCACCTAGATAAAATCCTCGATAGTATAGATAGTAAAGAGACAGCCATAGAGGCCGCCTCCCACTTGCCTGATCACCTGGTAGCGACCATAGAGAACTCATCTAGGGAGGTGCCAACGACCCCCAAGGGCCGTTGGCCCCTCCCTGAGGACATAAAGGAGTCCATCAGACTCCGGAATGCGGCAAAGCGCACATATGATCGCTACCCGTCGGAAGAGTGGAGGAAAGCCCTCCGTCACTACGAGAGGGAAGTAAAGTTTAAGATTAAACGGCACAAAGCCGAGAGTTGGGATCGACTTCTCAACGATCTAGAGCCGTCTCACGTGGCGTACTGGCCACTCGCAAAGGCCCTCAAAAACAACACGGAGAGTGATATGCCTCCGTTAGACAGACCAAACCGTCCTCCAGCATTCGAAGACATAAACAAGGCCGAGTGCCTAGCTGATAATTTCGAACAACAGTTCCGGCCGGAACCCCGGAAGGTGCCTGGTAGCCGTCCAATAAGTCTCATTAGCTCCCTTGGTAAACTCTACGAAATTAAAATCTATTAAAAGGCGCCTCAATGACGTCATAACCGACAAAAAACTCCTTCATGACGAGCAGTTTGCCTTCCGCAAAATGCACAGCTGTCCCGCTCAAGTACACCGCTTAACGGAGTACATAATTACTAGCAAAAACAACAGGAAGACGACATGCGCCGTAATCTTTGACATTGCAAAAGCTTTTGATAAAATGTGGCATAACGGACTGTTATACAAACTCTACTATCAAATGGAAATACCCGATTATCTCGTTTTACTAATTAATAACTTCTTAAAAAATCGTAAATTTCATTTCCGCGTTGAAGGCGCACTGTCGTCGTCAAGATATATGGAGGCGGGGCCTACCTGGAGTACCGCAGGGCTCGGTCCTCTCGCCCTCCCTATACAACCTGTACACTAGTGACATCCTTAAACACGCTAAGGTGCAATTAGCTATGTTCGCAGACAACACAGCCCTTTATTATTCCCACATATGAGCCTGTACCGCGTCTAAAGCCCTCCAGGAGTCAGTTACCGCTCTCGGTAAATGGTTCTCCAAATGGAGAATAGAAGTTAATCCCGACAAAAGTCACGCCATCCAATTCGATATTAAAAGTACAATTAGGCGTACTTGCCCCCGTAAACTAATGAGCCCTGTAATCCTGCACGGCAACATAATCCCAGAGGTCACTCAGGTCAAATATTTAGGCGTAGTACTAAACAAGTCGATGACGTTTTCGAGTCACATCAGTAATACATTACGTAAAGCGAAATTTGTACTTTTCAAATTATATCCACTTATTAATTCGCGAAGCAAAATGTCCCTAAGACATAAGCTTACATTGTATAAAGTTTGCATTAGAACGATACTCACTTATGCGTGCGTCTCTTTTGCACAGATAAGCGAGTCTCAATTGGACCGTTTGCAAAGAGTCTAAAACCGGTTTCTACGCATGGCAACATGCGCCCCCTGGTACATGCGTAACATCGACTTGCATAGGGACTGCGAGCTCATCACTATCAAAACCTATATCAAAGAACTCGTAGAGAGATTCTTTAATAAAGGCAAAAATCACCCAAACCCCCTTATCCAAAAGGCCCTGGACTATAATCACGACGCACAGACATTCCGACACCCGTACAACGGCCTAAGCATATCTTAGCCGATCCCGTTGACCCGATCACAAAATAAGTAACGTACGGTGTACAGTTACGTAAACACAAATCACACGCACCCGCGAGGCTAGTATCGCACCGGGGTCGACGCCGGCGCCTACCCCGAGGTCCCACATCCGACACGACAACACGTACAGACGTACAGACCGACACTAACACGGGACCGGACCCGAACCCGAGTTCGAGTTCGCATCCTAGTATTCTAGGTACACACCAAAATAGTGTCCACGACCGCGATATTGATATAGAAAGTTCTACCAATACCGCGAACCTCATCGACATTAGGACTTACGCGCGCGAGTCATCCCGACCGTACGCGGAAGGGGAGAGGGACGGCCCTCTCAGAACCGATACCGATAAAATCGAGAGCACCTCTATCGCGATAACTCGCACGCCGTTACTTTTTGCTACCGCGCGCGAGCAACCTCACTCCTCAGCGAGTGAGATAGGGGTCGGACCCCTTAGCAGGAGAGACCCGCGTCTCCCCTGTCATAAAAATAGGTCACAATCCGTAGCTGTCCCCAATATCCGGTCTGAACATCACCCGGGTGATGTCAGGGAGGGTCAAATCCTCCCATCGACTCTTACCAAATAAACTAGCCACCAGGCTAGTTATAGTCCGATGTAGCTACAGTCTTAACCCGACCCTTAGCGTAGACCCTTTAGAATAAAAAAATAAAAATAAAAAAAAGACAATTTTTCGTGCGTGCAGTCGGCGTTCATCGATTTTTATGACGTTACACGTCACAAACAAAATTTATACAATATGTAAGCAGATACCCAATTCATAAATTTCGAAAACGAAATACAATAAGACAGGCCTAACAAGCCATTTCGCTATAGATGTCAACGGTAATGTTGATGTTGAAAAGGCTGTCATCCTCCATGATCGTGTTTGGTAAATTTAATTTAAGTTTGTAAAGCCTTAAGCGATATTGAATTAAACATTTCAATACATACTTTGTACTGTGGCGATACCTATAGACTTTGAGGTTATGAAGTGAAAGTCATAAATTAAAAGCATTTTTGTACGTTTAAATAAGTAAATAGAATAAGGCGTTACTTTGCGAAAATCCATAGCATACAATTTAATTAATACTCTAGCTGACCCGGCGAATTTCGTACCGCCCGCCATATTGACATTTCATTCGCACACTGACTTTTACGGAGTTTTTAAATATTTGCTATATTTTTTAAATATTTTTTTTTATACAAACCTTCTCCTGACAAAAACGAACTGTCCGTCTGGTCCAGCGGGTTAAGACGCGGACGGCAAGAAATAAGTATTACGGGTTCGAATCCCGCTCGGTGACTTACTTTTGTTTTTTTTATATGTTCAAGTTTATATATAATTTTTTAATTTTTATTGTTTATAGACAAGTTTCAAAAAATGTAGTTCATGTTTGAGATAACAATATATATTTCTCATAAAATATGTCTAACATTTACCTATACTGATTACGTGAATAAGATTTATGCTTTCGAGTTTCACCATATTACAATAAATAGTAATAACCGAGCAAAGCTCGGTCGCCCAGGTACTATTATATTATATGCGTATACTCAAAAACAAGATCCTCAACCCCCCTTGGGGTTATATAACCTCAATCCAACCCCCCTCCGATAACCTCACTTACTAGGCAAGCACACGCGGCCGGTTTCCTGTGTGACCGTGGTATTTATCCGGTCGAGCCGGACCATTCGTGGCCAAGCGTGGCTCCCTCACGTTTAAATTTATAATTAAAATATTTTCGTTTTAACAAAATATAAGCATAATTATAGTCGTGGGCGTGTGGACAATAAAAGGGTATTCTTAAACGCAAAAAATCTCATAGTCATAAAAAAATGTTCTCAGGGCCACTGTATGAAGTTAGGCCACTCCGGCCAAGCTCTGCCTTTGCTTGCTCCGGGTGACAGCATTGGCACTCTCGAAATGCTGTATGGACTACCCAAAGTAAGTTAATCCTACTGCTATTATAAATGTGAAAATTTGTGTGGATGGATGGATGGATGTGTGGATGGATGTTTGTTAATCTTTCACGCAAAAACTACTAAACGGAATTTGATGAAATTTGGTATGGTAGTAGTTTAAGTTCTTGGTTAAAACATAGGTTACTTTTGATAACGAAAAGTACAGTGTTCCCGCGGGATACTGTATTAACGCCGGCAGAGCCGCGGGCAGAAGCTAGTGTTAAATAATGTGCGGTAAAAACAAAATTAAAATTTGATGTGACCTCTGAATTTTCAAGCATGGAGTGAGCTGATGCTGATTCGTCCGTTTGGGAGCTACGATGCCACGGACAGACACATCAAACTTATAACACCCCTCTGCACTGTTTTCGTCGGGGGTTAAAAATGATGTGAATTGTAAATTATAACCATCAGTAACAGTTATTTTTACT
Organism: Phengaris arion; assembly: GCA_963565745.1. NCBI lineage: Eukaryota > Metazoa > Arthropoda > Insecta > Lepidoptera > Lycaenidae > Phengaris > Phengaris arion. The sequence goes on along the minus strand of OY751443.1, from coordinate 13,774,404 downwards.
TTTACTTTATTATTTATCGGTTTGGTAAATTCCATTATCGTATTGCGTAATTTTTTTCCGACATAAATAGATTTTTTTTAAAATTAAATGTTCGCATGAAGTTTGTAAGAATGTTCGGGTTATGAGTACGTCACGAATTTTAGTCATTGAGGGTGTTTGATATTTTTTCTGCCGCTAGCAGGCAGACCAACGCACACAAAACTTCATCTGGTGGCGTAAGTGGTATCAAAAACGGTCAATAAGAATTTTCCATTATTTTTCTGTCACCAGGCAGTAGTTCCGCTCGTAGTTTCGCTTCGGTGTGACTTGACTCTTATTTTCAAGGTAATTTTATTTTTATAAAGGTCTTATTAGAATAATCTGTTCCCTAAACAGGTGCATACTGTGAAGACGACTACCAACTGTATACTGATACACGTGGAGTACACCGCCCTAGTTCAGTCCTGGAGCCTCTTCCCTAATATCAGACAACCTGTTTTTGACGTAAGTACAATATTTACAAAGTTCCAGCTCGACCAGTTTCTTAACAATTTCCTTTGCACCAAAATGCCTCAAAATATTTAAATACGTGACAGACACACAGATGTGATTGAACCACGTATTTACATGTGAGTAATGAGTATAGTGTACGTGCGCATGATTCAACGCCGTTATTATGCGATTTTCATCTTTTGCCTGGTCGAGCGGCAACTTGTTTGATAGTGCATGCTTTAGAAGCGATCGGTATTATTAAAACGAAACAATAGGTGCACGTATTTGTTTACAACTGGTGGTCGTCGCGAGAGCGAAGTGCGACCATTATTCAATTATTTTTTAAGTTTGAACTTTATAAGTTATTTTCTCAAAGGCTCTATTTACCTCTTAGATGCGCAATAAAAATGTATTTTACATTCCATAGACAACTCTATGGAATGTGAGAGACATAGATTGACAAACGTATGACAAAATTGTGTCAAACCAACACCTACTGTTATACGTTCAAACGCATAATAGTAGTGTGAGTTTTTAATCTGAGGCAGTGGGTGTAACGTTATTTTTTATTAACTGAATGTATTTTTTAAGAATGATTTTTAATAAGAATATAAGTGCAGCCGCCATTATAAACTTTAACTATGAAAAAATTCCTAATTGTCATTTGCATAATTTTCGTAAATCGGTATACAAAGTTTTACATATTTAATATAATAAAATAATATTAAATATAATAAAATAATAATATAAAACTAATAATAAAATTTTACTTATTGAGGCTTTTTGAATCCATACCAACGTCAGTCATGCGCATTCATTCGTAAAAAAAGAAAGTCAACTTTTAAATTGCCGCCAAAAGCAAGAGCAAAAATCTGTAATAATTTTGTTAGGTTAGGTTAGCAATTATTTTAACAACTTACTAATTACCTAATCATTTATTATAATCAATAAAAATAAAACTATATGCACGACTAATTATTTGCTTATCAAAATTGAGCTCTCTAGTATAACATATTTGTTATACTAGAGAGCTCAATTTTCCTTTTGCTAGGTTCTCAAAGATCCTGAAATTCATGAGCGGGCGATGGCTTATGAAAACGGTCAACCGCTGGTCGGCCACATCGACGCTAAAAGGAATAGAATTGCAGTAGGTTGAAATGTTTGAATATTACATTTGTGATACAGAAATGCATTGTTAATGTAAATTATTAACATTATTTATTATTACCATTGTTGAATTTTTTTCACAGATTACAAATTTATTTTTGTGTTGTAAGGATAGTAATTTAACTACGAACTATTATTTTTGATTTGGGGTTAGATGCCGACGAGTCTAATAGGTTAGACGACTGAATTTTACTTTAATATTGAATAAATTAATTATGAGTACATAAGTTCTGGGTGGAAACAGTAAATATTTTCATAGGTAACAGCGATTTGTTTAAAATTTCGCAAGTCTCTTGAAAACGCTCCAAACAAAAGTCACACCAAATTGTGATGTCACTATTCGTTAAAAGTGTATGAAATATAAGGCCGCAGTAACATATTTGTACATTTATATGTTTAAATCTTCATATTTAGGTACTATTATTAATGGTTTTGTATATGATGTAAGTAAACTAACAATGTAGATTTTTTTTACTTATTTACCAAAAAATTACGAGAACATACACACTACACATACAACATTAATTACCTACCTACATATACGATAAACTTTCATAAGGTACACGATAAACAATCTAACCTATGCACCTTCAAATCTATTGCACCTACACGCCTCCCCGTCCACAAAAAATATAATTATGCATTTTGTCTTCATTGCAGAAAGAAATCAAAGAGAGTGTGATATTTTTAAGCAGAAACGAGTACCTGGAACCGTTCGAGAAGCTGGGCGTGCTGAAATATTTGAAATACTTCTTCATTCGCGCTAGCTTCACTCCGCACGGCCTGTTTCTGAAGTGCTGGTGTATTCTACGACTGATCATTGCCCTGTATTATGTCTCCGTATTACCTTATAATATTTCAGTGAGTAATGTTTTTTTTTTGTGTATCTATTTTTTCTTGTTGGACTTAATATTAATCTGAACTAGGCCTCGTTCTTTGGATATAGCGCTTATTTTATAAGAGCGAAGCATACTATTCAATATTTCAAAGCAATACTATTGCCTTGATAGATCTTGATATAATTATTACTTGAAACACTTTTTTAAATTTCGCATTCAATCTTTCACATAGTGTGCGCTGGGCTCGCAGTGAGAAAAATATCGCCTGTCGATACCTAATGGTAGAAATCTCCTGCTCCAGTGGTCCCCTGGGCACTCTCGCTATTCATCTTTTTGGCACAGCTAGCGAATGAATGTAGGGCCAGCTACTAGAAAGTGGTCATAGCGCGCCCATTCGAGGGTTAAGTAAGCATGTAATATTAGATACATTACAAGCATTGTTTTAAGAAACACCATGTATTATTTAAAGATTGCTTTCATATTATTGACAATAGCTGGTGCCCGCATCTTCATTTGCATGGAACTATTAATGGAAACGGTACCCTATTTTTAAATAGAACCCTAAGATAAACGTAGTCTAATCTGCCAGTGAAAATCTAACAAAAAACGGTTTGGCCGTTTCAGAGATTAGCCAGAACAAACAGACAGACAGATAAAAATTATATTTTAGGTAAGGTACCATATATACTATCATATAAGTATTCAGTACGAAGCTGTTAAGTTGAAATTAAAAACAGACACTTAACATTTTTCATTTTATTATATTTGTATAGATTAGACTCAGTTGTCCAATATATTGTAACAGTTCCCTGTATCAGAATAACTCTCAAGCCATTTTAAAGCAAATACTGGCTTAGAGGCCGGAAGCTGAAATTGTCCAGCACGGCACATGCTTGGGGGTGTTTGTTCGAGTAAATTTGTAAATTATCAAGCCGGTCCCTACAGGGTAGCCGGTAAGCCATACAGACATTTTGCATACACGAGCGTGCATGCGTTGCACCTGCATAAATATAAAATACGAACGAGTATACGGTGCAGTGGTTCGAGGTTTTGTCATAGATTAAAGAAAGAGGAACAGATAAACAGCTACAATGTTAGCTTTCGATTTGATTGCACCATTACAAGCATACGGTGTATCCACGATTGTGTGGAGAAATTGTGGGCCGTTGAAAGTATATAATACACTTTGTGGGGTTTCTACGTTTATGTAAGAGCTACGAATTACGACTTTTTGGCAATGTAAAAAGTGACATTCTAAATTGACAGAATATAAATGACATTTGTGTACGAAAAGCTTCAACAAAAGAGGGATGTGGATTAACTAAGTAGACATCACTTTCTTCCTTATTAATATGTGTCATTAGGAGAATAAGGAGAAAGAAAGCAGGAGAAGAAGACATATATCGTATATGTCCTCTTCTCCTGCTAATATAGTTATTAATCTGACTGATGAATCTGTAAAACTATTCTTAAATCAAGTTGTACTTAAATCACACCCTTGTCATTCTGCCAAGCACACAGACAGCCAAGAGACTGTGGCAGATTTATGGGGGCCCTAATCTTAAGGGGAGTTTCAGTATTTGGCATTAAGACGACCTACTTTTAATGGTTTCGATTCTATCGCGTGTAAGCTGTACACATATTTATATTTGTACTGCAGACGAAACCATCTAAATGGCACGCGGACTACCACTGGACCGACATATATCTCTACGTCGACATGGCGGTTATGTCGTACGTCGCTTACTACAACGAGAAGTCGCTGCTAATTACACATCCGCTACTGACGTTTACGAACTACGTGAAGCATGGATTCCTACTGGACCTGATCAGTGTGTTCCCGATTGAAGAGTTTGTAAGTTTTGCAATGATTATACTCTATGAGAAATATTAGGCCGCCGCGCGCCGCCTCAAATTTCACGGTGCGGCGGCGGTCAGTAACAGCAGCGGCGCGGGCGACGCGCGCAGGCTGGGGCCATAGTCACCGCTTGACAGGAGTGCATTCAATGATTTCAAAACTAAAGATAGGCTATGAGGTACATTTGACAGAACAAATTTTATACAAGAAAAAGTTACGCGTTAAGTGGGGACAGTTTTTGCCTCGACATGCCTCGTTTATAATATTATACACGTATATGAGTGCATTAGCGGTGACAATGGCGCCCGCGTGTGTGTGTCGCCGCCGCTGTCACTGCCCGCCGCCGCGCCGCTCAATCGAGGCAGTGGCCTTACTAAACACTCGATATTATTTCTCTTGCGATATTTTTTTTCTAGCGATAATGAATCACGATCCGTGTTATGCTATAGTAGACATGCGTCAAATGTCGTCACCCTGGATCATGATCAAATATAGTTATAAATATCGAGCATTCGCCAATAATATCTCTAGATTCTTACACCTAAGCTCGGTCTCCCAGGTACTTATTAAGGTATACCAGGAAGCCCAACATTATTATGACAATGGCGTTTACCGTTAGTGGATATAGAAGTATGAGATATGCTTTAAATATATTTGTATGTTAAGAAAGAGATATCGTGATGCGACGTCACGAGTTGCTTATATATATGCCATAGATTTGTCATTCAAAAATGTATGGTGGTAGCAGATTGTGAAAAAAAGAAAAGAAAAAGATGGGCAATTATTTTTATTTACTTATAATTTTTAATCGCGTGAACCTAAATAACTATTTCTTTTAGATCTTGTATCTTTATTCAACAAAAATTAAAAAAAAAGTGATATTCGACACTAGGCAACATCTCTATTATTTTTCAATTATTCTGCGAACTGTACACAGTAATTATTCAAATTCTTTGTTCCAGTGCAAAATTATAACCGAGACCGGCTCCACTGACGTGTACAGAGTGAATCGAATACTTTTGGTAAGATAATTTAATTGAATATTTTAATTATAATACCTGCAAACACATTTTAGCGAATAAACGCTTTATTCTACGTATAAGTTTTGATTTAGCTTAGGTACTTTATTGCAATTTACAACTGGGCCTTTAGTCAAGATGCATTCGATACTTTCGAAAATGTATGGGATTTGACACAAGGCATCGCAAGCGACATGTCACTAAGCGATGTCAAATCTCATACATTTTGACGTCACAACGTCTTATAATTCGATGGAGCCGGCTGCACGCACGAAAAAACATGACTCATGCGGCGTTACCCCGCTCTGAGGCGCTGTCACGTTCAACTATCGTCAGTAAACCGACTTTACAGACATCCGATTTTTTTCATTTCGATCTTCGCCGTCGAAATTATCGAATGCGTCTTGTCTAAGTCTCCTGGTACCTAATAAACTTGGCCGTTTCAATCGTAATTAAATTTTATACCATACATAATAAAATCTAATAGTATTTAATATAAATATAATCTCTGGAAACGGGATTGAATCTCAAAGCAAAATAGCTTAAATAAAAAGCTAACATCCCAACCTCATATAGACAACGCGACGGGAGCTATCTCCCACCGTCGACAAACGTTACAATATTATTGTATAATTATAATATTATATGGACGCGAAATGGCCTTGTCGTCGTGCTAGGCACAACGTGATAAATTTTTTCTACAAATGATCCTACTACTAAACATGAAAGTTTGTGAGGAAAGATGGCTGTATGGATGTTTGTACTCTTTCACGTAAAACCTACTGAACGGATTTTGATGAAATTTAGTGGAGTAGTAGTTTGAGCTCTGTATTAACACATACTTTTTATCTCGGAAAAGTACAGTCTTCCTGTGGGATACTGTGTTTACGCGGACGGAGCTACAACTAAAAATCTCACATTATCACATTACTTTAAAACATATAGGCTCATAACTCATTAATGTCTGCGATTTTGTGCGCGAAAGAGAAAAACGCGCGGGAACCGTATATTTCACCGCGATAAAAAGTAGCCTATATCCTTCCTCTTCCTGTGTCATAGTCTGCTATAAATTGGCACTTCACTGCAAGAAAAGGCGCTGTTCTAAATTACATTAAAATCGATTCTATAGTTTCGGAGCCTATTCAATGCAAGCAAACTGAATCAAATCTTTCCTCTTTATGATATTAGTGTAGATAAGGTAATACTCCTCTCCTCGCTACATGTGCATCCAAAACACGCATGACTGAAACATATCCATCAATAGCCCAGATATTGAGGGCAGCGAGTGATATGTACAGGTATGCCTTTGACAGCCCGCCTCTGTCCAGCAGACCATAACTAATAAGTTTGAGAATGGCCCGTCTCGCAATTGCTGGACACTTGAAGGTTAAGGGAATATGTCTACCGTATTAATATCCTTTGAGCGAGTCTACATATTTTTACATATTTTCCTTTTGCGTCTATCTTGTTTTTATGAAAGACTAGAGTTATTTGACTTTTGTACTAGATATTAACTGTCTAGTACGAGTATTTAAATACCTTTGTAATATCGGAATGCAAATGACCTTTTAATCGACATCTTGCTGGCTTGCTTGCTTCTTGTGGATTTCAGTGTTTACTTTTTGTTTATAACCTACACATATAAGTGTTTAATTATAGCAAATTGCTACAAATAGATTTTGAATAAAAAAACTATTCAAAGAAAATTTTGTCAGCATGTAACTAGTAGAGAGTTAGCTTAAAATCTCCATTTATACTCTATAGTTTTGAAATATTTAAATTTTAAAAGTGTTAGTGCCTACTTTCTCTTGCAGGCCAGTTTGTCTGTTTGCATTGAATAGGCTCCGAAAATGCGGAACCGATTTTAATGAAATTTGGCTCAGATACAGAGGGACGGGCTGCTACTTTTTATCGCGGCAAAAATGAACGGCTTCCACGGGATTTCCTTTTACACACACGAAGTTCACATCTAGTTTGTTTATAAATTTCTGAAAAAAATTACTCGCTCGCTGTGCTCGCTCTTTTTTACCCGATCTTTTTTAAAAGGAAGGGTAATGAATTTGGCAGTCTGTATAATGTATATGTATGTTTGTTTGTTTCACCGTAGCGCCTAAACTACTAGTCCGATTTTAATATAAGAGGTTTCAATAGATTCGTAATAGTAGCTCGGGTAACATAGGCTATAATAATAATTTGCGTTATAGTTTTTATAAAAAATATAGTTTTGATATAATATCGACACTGTATTATTAACATAAAACATTTATAATCGTGTGTAATATAAATTTATGTGCGGTGTTCAAGATTTATTTATTTTTCCTTGAAAACCGAAAAAATGAAAATTTAATAAACATTAAGTCTATATCGAAAATAAAAGGAAATTCACGTTATATTTTATCACCTTTTTTTTCTCAAATTAAATCTAAAATATCCCGATCGCTCGCTATACGGTCGAGATCCGCGCGCGATTCTGGTGGTTTTGAAGCACTTAATATTATATTATTACAGGTATTGCGTATAATCGGCGCCCTCGCGTACTACGAGGGGAACATAATGCGGCTCAACCACGCCGTCGTCCTCGTCAAGTTCCTCCCTGTAGCCCTCGTTATAGTCAACATCGGCACGGCGCTCATAGTCGCTCACGACTGCATCCCGCATGATATCAGCGACGCGTACGTCAGACTCAACTGTACCAGGAACCCGGCGGGGACGCATTCGGAGGGGCCTGTCACTGGACTCACATGTGAGAACTAGTTATCGCATACTAAGGCTCGGCAAGAGCGAACAGGAGTGGGTTGGTGACTCATAGACTAGAAATATAATATTATGCTCTTCGCAGTTCGCTACAAACACGGCACGAAATATAATATATAGTATTTTACACGATAACTGTTGAACGAAAGGAACGCAAAAACGACTAAAAATTATTAATAGCAACTAGTATGTAAGCACCTCAACTATTCATCTGTGCTCGTCCCTTTTTTAAAACGATATCTGACAAGCACGTAAAATGTCATATAAATTATTGTTGATCCTTTATATAAATAGTATTGGAGTCGAAGTCTCTATTTATTTCTTTAGTTATGCGCACTATTTGACTACTTGTAAATTATTTAATTTAATTAATATATTTTGAATAAGGTAAGTAATGTTGTATTTTGGTAAGTAGGTAATAATAATTGATAAGTGTAAAAAATGTCTAGTATATGTAATTTATGTGTATTTAAGTAATTAGGTGCATATCAAAATTACAAAAAAGTTTCCAACTTAATAAAAACAAACATTTTTTACATAATTGTTTAATACCATACATAATTAGTTTACTTAGATGAAATTCAAAAACATTCATTAGAGTAATTATAAACATAAGCGTAACAATTTCGGAGACATTAGTAAATATGTTTTTGCGATCTATAATGTTTCATACAACTGCACTAACGCGTGACGTCACACTTTTGTATGGAGCGTTTTTACAAGTCTTGCAAAATTCTGTAATATATAATATCGCTGTACATTTGAAAATATTGATTTTAAATATACTGTTCCTTCAGAAAAGTTACCCATATTTAAGAGTAGAGCTATTCATTTAAATGAAATATGAAAATAAAGTCGACAAGTCTATTTTTGACGCAAAAAAGCTTAGGCGTCCGGCTCCATCGATCTACTGCGTGCGACCAGCGGCGACTTGTCTAAAACTTGTAGCGATGCAACCATCATAAGTATCTATCTAATCATAATTAGAGAAAGATCCGTGCCCAAGTAGTGGAGATAACTGAATAATAGAAATTACTCAGTAAAAAGTGGCAGCTAGCTGTTGGATAATATTACAAAACATAAATATTCGTTCCTAATAGAAGGACGTAAATCAAGGTTCTTACAAGAATACCGAGTCTACAAATTGCTAGACCGAGATTTTTTGCATGGCACCATATGGGCTACCAGCGTGGAAAACTAGGCACATATTTCCTTTAACATTGCAATAGTTTGAAAATAAATAGTTGGAATTTTCCAAAATAAAATGTATGTATTATCAGGGGATCTAATTCATAAGTAGAGGTAGAGATTTCTCACAATTTAACTGTATTATAATGACGCGGACGGCATGCAGTCACAATACAATTGACAATGACTATGTCAGTATTATATCATAATAATAACATAATACGAACAAATTATGACAACAGTAAATTCATGTCAATGTCAAGTCAATTCATGAGCAGCATGAATTAGTTTCCCTGATAGTATTATGCCATGCCGTCTTGCATGCGGTCACATTACATTACAATATGTCAATGAAATGTCAGTTTGATATCTTACTATAACATCAACAAATTATGATATCGGTGAACCTGCTTCTGAATTTGATTCCCTGATAGTACCTTCTGTAGGTAAGTAAGTATAATATGACGTATAAAATAGTAGTAACTATACTATTGCTTTGCAGATGCAATGTCAGAGTACATACGAACATTCTTCTGGATATTCGAAGTGTTTGTTGGTATGTTTTTTTCTTTACTCGATGGGATAAGGGATTTTCGTTGAAAACAGAATGATTTAATGTGGATTTACCGTTGATTTTAGGTTGCGGATGCTCGTACACGAATTCCTCGTCGGCGTACGCGTCGAACGTGATCATGGTCGTGCAGGTGGCGGGCGTGCTGTACGTCGCGTTCATGTTCGGCTACGTCACCTCCACGCGCTCCGCCGCCTCGCAGGCGCTGCTGGAGCATAATGTAGGACAGTAGTCCGTACTAAAGTAAAAACCACGAGAGTGGATAATTTATATAAACAATGACGTGTTGAAATGATGTCGAAATTAAATAATTCTAAAATATTCAATCAACCGTTAAAATAAAGTCCGTGTTATACGAAACTAATAAGCAATTTTACTTGGACACACACACAATAGGGATTACTACATCTAAAATATTTAATTTCATTAATATACTCAGAAATATTGAGGGGATCACTACTTGGTAAATGTAAAAAAATATATTAGTATATTAATTATTAGATACAACTAAAAAGTAGAAAAAAGTTTTTTGTTTTGCTAAATTAGTAAACAAAACCTACATCATTAGTTTACTTACATCGCATACAAAAACATTCATTATAATAAGTATGAACTCAAACGCACAAAATATATCAGAGATATTTACTAATATGTCTTATACTTCATACACTTTAACCTAGACGTGACGTCACAGCTAGTTACAACTTTAGTTAGGAGCGTTTTCACGAGCTTTTGGACGACATTTGGTATACAAATCGCTGTACCTTTGAAAATATTAGCTTTTGATATACTATTTTTTCTGAGAAGTTACTCGAATTTAAGAGTATTTTTATGCAATAAATGTTGGAAACGAACCCCTAATAGTTTGCTTATGGACTGAGATCCCAAGCGCGCCAGACTACCCTTATTTCTTACTCATAATATGTATATCATACTGTAGTATATCTTTATTGTATAAACAGGAAAAAACAAAAGACCTGGAAAACTTTCTATATCAGGCGAACGTCGATCCGGAACTCACTTTGAAGACGCTGAATTACTTCAAGTACGTGTGGAAAAGAACACACGGCAGTGATGCACAGGTAAACATAGCCCCGTGTAAATACAGTATCCCACAGGAACCATATGTTGTCCAGCAATAAAAGTAACCTATGTCCTTCCCCGTGGTCAACTCTATATCTGTGCCAAATTTCATGATGATCGGTTCAGTAGTTTTTACGTGAAAGGATACCAACTAAACAAAGAAACTCACATTCATACAGTAAGAATAAGCAACAGCTTCATCTGAAATAGTAGAACATGATAACTTGCATTAGGGCCAGCCTCACACCGAGACGTGACGTGACGCGAAGCGACACTGCAAGATGGCGATCAATGAATAGCCAGTTAAAAAGATACACGTTTCATTACCAGAGCGGCCGACGTAGCGACACAGCCCGGTGCAGTTCGAAATTCGAACTCGTGTAATTGGGTATTTTCCTACATGAAAAAATTTTGTTTTTAAAATAAATTAAAACATGATTAGGTATTACAACTTAACAAAAGTAAAAATATTTAGGATTTTATGTGTAGTTTTGTAATTATATGCATTTCGAAGTCACAAAAAAGTTTAAATATTTTTTTACAACTTTAGTGAATAAAACCTACATAGTTAGTTTACTTACATCAAACACAAAAAGAGTTACTATAGTATACAATATCAATATCAACGTGCAAAATTACGAGATATCAGAAATGTTGTGGCCATACATTTCGTAGCAATATTACTAGCGTGTGACGTCACCTACCGGTACATCTTTTATATGGGGCGTTTTCACGAGAATCACATAAAGAGCTTCAAACATTCCGCATTCCTTTTGTAAGCTGTCTTATTTTTCAGAGCACTATTCATTTATGTAGTAAAAATATACAGGAAAATGCAGTATTATTCTTGTATCTTCTTGTGTAATGAATAAAGCTCAATTTTTAAATTTAAAATGTAGAACTGTGTCACGTCGCGTTCCGTCGCGTCTAGGTGTGACTGATGCTTAGATTCTAAGCCATTTTATTTTCAGCCCCCCGACGAAAACAGACGTGCGTTATATGTTTCACGTGTATGTCTGTCCGTGGCATTGTAGCACCCAAACGGATGAACCGATTTCAATCTAGTGATTTTTTTTGTTTAAAAACTGTCGTGTTTAACGAACACTCTCGATGTTCTTAGCTATAATTCATTATCATCAGCTCGCTCACTGCTTAACAATTCGGAGGTTACTTACATTTTTTAATTTTGTTTATATTTTTTGGAACGAAGTTCCTTATCGTGCGTTGCGAAAGGGGGCTAGACGGAAAAAATTAAGACTGGCACGACACTTTTTGCCAATCGAAATCACAATGTAAGAACGACTATTAAGAATTATACATAAACGACCTTATCACCTTGACAATAATGTAGAATTTAGCAATTACACTTTGTGACTCTTATCGGCATTCCTTCGACGTGCTTTCGGCCATCTTTGACTACTTTTACTACTACTTTATGCTACTCAAATAGGGATGTAATCATAATATGATTGTTTATGATGTTGGAAAATCGATAGATTCTGAAATCAATCAATAATTAATAATATTATAAGGTCTACCATACATATATCTTCCAAAATAGGCTTCAATTCTGCATTATCAACTATAAATTCATATTATAATATATATATATATATATATATATATATTATAACTTCGTTCCATCTAGGTGTCCACCTCTCAAGTTTTTTTCTGTTCTTAAACAGCTTTAACTTCTTTTTTTAGTGGTCTCGAGTCACGACTGCTGTTTTAATCGGTAGGATTTTACTTCATAAAATTAGATAAACATCACAAAAAAATATGTTCCATTTGATGATGCTCTAAAAAATGTCAACATCTACACTCATTAACACTACACAAAATTGGAAAAGTAGGTACATAAAATAAAGATTACAATGATGATGATGATGTCACGTGAATAACCAAAAAAATAATTCTAGAAAATCTGCCGTCTTCTCAACTCGGCATTAATGGAAGATACCCTAGTCTTCATGTACGAACGCGCTCTACGAGAAGTCCCTTTATTTGGCAAAATAGAACGCTCCTTCATCAGAGTGGTGACCCAACACCTCCATGAGATGTACTTCCTGAAGGGAGAAACGGTGGTCCAGTGCAAGGATATACAGACGTACATCTATATTATATATCGGGGGAAGGTAAGTTAATATTAAATGTAGAGAAAATTAGAGATACATATATTGCTGAGATAAAAGATGGATAATTTTTCACTATGTTCAAAAGTAAACTAGTAACCGAGCTTTGCTCGGAGTTCTCATAAATTTAAAAAAATGAATGAACCCTGAATTTTCGAACAAAGAAAAAATTATACCTACATACAGCATACGCATACTAAACTGCAAATCGGACTGAAATCATTGATATATTATTATTGCACGACGAAATAAAAAACAAATATATAGCTCAAAAATGCGCAGTTTCCCAGGGATAAGACCAAGCTAGATCGATTTTTCTCCCCCAAAACTCCCTGCGTACTTAATCTCATGGTAATACTTGCAGAATGTAGGCATTTTCGTGAAACCGATTTATATATACAAGATTGTCTCGTTTAAAGTATAAGATTCATCACTGTAACACAAGTAAATTCACAATAATGTTTTTTAATATTTTTAATTATCATAATTATACTTCAAAATATTAAAATATGTTTTATAGGTGGATGTTTTGAGTTCATATAACGAAATGCTTACATGTATGGGGCCCGGTGGAATGTTTGGAAACTTTACCGGGGTAAGTAACTATACAAATACCCGATGATTTTTGAAGTCAAACTGCTTTCGGCGCGTTAAGAGTATTTTTTTAATTTAATTGATGAATGAAGTTTCAGCCGTATACATACTCTGTAAACGTCACGTTTTTACCCGACTACGGCGAAGCCAAAAGGGTAATGACTTTGGCAGTCTATGTTCCAACCTAGCCTAAACTACTGATCCGATCTTAGTGGAAGAGATGTCAAAAAATTCGGCATAATAGCACGGTTAATATCGGGTATATAATTTGCATAGTCGGGTTATAGTTTTTAACGTTTGATTAATTTTATTTTGTGATAGTTATATGGCAAAAGTTACAGCAGGCTGCGTTTACACGGAAAGTGTACATTAATAATTCGAGGACAAGCAGATAAATTCCGTTCTCTGGCAAGATACCAGCTGCCGCTGGTGTAACGCTATAAACACGCTTTCAACTGTAAAGTTACCCAGCCGCATTATCAAAATATGCTTGAAATTTCAACTTTATTCACTTTACAAAAAGATGTTTGTACAGCACATGCGCCGTGCAGCGCGGTGCAACATTACATTGGAACTCTTACAATGAAACGTGTACCTTCTTATGTAATGAGTAATGTTCGATTTTGAATGCCTATCTTAAAAAAGCAGCGCCATGTCGGGTATAGTTTTGTTTCGTTATGAATTGACCCTAGATGCTAAAAACTATGTGCTTAATACCATTTAAATCCGAGCAGCGGTATTTGCGTGACACACGTGAACTTTCGCATTTATAACACTAGTGTAATGTGTAACAGTAGCGAGGCGTGTTTACAACTCGGCGTTATATCGGCTTCCCTTATGAAAATTAATAAATAGATGGCGCTAATTGCAATAGAAATAAAATATCGTTGTTCTGTATACAATGCTACTACTACTGCTACTAATAAAAATATTTAAACAGTGGATAGGTTATACAATTATGTCTTTGTCTGATACGTGGATAAAGTAGCTTGGCAGACAAGGACAAAACATTGTATTGCTTATCCGTCCGTGTAAATATTTTTATTTGTAAGGGGGGATAGGTATTAGCTTACGCGGCTCACTATTACGCAGATCTCACGCTTCGCCACTGATGTGTAATGTAAATGTTTCTAGAAACCCATATCATGCTCCGAAGTCGCTATATACGCTAGCCGCAGTCTGGACCTCCTGGTCATACCGTCGCAGACTTTCTTCAGCCTCATCAAGTACTACCCTAAAGTGCAGGAACTGCTGAACAAGGCGCTGGAAACTTCGGGCGACTATATCCTACCCATCACTATGGACGATGGTGATGATGAAGGTTCAGGTAATGTTCAAAGGAAGGTTGTGTGTGTGTGTGTGTGTGTGTGTGTGTGTGTGTGTGTGTGTAGTCTTTACGGTAAATCTATAAAAATAAATAAAATCGAAGTATCTGTTTGTAATTTTTAAATTAACAGCTTGTCACTAAATGCCGAAAGTATATGGTAATAACAATAAATTGTTCCGGCTAATATCCGAGACGGCTAGACTGATTTTCACGGGACTTTCACTGGTAGATAGCTGAGGATATAAGGTGTAACTCAGGCTCCTTTTATCTTAGGGTTCCGTTAAAAAAAAAAAGGTTTCCGTTTCTGTTAGTTCTACGCAAACGAACTATAAATAAAGAATTGGTACTCACACAATATGAGGGTTTATAAGGTTATGGTATCCGAGTCTGACAGCTATTTTATTTGTTCTCCAACGGCCCGTTTCAATAACCTATCTACCAGTAACTATTTGTTAAAAACGTTGATACATTTGTATCGCAAAAAACCGGCAAATGATTGAATGATGACGTTTTTAACGAATAGTTATTGGTAGATAGGTTATTGAAACCGGCTGCTAATATTTTAAGCTAGAGCTTTCAGTAGTCACAATTCAGCTACTATTAAAAGTAAACAATGGTGAAGATTCATTAATGTTATTTTTACTTCCATAAGACGGTGACATGGACATCGCATCGGTGGACTCGGACTTCGACTGCAAAAGTTCCATCAGCACATTGGCTACGGGTATGTTGTTTTGTGCTGTGCCTTTTTCACTGCCTACTTGTGGGTGTGATTTAATTAAATACTAGTTGTCCCGACACACGTTATCCTGTCTAAAGCGCGTCCACTTCACAAAATACAGACGTCCTAAATGATTCAGTAACTAAATTCAGTCAAGTTAAATAGCGTTTATGAAGTTAGGATCCCAATAAGCATTCTAAATCGGTAGAAGTGTGGCTTCTGACTGAATAAATTCTAATTAGCTTTCTCTTTAGGACCCTAATTGGGACGTCTGAATTTAGTGAGTTGGAAAACGCGCATTAACTATGAACTGGAATAAATTAATAACTACATCTACACCTAAGTATCTACGCCTACAAGTACAACCTAATGCAGAAGCACGACGATTTTTCTGCAATATAAATATTTTGTAGTCCAACCAAACAAATAAACTGAACTCACTTATTAATATTAATTCGACAGTCAAGTGACACTGGAAATCCGAATTCACGCCTTATTTACGCTACAGACGGAATGCAGATCAAATGTTTGACAGGTAGTAATAGTTAATACCTATGGGAAAATTTTGTTGCGGTTTTTAGTATTTTCCTCGCAATTTTTCTAACATTGTTTAATATTGAAAGTTGCAAACAAGATTAAAATTAGAAAAATTGATACTACCTACTTCTACTACTACTTACTACCCGTTCTAGAGTTTTAGCGATACAAAGAAACTGTAATCCATTTTTATACAACAAGAAGACGGAACAGAATTGTATAAGAATCGTTGCGATGGTCACGTCATTATGTCACATACGATTACTGTAAGGGTCAGCTCACACTGAAACGAGACGATGTGTGACGCGGCTCTGCATTTTTTAAATATTGATTCAAAATTGAACATTATCCAGTACAAAGGAAGATGCACGTTTCATTGCAGCGGCCTAGTCTGACATCCCAACTCTTGTAATTAAGGGTGTATCTTTTTGTGTAGTTAATAAAGTTGAATATTGTATCGCTATCTTAAAAATGCAGTACCGCGTCACGTATCGTCCCGTTACGGTGTGAACTGACGCTACGGTTTGATAATTTTTGTATGGAATAAAACCGAAAAACCAAGTCCAACCAAGATGTATAGACTGATATTCTTTCAATACTGAAAACGCTGAAACTAAAAACAGCCAATACGCTTTCAGGATCAATCGGCATCTCCCAATCCAGAAGTAACCTCAGCCAGGCGAAATCGTTTGCGAGCGTTCTAACTTATAACAACGTTGCATTGGTCAACCTAATGAGACCTGGCTCTATGATGTACCAGGTAATAGTAAATAATAAATACCGATACCGAATGTTTCTCTTTTAGTTTTTTTATTGACGTGATAACGTATCTTATAATTCGATGGAGCCGGCTGCACGCACGAAAAAACATGACTCATGCGTTACCAAGTACTGTTACCAAGTACCGTTACCTGTTACCGTTACCAAGTACCAGCGCTACCTCGCATTTTATTATTATTATTATTGTTCTTGTTGTTGTTGTTGTTGTTGTCGTCGATGTTGTTGTTGTTGTTGTTGTTGACGTGATCACATTCAACTATCGTCAGTAAACCGACTTTACAGACAACCGATATTTTTTTTAACTCCATGTTATTATCATGAGGAAATCTGCGCTAGTAGAAAAGGAGTAGGTACCCATGTAAGTTAAGTTGAACCAGAAAGATGCGGTGTGACTGTGTCATCAATGGGTTAGGGTCAGCTCACACCGAAACGAGACGACACGTAACACGTCACGCCATGCAAAAGCGGCGCCGCGATATACAGAGCGGTTTGGTAGACATTTGAACTCTTGCAATGAAATCCGTATCTTCTTGTGTAGTGAATAAAGTGCAATTTGAATCGCTATCTTCAGAATGCAGCGCCGCGTCACGTATCGTCTCGTTTCCGTGCGAACAGACTCTTACTTTATACACCCATTTTATTATCATCGGCTTTTGACTTAAAAGGATAACATGTAAAAAGTGTGGAAGCGAAACACGCATTTCCCTAATTCAAATGACCAAAAAAACACGCCACCTGACGTGGCCCTTAAGATACACGTCGCGTGACACGTGTTTTTAATTCGCAGATACAAGGCTACATCACGTGTTTGATGGCGACCGTAAATTACGTGACGGTATCGTACGAGATCGTGACGTTGAACGATTGCCACGTTCTGTCCTGGATCCAGGCGATGTTCGATTTGTTCTTTTATGTGCGCCTGTACTTGATCATGCACGAGGTAATGTGTGTGTAATTTTGTGTGTGTCTATTGATTGTTTTACCTAAATAATATAATAGTAACTGTATTTTGTACAAAAAACCATAACCCGCCTACGTAAATTATATAGCCTATGTTACCTGAGCTATCATAACGAATTTATTGACACCTTATTAAAATCGGAACAGTAGTTTAGGTGCTAGGGTGGAACAAACATAATACATACATATATAGACTGCCAAAATCATTACCCTTCCTTGTGACTTCTCCGTATTCGGGTAAAAATACTATAATATAATAGGTATTTACCTATGAAATTGCCGTTCTGCAGTACTGGCCATTTCTAATTAAAATAATTTTTGTTTGGCTAAGAATTCTAATTTCATATTAATTTTATTTTAAAAACATGGAATTCTTTTTCCAAAAGTAGTCATTTGTTTATTGAATAGTGTTACATTTTCATCACATTTCAATCTTTTTCGTCATCATGGATACGTTAAAAATTCGAGTAATTATGGAATATGAGTACCGTCGTGGCAGCAACGCGGCACAAGCGGCACGCAACATCAACGACGTTTACGGAGCTAACACTACAAACCAACGCACTACCTGTTATTGGTTTGCTCGCTTCCGTTCTGGAAATTTCGACCTGAAAAATGAACCTTGCGGTCGTCCGAAGACTATGGTCAGCAATGACGAATTAAAGGCGATTGTGGAAGCTGATGATACACAATCTCCGGCTGAATTAGCAGCAGCTTTCGACGTTAGCGTCAAAACAATATTGGTCCATTTGCGTAGTAGTCCAAGTAGACAGAATCACAAAAATATTTATCTGACTGGGATTCGAACCCAGCATATTCCAAATTTTCTAACAAAGCAAAAATTATACGTACGCATACCAAACTGACAATGACTGACTGACTGAGATAATAGATATTTTGTTGCACGACGAAAGAGAAAAAACTTATTATCTCAGGGATAAGACCCAGCTAGATCGATTTTTATTCCCCCAAAACTACCAGCACACTAAATTTCATTGTAATACTATTATATTACATATTACAGCCATTTTCGAGAAACCGATTATATATAGGTATACAAGATTGTCCCATTTAAAGTATGAGATGTGAATAAGAATAAAACTAATACACAGGGCTACATAAACAAACACGGGGACTTGATTCTGGAGACTCCAAGATGCAGGAGACGGTACTTCAAGCACAGGCTGTGGGTCTGCACCGACTTGCTTGTGAATGTCCCTCTAGAGTTGTTCGGCTTGTTTTTCGAGTGAGTACCTTATTTATAATAGCCTCATTATAATAGCCTCACTTATTATAATGTGGGTAATAACTGTCAGAGCGTTTTCCTATGCTATCCGATATCGGTATCGGACGTTGATAGCCGTAAAATATAAGAAACATATACCTGTCTTTGTCCGCTATCAGATATCGGGCCCGTCATTACTTGCCCCGATATCGTGATGGGGTCCGATAATGATATCGCATAGGCCGTAGGATAAGGTGAAAAAGTTCTTACACTTAGTAATTTCTTTATATAATTTTATATAATGGGAAATTTTATAGGGAATATAATTTTTGTTATGTTAATTAAATTGACCGCCGACCAGTGTCACAATTTGTTCGTATTATATTAGCGGCCTACACACGTAAAGTTCGTTTCGTGGATCTCAACTGCGTTCCAAACACGGAAGGATATATGCAGTTCGGACTGGCGAGCTAATTACGACCATAATGCGTCACGGTTTGGACTGCCGACGTCTTACATAATAAGTCAAAATACATCATAGCGCGCGGTTCAAATTGTGGAAAATGCGCTATCATCGACATGCTAGATCGGACCGTCGGCCCCGCGCATTTACACGTTCGGTTCGGAGGGCGGGATTGACATGGTGCGTGCTATTTCCCGCGGTCAGAACTGTACGTGTGACAGGCGCTAATAAAATTATGATAATTATCAAACTGACATGACACTGACAATTTTATTTAACCTGTATATTCTCATAATAAATAAATAAATTATGAGAACACTACCTTATGCTTATGCATCAGATTCCCTGATAGTACATAAAATAAAGAATATGGCCTTATTCTCTGAAGATGGTGAACATACGTACATGACCATACGTACATGAACATACGTACATGACCATACGTATATGAACAATACGAGCCACTACCCATTGAAGACATATTTAGTCAGACTTGCCACATATGTATGTAATATGTCTGTTGCTGAAATGCGTTGTACTGCTTGAAGCGAAACACGCTAATAGCGTAATACCCCGTTTGTTTGGCGAATATGTCCAAGACAATATTATTTGTAAACATATTTTTAAATATTGTCTCCAAAATCCGCATACTTTGATATTATTTATTTTCTGAAATGGACCAGGAAACGAGCAGACAGATCGCCTGATGGCAATCGGTTACCACCGCCTAACACCAGAGCAGTTATACGTCTATTCTCCGTGACTCTAAGCCACTGGACCACTCCAGTGGCTTAGAGCTTGGCTCTCGGCTCCGGAGTTCGTGGTTTCGATCCCCGGCCGATTTTGGAGCAACAAAAATTGTTGTTTTCAAGTCTGGTTAGGACAATGTAGGCTGATCACCTGATTATCTGATAAGAAAGATGATCCATGCGTCGGATGGGGATGTAAAAAGTGGGTCCTGCGCCTGATCTCTCACCTTCCGTTCCACTGGGTTACGAAAGTAAAGGAAGTGAGATTGCTATTGTGTATTGCGCACACACTTGGGCACTATAAAATATCTCCTGTGTAGCTGGCCTGGTGTCGTTGAACCGAAACCGCAGACTTGATCCATTCTGCAGTTCGTCCATATACACAATACACGTATTAGTGCCAATCTACATCCATACATGGTCAATTCTAACGTCATGCCGATTGGAAAATATATTGTATGCATAATGGAAAAAGGTTAATTTTAAAAACCAGTCAAATATACAATAAACCTATTTTATTATTTTAGAGAACCTTTGTACGCGATGCACTTCTTCAGGGCGAACAAGCTTTTGAGATTGAAATATTTAATACAATTCTATCGCACCTCCTCTAAGGAGCTTACTAACAACCTGACCGTGCTACAGGTAAAGTATTATAAAATGTTTCGAGCAGCTTTATTCTAGTTTAGACTATATTTGAAAAAAAAAATCCTTAACGAAGCTATAAAAAAAGTACTATGAAATTTTATTATACAAAGCAATATAAATATTATACGACGAGTATTCTATTTTAATTATGATAATAAATTATTTTTAATATAATATTATGATTTACACCACAATATCGACCCGTGGTGAGTCTTTCACACTTTCGGTTAGCGACAGCGACGGCGACGGCGACGTCTAACGAATCATCTGTATCAATATTGCCCTTTAAAGGATAATACGATATTTGCTAATATTACGGGCTGTTTTGCTGACTAATCTTTAGTATTTTCTAAACCGGACGGCAAATAATCCGGACCACCTGCCGCATAATCAAAAAATTGTTTCTTAAAAAATTATAAAACAAACACCTTTGAAATTTATACCTACAGATCTCTATCTTTAGGTATAAATTTCAAGGCGACACCTTGAGAATACATTTATTGTCATTATTATCGTCGTTAAATTCCCTCTCTATAGTTACAATTTTCAGTCACTTAAGTTTTTTGGTCTTTGAGAAAATGGAAAAAGACTGCCAACGTGGCTATTGGCTCTGTTTATTTGCTGACCAGTTTAGGTTTTTGCAGACCGTAACCACAGGTCTGGTGATGGTGCTGACGATCCACACTCTCGCGTGCCTCTGGCTGCTGGCGCTCATCTCCTCCGACCCCATGTGCCTCATACGCCCGGCCAAGATGCACCTCGTCGACGCGTGAGTAATACACACATGCACACGCACGAACGCACGCATGCACGCATGCTCCCACGCTTGCGCACACTCACGCATACACACGCCGTAAGTAAACTTATATTTAGAGCGATCTTTACTTACGACTACTTACTTCTTATATACCTACGCCTCATCCTAACTTAGATAAAATTATAATAATCTTATTATACTCTGTTAGATCCAATTTAATCTTTGTGTAAAAATAATGATAAAATACGTCCAAATTAGTGTGCCATTGTTGTAGTCATTTATTTATTGCACGGCAAATATTTAATTGGTTTCGCTCGCTCGACTAGATGACGCACATAACAAAATCAGCTTCGTAAATGCTGCAACTCATTATTGTAGTGTGTAATGTTACAATTGACTTACATGTGACAAATTCTAGTGTGTTACAGGTAATATTAAATGAAAGAGGTATTAACCGTGACAAATTTATTTAAAATATGGGTCGTGGGCAGAAGGCCGAAGGATCTGGTTTAGCCTCTTGGTGTCTGTGGGGATCGGAGGGCTTTAACCACGTGGGAACTTAGCTGGGTCCAGGAGTGTGGCACGTGGCGAGAGCGAACTGGGGCTCCAACTTCGGGTAGTTTCCCGCTGTTCACCGCGACGTAGATCGTCCAATCGACGGTGCAGACTGATTCTAAAACCAGTAGTTCAGTCCGGAATATCTAGCGGCACTCAGGACTCCAGATGTGGGAAAATAGCTATAAGTCCTTGTAAATCGGTGCCTTGAACCCGGTGTATAGATCCCTGGAAAATTCATGAAAAACGTGTGGGTAGGAGTCCCGTCACACAGCCAGCATGATCTTAACCCCAAATGATCAAAATCACGGGCTGTGTGACCATCACAAAATAAAGGGTAGGCAAAATAAAAGATGATAAAGAACAATCAAAATATGGATACAAACATCCTAATATAATAATAATGCAAAGACGGAAAGATTGAGCACGTGGGTTGGCCAATCAAATTTTGATAACTAATTTTACAATGGTTCTAATTTACAGGAAAGAATAATGTGTTTTAATTACAAGCCTGATTTTCCAAATATTCACAACACAGATATAAAAGAAAACTCACCGTTACGGGATAAAGAATATAACGACTACATCTTGAGTCTATAGAATTTTTATTCTAAAAGGAAATGTCATTCGAAGAAGTGCCATATATACCCTTCTCCGTCATCTTTTTTTAAACTTTTGACAACTATAAACTACAGCGTAAAGAGAAAAAATCCACAGTTTAAAATAAAAATATATTATATTAATAATCAACATATTATGTAATATAATAATACAAATCTACTGTATTTTCATTATTAAACAAAATTAAATTATTATTTTTTTAAGATTTAAGACGGAAATATCGATCTACGAACCAAATATCAAAGCAAGGCTAACGCCGTTTTAGTAAGGACGTGATGAATGAACAGAGGAAATATAACTACGAATACCTACTCAACTTTTGCCCGATTTAATGGGAAAAATACCTTATGCTGTGGTCTATTAGTTAAGTTATTGGTTATAAAATATGTACCTAGCTAAGAAAATACTTACAAACTAGCTTTTGCCCGCGGCTTCACCCGCGTAAATACAATATCCCACAGGAACACTGTACTTTTAACTTTTACATTTATAATTATAGGAGTAGGATAGTAGGATCAATATTATACTATTATTCTTATGCGCTTCTTCTTCCCAAAAATGTTAGGTATGTATGTGACTGATTAGGCCTCTTTTTTATTTATTTATTAGTCAAGACAGAATAACGTGTGTCGAGGCAGCTAGTACGATAAATGTAACGTTTTCATAATCATTTTTTTTTTCATATTTTTATTATTTTTTATTTAATTCCATGGATAGAATCATAATAATTAAATAGGTTAGATAAATAAAATAGAATATAATTTATTGACATTATATTTTACTACATTAAAATAAAATAAAATGACAGTAAATTCACATCATAAAAATATTGGAACTTGATTCTTGCATACGCGGCAACACTGTAGGGCGTTTTGAGTTCATGTAATTTTAAATGTTGAAATTTCGAAATTATACGCTACTTACTGATGGTATGTGATCCCAGAGTCCTACTTATTTCTGGTCCATTTATTTTTACATATTTTCACTACGCAACTCGGCAATTTTTTCCGATTTTAACTAAAATTAAATAAAATATTCGGGATGTACACCTGTCATAAAGCTTTGAATATGACTGGCTCGGGTCGGGCTCGGGTAAGCTGACCTCAGCTGAGTATTTATTGCAGTGTTTGACAAGCACATCAGCCCGGTCTGGTAGAACGCCCAGCGAAGCCAATGATTAGTCTATGTTGCACGGTACTTAAGTGCCATTTAAATTGGTAGCATCGTAGTGTACTTCTGTCTTTTTTTCACAATATTAAATTGATTCTGAACAAAGTATAATGCCCGTTTGATTCATAAGTCTATACATTTGTACAAATAAATAAAATTTAATTGTCTGTTTGTAAATTTAAATTAAAAGTTTTTCACTCAATGCATATGAAAGTGCCTTACCTACTCCAAATATATATATTTTTTTTTATTTTGTCTGTCCGTTTGTTGCGGATAATCTCTTAAGCGGCTGAACCAATTTTCATTGGACTTTCACTGGCAAATAGCTGAGGATATAAGGTGTAACTCAGGCTACTTTTATCTGAGGGTTCCGTTTAAAATATACGGTTCCGTTTTCGTTAGTTCTACGCAAACGAAGTTGCTGGCACCAGCTAGACTATTCATAGATTTAAACTATTTTCAGAGACACACCAAACCGTTTATGGGACTACACCACATCGCTATACGTGGTCGTCGCCGAGCTGACCACGACCGGCGGCGACGAGTACTACAACAAGTCCATTCTGTCAGTGATCATATTGGCAGTATGCCTCGTCTTTGGCAAAATATTGGCCTCCGTAGTCGTTGCTATTTCCATGCAAATCTCCCATTTCACCAAATACGCCCTGAACGTTTACGAGCAGGAGACAATTGAAGTGATTGATTATCTCAAAAATCAAGGATTGTCGCGTAAGCTTTTTTCTACAATGTTCGTAATTGAGAGCTTGTTGATGTCGATTTTTCCATGTTTCAGTGTCTCCTGAGTACTGATTTTGTGTAATAGATAAGTGAAGTTTTTACTAGTTGATAAGCAAGATTTTAATTTAGTTAATAGAATCAGGTGTTATTTTGCAACCTGCATCGTGGTGTGAGACCTTGCACGATCTTGCTGACATTGTTGCTTGTGTGGTGGTGGTGTTTGCACGATCTTGTTTCTGAGTGTACGCATAAGCAGTGTGGGAGGAGGGAGGTGATTTTCGCATGCTTATTATGCGTGCACTCACATATTTGCTTGCTGGTTGTGGGTATTTTTTGGCGGGATATTGCTAGATATAATATTAATTAAATTGTAAGCAAGATTTTGTTTATTTAGAGTACCAGCACAACAAGTTTTGGAAGTATATTCAGCAACTTTGGAAGACTGAACGTGGTAGACAGGTATGTTTGTCATTTTAATAACGAAACACTAGCTGAAACCACATTTTCTTATTGGTGCGAATCTAATTTGCAACATAAGTGGTCCCATACACGGTCCGGTTTTCCTTCAGTTCGGCCTGAACGGATGGAAAATCGTATCGTCTGTGTGCAATTTCGAGATCGCATCAGTCGGCCGTATGGACTGAAGCGATTCGTTCCAGTGTTGCCAACTTTGTTTTTGCGAAACTACTAAACTCCCGTCGTTTTCTACTAAAAACTACTAAAAGAGTACCGATTACTATAAAAAAGCTACTACACTTAAAAATTATATTATGTCGCCATCTAGCTGCCCTATTGTGAATTGTGAAAGTGTTACTAGTAAAAATAAATTTATTTCAAAATTTTCATGGCTTACTAATAGTTGCAACTAAGACAAAGTTTTTTAATATTTTCTGATTTTTTTATTATCAATTTAAAGTGTTGCCAGTATTAAGATAATTCTTAATATATTCCTTAATACCAGATTAATATAAATATAGTTCACAAATTGTGTTTAGATGGTTTAAAATGAAATATAAGTTATATTTTTACATCTCACGATATTAAGAAAAACAAATATACAATAATTCCAATTTTAAGAGTACACACTCCACAACATTAAAGTTTTGTTTGTGTGCGTGTCGGTATGTAATGCTTACGCCTACATCTATCTGTTGCTTGATTCACTTTGTACGATGCGTTTGTTTGAAGACTATCTAGGCGTTATTAATCTAGGGGCCGAACTGACGTCAGTTCGGTCGGATGCGATTTTCTCCGTGTATGTGCTCGAATCCGTTCAGGCCGAACAGACGTCAGTTCTAACTAAAACGATCGGCCTCTCGTCTGTGGAGGCCTTAAAAAATAATAATGTCAGCTATGATTATTATAAACAGTCCGTTTCACAATATTTTAATAAGTGTCGTATAGTATTTTTTATTAGTGCCAATCTAAATTCTAATATAAACTTAAATTATCTGTTGTTTATTATACGTGAATATTATATAGCAATTATATGCAGAAATAAACATGCAAAACTGTCACTTCAATCAATCTCATCGTCCATTTTGAAATCTACATAATTCCCACTGAATTACAAAGGCAAAATAGACTGGTCTACTTACTTCATTTTAAACATAAAACTGACAGCTAACACAACAGATGGGTGCAATGATGCATACATTCAATAACTTTTCTCGAAGCTTCCAGAGTTGATAATTAAAATTCCGTACGTCCTGCGCTGCGACGTCATGTCGGCGCTGTTTGGCCATCACCTGAGGAACTGCTACCTGTTCTCCGACACCAGCCAGCACTTCCTACGACAGCTGGCTGTGCTGCTGGACTATAATGTTTTCTTTCCAGGTATTTTTTTCCACAGAATTTCAAAAATCTCGTGAAAACGCTCCATACAATAGTCTGACGTCACGCGTTCCTGCAGTTGTATGAAGTATGTAGGTCGCTAGAACGAATTGGCTAATATCTCCGAAATTATTGCGTTTAATTTTATAATTACCATACTGAATGTTTTTGTATTTCATGTAAGTGAACTAATTATGTAGGCAAAATAATATATTTATGTAAAAAATATTCCAACATTATTGCAACTTTGAAATGCACCTTATTACAAAACTACGCGTAATATTTTATATTATTTTACATTTATCAAGTAATAATACTTCAATAGTTCAGAATGTTTTAAACTAAACATATTTTTACATGTAGTCAACTACTAAATGAATCCAGAAATCCATTTTGGCCAGTTATTATCTACTAAGTAGATGATGTCCACGGCTCCGCCCGCGTAAATCCCACCGGAACATCGTACTTTTTCGGGATAAAAAGTAGCCTATGTCCTTCCCCGTGATCTACTCTGCATCTATGCCAAATTTCATAATGATCGGTTAAGTAGCTTATACGCGAAAGCGTAACAACCAAACAAACAAACTCACATTCACAATCACTAGCATTTTGCCGCGGCTCCGCCCGCGTAAATTGTATCCCTCGGAAACACTGTACTATTACGTGATAAAAAAGTAGCCTATGTTTTAATCCAGAGGCTTAACTACTACCACACCAAATTTCATCGAAATCCGTTCAGTAGTTTTTGCGTGAAAGAGTAACAAACTTTCACATGTATAATTGTAGTAGGATAATATTAGTAAGTATTCAACAGGTAATTACATAGTGGTGGCGGGCGACAGAGAAGCGCGCATGTACTGGGTGACGTCAGGCGCGGTGTCAGTGGTATCAGTACGGTCCGACCTGACGGAGACGACCCACGAGCTACTGCATACGGGCGACCTGTTCGGGATCGTCCAGGGCCTCAACAAGGGGATACCGCACCACTTCTCGTACAGAGCTGAGACTCAGGTATAAAGAGGTCATTATTGGGTATATACATAAAATTGATATACGCGATTTGATGAATAGAATATATTGTGTGCTAAGACCAAATCAAAAAGTGAAAACCATAGCTTTGTAAAACACAAACTGAGGCCGGTTATTTATGCATGTATTTCGCGTGTACTACATACATTATAATTATTTTTAAACAAAAAAAATTAAAACCTACTTCCAAAGTAAAAATTTAAGATGTATATAGGGTTTTCTCATGGATGCCATTGTCAGAACTGGACGAAATTGAAATGGAACCACATGGGAAGCACCAGCTTTCAAATAAAAAAAGAATCTTTAAAACCTGTTCACCCAGTCGAAAACACATTAAAAAAGTAGTTTCGTTACGTGTGTGTGCGTGGACACTATGTTTACACCGGCCTCACTTTGTGGTTCGTAGAACTCTGTCACCACTTTTTTTATTTGGTCTGAGATTGAGTGTCGTTTACACCCGTTAGATGTGAAACCCATAGACGTTTATATTAGGTCCTTACATATGAAATTGGCGTTTTGTCGTATTGGCCACTTTGATCTCAAATATATCTTCTTTGGTTCGGAATTCCAATTTCAAATTTATACTGCTATTTACTCATGCATTTGTGTTTAGAAAACCGTAATTCATTTGTTTTTTCCCCATTTGGTTTTTTCTTTGCGTCACTCTGTTTACAAAATGGAAAACTTGAAATATCGTCATATTTTCGAGTACGAGTTCCACCGTGGCACCAGTGCTGCAGAAACGGCACGAAGGATTAATGATGTGTATGAGCGCGGTGTCGCAAAAGAAAACACAGTGCGTTTTTGATTCCAACGTTTTCGTTCTGGAAATTTCAACCTGCAGAACAAGCCCCGTGGACCGCCGGAGACTAAAGTTGATAATGAAGACTTGAAGGCTATTGTGGAAGCGGATCCATCGCAAACCACGTCCGAGTGCGTGCTGGCTGGCTGCGGTATTAGTGATAAAACTGTTTTAATCCACTTGAAGAAAATTGAGAAGGTGAAAAAGCTTGCAAGGTGGGTACCTCATGAATTGAATGCAGCAAACCTACAAACGCGCGTCATCTGCTGCGCTACATTACTCAACCGGCACAATAATGAAGGGATTTTAAATCTAATCATTACCTGTGATGAAAAGTGGATCCTGTATGATAATCGGAAACGCTCTTCGCAATGGCTGAACCTTGGCGAACCAGCCAAAGCCTACCCCAAGTAAAAATTGACTCAAAAAAAGTTACTTGTGAGCGTTTGGTGGACCAGTGCCGGTGTCATTCACTATAGCTTTCTTAAATCTGGCCAGACGATTATGGCAGATGTCTATTGCCAGCAACTGCAAATCATGATGGAAAAGCTAGCTGCTAAACAACCGAGGTTGGTCACTACTGCTTCAGGACAACGTTAGACCACACACTGCACAACAGAAGGCTACCAAATTAGAGGAGCTTCAATTGAAATATCTAAGACATCCACCGTACTCCCCGGACCTTGCTCCAACAGATTACTATTTTTTTTCGAAATTTGGACAACTTCTTGCAAGGGAAAAAATTCAAATCCGATGGGGCAGTCCAAAGCGCCTTCAAAGATTTTATTGATTCCTGTCCGAGTGGTTTTTTTAGTACAGGAATCACCTATGAGATGGCAAAAGTGCATAGATACCAATGGTATATACGTTGATAATTTTTGCGTTTTGTAGGTAGTTCATAGATTCCTTTACTTAAAAAACCATTCGGAC
The DNA here is from genome assembly GCA_963565745.1 of Phengaris arion. Taxonomy (NCBI): domain Eukaryota; kingdom Metazoa; phylum Arthropoda; class Insecta; order Lepidoptera; family Lycaenidae; genus Phengaris; species Phengaris arion. The sequence goes on along the minus strand of OY751443.1, from coordinate 13,744,883 downwards.
AGGAATCAATAAAATCTGCGAAGGCGCTTTGGACTGCCTCCATCGAAGTTGAATTTTTTCCTTTGCAAGAAGTTATCCAAATTTCGAAAAAAATGGTAATCTGTTGGAGCAAGGTCCGGGGAGTAGGGTGGATGTCTTAGATATTCCAATTGAAGCTCCTCTCACTTGATAGCCGTCTGTTGTGTAGTGAGTGTGTGGTCTAGCGTTGTCCTGGAGCAGCAGTGACATAGAGCGAATATGTTATTTAGAATAATGACCAACTTCGATTGTTTAGCTAACTCGGTAGTGGTTTGCGATGGATTCGCTTCCACAATAGCCTTCAATTCTTCATTATCAACTTTGGTCTCCGGCCGTCCACGGGGCTTGTTCTGCAGGTCGAAATTTCCAGAACGAAATCGTTGAAACCAAAAACGCACTGTGTCTTCTTTTGCGACAACCACCGCCATACACATCATTAATCCTTCGAGCCGTTTCTGCAGCACTGGTGCCACGGAGGAACTCGTAGTCGAAAATAATACGATATTTCAACTTTTCCATTTTGTAAACAGAGTGACGCAAAGAAAAATCCTAAAGAGGAAAAAACAAATGAATTACGGTTTTCGAAACACAAATGCATGAGTAAATAGCGGTATAAATTTCAAATTGGAATTCCTAACCAAACAAGATATATTTGAGATCAAAGTGGCCAGTACGACAAAACGCCAATTTCATATGTAAGGACCTAATATTATAGACGAGGTATATTGAGGAAAAAACTGTCTCCACTTAAATGGCCCCACTTTTTGGATTTTGGGGGCCACTTTGTCATTAGAAATGTAAGTCATAGCCTATCTTTAGTTTTAAAATCTTTGGTGAAAAAATATCTTGTATCTTATTTATACGCACGTTATTTCCTCATATTGCATGTGGTTTTTACCCGATTGCGGCGAAGCCAAAAGGAAGAGTAATGATTTTGACAGTCTATGTATGTATGTTTGTTTGTTCCTCCGTAGCGCCTAAACAACTGATCCGATTTCAATGAATGAGGTATCAATAGATTCGTAATAATAGCCCGGGTAAAAGTTTTTCGTAGAAAAAAATTTAACTATCCCTTTTTTGTTTTCAAATCAGCGATACTTAAAAAAGTTCTTACTTCAATCAACGGATTTTAACGATCAGTAGATAGTAGATGAAAATGAAAATGGTGCGAATTTTTTTAAGTAAAATAATGTTAAGTAAATAAATGTATAAAGCTCGTTACTCTCAAATATTTTTGTCGTTTTATTTTAGACTAACGAGCTTGTTACTTGTTACTAAAAGTGTTTTAAGGAAATTTTTTTGTCATTTTTGAGGATAAATTTAAAAGATATATTTTACTTTAAGACAGTATGTATAGTAAAAAATTACGTAGACGAGTAGCGGTTTCGAATCACTCCAAGGTGCAAAAAAGTTTTCTGTTCTCGGGTCATGGAGGTGTATTAATTAAATTATGTATAGTATACTAAAACTCTTAATTACTTGTGTCGTATAAAAGTATTAAGTATAGTCTATTCGTGAAGAATGCAGTAAATCCGCAGTACAAAATAATAAGTTAAATACAAGCAATGACACATAAGCCGTGTTCACATGTACGCAAGATTCATTTCTTTCTTAACGTCAATTGACTGTAAACATTTCCGTTGTCTAACTGGTACCCGTGTTAGAAGTTCTTCGGATACTTAGTACAGGACCAGATTGACGTGCTGTGGAAGCGTCCGTAGACAGATATTATTATTAAACCCAGAGATCGCCCTGCGGTCGAAATTTCCCCTTAATAATTCATTTAATTTTAAGTTTCAACTTCATAACTTCATATTTTGCCTCTTAGATAGAAAAAAAAATATTGGTAGTTATATAGGGACTGCCGATTGAAGTGAAAACATTGAACAATTTCACTTATAAGATATATACACAGCACTTATGTTGCATAATACGTCAGCTGTATAGCTACAGATATACTGCTGTAAGCATGTCGGTGGCGCGAACGCACGAGATTTCACCCATACAAAAAGCTTGTAACGCGCACAGCACAGGGCATGCGCCAGACATGAGCATGTCGGTGGCGCGAACGCACGAGATTTCACCCATACAAAAAGCTTGTAACGCGCACAGCACAGGGCATGCGCCAGACATGAGCATGTCGGTGGCGCGAACGCACGAGATTTCACCCATACAAAAAGCTTGTAACGCGCACAGCACAGGGCATGCGCCAGACATGAGCATGTCGGTGGCGCGAACGCACGAGATTTCACCCATACAAAAAGCTTGTAACGCGCACAGCACAGGGCATGCGCCAGACATGAGCATGTCGGTGGCGCGAACGCACGAGATTTCACCCATACAAAAAGCTTGTAACGCGCACAGCACAGGGCATGCGCCAGACATGAGCATGTCGGTGGCGCGAACGCACGAGATTTCACCCATACAAAAAGCTTGTAACGCGCACAGCACAGGGCATGCGCCAGACATGAGCATGTCGGTGGCGCGAACGCACGAGATTTCACCCATACAAAAAGCTTGTAACGCGCACAGCACAGGGCATGCGCCAGACATGAGCATGTCGGTGGCGCGAACGCACGAGATTTCACCCATACAAAAAGCTTGTAACGCGCACAGCACAGGGCATGCGCCAGACATGAGCATGTCGGTGGCGCGAACGCACGAGATTTCACCCATACAAAAAGCTTGTAACGCGCACAGCACAGGGCATGCGCCAGACATGAGCATGTCGGTGGCGCGAACGCACGAGATTTCACCCATACAAAAAGCTTGTAACGCGCACAGCACAGGGCATGCGCCAGACATGAGCATGTCGGTGGCGCGAACGCACGAGATTTCACCCATACAAAAAGCTTGTAACGCGCACAGCACAGGGCATGCGCCAGACATGAGCATGTCGGTGGCGCGAACGCACGAGATTTCACCCATACAAAAAGCTTGTAACGCGCACAGCACAGGGCATGCGCCAGACATGAGCATGTCGGTGGCGCGAACGCACGAGATTTCACCCATACAAAAAGCTTGTAACGCGCACAGCACATATTAGTGTGTGTTGTTGTTATTTTTATTAATTTTATGTATTTCCAAGCATTATTTGAAAGAATATTAGCTTTCTGCACACCTTCCACCGCATAAACTTAACTGCGTCAAATATCATACTCCTCTGGTTGTACAATTCTCGTAAAACTGTCCTGAAAGATTCTGCTTCTAATAATATTTGATTTTGATACTCTTAATTTGATTTCAGGTGGGTATAATCTCTCTTAGTTTAGACTCTTGGCTGAACATCCTGCCTTACTTTCCCGAGGCGAATGCGTTGATATCGCTAAGATCAGAAGTGTTGTTTACTAAGATTTAATCTACAAATAGTTGTTATTTTCACATTATATGTAGTGTTTCGTTTAAAAATAAACTGTAAAAAAAACTTTTGTTTTGTATTCGTTTGAAGGAATTTATGCAATTTTAATTTGCTACTCTACGACTACGGCAAAGCGGAAGGAAGTATGTATGTTTGTTCCATCGTAGCACCTAAACTACTGATCCTATTTGAATGAATGAGGTCAATAGATCCGCAATAATGGCCCGGGTGACGTAGGCTATATAAATTTCGTAGTCGGGTTATACATTTCTACTTTTTAATATTGAATATTGTTTCTATGTGTTTTTATTACTTTTCATACTGATTAATTTCATATCGCATATCGATATAAGCAAGATAAATAGTTTTTGTCTTCTAATACAATGTAAACTGTATTATATTGACAGCGTTAATGCAATCACATTTCTGATAAACTATAAGCCAATATTTGCGCTACGTGATACATACAGTGAATAACAATCCTTGCTGATTCATCTACATTGTAAATATCCACGGTATGTTACTTATTATCTTATTTAATATTCAAGGAACTAAATTTCAAGGAAAGTAAGTAAAATTATAGTTTCGTCCGTCAGTCCGCCCTTCTTGCTTCTTGCCTGTTAATTAAGAATATAATGGATGAAATTTGGTATAGTTATATAATGTACACGTTATATGCCTGTACCAAATTTCATCCGTTATATTCATGATATTCACGTATAGATCACGGTTTTGGCATCATACAATAATAATAGTTTTATATTTTAGGAGTGGCTCTCCATACATGTGAAGTGAGTATAAAACATATTTTTTTATTCTACCCCATTGTGTGGGGGGTATCGTTGAATAGGTATTTTAATATAAAGGGAAATTATAATAATAGAAAAAAATTAATTATATTATTATTATTTTGATTATTTTTTTCTTATTATTTAATTTTTTTAAATTTATATATATATATATATATATATATATATATATATATATATATATATATATATATATATATATATATATATATATATATATATATATATATATATATATATATATATATATATATATATATATATTCTCCTTCCTTATAACCGACACGACTGGCGAGATCAGGCGCAGGTCCGACTTTTTACGTGCCCATCCGACTCATGGATCATGTTATATAAAAATTATATTAAAATAACCTTACCAGAAGCATGTCAGGTGACTGCAACCAGTGACTATCAACGTGCAATAGGTTTTCTTTGAATTGCTCGAAAACGGTCGACTTTGTAAAAAAATACATATATATAAAATGAAAAAAAAAAAAAGTATATATATATATATATATATATATATATATATATATATACTTTTTTTACATATATATAAAATGAAAAAAAAAAAAAGTATATATATATATATATATATATATATATATATATATATATATACTTTTTTTTTTTTTCATTTTATATATATGTATTTTTTTACAAAGTCGACCGTTTTCGAGCAATTCAAAGAAAACCTATTGCACGTTGATAGTCACTGGTTGCAGTCACCTGACATGCTTCTGGTAAGGTTATTTTAATATAATTTTTATATAACATGATCCATGAGTCGGATGGGCACGTAAAAAGTCGGACCTGCGCCTGATCTCGCCAGTCGTGTCGGTTATAAGGAAGGAGAATAAAGGAAGAAAGAGTGCTCTTGCGTACTGCGCACACACTTCGCCACTAACAAATTACTCCTGCTTAACTGGCCTGGTTTCAATGAAAGTGGCCACCGTCACCGAAATCGGCGTGGGGAGTAATATAGGGTATAATATTAAATATCGATTATAACCTAGTAATTTTATAAAATTATGAAGATTTCAAAATTATGAATATAGTGTAGAGAAATATAGTAAAAATATTTGCCGAATTTAAAAGGATTTCATATTTAGAAAATACGATTTATTTCATACTGATTGTGGATTTTTACTTTGGAAGTCGGTTTTCATTTTGTTTAAAAATAATAATTTATTTGTAAAGATGTATAATAGGTTTATTAATAGTACTACTATTATTAATAAGTATGTAATAGTATGTATGTGTAGTTAATATAGATTATATTTTTTTTATAATAAATGTAACCTACAAAAAGATAAAAATAAATAAATAAAAAAATAAAAATAAATAAAAAATTGTAACTTACAAAAAGCTATGTCAGTTAGCGCAAACATCAAAAAACACTTAACAAGATTTTTCTTGCCTTCACTTTCTGAGTTCTCTTTATAGAGATTTCCTTCTGATCGGACAGGCAAATTACAATTTTAATACAATACTGGAATCAATTTAAATAATTCAACAGCGATTTGCGTATAAAATACAAAATTAGCATGTCAATTTCGTATTGCATTTCAGCATCGGGGATGATGCGGGAAAAAATCTAATTTTGTATATATTGAGGCATATCCGAATGGAGGCAATATCGAAGTGCTGATTTGTCGCTTCGATGCATGTCATAATATTTCTCTGGCGGTGATTCAAATTGACAAACGTCATGGGAGATTGGCGTTAATTTCGTCATCATCACCATCATCATATTATCATTTATTAGCAGAATAAAGTTGAAATAGGAGTTACGATTGTTTTTTACAATTATTCTGACCCAAGTATGCAAATAATACTTCTTCGACGTTGACAATTACGTGTCCAAGAATATTTAACTTGTGAATATTATCCAAGTGGTTAACCAAAGCGTCCAAAAATATTGCAAGCTTTAAGATTACCAGCAGTAAAAGGTACCCATAAAATTAGAGATGACAGGATTTTGCTTTAAAAATATCTTATTTTATGTGAATGAATGCTCTAGGTGTCTAATTAATTATTATCTAATATAATATTTTGCATTACAACATAATTGTTATTATCTGCTGAAGTATAAAGACACGGCGCTGATTGAGAAAGCATCTAAGCTCGGTCTAAACACCATGTATTTTATCTATAGTAAACCTATTTTACTTGCCACCCCAAAAATTTCATAAATAAGTCACGCTAGATTTTCTCTTGCATAGGGTCTTCAATACCAGAAAAATATTTCTACAGCGCCGTGTCTTTATACTTCAGCACATAATAACTATTTTGTTGTCATGCAAAATATTATATTAAATGCATTCATATAAAGAGACGGCGCTGATTGAGACCTGTTTGATATTTGCTGGTGAAAAACACTTAACGCTATGTGAACTAAAATGATTATTATCTTTTGATCAAGTATCTGTGTGATAGAATCTAATCATAATAATCATTATCTTCAACACACAATAACAAAAGACCAAAGTACCTTGTAATGTTTATAAGGTACCTCTGCTGATGCTTATAACTTTTACCTGTAAAATCATTTGATGAAAAATTTTTAAAAATTGACTAATTAGCAACAGGAATGTCCATTCAATAGTAATTATAGTAATTTACTACAGCTACAGCAGATTTGATTTAGTCTGCATCTTATATCTAATCCTACTTAAACAGCTCTGGATTAACCACCATCATGCATGTGGTGGCTGAAATGAAAAAAATAAGAATGAATATGCCTTTAGTATTATTTAAATATGCTAGCAGTCGAGGTATAAGATTTGGAGGTGGAAATATCCAGCCCATTCGAAAGTACCACTCTTGACTAAAGGCATTTGCAAAGAGAGCTGACCGATCTCTGCAATCTAGTGAGATAGGTATACCTACTGACCACGGCTGATTCTGCAGACGCGAACAGGTCTGGAGTGCTTCAATGATGAAACAGTCGGTTTGTTGCAGTGGGCAGTAAGTGCCACTGTGCTTGACGCCGTCCCCGTGAGAGGCGATCGGCGGTGCAGCTGTATTTTCCCGGAAGATAATGGGCTGACAAGAGTATGTTATGCCTGTACGTCATGTTAAGCTGAGTAGGCTTAGAAAATATGTTCCCCCCTTCTTTGTGAATATATGCAACAAGTGTACGGTTGTCTGATTGGACAAGAATATGAGCATTTTGTAATAAATAGGCCCAATTCTGGATCGAGGCATATACAGCAAACAATTATTTCCAGTTCGAGTGTCTTTTGCTTAGTTCATTAGTCCAGTTATTAATTTTTCATTTAATTGGGCTCCCCAGCCTGCATCGATGCATCAGTTGTTAGAAAGCGTGTGAATAGGCGTGGGTGCAATTCTGCATTGATTTCGACTGCCCTTAGCCACCACCTTAGGACTTTACGTACCTTGGGGTTTATTTCTAATTTCAGTATAATACTCTTTGAACCTATTTAGAAAAATCTTAAGATAGTGACAGTGTAGGCGGCCATATGGAACTATACAGTTGGCGAAATTTAATTCACCTAATATTCTTTGCACCTGAACTAGATTTCATACTTACTTGTTTTCGTAAAATGCTTAGAATTGGATTTTTTTATCTTTTTCTCTTTGTGTGGTGCAAGGAACATTTGGTTGTCATAGGTGTTCCAAGTGTTTCCTAAATACTCCAGTGGCTGAGTAGGCGTTAATAGCGACTTTTATAATTTATTCGCTAGCCTACATTTTCTTAAATGCTTCCGGAATTCATACTTCCGTAGTCTGTGACGCTAGCTGATTTCTGTTCTGATTAGCTAGCAAAAAATCATCAAGATATGTTAGGGTTTTGATTCCCCTGGCACGAAGGACTTCCGCAACCCAGTTTATTACCGATGCAAATGTGCGAGGTGCTGAAGACAACCCAAATGGTATCAGTGTCATCTGATTTTTTTTTCTTCATATGATGCTCTCAAGAAGCATTCTCTGCGAAATCTGCGAAATAATCTAAAACCTTAGTAGCTAAATCCGGATTTGTTGACTTGGATGTAAATCCTGAGTTAATATATTTAAATAATAGTAAAGATTATTTCGCAGATACAGAGAGAATAATAGCTAGTTTAACCTATGGATTGTTAGAATATAAAGAAATTTAATGATAATTTGCTCTGATAAACAAGATAAATTAACTGGGCAGATAGCTCACCATCGGAGCTTAATGTATATAACTTATTTGATAGAATAGAATCAATATTTGGCAACAAATCTGATATTTATATTGCACAGAGCAATTATTGCAAGCGGTTTATGGTAAATCAGTAGAATGTATTAAGGTCAGGTGTGATGAAATTCTAGCTCAGGTCACATGTGAGATATATATATATATATATATATATATATATATATATATATATATATATATATATATATATATATATATATATATATATATATATATATATATATATATATATATATATATACTATCCCGATCTAGCTACTAAGGTTCTTAGTACTTTATCATATTTTACTTCTTTCCAAGACTCAGATCGAAATCGCTGCAATTTATTTAAAGCATGTATATGGCAATCGAGCCGTTCGGACCTTATAATTTGTACTATCAACAGTGGTTTTCAACTCAACTAAATTAAATTCTTTACTACCACATATTTTGGGCGTGGTTAAAATTTCCGCCATGGGATTGTCACTACCTAATATTATCTTCGCCGAGGAGGAAAATGGTCGGGTAGGAAAGTTTCAGCCGCGCCTATGTGGGAATTAACAAGACTGGTAAGATTACTTACCTGTTGAATTAAGGCTTCAAACTTAACGTATTTGGGGCTCTTGATAGGCACGGATTCCGAGCCCGTGAAGTCCTCGGAGGAAGATTGAATGCTTTGCAGAGCCGGTGACTCTGGCAACTGATTCTCAACTTCTTTAACTCGAACTGTCTACACTCATTGTTCGAGAAACAAAGTTTAAGAAACTTTAATTGACACTACTTAACAAGTAGAAACAACGAAAATTTCTCTAATTTAGAGCAGAGAAAAAATTTCGCAAACGACCACGAGTTTAAATTTTAACGCAAAGCAAGAGAAAATCTAGCGTGACCTATTTATAAAAATTTTGGGGTGGCAAGCAAGTAAAATAGGTTCACCATAGATAAAATACATAGTATTTAGACCGAGTTTAGATGCTTTCCGTAGCACCGTAGTGCTGATTGAGAAAGCATATAATATTTTAATAATCGCCTTCCACAAAAACGCGCCAAAAGTTTTGACGTTTTGTTTTTTTTATGAAAGAAGCAGGCATTAGCCGGCTTAAGTGAATAACCTTTTTTTTGTCATTTGCAAGTCTAGGCATCATGTGGGAGATTAATCTGCGAGACATTTGCTGAGAGACAGAGGGGAGAGTAGGGAGGTGGGTGGTGTCCGTGTCATTTAGCCGAGCATTATATCAAACTTTCACAGCTTCAAGTTCTATTTAAATTAAATCAACGCTGAGACACATATTTCAGCAACGTTTTCTAACAAATATGTATCTAACACTTAATGACACTGTTTTTTAAATATAACAAAAACATTCAGTCTACTTATTAATAGACGCTTAAAATATTATAAAGGTTACACCGACTTTTAAAAAAAAAATCACTGATCTACTCAGTGTTATTTGTTGACATTGTCCGCGAAAAGTGACAGACACATACGAAACGTGTAACGTAGGATTCAACCTACGTCTTAAGCTAAAACTACTGAAGGGATTTCGATGAAATTTGGTATGGTAGTAGTTTAAACTCTGTATTAAAACATAGAATACTTTTTATCCCGAAAAGTTATAGTGTTCCCGTGTATTTAAGCGGGCGGAGCCGCGGGCAACAACTAGTATTACAATAACACAGTTTCGATGCAGTCTTGACATGTTAAAACAATAAAATCGTATTCTCATAACCACAAACGCCATTTGATTGGTCCAAACTCCAAAATCAAGATTCATTTATAATTAATTACTTATTAAGTAAATTGAAAGTCTAATTGAAATTCGAGAATTGGGTATCTGATTCAGTTACTTGGCAACGCGCTACTACGCCACGGCTTGTCTGACCCGCATTAGATGTTTCACATTTCGATACAAACTCAATTCACAATGGCAACAAGCGCCTTGTTAGCGCGCACGTTTTTCAAAGGCGGAGTCAAGTGATTGAGTTAGGGGCCCCGAGGAAATGGACGTTCGATGTCAGCGGAACGCGATACCGCGGACACACAAGATTGAGTTACTGTCACATTGATGTAGCGCTCGAAAGGGTTCTGGAAGTGCCTTTTTGAAGAGAGTTAATTTTTTTAACCAGTACTGGAGTCGCACTAGGGCGAAATGACGAGAACTGTTTAGACTTTGGTATTGCCACGACTCGCCAATCACTTCAGTGTCAGCTCACACCGAGATGCGACGAGACGCTGCATTTTTAAGATAGCGATTCAAAATTGAACTTCATTAATGAATGAAGTTCAATCTGTAGTGACACAAGGTACACGTTTCATTGCAAGAGCGCCGCGGTATGCAGACCGGTGCATTGAATTCTTGCAATTAAACTAAATCTTCTTGTGTAGTGAATAACGTTCAATTTCGAATCGCTATCTTAAAAATACACGTCTCAGTGTGAACTGACGCTTAATGTGTGCAAAATGTTAAATCAGGATATTAAATCAATCAACATGAACACGTAGTACGACAATCATCGACATTTTCCGTGTTAGGTTCCAAAAACTTGGAAAATTAAATATTGTTGTGGAATTTGATTCTCTTAGTTATTGTATTTTATGTTAACACGATGCGCTTTAGTTTTTTGTTATCAGTCAGATAATTAGTAATTAATTGCTGATAATAATAAATTGCTATATATTAATCAAAAGATGTCGCCGAATTCTGATGACTCGTATTATCTTGGATCCAGATCCGAAACACTTTATCTCTGCTGCTAAGAAAATCTCAAAGTAACATAATATTGAATTTTTAGCCAAATGTAAGAACATCTCCACTCGTAAGTCAAAAGCTAGAACAGAACTCATCCATCAATTTCTATTATACGTCCTAGGAGCTCATTTTTCCGCAAATTAAACATGAGTGGCGGATTGTCTAGCTTTAGCACGTAGCTGGAAATATTGCAACATTAATTTCCTTGGAGAAATATTAAAGAAAAGTCTTATTAAGTCTCGAGGCAAATTTATTTACAAAGTGACTACGAATACAATATTATTTTTGGTTACGTTACGTGACCAAGTATTCGTTGCCTGTTTAAATATTTAAGAAAATATTCATTACAAACTTTATTGGCCAACTGAAAAACAAACAAACACAACTTACTTCTTATTAAGTAAAATTATGAATCCGAGAATGTATAAGGTTGTAAACATATTATGTATTTGATACTTTATGAAAATCTGTAAAAGAAAATTTGGCTTACAGATAGTTGCAAACTTTATTAACACATTAAGGCTACGTTCCCACGAGAGAAAAACACGACTGTAAATAGAACTGAAAATCGATGTGTTAAGTGTCAATGTCAGATTTGACAACTCTACACGATTTTAAGCTCTATTCTATTAGCGCATAGTTCTATTTACAGTGTATTTTTTCTGTCACAACCACTAAAACCGCTCGTGGCAACGAGGGCTTAGGCTGATTTTCGGGGGTAGACGATCTCTTTTCTCCAAAAACTATTAAAAACTGCTTTCAATCCTACTACTTATTTACTATTATAATTGTGCAAGTTTGTGACGATGGATGGATGGATGGATGTTTGTTACCCTTTTACGCAAAAACTACTGGACGGATTTCGATGAAATTTGGTATGGTAGTAGTTTAGGTTCTGGATTAAAACAGGCTACTTTTATCCCGAAAAAGTACCTACAGTATTCCCGTGGGATACCCGATACTATATTTACGCGAGCGGACCCAAGAGAAAAAGCTAGTACAAATATAAAAGAACTAGCTTTTGCCCGCGGCTTCGCTCGCGTAAATAAAGTGTCGTACTGTACTTTTTCGGGATAAGAAAAGTAATGTTTTAATCCAGAGCCTAAACTACTACCATACCAAATTTCATCAAAATCTGTCCAGTAGTTAGTAATTCGTGGAAGAGTAACAAACATTCATCGCTCACAAATTTTTATATTTATAATAGTACTGTACTTTATAGTAGCAGGACTGAAAGATTAACAAACACAATTTATAAATGAAACACACATTGTGAAACAACTCATCTTGTATTTACGACCATATGAATCATGCTGGATGTTTTATTGGTTTTAATTTCGTTGTTTTATGTAGTGATAACATCTGTATATAATGGTGCCCATAGATACATATTAAAGTAGATGACACATATAGATGAATCCATTCAATGATTATGAATTGTTTATTGTAAGCAAATAAATTTGTAATCTTAAGGTCGATTCTGCTAACTAGATACTGCAATAATACAGTCCCGATACGTTTAACTGCAAAATGGTATTCTGATATATGTCAAACCAAAGTCATCCCCGTTTTGATTGGTCTAAAAAATCAGTTTATGATGTCAAGGTGATTGGTTTATAATACAATAAAAGTAAAATTAAAGTGTAAGTTAATAATAATTACGAGAATTGACTTGTCAAACCCAGGGACGTCACTATCATTAATTTCACATAGTTTTTGTGGGTAAAAGGTCTCTTGATATATTAATATGTCTGTGACGCAAGTAAAATTACTTGCCAGCCAGTCTGAACCGTAACTCCAACATTACAACCTATATTTTATAACTTGCGGTGTGTGCTTAACTCCTAGCGTAAGGGCCTTCTACCATTAAACAAGTAAAATCGTAAAGTCCTGAGTAACTAAGAACAAAAGTTAATGATTATTTTAATATGGGCTACCTAAAACCATATTATAATGCAATATCTACTTAAATTAACAAATGATTTGATGGATTATAGTTGCGGCTATCGGTAAAGCTCAATCAAATTAATTTAGCAATTTATTATTATTTTACGTATCTGTGTATCTAATAGCGCGGCCGCGCTATCACCAAGTCTTAGTCTTTAAGTAGCCGTAACTATCTTTTCTCGAAGCATTTCGCGGCTTTTCGTGCCCCCATATTTTCGTTGGTAACAAAGCTAGCGGTCTGAATTTTTATCGCGGAGTGGTCGTTAGCGAAACAAGCCTAATGTTTAAAATTTCATAAAAATCGAGTTCATAGTTTAGAAGATAATAACCGGCAAAAAACGCGATTTTGAAAGATATGGATAGAGCTATGGAGATAGGCAGAATAATCAAAACTAAAAGCATACTTCTAGCAGACTTAGAAATTTCAAATTTTCTGTCAAGCTAGGTTATTAGCTACATATAAAGGAAAAATATAGAAACAGTAATAGTTGTGAAAAAAAATAATGATTTTACAATTATTCATTTTACGAATTCACAGGAATAAAATGTATGAACACAAGTTCATTGATAACTTGTAATCCTTATTTATAATAGGTCTTTAGGTGTAGTATGAAATAGCAGTTCTGCAGTACTGGCCATTTCAAATCAAAATAATTTTTGTTTGGCTAAGAATTCTAATTTCAAATTAATTTTATTTTAAAAACATGGAATTCTTTTTCCAAAAGTAGTCATTTGTTTATTGATTAGTGTTACATTTTCATCGCATTTTAATCTTTTTCGTCATCACGGATACGTTAAAAATTTGAGTAATTATGGAATATGAGTTCCGGTCGTTTTAGTCGTCGTGAGTAGGTTCATTTTTGAACCTCGCGGTCGTCCGAAGACTTTGGTCAACAATGACGAATTAAAGGCGATTGTGGAAGCTGATGATACACAATCTACTGCTGAATTAGCAGCAGCTTTCGACGTTAGCGTCAAAACAATATTGGTCCATTTGCGTTAAATTAGCAAGGTAAAAAAGCTTGACAAATGGAAGCCCCACGAACTCAATGATCGCCAGCGCGAAATACGCGTCGAGACGTGCCTTGCACTGCTCAACAGACACACAAATGATGGAATTTTGAACCGCATTGTTACCTGCGATGAAAAATGTATTCTGTTTGATAACTGCAAGCGCTCAGCAAGTTGGTTGGATCCTGGTGCAGCACCTAAACAATGCCATAAACGAAAACTAACCCCTAGAAAAGTGATGGTCACTGTTTGGTGGTCTAGCGCCGGTGTGATTCATCACAGCTTCTTACCAAACCGGGTGAGCATTACTGCAGATGTGTACTGTGAAGAACTGAACACAATTATAGAGAAGCTGGCACATCTCCAACCAGCATTGGTCAATCGCTCGTCTCCGCTGCTGCTGCACGACAACGCGCGACCTCATACTGCACAGCAGATGGTCTCCAAGTTGCAAGAACTGGGGTTGGAAGCTCTCCGTCATCCGCCCTACTCACCAAACCTTGTGCCTACAGACTACTACTTTTTCCAGAATTTGGATAACTTCTTGGCGGGAAAAAAATTCAATACCCGAAATTACAATATGCCTTTGAAGAATTTGTTGCCTCCCGTCCAGCTGATTTCTTTAAGAAGGGCATTAATAAACTGCCACTACGTTGGCAAAGATGCATTGATTGCATGGGTAATTACTTCGATCAATACAAATATAAAATACACGAAAAAAATTCGTTTAAATTTTTTCATACAAAACGGCACTTTCATAGGTAAAGACCTAATATAACAAACCTCAAAAATTGAGAAGTACCACTTCTCATACAAGTGGCCTAAAGTGGGTTTTAAAGATCGCGAACGCACTTGTAACTCCTCTGGTGTTGCAGATGTCCATGAGCGGCGGTAATCACTTCAATTATGGAATAGATCTGGAAACGAGCAAACGGATCGCCTTATGGTAAGCATAAGGCGATCTGTTTGCAAACTTAGACATCTGAAACACCAGAGGAGTTACAAGTACGATCCCGATCCATAAAACCACTAACCTCTGATGGTAAGAAATTACTACAATGTCATACCATCAGGCGATCGTGTATATATAGTGCTCATTGCTAAGTCATTATAATCATTTAAAATTTTAAATTATCCATATAAAGTCACAAAATTTTAATAAATAACCAATAATTAGGGACTAACCTAATTTAGACTTGGTTTCTACGATATCTCAAAACTTTTTACGTGAAAAAGACTTAGCCTTTTTTCATTTAATGGTTTTTGTGGGATATTAATATTTGTATGTCCGTAACCTAATTGTTGATCGCATTGTAGTGAAGTGCAGGTTCGATCTTGCGATATCAATATTTATCTTAAATTATGTTCTAATGGTGAAAGATAAGAAGCCCTGTGTGCATAATAGCACTTTTAAAAAAACATGACGTGTACACGCAGCATAAGCAAAACCTCATTCATTATTTAAAATTGAGTTCTTTCTGGCGCGTATAATAAAACTTTGGAATGAACTGTCGCCAGCGGTATTTCCAGTCCATTTCGACCTTCAGACATTCATGATAAGAGCGTATTCATCTTCGAAAGGCCGGCAGCACACTTGCGACTCTTCAGGGTGTCATGGGTGACGAAAATCGCTTTCCATCAGGCGATTTGTCTGCTCTGTTGCCACCTATTAGGTAAAAACAAAAATACTCTCATATCGTTCTAAGCAACATAATATAATGTTTAATATGCAATACTATGCATATATTTAAAATTTGACTCTAACACATATTTAATACACATCCATGACTACAAACTATAAACACAGAAAACTTTTTTTTTTTGTTCCATCGGCGGGTTTAGAACCCGCGACGCTTCTATTCAATATGTTGCTGAGTTCGCTACTAATATACGGAATATTAATGTTGCTGAGGTCAAAATATTAATCTAAAGAGATTTTTTTTTTTTCGAATGGGTCTATGCTGTAGGCATTTAAGCCGTTTTAGCTTCATCGGTCTAAGTTGCTGCCATTTAGCAGTCGTTTAGGTGGGAATGCAAAGAGGGAGTATGACCCCCTCTGACATCACC
This sequence comes from Phengaris arion, assembly GCA_963565745.1. Classification (NCBI taxonomy): domain Eukaryota; kingdom Metazoa; phylum Arthropoda; class Insecta; order Lepidoptera; family Lycaenidae; genus Phengaris; species Phengaris arion. Next base: position 13,728,737 of record OY751443.1, on the reverse strand, counting down.
CCCCTGCGGGTGATGTACGTACTGATTTTGGTGAATATTTTGAATGACTACGGGTAAGCTATTTTTAGGACTGGAGAGACCGTAGTCCCTCCCTGTGAGGGGTCCGACCCCTTCCTCACTCTCTGACGAGTGTGGTTGCTCGCGCGCGGTAGCACAAACTAACGGCGTACGAGTTTTGTAATGATAGAGTAGCTCATTTTTATAATAATTTGGTCTGGGAGGGCCGTCCCTCCCCCCTCCCGCGTGCGGTCGGGCGGACTCGCGCGCGAGTGTCCTGATATCGAATAATGATGCCGCAGTATTGATAGAGCTCTCTATAACAATATCGCGGTCGCGGTCTTGATTAGGTGTGGCTAAGCTAGTAGGAGTCGAACTCGGACCCGGGTTCGAGTCCGGTGGTCCCGTGTTTGTGTCGGTCCGTATGTCAATACGTGTGTTCGTGTCTGGTGTAAGACTTCGGGGTAGGCGCCGGCGTCGACCCCGGTGCTTTACTAACCACGCGGGTGCGTGTATTTTGTGTTTACGTAATTGTATTACGTATTTTGTGATGGAGTCTACTGGGTCGGCTAAGATATGCTTAGGCCGCTTTTGGGGATAACGGAACGTCTGGAAGTCGTGTTCGTAGTCCAGTGCCCTACGTATGAGGGGGTTTTTATGTTTTTTGCCTTTCTCAAAGAATCTCTCGGCGAGTTCTTTGATATAGGCTTTTGTAGTGATAAGGTCGAAGTCTCTATGCAAGTCGATGTTGCGTACGTAATAAGGCGCGCCTGTTGCTAAGCGCAAAAAGCGGTTTTGAACGCTTTGTAGGCGTTTCATTTCGTTATCACTTATGTGTGCGAAAGAGACACACGCATAAGTGAGTATCGTTCTTATGCAAGTTTTATATAGAGTGAGTTTATGTCTTAGGGACATTTTACTCCGCGCGTTTAATAACGGATATAATTTGTAAAGTACAAATTTAGCTTTCCTTATTGCTGAATTTACGTGATATGTGAATGTCATCGACTTGTTTAGTACTACGCCTAAATATTTTACTTTACTAACCTCCGGGATTCGGTTTCCGTGCAGGCTGATGGGACCAAGTTTTTGACTTTTTTTCCTATTTCTATTGTGTTTATTAAATTGGATTACTTGGCTTTTAGAGGGATTTATTTCTATTCTCCATTTTGTGAACCAGTCGCCGAGAGCGGTGACTGCTTGCTGGAGATTATTTGTTATAATTATAGAGCTACGATGAGCATAGTACAGGGCTGTGTCATCTGCGAATAATGCCAATTGCACCTTAGGGTGTTTGGGAATATCGCAAGTGTACAGGTTGTAGAGGGAGGGCGAGAGTACCGAGCCTTGAGGGACTCCGGCCTCAATGCCTCTGAGGGAGGACAGTGCGCCTTCGACTCGGAAGCGAAATTTACGGTCTTTGAGGTAGTTGCTGATAGTCAGAACTAGACAGTCCGGTACACCGAGCTGGTACAATTTGTACAGCAGACCTTGGTGCCAGATTTTATCGAATGCTTTTGCGACATCGAAGAAAACGGCGCCTGTCCTTTTCCTGTCGTTCTTGCTTTCGAGTATGTACTCCGTTATGCGGTGTACTTGAGCGGGGCAGCTGTGCTGTTCGCGGAAGGCAAACTGCTCGTCTGGTAGGAGCTTTTTCTCTGTTATGACGTCCTTTAGACGTCTCAGTAGAATACGCTCGTATACCTTACCTAGGGAGCTAATGAGACTAATTGGTCGGTAGCTAGTAGGCTGCACCCGGGGTTTGCCCGGTTTGTGTATACCTATTATAATGGCTACTTTCCAAATGTCTGGGAATGAACATCCTACTAAGAGGGCGTTAAAGATGTTCACGAGAAGTTGAATTAATGCGGTCGGTAACATTTTAAGTGTTTTATTTGAAATACCATCTAGGCCAGGTGCCTTTTTGGTATTCAAACACTTTATGATATCTTTCACCTCCTCCGATTCCACCGGCCTCATGCTCTCTTCAGGTGGTCTCGAGAGTCGGCTTTCGACCTCGCTATTTACTACCCTAAGGTGCAGGGGGTCTATAGGGAGGGAGCTCGGCCGACACTGTTGTTCGATTGTGTCGGCTAAACATTCGGCCTTGTCTCCATCCTCCAGTGCAGGAGGGCGATTTGGTCTGACTAAAGGAGGCATGTCGCTCTCCGTGTCTCTTTTGAGATCTAAAGAGAGCACAAATACTTGTAATATCTAACCATAAAGGATAATATTGTTATACGCATACCCAATCAGCATAACGTAATTTATGTTTGATTCATTCATAGAGTCACTAAGGAATATTAATGTTGCCGAGGTCAAAATATTAATCTAAAGAGAGCACAAATACTTATAATATCCATAAAGGATAATGTTATACGCATGCCCAATCAACATAATGTAATTTATGTTTAGATATACAGAGTAGATACCAGGTATATGCTTAGAGGATTATGCTTAGAAAGAGCTATGCTAGATGTATTTACACGTAAGTTATGAATAAATCAAATTATATTGCTGATATTTAGATTAACTCAATAAAATCAACATTAATGAAAAAGTATATGTATAGTAATCACCGTTATAAAATATAATTTAAGTTTACAACAGAACATTAAAATATTTATAAATCTCATGTAACAATAAATCAGGCCAAGTATCATTATACCAATATTGTACATGTTTCCTTATTATTTCGTTACTTTTGTACGAAGTTTCCCAAGTAAGCGAATTTTACAATCTAGGCCTCTATAACTAACAAAGTTATGTAAGCCGTTACAGTTTTTTTTTTCAAAGTTCTCCACATGGACTACAATCATGATTTTATTTCAAAATATTTGTCGTTTTTATATTAGCACTTTGTCGGCGTGGTAAATACACATATCATTTCATATTTCTACCACTAACTGTTTGGAAGGTAAGCCGAGGACAGACGGATATGACGAAACTTTAAGGGTTCCGAAACGTGAACTACGGAATACTAAAAAGTAAGACGTGCATCGTGATCAGGCAGCATATAACATCCATTTCGAATCAATGCCTCTACCCAATTAACTATTCTACGGGCACAACAGAGTCCTTAGTAAGAGCTCATTACTCGTAATAACCAGAGTCCTGACGCGCCAGAAGCGAATAAAAGTTATGGCGATCTCTCGCTTATTATCTGAACACGTTTCATTTCTGCTTTATGAGCCCTTCAATTTAGTTTTATGGGTTTGACATAAATCGAGAATGTCGAGCCCTTAGGTGGCGATCACACTCGCTAAGACGTAAAAATAACTTTGCCCTGAGTGTGGGTATATTTTTAATTTACGTTTTAAGTTAATGTTGTCATATTATACACCTAACGGTAACAAGAATAGTTTCACTACTTGCATATTTTATTTTAAAAAATGTTTTTTTTTTAAATGTTATTTGGGACTTAATATGACTCCGGTATCCACAAGTAATAGCTTACCGTCAGGCTATTTATTACATTTAGAAATTATGAGCACAAAATTAAACCACACTGTTTGACATCAGCACCTATGTCACCACAATACAGGCTTTTAAAGGCTGGCTTTTGCTGTTATAGAACTCAGTACCTTTACAAAATATTAATTTTGTATGTGTCCTAAAAATAGGATGCCAGTGGGTCAAATATTAATGTAACAAGCTACTGGCATGGAAGTAGCGTGTGTATCACGGCTATTATTTTTATGAGTGTCGCGTAAATCGATTTAATGGCAACCTCTTTACCCTTCTAATCGATACCCATTTGGTGCTATATTTTACTGCAAGAGATTAGTCTTTAATGGCTTTCAGCTAAAATCAGGAAAAAGATATGTTATTTTTAGCAATAAACTATGCCCTTGCCCCTTGCGCAAATAAGCCATATACGACTGCGTCTGATAGCCAACTGTAGATTCTGTAATTTTCAGAATGTACAGTTTTCAGTTATTTAATTTTCATAACTGAATTTTCAGATACTTTGAATTGTTTCGACTGACTTTACCGCGCTATTGCATACAACTGATGGCGGCGAGTCGTCATAAAACATAATATGACCACTGTTGGCACACACATTTTGCCACAATTACTAGCTTCTGCCCGCGGCTATGCTCGCATAAATAAAGTGTACATGCCACGGGAACATTCGGGATAGAAAGTAGCCTATGTGTTTATGTTTATCCAGACCCTAAACTGCTATCATACTTAATTTCATCTTAATCAGTTCAGTAGTTTTCGCGTGAGTCACAAACATCCATCCACCAATTCAATAGTAGTAGGATTGAAAAGGTCACCAGCATCACATAGAAGAAAACAACATAAGATACTGCCACATAATATATAATATGATTTTCTCATTCATGCACCTTTGTCGTTTTGTTTATTTGTCGCAAATGTCAGACTATTGTATTTTTTAAGTTGCTATAAAATAATGCGAGGTTTAAACATTACTTCATTCTTTCAGTAATTTTTCGGATACACCTAATATAATTATAGGTACCTACTCTTGCGTAATAAAAACAAATTCATTGCAAGCGCTATGAATTTTTAACGTTTTTAGCGGCTGCTCTAACTCACTCATATTTATTCAAAGAGGAGAATAATTTATCATAATCACACTTGCCGGGACTATGGACATTCTTTTGCCAGAATATGAATTCTTAATTCCGTAACAACGATGTTATTCCTTCATTATTCATTCATTTATTAATCATTGCGAAAATAGTGTTAGATTTAACTTAAATGTACTATTTGAAATACAAGAACACCTGATTTTAAAGAAAAGAACAATTACGAATTAACACTTTTATTTAATATCTTAAATCATCTACCAACACTTATTACCAATAATTCTTATTTAATTCAAGTGAGTTACGAGTATAATAATCATTACCTTAGATCCACCTCCCCCTTGAAAGCCGGAACAAAAGTGCCCCACCGAGTGTGTCAACCGAGTCAACTTTTCCCCCAGTGTTGCCCGATACAATTAAAAAATTTACACAAAATAATTAACTGTCAATTTAAAAAAATATATATTATATTATATAATATTTTTAATTATAAAATTGATAACAACTCAATAAAATATTATTTTTCATTTAAAAACCTAACACTCGGCTTTCACTTGATCAGATTTTCTGAGATTCCATTTTTTTTATACCAGCTAAACTTAAAATATTTCATAATATACAACAATATTCATTAAATTTAAGAGTTTTACTAGCAACATAATATTTAAACATAAAATAACTTGTCATATAATTCACTCCTAAATCCATAAACATTCAAAATCATGTATAACATATTTAAACATAGTATCTTGTCATATAATTCACTCATCCAATCCATAGTCATTTAAAATCATGTATTTATTAAAAAGTATTTAAACGCCCGATTCTTACAAAACTTGTTAATAATAATTTAATAATTTCTATTATACAGACAAACCCCCAATTCTCATAGCCCATAGGATAGTTCTAAATTATTCAAGATCTTGATATAAAATCATCATCATCATTTGTATTATTATCATATTGTAAACCCTCCATTCTAACAAATCATAATAATATTGAATGTATTAAAAGAATACATTTTCTATACTACAAACATAAACCCTCAATTCTCATGAACATTAGTATAGCCTAAAAATTATATTCAAACTCATATTCATTAAATCGCATCACTTAATTAGATTTTATAGATAACTCAATATTCACAAAATTTTTCACTTTCAATATAACAATTAATAATCCATTATATTTATAATTATAGCAAGACAGATAGGTACATTTATTCATTAATCTCATCATCATTAGATTCCACCTCATCATTGTCGTCATTTAATTCTAAAGAAGCTACGTGAATCCAGGGTGACATGCGATCAGCAGCAACAACTGATTGACGTTTATTTTTAACCCCTGTAAGACCCGGTGCCTTCTCGCCCTCACTATAAACACGAGAAGGACGTATGTTTTGATTACAACGTTTCTGTTCCTCTTGTAAAAAAAAAAGACGTGTGGCACTCGGGGACTGCCGCGGTAAAGCTATTGCATAGCATTTTGTATCAACTTATGCAATTATAATTATTTATTTATTTTATTTATGCAGTATTTCTTTTTCTTTGATATTAATTCAAGTTACACTTTTTGAGCGTGGTGACCGATAAGAAAACAATTTTTTCTTTTATTAAATAAATAAAAAGTTAATATTGTTTAAAAAATTTTTATTTCTCGATTCGTGCGAGTTTCGTAGAGTCGTACAATACGTCTAATTGCACGCACACAACGCCGTGTCGAAGACTGCCGAACTGAAACGACGTTAGACGAAGTGGGGAGCGTGAGGTTTTTTCGTTACGGAATTTCTGGATTCGGTCCCCGCGCTCAAGGCCCGCGATAGAAGCTATGCAATAGCTTAACAATATTATCTTTAACGTTATCTCTAATTACTATTAGAGAAAACGTTAAAGATCAATCAAGTCCCAAGTCTATATTCTCTCTAGTTTCAGTCACCACTTCATTTAATCTAGGATCAATTTCAGACTTCATGCAAAAACCAAACATAATTTCTGAAGGAGTTTTACCTGTGGTCTTTTGTCGCGTATTATTTAAACCCCAATGAACAAGTAGGGAATACTTTATTATCCCACACTTTTTCATTATCATTAAGATTTTGAGCCGTTAAAGAATTCAAGATCGTACGGTTATACCGCTCGACTTGACCGTTCGATTCGTTCGTTCGACCAAACTACTGCGTTAAGGATGTGTTTAATACCTTTACCAAAGCAAAATCTTTTAAAAGCATGTGACGTAAATGATGTTCCGCGATCACTAATAATACGATCAGGGTTTCTAAAAGTGTAAAATATATCTTCCAAAACTCTTATAGTGGTTAGTGATTTTGTGTTTCTTACTGGCTTTATCCAAACAAATTTTGTGAATGAATCTACAATGACCAAAATATAGCAGTTTCCCCTTTTAGACCGCACAAAAGGCCCTAAATTATCGATGTGAACGGTATGAAAGGGTACCTCTACTTTGGTAATAGGATGAAGATGACCCGCACTCGTAGTATTCTTTTTAGAATATGCTCATTCTATACAAGCTTTTACATATTTCTTGACGAAAGGGACATTTTAGGAAACCAGTAAATGCCTTTTATACGGTCAAGTGTCTTTTCAAACCCAAAATGTCCCACCTCGTCATGATTTTTGTGCAATATCTGCCATCACGCGCCCTTAGAAACCAACCCCAAACGCAATTGAGTTTTGTCTCCATTTAAAAATCGGTATAGTTCATTTTCCTTAATGCAGTAATTATCTTTTATGTACTTTAAGTCCTCAGCATCAATATTACTAGTTAAAATATCACATACTAGCTGTTTCCCGCGGCTCCGCCGCGTAAATACAGTATCCCTCGGGAACACTACTTTTTCGGGATAAAAAGTAACCTTTGTTTTAATCCAGAGTCTAAACTAATACCATACCGAATTTCATCGAAATCCGTTCAGTAGTTTTTGCGTGAAAGAGTAACAAACATCCACGCTTTCACATTTATAATATTAGTAAGGAAGTAAGGATTCTTCGCAATTCAGAATCACCTAACTGTAGTGTAGTTAACCAGTCCTCGCTACTTATTGTCATAACAGATGGTAAATAATGGTTCGAATCCAAAGAGCTATCAACATCACTTATAGGGTTTCGAGATAATGCGTCAACATGGGCCATTTTTGTACCTGGGCGGTATTCTACCGAACAATCAAACTCCTGTAAGAGTAACCACCATCTCGCTATTGGGGGAATAAGATCTCTTTTTGTGAATGTTGAGCGTAAGGCGCTGCAATCAGTCACGATTCTGAAAACTTTTTAAGTGAGCAAATCACGGCCAAAGTCTCCAATTCCTACGAATGAAAGTTTTGACGTGAAACGTCTTTAAAATCGCGCCGAAACATACGGGTACCAGGTTTAAAAACTGGACCGTAACGAAAAGGTCTATATCATCGTACCTTAATAATTAAAAAACTATTAGTCTTAGAAACAAAAATGTGGTGTAAATATTTCACTTATATAGTCAGCTCGCTGTTATGACATTGAGTTCGTGTCGGGGTCAAGCGGGGCGGCGGGGGAGGGATACTGCGATAACTGTGCGAAACCGGCGCTCACGCTTGTTTCTATTCAGTGTAACTCGTGACTCCGACTTTATAGCGTGGTGATTCTTTCGTGTGTTTATTAAAATACTTAAAACAGCGTCCATCTTGTTTTCATTTCAATCTTTTACTTTAAAAGCGATTCGCTAACATAGACGTTTCACGTTAAAACCAACGGCCGTGTGCCCCGACACAGCCCCACCCGCTTTTTCTCTTCGGGTGAGGTTTGACGACTTTAATAAGCCGCTGGACGAAAAGTATCACCGTCTTGAGGTTTTTGCAACAAAATACCTCCGACTCCTAGCTTACAGGCATCGGTGTGTAATTCTGTCTGTGCGGCTGGATTATAAATTATTAATATGGGCCTTTCAATTAATCTATTTTTTAGATCAAGAAAAGCTTGTTCTTGCTCCTGGGCCCATGTCCAGGTAGCATCTTTTTTTAACAATTTATTCAAGGGATGTGATAATATTGCAAAACCTTTTATAAATTTCCTAAAGTAACCAAACCCAAAAATTGTCTAACGGAATGTTGGTTTTGTGGACAGGGAGAATCTTGAACGCGTTTAGTTTTTATGTCACCCGGCCTAATACCATCAGAATTTATCTCATAGCCTAAATAATTTACTGAGTCGCGTAAAAATTTACTTTTTTCTAAATTTTGTGTCAAATTCGCCTTTTCGATCAACGTTAAGACCTTTTCAAGTCTTTCCAAACATTACTCTACACTTTCTGCATAAATAAGAACGTCATCAATATACGCCGTTGCTTCTGTAAACCGGGAAGAACCCAAAACCTTATTTATCATACGCTGAAACAGCAGGTGCTTTTGCCAACCCAAACGGCATACGGTTAAACTCATATTGTCCGTCTGGGGTGACAAACGACGTAAATGGCTTAGAGTTCTCTGATAAGGGCACTTGATAGCATCCAGATTTTAAATCTAGGGAAATGAAATATGCTTATCCCGACAACCGCGAAATTTCATCTTTAATAACATAGGATATCGCTCTTTGACCATAAACGAATTGAGCATACGATAGTCGACACACATTCTAACCCCTCCTTCCTTTTTCCTGACCAAAATGATTGAGAGCTAGCATATTCAGAAACAGATTCCCTCACAATTCCCGCGTCTAGCATCTCACTTATCATACCTCTCACTTCTTCACGTTCCTTATGGGCCAATCTATATGGTCTGTATACAATGGGTTTTGCACTGGTTAACTCTATATTCATCTCTGTGACATTTGTACAACCTAAATCTTTCAAATCAGTGGCAAAACAATGTTCAAATTTTTGCAGTAAATGAATTAAGTTTTGTTTTTGAACACGAGTTATTTTATCACCTACGCGTATGTTTTGTTCATCTATTCCGTATTTACATGGCACTAGAGTATTAGACTCAACTGAAACACTATTAATAACTTTTACTTTTGTACCCCGCGCAATCACACAACCCTCGCGCAACAAAATGCTATTATACATCATAGGTGTTATGTTTAAATACTCACTCCATTATCACTCACTCACTCACTCACAATCACTCCATTACACCCCTTAACGCTTTAATTGTAGTCGGGTCAAAAATGTTTATATCACTAGGAGATTTAACTAGAACGTTAGTGTCACTGTAGGGATCGACATCAAATTCCGCGTTCATGTTACTATAGTAAAATTTTAGTTCACTAAACTTCTAATACACTAACACGTGGGCTTGTTCAGTAAAAGTTTCACCCACCAATAATGGTATCTCTAATAATATGTCTTCGATCACGTGGCATATCACTTTTTCTTGTACATCATCTATAGCTAAATTAATCGTAACCCGTCCTATTGAGTACACAATTTCGTTACCGAACCCTTTTAAGGGCAGATATACTTTTTCAAAACTTAAATTCAATTTAATAATTGTAGAAATAGTAATTAATGAAACTTCACTACCAAAGTCGATAAATCATTTCATGAGTACCCCGTTAACTGTGTGTACATTCTTTAATATACTTCGAATTAGAATTAGACATTAATATGCGCATTGTCTTCGGAATCGGTTCATCCTTATTTGTAGAATTTGTCAACAAATTATTTTTAAATACACAGTTTTCAATCTTATGACCGTAACGATAGCACTTCGTACATTTAATTAACGGTTTAGGTCACTTTAAATAAGGATGCCCCTTCTCCTTGCAATTAAAACAATATAACTGTCCCGGTGCTCTATTGTAAGATTTTCGTAATCCATAACTATTACTATTGTCATTATTAATATTTGAATCGGGCCTTAACCGTTGCCTTACATTCGACTGATTAATCATATTCTGTGACACGTCCTGATTACTCATTAAGAATTGTGAAAGTTGATCGGGTTGCGTGCATCGTAGTGCATTCGCCCTAGACCGCATGGTCTTATCAGTTAGCCCATGTATCAAACAATCGACTGCATTTTTGCCACTCATGTCGCACTTCACTTCAACAAAGCTAACTTTTCGTAATAGTTAACCTCCAACGGTTCATTATACCTACTTTTCCTACGAAGCATCTCCTCCAGAGATTGTCACCATAGTTTTGTTCGCAGGGAAATGCATTTAAAAGTTTTTCCTGCCATTGCGACCAACTAAATAAAATAGTATTTTGACTATCGTACCAAACCTTCGTCAATCCCTGGAGTTTTTGCAATGCAAAATGAACTGTCATTTGTTTTATTTTCATTGCATTCGTTCGTCCCACCCGTAAACTGTGGCACACTCGTTTACCTTCCGAAACCAAATATCAGTTTTTTGACATTTAATTGACGGGTCAAAATCAGGTAAAATATTTTATGATAATTATTACTAGTAGAAGGTAACGAGGCACTCGCTGTGGCAGGCCGTTTGGACTTCATAAAGTTAACAAAAGTCATTACATCCTTATAATTAAAAGTAGGGCTACGTGACATTATATCTCGCGCGGAACCTTTCCTTCCCGCTGACCCCTCGGTGTCGCGGTGTCGGAGTTGGCTTCGTTCCCTGATGACGTCCTCTTCAAGTTGGCCGCGTTGCCGCTCGAGTTCCTGTTCTCGTTCGCGCATACGCGTGCGCCTTCTGCTGCTACGGCTGCCACTAACACGGACTCGGCTGCGACTGCGACTTGCTCTCATCTCGAACCTCTGATGAGCACCACCACGGTCCGATGACGTCAGTAGCTGACGGTGGTTAGGTGTTTCACTTTCACGTGGCATTCTCTGAAACTCAAACGAAAGAGCTTATATTTTGTATAGGTACAAAAAATTCAAGCAATGAATTAATACGGACTACATTAATATGCTAACGATATTAAACTACAAATAACAATGAGTTTGGGGTTTTGGAACCCACTTCGAATCAAATAAAGTAATTATTAAAATAGCACTAACACAAAGTGTAGGGTAGATGTTAAAATAAATTATTAACGTTAGTTTAAAATAAAATCTTTAAATAATTTTACATTATTCTAAGTTAACAAGATTATACACTGAATTAATCGTAATAATAAAAAAACAGATTCAAGAATTTGTAAAAATATTTCCGCTAAACGTGGAAGGTAGATGATAAGAAAATTGTTAATATTCTATTGGAATACAATAGCTTTATATTTCTATTTTTATCACAGTTTCAATATGGAATATTAAACACAAATATATTTCTCCAAAACTATGCATTATAAAAGTAACACGCAATAAGTAGGTACTTTATTTACTAAAAATAAAAACGATTAACAAAATTTAAATGTGGGGCAGTTCGCACTTCTGAATTGTTAGATTTAACTTAAATGTACTATTTGAAATACAAGAACACCTGATTTTAAAGAAAAGAACAATTACAAATTAACACTTTTATTTAATATCTTAAATCATCTACCAACACTTAATACCAATAATTCTTATGTAATCCAATAAGTTATTAGTACAATAATCATTACCTTAGATTAATACCTCTTGATAATGTCATCGCGATCTTGATTCAATCTAAAGTTAAACGTATTTAAGCTAATAGTAAATAACTCTTAAAAACGAATACGTGTAGCCAGTCTCCAAAGAAATACTAATAAGATACATTTCTAAATTAAAAACGCTTCCATTTCTCATACAAGCAATCAACTAATGAATGAATATTACATCGTACGATGAATAATATTGAACACACTACAAACGCGCACACAGAGCCTTGCCATGGCGAACAAAATAATAAAAATGCTGATCCTTTTAGAGAACATCCTATGTATTTACAGAAGCACTGCAAAAAATAACATAATAGTGTATTTAAGGTTGTCCATAGAAGTGATAATGATTTTCGGATGTGTCTACACCTATACGCGTTTTATGTCCGACAGCTGCAAATTAAATTTGATCTTCAATTATTTGAATTTGGGCAACTCCTTCATAATAATATTTATAGCGTGGTACAAATCTCAATATTTTCACCATTTGCTCATGTTGATAGAACGAAACAATTTACGTCTGAAAACAGACGATATTTATCAGAGAAGTATTAAAAATAAGCTCCGTCGTTTTATAATTGCATTAATTTTAACTTTCGTCTTTCCTTTTCTGATATGTTGGGTTGAATACACCGATGAGAACTTCGGAAAACCATACATTTTCATCGTATACTCAGTTTGCACTATTGTCTGTAATATTCGGTATATACTAGAGTATGTGGTAATATATGCATTACTTTTCACTCTATCCGAACTTACTAAATGTGTTACGAGAAAATTAAAAAAGGAAAGTATTGTAGTGGCTTTAATAGGTGCAAGTAAGAATAATCCTGTTGATCACTGCGCTGAGAACCTTAAAGAATTAAGTATTATTTATAAGAATATTAAAGAATGCTTTCGGCTGATAAATGCTATCTTTGCTCTTCTGGTAAGTGACTACTATAATATGATACATTCCAACTTTGAATATATCCTTTGGAAAAACCAGCTTTTTTGATGGGATCCGAATCTGCAAGCGCAGAAATGTGTCGCTATTAAATTTTTAATACGAGTGTATAATTCAATACTTTAACGAGATAATCTTGTATAATATATTATGTAACCGGTTTCTCGAAAACGGCTGCAAGTATTACCATGAAATTTAGTATATAGGGAGTTTTACGGGAGAAATGTCGATATAGAGGAAATGATTCATGGGAAACTGCGTTTTAAGCGATATGTGTTTTTCTTTCGTCGTGCAACAATATATCAATAATTTCGACTCTATTAAGTCAATCCGATTGGCAGTTTGGTATGCGTATGTATAATTTTTGCTTTGTTCGAAAATTCGGAATGTTTTTTTGAAATTTATCCAGAACTCCCAGCAAAGCTCGATTACCCAAGTACTAAATTAATTTTGAATACCATTATTATACGTTTTTTTTTTCAGTTCACTGTGATGCTGGCTACAGTCACCATATACTTCGTCATCGTCGTGTACGGCATAACGTTCACTGGCGTCAAGGTAATATTTGTCAATAATTTCTAAATATAACTTTTTCGTTCGAGTAGAAAAAAAAATTTAATCAATGTTTAACGTAGATAAAATTTGACGAAATAAGAAGTATCTTCGACGAAGCTATAACACAGAGGCTTTAACCTATTAGTAGGTAGAAGTTAATTAAAATTACGAAAAAAACTAATAACTAAAGGAGGATGTACATTCTGGTCTACCTTCTCAATACTTTATTGTACTTTATTTCTTTGTATGGCCGTAAAAATGTATTGGGGTTTTTTGTGTAGACACCAAAAACTAACAAAATAAAACAGTTATTATTTCCTATCGTCTGAGCATATTATTCTACATAATTCACAATAATAATCGTAATATAATGCGGCAAACTTAAGGATAAAGTGGTATTTTAATCAATTGCTTCATATTTTAAAGAAATGTTTGGGAATTATTGGTATGTTTTAATGCTGAATTATTTTAACAAGCAAAGACTTGAGTCTTGCAGTCATAGTAACTTATAGTCAGCTCAATAATACCTACCGAATATTGCTTATGTTACATAGTTCTAATAATGAAGGTTTTCTAAAATATTAAATATTATGCATACACGGGGTTGCATATTTTAATCCTACCTCACTCCTTGCAATACTATCCAAATATACATAAGATAATATTAAATTAGCTCATAGTAAAGAAAGCTAAATCCATTTTTTTTTGTTTCGTTTATGATGTGTTACACAAAAACTCCATTATTTACATATATGAATGATTGAACGAAATAATGCAAAAGAAGTGCTCTTTCCATAAGCTTGTTCGTATAGAGTAGGTAGACCAGTGTTCATACATTTCTGACCATACTCCTTTAGTTGGAAGTAGAGAGATACATTCGCTTGTGTAGCAGCATGCTACGTCGCGACTCGCGCAGCACTGCCTAGCTACATTGCTACGTAAACCGTATTAATGCACATTGCACAGTAACCGTTGAGAAATAACTATTATTTTCAGTTACGTCCATCTGTGTCCATAGTTGTGTTAACTTGTATGAAGTTCATATATTTCTTCGTGCCGCTGTACAAAGTGTCGAGTATGGCACAGACCACCCAGAACAGTGTAGACAGTCTACGGCGAAATATCGCGCATCGACTGATATCATTACCTCTTGGTATGTAAAAGAAATATTGTGTGAACTCACCGCTCTTATACTAATTTGATTAAATAACAAAAGTTCAATGTTTGTAAAATAACTGACAGGTTTGGTTCCTTACATTATAGTAAAATCCATGATCATGGCCAAGCGAATATAAATAGGCTTTTCAATTAGTTTCTTTTTAATATCACTACAATTATAAATGTCAAAGTTTGTGAAAATGGATGGATGGATGTTAATTACTCTTTCACGCAAAAACTTCAGAATAGATATTGATAAAATTTGGTATAGTGTTAGTATACGATCTGAAATAACACATAGGCTACTTTTTATCCCGAAATAGTAAAGTTTTCCACTGGGATACTGTATATACGCGGGTGGAGCCGCGAGCAAAAGCTGGTGTTTTTATACTTATTCATAAAATAATTAATTAGTCTTGAATATTTGGTATATAGTATACTAGCTGTCCCGATACTCTCTTCTCTACTTCTCACCGTTTAAGCCTTTCTTGAACTTCCACAATTATTTTAAGACCAAAATTAGCCAAATCGGTCCAGTCGTTCTCGAGTTTTAGCGAGACATTGGAGTTGCAATCCATTTTTATATATAAGAAGAAGATACCAATAACAATGTCTCACACACCTGAACTTTATCAACACTAATAAGTATAATATCATAGTAATATTAACCTTACCAACCAAAGATTTCATAACTAAAGATAGACTATGACGTATATTTGACAGAACAAATCTTCATACAAGAAAAAGTTACGCCATCTTGATTTCACTATACCTCAAATGTCAAAATTGCCATTGTCATTTAAGTGGGAACAGTTTTTGTCTCGACATGGCTCATCTATAATATATACGTCTATGTTACCAACAGATGACGAGAACTTAAAAGCGACGAGGAAGTTCCTGCAGCTGGTTCGTCCCATCAAGATCCAAGCTTCGGGCTCCATCAACATCGACATGGCGCTCATACCCAAGATCATCATGTTCTTCACCACCTACGCCGTCACTGCACTACAGTTTAATAATGTTATTTAGACTGTGCCATATGGATACGTTGGATTTTACGTGAATACGTGATGCTCATACATAAAATACGTAAATACATGAATACGGAAAATGATCTGACGGTGACGGTGATAAAATTGTGGCACTTAGCGTGATATTTTTCCAGTAGTGTAATTAAATTTAAGACTATGTTACGATTTTGATATGATTCGTTTCGTTTTTAATAGCACTGCGTATGGAAGCAATTTAAAAAAAGTATTCACGCCAAATGGTAGGAGGTAGATTTCAGCAAAACTGTCGTCAATTGTAATTTTAATAAATATATTTGTAACTCATAATATTTATTTTTTGATTGAGTGAAAGCCCTAATGCCCGCTACACACCACAACGATAAAAGTGCACAGTTCGGTCACAGTAGACGTATACAGTATTACCTATAACTATAAATAATACTACTATACTAAATATGTCGACTGTGACCGAACTGTGTAGTTTCTACCCAACTACGACGAAGCCAAATCGAAGGGTAATGATTTTGGCAGTCTATGTATGTAGGTAGGTATGTATTTAAGTATGTTTGTTCCACCGCAGCGCTTCAACAACTGATCTGATTTAAATAAATAACCCGTGTCGGCACTTGGTAGGAGATAAACCAGTCACAAACTTAGAAACACTATTTATTCGGGCAGAGTAACACCCTTTTAACGACCGTTAAAATAATGGCACCAGCAACAGATCTGCGCGCCCTTTTATACTTAAAATAATCAGTTGATATCCTCTAAATTACAATTTACAATAATTCCTAATTAAATTATATTAATCTATATTTTACATGTTTATTAGATCTAAATCAAGCATAATATATTTTAAATAATAAGCCAAATTAAATCAGCAGTTCTTGCGGTGAGTAATTATAAATATGTCAATAATGTCCATTTCACATCCGCTTAGTATTTCCGGAAGTTGCAACACCCGGGTGTAGTTTTTTATTAAAATTGTAGTCTGTAGCGGGCTTACGCCGTGTTTTTCTTACTCAAACGTGTTTAATACTTTTTGATTCTCGACCTGATTGCATATCAAAACCTGCATCAGATTATTTGACAAAATGGCGACACATAAAATTGTGAGTAAAATTTTTTGTGTAGATAAAGCAGGCAGGTCGCTGCGACAAAATATACAACTTTTTTATGTAGAGGGTAAAATAAAGTAAACAAGTTTTGAATATTTAAACCGGCTGAAATGTTACATACAGGCTATAGGACATGTTTGTTAATTTTTGAGTAGACGAGGTAACGCTGTAAGGATTTTTAACATTTAGGCTTTTTAAACTCGCGGTGCCTGCGAAGCTTTTTATGGACTCTAATTTCTACTATAAAAAAATATCCACTGGCCTTAAAATATCATCTCTGTAAGTATCTTTGACGACCTCTGTGGCTCTGTGATTAGCGCGTTGGCGCTCAAGCCGGAGATCGCGAGTTCGAATCCCGCCAGGAAACAAAAAAGTTTTCTGTGTTCCTGGGTCATGGATGTGTATTAAATATGTGACGAGGGCGGCACTGAAAATTTCGGGAATCAAGGAAGTGACACAACATTACTATTTAAAAATGTATTTATTGCTTTTCGAAGTATTCTCCGCGAAATTTGACACATTTTTCCATACGATGGAACCAATCATTGAAGCAACCATTCCATTCGGAAGTTGGGGTCTCCAAAATGGCCGTTTTGTAGGCGTCCACAGCTTCTTCAGGTGATGAAAATCTTTGACCACGAAATTTATTCTTTATTTTAGGGAAAGTATAGAAATCATTAGGGCTTAGGTCGGGGCTGTACGGCGGATGGTCTAATAATTTTATGATTTCTTGCTCTAAAAACACCCAAACTCGTGACTGGTTTTTTGTTTCGGGTTCGTACGCGTATATCCAGGATTCGTCACCTGATACGATGTTGTATACAGCATTTGAGGATCCTGCGTGGAATCTTTCGAGAGTTCTGACGCACCAAGTATCGCGAGCCGCTTTTTGCTCTTCATAGAGCAAATGCGGTATCCATCGGGAAAACAACTTTTTTATACCTAATTGTTTATGCAAGGTTATTTGTATTTGACTCATGCCAATGTCTAAAGTTGCCTGTATTTCGCGGTATGTCACATGTCGATCTTCCTCAATCAGCTTACGCACAGCATCAACGTTTTCTTGGGTGACTGCAGTTTTTGGACGACCTTGACGGGGATCATCACTGAGCTTGACACGTCCACGTTGAAATTCAGCAAACCAGTGATAAATTGTGGTTTTGGATGGGGCTTCATCACCAAATGCAGAAATCATCCGGTCAACACACTGTTTTTGTGTTAAACCACTTCGAAAGTCATAATAAATCATCGCTCTAGAATTTTCTTGAGTCAATTCCATTTTCTCAACGACTAAACAAGTTTGACAAGACCTTGCCACAAGACCGAGAATCTTTTTTTAAATAAATAAATGGTATTCGATTTTTAAAACCAAGGAGTTTTAAATTAAAAAGATTTTAATATGACAGGAACAGTGGAAATATTCCATTCCGGATACTTTTAGTGCAGCCTATGTATTACAATAAAAATCTTAAATATATTTCCGTTGTCTGGTTATCTTAGCACGGGGCCGGATTGACGTGATGTGAAAGCGTCCATATATATTATTATTATTATCTAAAATATACTTGAGCTTTTACATCCGTCGTTGGATGATTTGATGATTCTATGAGCAAAGTGACCATTCTTGAAATGCTGTAGTGTCTGGGATTTAAATTTCGTACGGTTGCCCAAGCACATACGGCAGTCACACAGCACAGTCAGCCTAGTCCAGAGAAATGACTGGTCAATACGTCTGGGGCCAACCGTGTGCGGGCTTCTTCACGATGTTTTTTTCATTGTTACAGGTTATAATGTACTTGAAATCTAAAAAAGTCTTATTAGCACACGCTACAACCTGGGAATAGAACCTGAATCAAATGGCCCACCAACTAGGCTAATCTAAAAAGTTAAATGCTAGACTACATGAACCCACTAGGCCAATTATACTAGACTACAAATACAGTTAAATAACAGTGACCTACAATTTGTGTAACATAAATTGTTTTTATCGAAAACTTTTGTTTTTAAACCTGAAAAGAATTCATTTATCTTTTGATTTCGGTTCGGAAAATACACAATGAATTTATAATAACTTATAAATTATGCAGTCCACTCCGTGTATTTAATTTGTCGGAAAGCATTGTCATGCCATGTCCAATGTAACAAGTAATATTAATCGTGTAGCTGGCTGCCACAATAAAATTAATTTAAAATTATTTCAGTGGAATTCTCTTTTCAAATTTTTATTTTCTTCCTGCCTAATATAATTATTAGTGACTATATCTATACTAATATTATAAAGAGGAATGGTTTGTATGTTTGCATTGAATAGGCTCCGAAACTACTGGACTGATTTTGATAACATTTTGCACAGATATAGATTAGATCACGGGGAAGGACATAGGCAACTTTTTATGGTGCGCTCAAACGCACACGAAGTCGCGGGCGATTTATAATATTTAACAACATCTAGCGCGGCAGCACTATCGCCAAGTATTAAGCGGCCGTAACTATGTTTTCTCGAAGTATTTCGCGGCTTTTTCGTGCCCCCATGTTGTAGTTTGTAAATATATAGTATCCGTCAATCGTAGCATCCGTCTTACAAATAATGACAATAAAATGTACTAAAATAACCATGTAACCCTATTTTTACACCAAAAATACAATAAGTATATTTAATCTTTATCGACATATTATAATGTATCTTCTCATCTATAATGTCATCTTAAATAGTAGGTAGTGTGTTGACGTCTCTTTAATAATTTGAATGATACCTTTATGTATACATAAATAGATTTATAAAATCTCCGTTGAAATTACTATAGAGAATACTAGGGAAATTATTATTACAATAGTAAGTCAATTAGTTTCTAATCCAAGCAACGAACGACGACATAACTGGCATAGTTCATAATATACGCGATAGATGGCGCTTATAACAAAACTTTAAAAAATTTAGATTTATCATCAAAACGATTATTAATTGCGTTAAGATTAATCAAGTGGAACGCACTTGTAACGAGTAATTGATTCGAGAACGCACATGTAGTTCCTCTGGTGTTTTGGGTGTCCACGGCCAGTAATCATTTGATTTATGGAATAGATCTAGAATCAAGCAAATGTATTGCCTGATAGTAGACAATTACTCCCGCATTAGGACATTCGCAAGCCCAGAGAAATTATAAGTGCGTTCACGGTCTTTAAAACCCCAAATTCCTTGGTCTTCAGGTAACCTACAAAAAGAACTGAGATCCCACAAAAACATTACCTAAAAGAAAAAAGCCAAGTATTTCCTTTGAAAAAAGTTATGAGATGCCGTAGAGACCAAGTGAAATTCAAGATAGTCCATTTAATAACTTACTCATAAAAATATTATAACCGTATGTGGAAAATTTTATTTTTATAATTTATATTATTGTCTAATTTATTATTAAATGTCCGGTACCAGTATTCATATTTTAATATAAATAAGATAGATCATATACATATATTGGACCCATGCAAGTCAAACAAACCTGGAAAAGCATTTCGATGTTATCACTGCCAATAAGGATTCAATTGTAGTACAATGCGGGTTATGCGTACGTTAATTTCGAAAATTGTTGACCATTTTGAAAACTTTTCATAGGTATGGTTAAGTTATCTAATTTAAAAATCGTCAACACAATCTAGATCATAAATAATAGAATCATTGCAGGTAATAAGATGTTAGCACTAGTTTTAAACTACTAGTAACCATAATATTTATATATTTATTTATTAAAGTGCTCATTGCCAAGTCACTATTTAATAATATAATCTATATTTATACAAAAGAAAGTCGTGTTAGTTACACTATTTATAACTCAAGAAGGGCTGAACTGATTTGGCTGAAAATTGGTGGGGAGGTAGCTTAAAACCAGGAGACGGACATAGGATACTTAAGTGCCCTGCCGACCCTGTCCGTATGTTCGGGATAATCTCAAAAACTACTGAAAGGATTTCCAATCCGTTTACATTTACCGACAGAGATCCTTAGGAAGGTTTAGGTCGATAATAATTTGTTAAGTTTTTGTGGAAATTGTTTGATTTATGACGACCATTGTTGAAGGTGTTGAAAAGAATTAAGCCGTCTGGGAACTTTTATCGAAAACCGCTGCCTTACCTAACCCGTTGGAGATAAATAACAAAACAATGTATGGTGGGATTGTTTCTCTTTTATATGTCCACCAAAATTCCGCGATGGCATAGATATGTCTATTTTTTAAGGATAGGTTAGGTACTATATCCATTCAAAGTTTAAAAAATGATCAGAAATAATGTGGTGTTTTCAGAAGCTGTTTAGATGGATACAATTTAATTATCCTTAGCTAGGAGATATATTAAAATTGAAAAGTACGTGGGAAAATTTATTAAAAGTATATATTTTACTCTGTACTATTACTATATTGCAGTAGGTAGCAAAGTAAAGATTTTTTTTGCCACAAACACTCTTCCACGCGGGCGAAGCTGCGGGAAAATACTAGTAAATTATACAAATAAAATTTTCCACATACGGTTAAATTTTTTTATGAGTAAGTAATTAAATGGACTATCTTGAATTTCACTTGGTCTCTACGACATCTCATAACTTATTGCAAAGGAAACACTTGACTTTTTTCATTTAGATAATGTTTTTGTGGTATAATATTACATTTAAGGTAATTATAACAACATTTAAACAGTGGATTTCTCATAATTGTCACTGTAAAATTGCATATACCATTAGATTGTAATGTAACTAGCGAGATTATAAAATGTCGACAGATTGTGAAATAAACACAATTTACGCATTATTTTTCGTAATATTATAATATAAAGAATTGAAACTCGTCAAATTGTAAAACGGAACGCAACTCGCGCGCACCGATATGCAAATTGGCTAGATTTAGGTTATGCCATACATAACTATGCATAACCTATGTAGCTTTAGTGCCCCACTAAGGCAAGTCACATATTAAATGTTTCATCAAAATGCAAAATAGCGACGACACGTACCAAAGGAAAGAACTGAATTAACTGGCCGTTGGAAAACAGATAACTGGATTTGCATAACGCGCGGCCATCGCGTAACCTAATTTCGGTTAGGGTTAATATAGTTCAACGGGTTTTTTCCCAACAAAATGCTCGAGTTTTAATCATTTTGAGTTTTTTGTGTCTGTGCATAGAATGTTGATGAAATATTCAAGTTTTTGTCGATTTTCACCAATTATTATTAAAAAAAATATGATACACACGCTCAGACACGTTGTGTCTTTTGCTCGTATCTTCATGGTGCAGTGTGTTTGTCACAGAGTAAATAAAATTATGTGTTTGTCGCAAAGATTTCAAAACTAAAGATAGGCTATGACGTGCATTTGACAGAACAAATCTTCATACAAGAAAAAGTTACGCCATCTTGGTTTTCACCATACCTCAAATGACAGCCATCTTGTTTTCACCGTACTTCAAATGTCAAAATAGCCACAAAAATCCAAAAAATGGGGCCATTTAAGACAGTTTTTGCCTCAACATGCCTCGTCTATAATATATACGTCTATGGTTTGTCGCCTTAGTCTTAAATCTAAAAAGTTGATCATCATATTCTAATAATTGTCCATTATAATATCGAGAACGAACGTTTATATAAAAAATTACGTCATTTTATTCTAAGACAATAATTAAAACACTTTTGTTTTTACGGGTTGAAAATTGTCTGTATAAAACACGAATACAATGTTTTCGTATTGGGAAGCACAATAATTAAGTAATTTGACATCTTTTAAGGATGTCAAATGTGTGATGACATCTTCAAATTCAGAAGGCCAAGGTTTCCATACAAAACGCGCCTGTGCCACACACATGCTAATTGCAGATTTCAGATCCTGAATATGTCAGATCGATCTGAGACTCATAAAATTTCGTGAACTTTTACTGAATTTGACATCTTTAAAGGCAATCCTTAGAGGATGTTAAATTCAGTAGTTCCCAGGCTTATTCACCTTCTAGCAATGAGTATCATAAATCAAGCAAAAAGCCGTTTCGTTCACGTTTACTCTTATATTTAAATACGAACTACATATAAACAAAAATCTGCAGCTCCAACTTTTGTTTACATCGTGCCTGGTATTCAGACGTCAGAGCATTTACCAGTAAAAGGTCCGCTTGTCCCCGGAGAGCTCTTTCATCGACCTCCGACATGTGTATGAGTGCCTTGTGCCATTCAGCCATGATTTTATGTGACGACCTGAGTTTTTTATGGCGTTTTTGGGATATAAAGTTTATTTACTTTTTTATATGTACTTTAGGAGCAATAATATAATATGTAAGAATTTTAAGCCATTTTACACAATTTATTGAAAGAGCTTTAAATGTGTTTTTATGTATACCCAAGAATCAATAGATAATATTTTATCACACCCAATTGTCAAGCTAGTTCTTGAATAAAAATTGGCGGTAGGTAAAGTGTTCGCGCGTACCAGACGAGCGCGCACAACGGCGCTCTTGCGTCCCACTCACACCCACGAGAACGTACGCGGCGGGGCCCGACGCGAACCACTATCACAGAATAAAAAATTTACTATTATTATATACTTACTTACGTACAGAGAAACAGCTTCCATAAAACGATCTAAATTTGTCACACAATCGTGGACACACCGTATAACTTGCAGTGGTGCAATCAAATTGAAAACTAACTATGTAGCTTTTTATCTGTTCCTCTTTCTTTGATCTTTACCACTACGCCTACAACCCTACTTTTGGATGCTCATAATTTAATTTAACTTCTTTAATTGCTTCTTATAAAAAAATTATTTCATATATCAAATATCAACTTCATTTTGAATCCACGTTTAAAAATACATGAAATGTCAAAAATAAAAAAAAAAGCGATTTAAAAATAGAACGTTCATTCGTAGCTCGGGAAGGGGTGTGCGTCGCGACACCTGAGCAAAGATACTTTTGTCCTAGCTCACTTCAGATCGCATATAGATAGCCTCGTTTATCCCAGATTATACCCGTCTGAATCCGAATGAAGTGCACGCTGGGGGACTCCTGTGACCACTAGGTACGTTTAATGATAGCTACACATGGTTTCTTGTAACTTTTAATGTGTACTTATTGCACAAATACGTGTCAAAATATATGGCTTACAGAGCCAACTGAGGGTCGATTCTGCCTAATAAAACCTGCAATAATATAATAACAATCATGTCCCGATACGCTAAAACTGCCAAGCCGATATTATCGAGAACGTCAAACCAATGTGAAACTCGTTCCGATCGGTCCGAACTTCACAAATCGCTTCACTTTTATTCAAAGTAAAATGAAAGTCTACTTTAAACCCGCGAATTGAGGTTCAGGTCTGAAATCTGTATTAACCCAAATGATGTCGAAGCTTGATATCGACCGCAGTGATAAGCTTATATCATTTCCCTCGACATAGTCTATACCTTAAGCCAGATTCTATTGAAATTGGTTCAGTAGCTTAGTCATAGTTTAGTTGCGTTCATAATATTAGTGAGGAATTTGGAAGGCTTGATGAAAGTTATGAAATAACTCATTTTTTTATAATAACCCGACTACGTTAATTATAATAGAACCGATCAAACCCGGGCTGTTATTCGAAATTTATTGACATCTGACTCATTAAAATCGGATCATTAGTTGAGGCGCCACGGTGAAACAAACATACATACATATATAGTCTGCAAAAATCATTATCATTCCCATTGGCTTCGCCGTAGTCAGGTTAAAATTGAGTAAAAAATTTAAAATAGGAGTAGCTCCTAGCCGAAGTAGTATTTAGTTTTTTAGTATCTTTGTATTTTTTTTTATTTAGTATTTAGTAGTATTTGTAGTTTTTTTTTATTATAGATATGTGGTCCGTTTCGTAATTAGTTTCCTATGAAAACACTACACAGAGTTTCTAAACAAAAAAAACAACAGAACAGACACAGCGAAAAGATGCGCATTTCAAAACAAAATCCAATGACATGTCTGCTTCTAAAATAAGCCAGAACATAATCAAGGCGAATAGAACAAAGAATATGCCCGTACAAAGTAGTCAAAAGACCGTACAGTACAGTCGCTGACAAACCTGGTGTATCACTTTTGAATCTTATCGCCATAGTAATAAGGTCAAAGCGTGGTACACCGGGTTTGTCCGCAACTGTACCTACATGAAGCATAATGGGGAAATATAGAGAGAGCTAATTAGCTTCCTTGTTACTGTCTCTCAGCCTCCCTTTATATCCTTTTTATAAATAGTTAAGTGCTCGCATATTTTATACGTTCGTCATTATATTCCGTAATAATTTCGAGTCGGATCCGTATTAATTACACATTCGACGACCTCTGTGGCTCATGTATTAAAAATGTATATAATATAATAAATATGTTAAATATAGTAAATTATGTACAGTTGTGCGGTGTAACACAAGTTCTGCGGATACTTAGCGCGGGGCCTGATTGATGTGATGTGAAGCGTCAATAGATATTACACCATATTATCATCATTAATAAACAGAAATTCTACCGTTTATTTAAAAAAAAAAAAACAAAAACCCAACTGTGTCAAATAATTTAGATGTACCCAGTGTCATTCTCAAGACTAAGACTAATCCAATGATACCTCTCAGCATGTCTCTCTCAAATGCAGCAAGCCATTTAGGCTCTAGACTCTAGAGCGTGCCAAAGAAATACACATACATACATATTACATACACTCGAAAAACATTACCCTTCTTTTGGCGCAGTCGGGTAAAAACGGGACCATGCCTAAATGAGAACCTTGTGGAACCTTGTGTGTGTCAGTCTGTCTGCCCGTTATTTTGCGCCTTTGTTCACATTGTACTGTGACTGAAGGTATGATTAGCTGGCAAGAATAGATATAGTGGAGTCGCTACATTGTGACCTATGGCCAAAAAATATATTATTCATTATATATATATGATTAATAATAGCTGCGAACACAATACGTAGGTATTTATTGTAGTCAAATCTAAGTTAAACAAACTGTCTATGATCTATGGATGCAGATTGCTGTTGTAGAAACTTTTTTTTTATTTATTTATATATGGCATCGGCTTATAACCATTCGCCAGTGTCAAGTTAAAAAGGCGGGAAATAGAACTTTCGTTTCCTAAATCGTCAAGTCTAAAGTCTAGTCAAAGTCCAAATAAATAGTCAGTGCAGTCCACATCATGTCAGTCGATTCAGTAAAGTGGTAGAAGCTTTACTGAAAGTTCCTAGGGAGTTTTGGAGGGAAACTCAAAATAGCACGTTTTTAGAAGATGTACCACTTGCCCACACTTGTGCACGTTAAAGTAATAATCTGCAATAAAGTGTAATAAAGTGCAAGTAATAATCGACAGCACTTTTTAAATCAGGAATCGCAATCATTTATAATGTTATAAAATTTTAAGCATTATGTACAAAATCGTTAAAAGGCGTAGGCGACGTAGCGTGGCAGTTACTCAATTTCCCGCCATTTTAATAAAACATTCGCGCGCTCGTGTTACAGCTCAAATAACTCAGACATTTCCACGCAATTAAAAACATAAAAAAATCCTCCGTTTTCGCGCTTAATTTAAAATGTTTGATTTGTTATAATGGCATTTTGGGTTTGTAATTAAAGTTATTCAACATTTTATTTGCAAAGGGAAATTATGAAAAGAGTTTGCTATTTATTATATGTTTTATCAAAATATTTTTACTTCGTAGTACGTAAATAGTTTGTGGGCCATCCTCAACGCTGGATTTGCAAACTGGACCAGCCTGCAAATCCAGTAGCCAGTCAGTAGCGTCAATTGGCCGTCAATAGTGACGGTCCTGCGGAAACCTTACAGTCAAGTAGTTTGGAGCCTAATATATTATAAACAAATATACAAAGAAACAAATATTTCCTCCTCATATTTAATAATATTATTAATATTGAAACATATACCTGTCTTTGTCACTTATCGGTCCGTTAACCGAAATCATGCCGCGTAATGTGAAACGCTGTTAGGCTCAGCTCACGCAGCAGCAGCGTAGTGATTCAAAATTGAACTTATATTTTTATGCATAAAAGATGATCCACATTTCATTGCAAGAGCGTCGTCGCGCTATGAAGCACAGAGCAGCACGAAATTAGAACTTTTAAAAAATGTCACTTACTCCCACTTTTGCACTATTGACAGGCTGCTGGATTTGTAGGTTGGACCGTGAAAATGGCCCTTTAGTTCATACCGAGACGCAACGCTACGCGACGCGGCGCTACATTTTGACTGTCAATCAAAATTATAAATTTTTTAATTGATAAATGCTATAAATAAATTCATTAATGACAAGGGAATTTCTTTTAATTTTTGACTAAATGTTAATAAAATTTAATTATTTTTAGTTTAATAAGTAGGTAGGTAATATGTAGTGATAATAGATATTGACATTTAATTTCGTATACACAATTGAAAGTGACTTTTTAATTCATGTTTATTTTATTTAATGGATTATTGTGATGATTTTTTTTATTATAAAACTAAAGATGAATTAAGTGTAATGTAGCATCACGACAGTTCCTGCGTATGCTGAGTCAACTTTACTTTTGAAAACTTTACAGGACGGACATTTGAAGTGCGAATATTAATATTTATAATTTTTTAACCAAGAACCTTTACTCATAATTAATAAAATATTTACTATAAATTAAATTTGTTTCTGTTGCGGCTTGCGACCGACAGAATTACTTCGATCCTTTTTCAGTATCTTACCTACTATGAGAATATTAATAATATTATCTATGTTTAATGTTTGTATTCAGACTTTTTAAATAAAATTATGAAAATTACACTCAAGATGAGTTATAAATATTAAAGGAAATTGATTTGGGAGTTACTGATATTTTGTTGCAAAATCTCCCATCCAATTCTTCTATTTTTCCGAGTGAAATTTCCAAATTTACATCAATTTCTAACGATAAATATCTTGGAGAAAATGTAGGTCAGAATTTGCGACCTACCTTTCATCGCCTTCACCAGACGAATATTTTGATGGGTCTCTTTCATATCCCAAAACGCATAAATTATATTATAAAGAATGGCTAGAGCTTAATAATTATTCAAATAAGAGTAACAAGAACATTAGTTTCATTAGTAGTAAAAAAGATGTGTCTAAAGAATGTCACGTTTTTAGGGTACCGTAATATATAAGGAACCCTTATAGTTTCACTCTGTCCGTCCGTCTGTATGTCTGTCTGTATGTCTGTTATGTCAAATATCAAACCAAATTTTTAAGTACATAATTATTTATTTAATCCACATAATACTACTTTATTTATAGTTCAATGTACCCAAAGTACAAATCTTCTTTTTCAATATCTGTCAGCTCATATATTAAGCTCTATTGTATTAGCACAAATTTCTATTTACAGTGCTTTACGATTTTTGTGCAGTGTTCCAACTCTCAATAACACTTCTACTTATACAAATATTTAAAAAATAATGTTCTGTAATATTATTCTGTCCTTTGTATATACTTATTTTAAATATACTTCCAAAAGTTTATTTCTTACAGGTTGTCTTTTCAAATCGCTTGTCGCTGTTGTATCGATCAATAGCTTAATTTAATTAAAAACAAGAAACCTCTAAATGTAATATAAAATAATGTTTAAATGTATAATTCTATTGTGTATGGTACTAATCTATTAAATAAACATTTTTTTAATTTAATTTAAAAATAACCTTTATTAATAACCTAACCTTAACCTCCACCCTCTTAGATGATTATTTCCCTAATTTTAGGGAGAAACCCCTAAGTTGCCAACCAAATATATTATGAGCATGTTACCTGAACACACGAGTCACGCTTAAGATTATCTGAAGAAGAGAGTATGTTTATTATGAAAGATTGATATGAAATAAGTTATAATTAAAAAATAAAATATAAACTCGACTGCAAAAAAACCATACCTGCAACGCACATAAAAGACCGAAACAAGATTGAGCTGAAAGCTTAAGTGAAATAGACATTATGTTTGACTTTGGTAGTAGGCGGGACCCATTTGCAAATTATAAATCTTACAAAAATAAATGGGTCCACTCTAGCCTACTTTTTTTTCAGTCGAGTTTTTTTATTTATTTAATTTTACATTTTTATTTTATCCAACATTTTGCCACTTTGTCGATATAAAGCAAAATTACGACTATTTGAATGCATTGATTACAAATGGTTGTAATTATTCCTGATTAAATTAAAAATACATGGTATATGTATATTTTCAAAATCGCATTTTAATTTCCTTTATTTTGATACCCTACTCGATAGGTATAGGATATTGAACTACTTACAATTTGTCGCCAAAATCCGCCTTTTTGTATTCATCTAAGGCCATTTGGGTTTTTGAGACAAATCTAACGATACCTTAACTGTCGAAATCCATTCATCCGTTTGGAAGATACGTGGGAATAAGCAAGATACGCACGAAAACATAACCTAGTCGGGTAAATAGTCATTAACGAGTAATTGTATGAGTCGCACACGGTCTGGCCAAAAGTATTGTGAATATTCAAGTTATAATATATACTTATATTATATTAGATAGATATTGGAGCAATTCTTCAAACATATCATTTTGAAACATTTCTGAGTCGTTATCGCTAACAAACTCACTGAGTGACGTAAAGCTTTCTATTTCTCTCTTATCAACGCAAATTTTCTTTTGAAGGCAGTTATTTTGTTATAGGCCTGGAACACTGTTGTCTGTTTACCTTGCAATGATAAATTCAATTCGTTTAGTTTTTGAAAAATATCCGCCATAAAAGACAATCGGAGCAACCAAGTTTTATCATACAAACGGTCTTTCAAATTAAAAGAAGTATCAGCTGAAAGAAACATTTGTAACTCCGCTCTAAGTTCAAATAGCCTTGTTAAAGTTTTAACCCGAGACAGCCATCGCACTTCTGTATGGAGCAGCAGTGTTTTATGTTTGCTGCCATAATCTTCACACAATAATGAGAACAATCGGGATTGTAGTGGTCATTATTTGATAAAATTAATTACTTTTTACCGTTTCATCCGTAACTAATTTTAGATTTGACGGCATTTGCTTCATCGCAAGTGCTTGTCTATGCAGAATACAATGGCTGGAACTACAATTAGGCGCTTTATTTTTTATGCGTGACACTGCTCCTGCTGTTTTACCTGTCATCGCCTTGGCCCCATCTGTACAAATGTCAATGCAATCGTTCCAACTGAGATTATTTTCTTCAAAAAATATGTTTATTTTAAAAAAATTCTTCCCCGGTAGTGTTTGTGGGCAGCGGTGAACACATAAGCATGTCTTCTTCAAAATAACTTTCATAGGGATATCTCACGATAACCAGCAAGATAGCCAGACCAGCGACATCAGTTGACTCATCCAATCTCTCATCAAAGGCCAATCGTGTTTTTTGTAGACGTGTAACTACGAGTAGTTCTTGTTTGACGTAGCTTGCCAGATCATGGATTCGCCGTGAAACAGTATCGTTTGATAGCGGCACAGTAGAAAGGTGCTTTGCAGATTTTTCATCGAGCATACATTTTGTTATGTCTAACACACATTGTTTTTATTAATTTTTCAGCGATAGTGTTCGCTTCACCTGCTTGTGCAATGCGATAGCTAACTAAATATGATGCCTCCGTGGCCATTTCATTGATAGTTTGTGTTACATGCATCATATTTTTTTGACTTTCGAATAACTGTTCTTTTCTGCAAACAAAAAATTATTTATTCTTGTCTTTAGTTTGGGGTATACAGTTTCTAAATGTCGGCGCAATTTGATAGGTGCCATGGAACATGGAACATTAGGAAGCAGTTTACTACATAGCATGCAGAGAGGTGAGCCGTTGGAATCAACAAATCCGAAACTGATATAATATGATTCATCATACTTTTTTTCATACATTTTCGTCTTTGAAACCGTGAGCTTGACGTCGTGGCATCATCGTCTGGATCAGTAATTGATGCATTCTCCGCGCGTACTGCTTTTGAACATTCAGCGTCATTAGAAGATGTTGTTGCAACACGTTTAACGCCTTTAAGCCAACGTTCCATTTCCAATCAGAATACAGCAGGCAGTAGAACAATAAATACTAGTTACATATCACGTTTAAACTCCGCAATTCGCTAGCCAGCTTGTAAGTAGGTAGGTAGGAACTTATCGCTCCGGACGCTAATCGTCAACTGACTGACGAGGCGCGATTTTTTTTTTTCGAAAGGGTCTACGCTAAGGGTCGGGTTAAGACTGCTGTAGCTACATCTGACTATAACTAGCCTGGTAGCTAGTTTATTAGGTAAGAGTCGATGGGAGGGTTTGACCCGGATATTGGGGACAGCTACGGATTGTGAGCTATTATTATGACAGGGGAGACGCGGGTCTCTCCTGCTAAGTCGAGGCGCGACGCGCGATCGACACTTTTATACTTAGTCCTAGACTCAATCTCGAACATTCTCAAAAATACTCGTGTCGGTGCCTTTGATAAACAAAAAGCGGAAATAAAAAAAGAAATACAAAAAATGCGTTGTAAACAATCTCGACTTTATGTTTTGAAGTTAGAGCCGAAAGTCGCTTGTTCACAACTATAGTGTCTAATTCAGAGGCGGCTCTTATAAAAGGGACTGCGCGCTCACAGTATACGCGCGGCGGCGCGCGGCGCGGCGGGCGGAGTCAAAACGTTCGACCAGAGAGAGGTGTTTTGATTTTTTTTTTCTAAATTCTTGCGGAACCCCGCCAGGGGTATCGCGTAACCCTAGGGTTCCACGGAACACACTTAGAGTATAGCTGCCTTAGATAGATAAAAATAAGCACAAATATTGATATGTGCCTTAAACTAGTGATACCAAAGGAATATCACTTGTTTTTTCGAATTTAATTAGTGGAGAGTGGCGACAGTAATAATGTAGAAAGCAATTCAAAATAAATTAAAATATATTTTTATAGAGATATATTTTAATATTATATTGTAATTGATAAAGATTGACTCATTAATTGTTAATTTTTAGGACTGATTTTATTCTTAATTGTTTATTAATCTGAGTATAAAAATATTATGAATAATAATTGTACACTTTGGTT
Organism: Phengaris arion; assembly: GCA_963565745.1. Lineage (NCBI taxonomy): Eukaryota > Metazoa > Arthropoda > Insecta > Lepidoptera > Lycaenidae > Phengaris > Phengaris arion. Next base: position 13,696,799 of record OY751443.1, on the reverse strand, counting down.
ACTGTAACTTTTATTGTAAGTAATAATAATAATATAGACATTATATTTTAAATCTACTATTTATCGAAAATACCTGGAACGCAAAAACCAAATTGCAATTAACATAACATTATTAAGAAGTAAATATTTTTAAGACTAGTAATATTAGGTCCTTACGTATAAAATTGGCGTTTGTCGAACTGGCCACTTTGATCTCAAATATTTCTTTATTGGTTAAGAATTCCAATTTCAAATTTATACCGCTATTTACTCGTGCATTTGTGTTTCAAAACCGTAATTCATTTGTTTTTTCCTCTTTTGGTTCTTTCTTTGCGTCACTCTGTTTACAAAATGGAAAACTTGAAATATCGTATTATTTTCGAGTACGAGTTCCACCGTGGCACCAGTGCTGCAGAAACGGCTCGAAGGATTAATGATGTGTATGGCGGCGGTATCGCAAAATAAAACACAGTTCGTTTTTGGTTCCAACGTTTTCGTTCTGGAAATTTCAACAACCTGCAGAACATACAGAACAGAACTGCAGAACAAGCCCCGTGGACGGTGGGAGACCAAAGTTGATAATGAAGAATTGAAGGCTATTGTGGAAGCGGATCCATCGCAAACCACGTCCGAGTTAGCTGCAGGCTGCGGTGTTAGTGATAAAACTGTTTTAATCCACTTGAAGCAAATTGGGAAGGTGAAGAAGCTTGGAAGGTGAAAAAACCTCATGAATTGAGTGCGGCAAACTGACAAACGATAATGGAGGGATTTTGAATCGAATCATTACCGGTGATGATAAGTGGATCCTGTACGATAATCGGGAACGCCCATCGCAATGGCTGAACCCTGGCGCACCAGCCAGAGCCTGCCCCAAGCGAAAATTTACTCAAAAAAAGGTACTTGTGAGCGTTTGGTGGACTAGTGCCGGTGTCGTTCACTACAGCTTTCTTAAATCTGGCCAGACGATTACGGCAGATGTGTATTGCCAGCAACTGCAAATCATGATGGAAAAGCTAGCTGCTAAACATTCGAGGTTGGTCCTTCGCTCTAGGCCACTGCTGCTTCAAGACAACGCTAGACCACACACTGCACAACAGACGGCTACCAAATTAGAGGAGCTTCAATTGTAATGTCTAAGACATTCACCGTACTCCCCGGACCTTGCTCCAACAGATTACCATTTTTTTCGAAATTTGGATAACTTATTGCAATGGAAAAAATTCAACTCCGATGGGGCAGTCCAAAGCGCCTTCAAAGATTTTATTCCTGTCGTTGTGAATGTTTTTTTTAGTAAAGGAATCAATGAACTACCTATGAGATGTAGTGAGATGGCAAAAGTACTTAGATAGCAGTGGTATTTGGTACATTGATTGAATAAAAATATTATGTTTAAAATCTCTATCATATCATAATCGACTTTATGTTCCTCCTTTACAAAATGCCAATTTCATATGTAATGACCTAATAAATACAGACCTACTTATGGTTAGAATTGTTATTTTTTCTTGATTTTATAGAAAAATTCCGAAGTTATGTATATTTAACCAAAACATTTTCACGTATCTTTAAAGTTTCGTACAAATATAGGGCTTTTTTAAATTATTTTCCAATTTTATACCACACTTGACTCAACTTATGGATAACATTGTAAATTAAATAAATTAAAAATAATAATAATTAATAATAACAATTAAATATTAATATAAATAATAATAATAATAAAATAAATAATATAATAAATAATAATAATATAATATATATTATTGATATTATTTTATTATTATTAATAATTAATAATAATATTAATTAATTTTTAAATTCATTGAACGTTTTATAATATTAATTTATGTGAAAAATTGTATTACTTTGAGATCTAATAAGTAAATGAAATCCTAGACCTAGATTTGATAGTCCAACGTATATTAAAATTCTTGGTTTAATTTTTTTAGATGTTAGAATTTGAGGTCTCATTTTAAAAATACAATATTTTGAAAATAAATTATATAGCCTATGTTACCCACGGCGTCATAACGAATCTATTGACACCTTATTTATTAAAATCGGACCAGTAGTTTAGACGCTACGAGGGAACAAACATACATATATGAGCATATGCGATGAAATGGTTTAAATGTTATTAGTATATTGGATTCCATATTTCAGTTTTTTTTTTTAAATTATTGTTAAAAGGACATTTGCACGCTTCTTAAAACAGAATGTTGTGGCACTATATTTAAATATATAAGAACTTTTGTTACCTACATTCAATGCAAATTATGATTATGATTACAGATACTTGCGTTCGATATTGGTGACGTCACTGTTAATTAAACAGTTTTGATTACACAGTACTAATAATGATTTACACCGCTTTCATAATTAATTTCGCATTTTCGGGTTCAATGGCCCTTACAGATTTTAATTAAGGGGTCGTCGTCTGTCAGTCTCAAAACACCGGACTGTCGTCACAAGATGACTCCTTAATTAATGTCAGGGAACAGATACTGGAGATATTGATGTTATAATATTACTCAATTGTTACTGTTCTCTCTGAGTTTTTTTCATGGTTTTTGTGATAAAAATAACATACTACTTTAACTGCAGTTTGAATATGTACCTACCAGTAAGTTCCAAAGATAAACTACCGTTATGTTATTATTGAACAAACACTATTTACTACTACTACTATATACATTAAATCATAACGTTTAAATCATAGTATAATAGCGGCCGTACAATACGCACAATCCAGTTGTCCAATTTTCGAACATTACGTAATAATTATAAGACTATAAATACCTCTATACACACACCGGCATATTTAGCGGAACATAAAATAAAGGTTTGATATCAGTATCATATAAGGTTGCTGGCTGGTTTATACGTCATTTAATTTAAAAAGAAATATTTTCAAATTAAGAAAACACCTGAACATCACATTTTATGCAATTGTTTTAATTTTATTCAAATACACCTTATCTGGAGCGAACTTCGAGTATTTCTTCCTTCTGAGTTTGATTTAAAATTTCATTGAAATACTGTTTTTTGTTAGTTTTTTTTTAATCGCGTATATTTTTGGAGTTGAGGGCTGAATTATGCCTGACTTAGCCCCAACGGCGATTGCCAGGGCACTCGAAATGCGAAGAAATGGTCAAACCTACAGAGTGATATCCAGAGATCTTCGTCGACCAGTTTCAACGATCCATCGCAGTATCCAACGGTTCAAGGAGACCGCTACTTATGTGAGAAGAGCAGGACAAGGCAGAAAAAGACGCAATTCGAGTAGGGATGATCGTTTCATTCGGCTTCGTGTACGTAGGAATCCCCGTTTGACGACCGTCCAAGCCCGACATGAGTTAGAAGCAGTGCGGGGTGTAACCGTAAGTGAGCATACGGTACGAAGAAGGTTCGAAAAAGCTGGTTTGGGTTCATTTGTGACCGCCAAGGCTCCAAGGCTCGAGATAAATCATCGTAGAAACAGGTTAACTTTTGCTCAGGAACATCGACTTTGGAACGCGAACCAATGGAGTTTTGTGATGAGTTTTGAGATGTGTTTAGTGATGAGTGCAGAATTCTCTTAAATCAAATTGACGGCAGGCAAAGAATATACAGACGCAAAGGAGAACGATACATTCAGACAAATGAAACTACAGTTGCATACGGTGGTGGATCAATAATGGTTTGGGCGGGCATTTGTTTGGGAGCTCGCACAGACTTGGTAGTAACTGTCAGAGGGAGTCTGACTGCAGACCGCTATATCAATGAAGTTTTAGAAGAAAATGTCGTACCGTTTGCCCCATATATCGGTGACGATTTTGTTTTTATGCAGGATAATGCTCGGCCGCATACCGCTCGGGTAACTCAAGCTTATCTTAATGATATGAATATCACTGTTATGGAGTGGTCGGCGAGATCACCGGATATGAACCCAATAGAGCACGTTTGGGACTTGCTGAAAAGAAAAGTTAAGTCCAGAATTCCAGCTCCTGCCAACGTGGGTGAACTGCGAATCGCCGTAGTTGAGGAATGGCGGAGACTATCCCAGGAGACCATCGATAACATCATTCTCAGTATGCCTAGATGGGTAGAAACTTTAATAAGAGCACGTGGAGGAAATACGCGATATTAATCACCATTTTTCTAATTTAATTAATTGTTATTTTAATATTAATTTTCACTTTTCCCGGTTACATGAAAAGTTCAAAAATGTACCATTTTTCACAAATAGCCTTTACTCGCAAAATCTGTTCTTAATGTGATCTCATTTTAAGTAAAACAAATGAATCTTTAAATAACAAAAGAATTGTAGTAAGTAGATTTTAAAATAAAACCATATTTTTTTAATTATGGACCTTTTTTTTTGTGTTCCGCTAAATATTAGTTGTTATCCGTTTTTATTTAAAACATGCAGATGAAATAAATTACTAGCACCTTTATTACTACGTTCGATAGATGTCACTATACGGGTCTTACATATTTCTGAATCTCAGTATCGCTTGCGTAGTAACTATTTATTAATCTGTGGTATCGTTGTGTTTGATGTGAGGATATAATATTCCACTACATAGTGAATAACATTACATTACATACTTCATATACGGTGAATAACTAATAAGTGAAATGGTGTTACCTGTTTCCTAATTATTATAATATTATAATTTACATTAAGATCATTCGTTAAATCTAGAAAAGAAACATAGTCTGCAGTGTGGCTTATTAAGCACACGGAAAACAATGACTAATATTCTGTTAACAAATTTGTAATGGGAAAAATAAGATTGATATTATGTGCAATTAGCTACACACTATGTAACTGTTTACTGAATAAAAATTCAACTCCGATGGGGCAGTCCAAAGCGCCTTCAAAGATTTTATTGATTCTTGTCCGCATGGTTTTTTTAGTAAAGGAATCAATGAGATGGCAAAAGTGCATAGATAGCAATAGGTAGCAAATAAACATTGATTCAATAAATATATTACGTTTAAAAAAAAATACTTTTTTTCTCCCTTTACAAAACGCCAATTTCATATGTAATGACCTAATATTATAATAGATAGTGAAAGACATTACGTACATAGATTGGCAAACGTGCTAAAAAAAACGTGTGTAAAACGCACGGTAGTGACTATAGTGTGTAATATTTTTGAAAAAAACTATTATAATATAATTGGATTTTATGGTTTATTATCTGCATTCTTTATATTGATTTACGATTAACATAAATGACCAATCGCTCGTCTTTTAATTAAGGCTGAGAAGAAAATAAACAAAAAAAAATGGTTGTCTGTAAAGTCGGTTCTTCTTCTTCTTCTTCTTCTTTTGGCACAGCCTTCCTTGTAATAGGAGTCGGTTTACGGACGATAGTTTAACGTGACAACGTCATAACAAAACATTGATGAAATGATTGCATACTAACGTAAAGGGACAGAGTACCGGGACAATGAGTCATCCTTTTTCGTGCGTGCAGCCGGCGCGGCGTTCATCGATTTATTAGACGTTGTCACGTCAAAAATACAACTATAATATGTAATATTGAGTGTATTAATTAAATATTCAGTTTGGAATAGAAGCTAAGAAAGAATAAATACGGGCCAGTTAATACGTGTATGAAAGCGTAAATAAAACTGAGAAACCTTTTTTTAAATACATATCTGAATAATTTACTAGTAAATCAGTTCTCTATCTGAAATTGTGCAAGCTGTGTTCTGGCTGAATAAACAAATGCGAAAGCCCAAAGCTGATGGTTTTTAACATTTAAATATGGAAGGTAAACGAAATGACTTTATGAAATAATTAGAAATATTTTGACAGCTTGTCAAAGGTATACATTTTTACCAAGCCTAAATATTTTATAAAATTTTTAATGTTCACATTATGTTTAGAGGTGCAATTAATTTTACTGAACGTGTATTTTGTTTTCGTACGATATAGCATCTTTTAGATACTTATGTAATTTCCTAGTATAAATAGAACAATGAATGAAAGTACCAATACGGATGTTCCAAGTAATAAGTTATCCATAAAGGAATCAGTAAGTTAAGAATATATTACACTACAAAGATAACAAAGTGTAAAACTTTTGTTAAATATCAAACCAAATTTTTTGTACGTAATGCTATTTTATTCATAGATCGACTATGTACCTACAGTACAATTTTTTTTAAATATCTGTCGGCAATTATAGTAGTCATATTTCTGTGGCAATTTCCCGAAAGTCATTAAAAGCGTAAGTGTACATAATATAATATTGTAGTCAACAACTCAGTCTACAGGACGTTCTTAGCGCTGTTTCGAGGACAAAATTTTAGTTTACATTCAAAATGTACGAATATAAAACGCTCTTATAAATTATCTCCTATTTCAAAACGACTAAACACATAACATGCGATCATTCTCTTTCATGTCTGGCCCTAAACATGATCCTTTTTAGGGTTCCATAATACTCAAGGAACCCTTATAGTTTCGCTCTGTCCGTCTGTCTGTCCGCGCTTCTAGCTTCTGTAATAATGCATATAAATTGATGAAATTTGGTACAGTTAAAGAGTGTATATACATCTCGGTTTTGGCATCATAAAATAAAAATTATTTTACATTTTAGGGCTGAAATTTTAGCTTTAGGGCTTTACATTAAGTGGGGATGAAAAACATTTTTGCATTCGTCGAATAGGTATTTTGAAATAAAGACTAAGTTTTAATACATGACTGTTTTATAAAGTAAATCATTTTCGAGTAATCGACTGCCAAAGTGGTTTACAAGTTACGGAACCCTCCTTAGACATGTCCTGACATGCTCATGGTTAGGTTATTTCTATGATCAGCCACGCTTATGCTAAAGGGTTCCATACACGGTCCGGTTTTCCTTCAGTTCGGCCTGAACGGATGCAAAATCGTATCGTCTGCACAAGGACGGAATTTCGAGATCCCATCAGTCGGCCGTATGGACTGAAGTGTTTCGTTCCAGTGTTGCCTACTCTGTTTTTGCGAAACTACTAAACTGTGGTTGTTTTCTACTAAAAACTACTAAAAGAGTACCGCAGGCTTTTTGCGTATCTTGCAAAAGCTAAGCAATTGCAAAAATTGCGCATTTTTACTCCAAAATCGCAAATTCGTATTACGTATCTGCAAAAACCTTGCAGAAGCAACCTAGCGACAGTACTACCTCTACCGAACAATCGAGGAACTATAGATTGCATTCAATCGTTCGATCTCTTCACTGCTGTCAAATTTTTCGTATTACGTAAGACTTTTGACAGCAAAGCGAAAACAATCAGCGATCGATTTGAACTGTCAGTTAGCAATAACAAAAAAAGTGATTTTTTCTCAATTGCTTGTCTATCGCGGAATGCTTAGTGGTATTTAAAGTGATTTTTTTAGGTTTATAGTGTATTAAAACTATGGCTCGCGCAGTACTCGTTTTGGAAGCTTTACGTGAAGAACAAAGAAAAGATGCAGCCAGAAATACAGCGCGATTGAGACGTCGCATTCGCGACCAAGCTCAGGCACTGGAACTGTCTGACTCTGAGTTTATGGGCAAGATCATTCCACTGTTTTTCAACAGCTTCTTTTGACCTTGACCCAAGGGCCACTCCTCTGGCTATTGCAGGATGTTCGACAAGAAAATCCAGTGACGCCTCCAATTGGTCATTTGGTATGCATGAAAAACGCGAATGTGATAGAATATTTTAAAACTATCTGTTTCCACTTGAAATTCGGCTCCAAGCCATTTTTTCTATCATTTCTTATAAGTTTTCCATGAACTAAAATAATATGGGAGCACTTGTAAACTTTTGACCGAAGTTTGCTTGACTTGACATTCCATTAATAGTTTCTATTATTGCTACTCAATTGTTTTTGGCGCTAGTGTCGTAGTAAAAATAACGCAAATGTGCATTTAAACACAACAGCGAGCGATTAGCAACCGATCGCATAGGTAATACGATTTTTTTGACGTTCAGCAATCGATTGCGCGTCTATCGCGCGACGACTGCAAGATTTTTGCTAATCGCTATTTTTATATAATACGGCGTCCGATAACTATAAAAAAGCTACTAAGCTTTTACAAAAGCAAAAATAAAAAAACCACTGCTTTTTCAGTTTTAAAATTATATTAAAAATATATGATAATTTTACTATTAAATTAAAAAAATATTAATTAAAATTTTAATAATATAAAAATGTATAATTAAATCTGTAGTTTTCAGCGACTTGCGGACATGTGCTACTATGTGCTATTGTGACACGTTATCATAATAGCACATAGTAGCAGGCCATTTTGCATATTATGATTACTGTCTAGCTATTTTCTACAAAACAACTACTACCAACAAAGTTCCTACTAAAGAGGGAATAAAATACTAAATTTAGTAGTAAATCTTTGTAAAACATCTAAGTTGGCAACATTCATTCTGACCTGAATTGATGGACTGAACAGTAATAGAATTGGACTGAACTGTAATAAAATTCAAGTGTAAAATAAAACCGGTCAAGTGCGAGTCGGCATGACGGGTTCCGTACAAAACGGAAAAAATCACGTTTGTTGTATGTGAGCCTCAAATTTTTATTTAATTCTGTTTTTAGTATTTGTTGTTATAACGGCAATAGATATATATAACGAGAATAAATACCTACATCGTTTGTCAAAATTTCAACTGTCGAGCTATCACGGTATAAGAAGGTTAAGATACAGTCTGGCGACAGACTGACGAACAGCAAAGTCTCAGTAATAGGGTCCCGTTTTTACCCTTTGGGTACGGAACCCTAAAAATGGCACGTGGTCTTAAGAATATTTATTAGAGTTCATTGAAGTATTTAAAACTTTAGAGCCACTATGGTTGATAAAATCTAAAGACTATTACTATAAAAAAGAGATATGATTTCTATCTGATATTACTGGAAAAATGTATGACACAATAATTCGGTTAGTCGATAGCGCGACTACAGTTGCAGCAAAATACAATTAATAAATAAAATAATAGCTTAAACGAACCAAGAGTATGTCACGACAAGTCTAAGGAGGGTTCCGTAACTATCAACGCGCAATAGGTTTTCTTTGAATTACTTCAAAAGTTATTGTCATAAAGTTATTACAGAAGCTAGGAGAGCGGTCGACAGACAGACAGACGGATGTCAGAGCGAAATTATAAGGGTTCCTTGAGTATTACGGAACCCTAAAACACGACTGAACCTCGCGGAAATTTTCCGTGTATGTGCTCAAATCTGTTCAGGCCGAACCTTAGATTAAAACACCTAGAAACCGGGTACGCGCATGAAAAGTGAAGCAAATGATACTGAGCCATATTGGCTAAGATTGTTCGAACGACCCGTCTGTTGTCAAGGTCAAGCGCTAATGCATACATCTCCGACTATTAAATACATTATGACGGTTTGTGTTGTTATTGGGTGTCACAATGCATCGGAAAAGAATTAAAAAAGCTTTTGACTTGTATTAGGCCAAATATTTAAAACATTTTAAAATTCAATCATATTATGTCGCCATCTTGCTGCCCTATTTTTTTATTTGTGAATTATGAAAGTGTTACTAGTAATAATAAATTTATTTCAAAATTTTCATGGCTAACTAATAGCTGCAACTTTTTAATATTTTCAGATTTTTTAAACTATCAATTTAAATTATTGCTAGTATCAAGATAATCCTTAATATATTCCTTAATACTAGTTTAATATAAATAATGTTCACAAATCGTGTTAAGATGGCTTAAAATGAAATATAAGTAATCCCACTCATCCACTCATCTGTGGGAGCCTTAACACTTACTCTGCATTCTGCCTTAGGCTATGAACGACATACCTTTTGAGCGCTTAACTTAATAAAGCGCAGTTATTAATGTTATTCAAAGTATTTTATTTAGTCTCATATTCGCGATCTTCAACCTGAACTAAAAGCCCTAACTCCAACAGTCAAAATAAAATAAGTCAAGTTTTAATTTGTTAGGCAATTTGTCTAACCATTTTAGAAGGTCGAGGCGACTTCTTTTTCTAAGTTACCCAATATTCTGAAAGGCAAAACTACAATAAATTCATAAGTTTTGAAGTTATACTTTTCATTTCAAAACATTTTCGATGAATGAAGCTAGCTGATAACTGTCACTCATTCTCATAAAAACTCAGTACTAACATTAAAGTATCGTCACGTCACGACACGATTTTTCATATATCGCCATATGTCGGAAGCTACTAATATCTTACATAACAACCTCGCTTTCTAAATAACGACTCAATACACAGATGGGGCTAGGTGTAAAATTTCTTTATTGAATTGATATACTTTAGGCATGATGAGAGTATTTTTATATTTTAAATGACAAATGTAGTTCACGAACACTTCTGCCACGTGTACTCTGTAGACGTCATGTTTTTAGGGTTCCGCAATACTCAAGGAACCCTTATAGTTCCTCTCTGTCCGTCCGTCTGTCTGTCTGTCCGCTCTTCTAGCTTCTGTGATTATGAATATAAATTAATGAAATTTGGTATAATTATATAATGTGTTTTGGCATCTTAATAATAATAATTTTATATTTTCGGGTGGCTCTCCATACATGTGAAGTGGAGACGAAAAATATTTTTTCGTTCTTCCCCATTGTGGGGTATCATTGAATAGATCTTTTAAAATAAAGGCATGGTTTGAAACATTACTTTTTACAACGTAAACCATTTTTGGGTAATCGGTCCATAAAGTGATTTATAAGTTGGTGTAAAATGCCAGGCTCTGGCATTTCTAAACTATAGGAGATAGAAACTTGTAAGTTTCCATGCTGATAGATCATGCTAAAAATTCATTAGGAAAATTATTTTGAGCAAAATCGGACGATAACTTTTGAAGTACTTTAAAGAAAACCTATTGCGCGTTGGTAGCTACGGAATCCTGCATAGAAATGTCCTGACATGCTCTTGGTTAGGTTAGGTTATTTAAATCCCTTCCTGTCTCGCTCTTCAGGATGTCACAAGCGAGGAGCTGGACGGCGGGCGCTCGGAGGCGACGGTCCGTTTCACGCTCAAGTCCATAAGCAATCTTAAGGACGACGAGAAAGCCTTGTCCAAGCCGTGCTACGTGCGATGTCTGCCGTGGAAGATTCTAGTGGTCATCAAATACATAAATACCGAGTCAGAGCGGCAGCAGCTAAGAGCCCTGGGTGTGTTCCTACAGTGCAACGGGGAGAGCAAAGTGCCAGGATGGACGTGCTTTGGCTTTGGGGAGCTTAAGTTGTTGACGCATAATCCAGAGAAGGAGCATTTGTCAAAAAAAATCAATCACATGTTTCATTTGTAAGTGGAAATTAATTATTGTTCATATACAATCTATACTAATACGAGCGGACCCGACAGCGTTGTCCTGCCGGGCTGATTTGTGAATCTAAACCATCCAGGGCGCCACCCAAAAGCATACAATAAAATTTATTCAAATCGGTCCAGTCGTTTAGGAGGAGTTCAGTGACATACACACGTACAGTAGAATTATATAATTATATAAAGATTATAAAGAGGTAAAGTTTGTGAGGTTGTAGGGGGTAATCTCTGGATCTACTGAACCGATTTTAAAAATTATTTTACCAATAGAAGGGTGCGTTATTTGTGAGTGACATAGGCTATATGGATGGATGGATGTTAGTTACGTTTTCACGCATAAACTACCGAACGGATTTCGATGAAATTTCGTATGGTAGTAGTTTAAGCTTTGGATTAAACCATAGGATACTTTTTATCCCGAAAAAGTACAGTATTCCTGTGGGATACCATATGTACACGGGCGGAGCAGCGGGCTGTTTAATATAAAAGTAAACAAAAAGAATAAATAGAACACATGTTGCTACCAGGTTAATTGTCACCTATATACCGTGCAATAAAAAGTACAATGACACAATAATGAGGGTTTTTAAATTCGTGACATCTGACAGCTTTTTGACACGACAAGGAACGTCGGGCTACCAAGCGCCGCCTGGTGACAGAAAAAGAATCGAAAATTCCTATTGACCGTTTTTGATACCACTTACGCCGCCAGATGACGCTTTGTGTACGTTGGGTCTGCCCCCTAGCGGCAGAAAAAATATCAAACACCCTCATTGGGTCGAATTTAATATTAATGTTGATCTTAAAATTAAATTAGATCTGGTTATAATGAGTATATTGCATTTCTCGCACTAGCTTTTGCCTTCGACGACTGTCTGTCCCGTAACTACTATCTACTGCAACAATTACAGTCGTATCTCATCACGAGAAACGTGCATATTTCCAGCAAGATCTATAGTCATGAGTGTCCAAATTTCATCGAAATGCGATCGGCGATTTACACATAATAATAATATCTAGATAACAATTACAAATAACTCATATTCGCAATAATCTATAGTATAGTTGGGACATCGAACTTTTGCATGAAATATAACGCAATACACAAAGTTACATTATTTACGACCCTAAAAACGGTATTCTGCCATTTATTGGCGCTGTAGTCGAAATAGCACAATAATAAAAAGTAGTGTACTAAATAAACTATGAATGGAAGCTATTTAGAAAATAAGATTTATTTCATACATTTTTGTGTATTTTAACTTTGGAAGTCGGTTTAATTTTTTGTTTAAAAATAATATTTTTTCCCTTTTTAGTCATACTGAAATATTTTAGGAACCTTTATAATAAACGATCGAATGTATAATTGAATACGCGCCAAGCTTCCATTAGGTATATAAGTACATAAGATGATGATCATGATTACTGTAAGTTACATAATGGCATATGCTTGTAGTTTTTTAAACGCCGAAATCCCCAAACACGTCCACATCCCCATAAGGAGTCAGGAGTTCTGTTCAGTGTTTTTAGATCCAGGTTAAACGTTGGTGCAAAATCTTAGCTTTTGGTAGCATATGCTTGGACTACTTCAGAAAAAGTGGAAATCATCATCATCATCATGTGTCCATATAAATTTCGAGGATTTACCTCGAATCCTCATGGATCCTATCATCATGTCACCACTTTGATATTTAAAGGATTTTTTATTAAGCCCTTTACATTTTTTATTTATTTATATATGGCATAGGCTTATAAACATTTGCCAGTGTCAAGTTAAAAAGTCGAGAAATAAAACTTTCGTTTCAATTTTCAACACCGTATTCCTAGATCGTCAAGTCTAAAGTCTAGTCAAAGTCCAAATAAATAGTCAGTGCAGTCCATGAGTCATGTCAGTCGATTCAGTAAAGTGGTAGAAGTTTTACTGAAAGTTCCTAGGGAGTTTTGGAGGGAAACTCAAAATAGCACGTTTTAGAAGTTGTACCACTTGCCGACACTTGTGCAAGTTAACGAATATTTTTTATTATTGGTAGAATATTAACCAGATATAATATATATGGTTAATATTATATTAATATGGTTATATATATTATATATGGTTAATATTCTACCAATATTACACATTATGAACCGAAATAACACAAATTTATGAAAGAAATGCAAAATCCAGAACGTCACCCATTGAATTCCCCGGAAAAAACTCTTTGGACACTGACACTCGCCAACTGACAGTACTTCTTCTTACAAATATTTGCACAAGCCTACCATAGACTGCCATAGAAGTTTGCAAACTTCAACGCGAGTACAAATCAGTAATCTCCGACATGTTATATACATCCGAACGTATAATCGCCTCCTTTTTATAGAACTTTTTCGGTAACGACTTCAAAATTAGGAAGATTGAGTAGAGAAATAGTTAAAATTTTAGTCGAATTTAAAAGGGGAATTATTTAGAAAATAAGTTTTATTTTGATAGTTTTTTGTGCATTTTTACTTTGTTTACAAATAGTTATTGGTAGATAGGTTATTGAAACCGGCCGTAAAGCTGTGCCAAAATTCATCAAAATCGGTCCTGTAGTTTCGAATGCTATTCAATGCAATGCAAAAGTTAATAAAATATAAAAATTACTAAGAAAAAATTGCAGCAAGGAGAACGACTGGGGCTACTCCCATTTCATATCGTGGAAGGACTTGATGGACCCAGAGAATGGCTACGTCAAAGACGACGCTATCGAACTGGAGGCCCATATAGCGGCAGAGGCGCCGCACGGCGCCTCGTGGGACTCCAAACTGCACACTGGCTACATTGGTATGTCTAAGGATTAACTTCCTACTGTACTATTATAAATGTGAAAGTTTGGAAGGATGGATGGATGGATATTTATTACTCTTTCACGCTAAAACTACAGAACGGATTTTGGTGAAATTCGGAATTGTGGTAGGCTCTGGTTTAAAACAGGCTACTTTTTATCCCGAAAAATACTGGAATCCCACTGGGATACCCTATACTACATTTACGCGGGCGGAGTCGCGGGAAAAGCTAGTTTTTTTATAATATAATAATAAGTATCTGGGAGACCGAGCAATAGTGTTTTAGTAGAACGATAAAATAATAAAATAAATACAAAAATATAAAAGAAAAGAAATAAATTTAAGGTACAGTTTTACGAGAATTGTGCGTACGGATGAGAGTGAAATTTGGCACAATTAAAGTTTATGCTGAGGAAGGCGTGCGAAAAGCTCCAAATAAAGCTTAAAATAATGCTTAGAAATACATTAAATTAATGAAAATACCAGCAACACACACTACCATGGATTTAGTTCACACATACACACACGTATTCATTATTGTCAATCCCTATCTGTTTTGACGTTCGGTTTCATCGTGAAAAACATGAGGGAAATTTTATTTTTCGTAATTAGGTATAATGGAACTGGACTGATAATCTTTTAATTATGACTTTAATTATAGTTAAAATTATTATCGCTACCTCAGCTCACATTACCTACCGTGCATTTTATATAAAAAAAAATTATTTAAATATATGGCGTCGGCTTAAAACCATTTGCCAGTGTCAAGTTAAAAATAGAATTTTCGTTTCAATTTTCAATACCATATTCCTAAACCGTCAAGTCTAGAGTCTAGTCAAATTCCAAATAAAAAGTCAGTGCAGCCAAGGTAGAAGCTTTACTGAAAGTTTCTAGGGAGTTTTGGAGGGAACACAAAATAGCATGTTTTTAGAAGTTGTGCCACTTGCCCACACTTGTGCACGTCAACGAATATTTAATGGTTAATATTCTACCAATATTACACATTAAGAACCGAAATAACAAAAATTATTTATTAAATATGCAAAAACTGAATAGCCTATGTTAAGCGCAAATATGTTATAAAGCAGGCGGCAAATGTGTTAAGCGCAATACTTACCATCCAGCCTGCTAATCCAGCACCGGTACTAATGGCTGTCATATTTTATAGTGACAATAATTTATAATTTTTGCCTACAAGTCTGCGGCCCTGGATTTGCAGGTTGAACCGTGAGTTTTATTTTTTATTGCGTATCTAAGAGGCAAAAGAACCATAAAAATTGGAAACTAAAAAATTTTCATATGAATTATGGTCAAATTTCGATCACAGGGCGATCTCTAGTTATCATTATTACATAGCTGAACATACGAAAAAAAATATTTTCGTTAGATTCTAATATATAATTATTATTATCTTACGATGTACCTATGAAATGTACTGTAAAATGAAAAATAATAATAATATCTTAGCCGTCTGTGATAGTTCATACAAACTTGTACATATTCGTAATAATCAACGACAAAAATTGCAGGGCTAAAAAACCAAGGTGCGACGTGCTACATGAATTCCCTACTGCAAACTCTCTTCTTCACCAACGTACTACGGAGGGCCGTGTACAAGATACCCACAGTTGGCGACGACAGCTCACAATCCGTGGCGTTCGCGCTCCAGAGGGTGTTCTACGACCTGCAGTTCTCCAATAAGCCGGTAGCTACCAAGAAACTGACAAAGAGCTTCGGCTGGGAGACGTTCGAGTCGTTCATGCAACACGACGTGCAGGAGTTTCTGAGAGTGAGTCAGAGAGAGATCAGCCGGCTCGCAAAGTGGCATTGACCCCCGACATATTATATATCCCCTCATATAGTCCCTCAGTAACCATCGTACTTCTTTATGGCAGTGACAAACAATATTCTCCAATGACATTAAGAGCTTAGTTATGTATCGTTGTTCAAAATCATTTACCTCACAGAAACAGCTGATTTAAAGGGGAAGCAAAGTCTTTGCCAGAATAACATCAATACAAACGATATGTGAGGTCAACTACCTTAACAGCACCGTAAAGAGCGCACTGTAATATTATTTAGTATTTTTTTTTCTACATTTTTAATTATTTTTCTAGTTTCTACCTAAACGTCTTTACATAAGCAGTAGATCATGTGCCCAAAATATTCGTAATTGATTTTGTACAACCATAATACCTTTGAACAAAAATATTCAGTTTGTAGTGTCATCTTATCATCATCATCAGTATCATCTTTGTCAAACACAACCAAATACGTATGTGACATTTGTAAGAGGAAACGCTCTACATTCTGCAACATCTCTACAATGTCAACAGTAGCCGAATGTCAGTTTTCAAACATCGACGTGCATTCTTTATCGCCGGGAACTGGTACTAAAAGTCAATAAAAGAGTTAAATTTCTTGTTTAACGATGACTAAAACGCGGAGTTTTAGTCATCACCATCATCATTATGTATTAATACGTGAAGCAAAAACCTTTAGTACAGTTTTACGAGAACTGTGCGAACGGACGAGTTTGAAGTTTGCCACAGTTAAAGTTTGTGTGGAGGAATATGCACAGAAAACTATATTTTTACTATGAAATAATACTTAGAAACACATAGAACTAATACAACTAAAGTTAAATACACTACCTCACTCAGACACACTAACATTCGTTTGTATATTAGCAGTAGGTGATGGTTTCTTTCTTTCACACTCCATAGACAACATTTACATATTTTTATTGCGTATCTAATCGACAATCATATAATATAATATAAACATATAATGGTTAAATAAAAAAGGTTTATACCTATTAAATTGCCGTTTTGTATGAACAAATTTAAACGAATTTTTGTCATGTGTTTTTATGTGTATTAATCGAAGTAATCACCCATGGAATCAATTCATCTTTGCCAACGCAGTGGCAGTTTATTGATGCCCTTCTTAAAGAAATCCGCTGGACGAGAGGCAACAAATTCTTCAAATGCATTTTGTACTGCCTCTCGGGTATTGAATTTTTTTCCCGCCAAGAAGTTATCCAAATTCTGGAAAAAGTAGTAGTCTGTAGGCGCAAGGTCTGGTGAGTAGGGCGGATGACGGAGAGCTTCCAACCCCAGTTCTTGCAACTCGGACACCGTCTGCTGTGCAGTATGAGGTCGCGCGTTGTCGTGCAGGAGCAGCGGAGACGAGCGATTGACCAATGCTGGTTGGAGATGTGCCAGCTTCTCCATCATCAGTTCTTCACAGTACACATCTGCAGTAATGCTCACCCCGTTTGGTAAGAAGCTGTGATAAATCACACCGGCGCTAGACCACCAAACAGAGACCATCACTTTTCTAGGGGTAAGTTTTCGTTTAGGGCATTGTTTAGGCGCTGAACCAGGATCTAACCAACTTGCTGAGCGCTTCCGGTTATCAAACAGAATCCATTTTTCATCGCAGGTAACAATGCGGTTCAAAATTCCTTCATTTGTGTATCTGTTGAGCAGTGCAAGGCACGTCTCGACGCGTACTTCACTCTGGCGATCAATGAGTTCGTGGGGCACTCATTTGTCAAGCTTTTTTACCTTGCCAATTTGACGCAAATGGACCGATATTGTTTTGACGCTAACGTCGAAAGCTGCTGCTAATTCAGCCGTAGATTGTGTATCATCAGCTTCCACAATCGCCTTTAATTCGTCATTGTCGATCAAAGTCTTCGGACGACCGCGAGGTTCATTTTTCAGGTCGAAATTTCCAGAACGAAAGCAAGCAAATCAATAACAGGTGGTGCGTTGGTTTGTAGTGCTAGCTCCGTAGACGTCGTTGATGTTGCGTGCCGCTTGTGCCGCGTTGCTGCCACGACGGTACTCATATTCCATAATTACTCGAATTTTTAACATATCCATGATGACGAAAAAGATTGAAATGCGATGAAAATGTAACACTAATCAACAAACAAATGACTACTTTTGGAAAAAGAATTCCATGTTTTTAAAATAAAATTAATTTGAAATTAGAATTCTTAGGCAAACAAAAATTATTTTGATTTGAAACGGCTAGTACTGCAGAACGGCAATTTCATAGGTAAATACTTTAATTTTTTTTGCATTTCAGTTTTTTCGGCTATTTAATTTATTGTTTAGTAACTTGTTAATTTAAATTTTTTGTGGCTAAAATCTACTAATCGCTATTAACTACATGCTAAAGCTCATTAATCGTGAGGTTTTTTGTAATAATTTTATATTGTTGTAATAAACAACTCAGCATTAAATCTTGTGAGCGAATGATGATGATGAATATAAATTTTGGGAATAGCAATTGTTCAAAGATATCGATATCAGTGTAAAAGATTGAGAAGTATGATATAAGTATCATCACATGAAGATGTATGGCGGTGGTGATGATTATGATTACTGTAAATGGTATAGTAGCAGCCTCCGTGGTCTAATGGTTAGAGCTTGGCTCTCGACTCGGAGGTCGTGGGTTCGATTCCCGCATTGGAACAAAAAAATGTTGTTTCCAAGTTTGGTTAGGACAATTCAGGCTGATCACCTGATTGTCTGACAAGAAAGATGATCCATGCGTCGGATGGGCATGTAAAAAGTCGGACCTGCGCCTAATCTCTCGCCAGTCGTGTCGGTTATCCGTCCCACTGGGTTACGAGAGTAAAAGGAGGAGAGAGTGCTCTTGTGTACTGCGCACACACTTGGGCACTATAACATAACTCCTGCGTAGCTGGCCTGGTTTCAATGAAACAGGCCACCGTCACCGAAATCGGTGTGGGAGCTATTATTATTATTATTATTATTATTATTATTATTATTAATATTATTATTATTATTAATATTATTATTATTATTATTATTATTATTATTATTATTATTATTATTAGTAGCATATGCTTACTGTTCTTTATACAACTCTAAAATCCCCAAACGTGTATCTTTAAAGACTCAGGAGAACTGTTCAGTGGTTTTGTGTCCAAGGTATACCTTGTCACAAAATTTTATTTTTTGGTAGCAAATAGGGTTACTTCAACAAAAGTAGAAATCACTGTATAAATATCGATGAGTTCCCTTGATTTTTCATAGAATCCATCACTAGGTCCAGGTAGGCCATTTGGTGACAATGGGACCAATTTAGACGTAGACCTTTTTAGTTGTATTAACAACAAAAAAAGAATGATCAAAATCGGACTACACTGTAAAAAGTTATGCGTGGTCATACATTAAAAGATATACGCGTTGACTTGAGAACCTCCGGTTTTTTCATCTGTGAAAAAAAAAAATTTAAAAACTCTCAATCAACTCAAGGCTATGCCGTACATTTGACAGAACAAATCTTCATACATTAAAAAGTTACTTCATCTTGGTTTTCACCGTACTTCAAATGTCAGCCATCTTGTTTTCAGCATACTTCCAATGGCCGAAATGGCCCAAAAACATTCAAAATTGGGGCCATTTAACTGGAGACATGTTTTGCCTCAACATGACTCGTATATAATATATACGCGTACGGTTAAAAAAGATATACGGGTTGGCTTGAGAACCTCCTCCGGTTTTTTCGTCGGTTAAAATGTGAAGTATGGTCGAATAACGACTACTAGGCGACCACTAGGTGCCCACAATAAATCCTCATGTTGCTGATGACCATACAATTTTAGGTAATTTTAGACAAGCTAGAGAACAAGATGAAGGCGACGTTAGTGGAGGGCATCGTGCCGAAGCTGTTCGAGGGGAAGACCTCGTCGTTCATCAAGTGCAAGAACGTGAGCTGTACCAGCACGCGCGTGGAGACCTTCTACGACATACAGCTCAGCGTCAGGGGGAAGAGTAATAGTGAGTATACATATAGCAATAAAATATATTCGCATCGAGAGTGCAGTGAGTTATCAGTGCAAATGTGAACATGGTTTTGTAGTATTAGGGTCAATTCACACTGAAACGAAACGATACGCGATATGGCGCTGCATTTCAAAAAGAGCTATTCAAAATTAAACTTTATTAATTACAGAAGAAGATACACGTTTCATTGAAAGAGTTCGAATGTCATGTCGCTGCCAGCGCATGTGGAGGTATGACTGATTTCATATGAAACGCGTATCTATTTATGTAGTGAATAAAGTTCAATTTTGAATAGCTATCATAAAAATGCAGCGCCGTGTAGCGTCGTGTATCATCGCGGTGTGACCTGACCCTTAGTATGCTATAAACTTCCGCTCTCGCAGTGAAATTCGAGGCAGAGGCCTATAGTACGCTGATCATCTTATCGCTGTCAATACAATGTATTTACATTTTCAGTATACGAATCGTTCGAGGACTACACCAGCACACAGCTACTGGAGGGCGAGAACAAGTACGATGCGGGCGAGCACGGGCTGCAGGAGGCGGAGAAGGGCGTGCGCTTCGACAGCTTCCCACCCGTGCTGCATCTGCACCTCATGCGCTTCCACTACGACCCGCGTAGCGACACGTCGCTCAAGTTCAACGACAGGTAGGACTACACCAGCACGGAGCTGCTGGAGGGCGGGAACAAGTACGACGCGGGCGAGCACGGGCTGCAGGAGGTGGAGTAGGGCGTGCGCTTCGACAGCTTCCCGCCCGTGCTGCATCTGCACCTCATGCGCTTCCACTACGACCCGCGTAGCGACACGTCGCTCTAGTTCAACGACAGGTAGGACTACACCAGCACGGAGCTGCTGGAGGGTGGGAACAAGTACGACGCGGGCGAGCACGGGCTGCAGGAGGCGGAGAAGGCCGTGCGCTTCGACAGCTTCCCGCCCGTTCTGCATCTGCACCTCATGCGCTTCCACTACGACCCGCGTAGCGATACGTCGCTCAAGTTCAACGGCAGGTAGGACTACACCAGCACGGAGCTGCTGGAGGGCGGGTACAAGTACGGCGCGGGCGAGCACGGGCTGCAGGAGGCGGAGAAGGGCGTGCGCTTCGACAGCTTCCCGCCCGTGCTGCATCTGCACCTCATGCGCTTCCTCTACGACCCGCGTAGCGACACGTCGCTCAAGTTCAACGACAGGTAGGACTACACCAGCACGGAGCTGCTGGAGGACGAAAACAAGTACGACGCGGGCGAGCACGGGCTGCAGGAGGCGGAGAAGGGCGTGCGCTTCGACAGCTTCCCGCCCGTGCTGCATCTGCACCTCATGCGCTTCCACTACGACCCGCGTAGCGACACGTCACTCAAGTTTAACGACAGGTAGGACTACACCAGCACGCAGCTACTGGAGGGCGAGAACAAGTACGACGCGGGCGAGCACGGGCTGCAGGAGGCGGAGAAGGGCGTGCGCTTCGACAGCTTCCCGCCCGTGCTGCATCTGCACCTCATGCGCTTCCACTACGACCCGCGTAGCGACACGTCGCTCAAGTTTAACGACAGGTAGGACTACACCAGCACGCAGCTACTGGAGGGCGAGAACAAGTACGACGCGGGCGAGCACGGGCTGCAGGAGGCGGAGAAGGGCGTGCGCTTCGACAGCTTCCCGCCCGTGCTGCATCTGCACCTCATGCGCTTCCACTACGACCCGCGTAGCGACACGTCGCTCAAGTTTAACGACAGGTAGGACTACACCAGCACGCAGCTACTGGAGGGCGAGAACAAGTACGACGCGGGCGAGCACGGGCTGCAGGAGGCGGAGAAGGGCGTGCGCTTCGACAGCTTCCCGCCCGTGCTGCATCTGCACCTCATGCGCTTCCACTACGACCCACTTAGCGACACGTCGCTCAAGTTCAACGGCAGGTAGGACTACACCAGCACGGAGCTGCTGGAGGGCGAGAACAAGTACGACGCGGGCGAGCACGGGCTGCAGGAGGCGGAGAAGGGTGTGCGCTTCGACAGCTTCCCGCCCGTGCTGCATCTGCACCTCATGCGCTTCCACTACGACCCGCGTAGCGACACGTCGCTCAAGTTCAACGACAGGTAGAACTACACCAGCACGGAGCTGCTGGAGGACGAAAACAAGTACGACGCGGGCGAGCACGGGCTGTACTTTTATTGTACTTTTATACAATGTACTTTTATTTGCCCGGGGACTGTATCAGGGTGACCTGTTTTCATGATTTGTTAAAAAAATTCCAACTTACAAATACTTGAGCTTTGACACAAATACTTTTGTGTATTAGATTCTATTGTTCCTACAAAACATGACCTATTTTTCCTCGGACAAAAAAAATCACCTATTTAATTACCCGACTACGGCGAAGCCAAAAGGAAAACTGCCAAAATCAGCAGCAGTCTGTTTGTATGTATGTCTATTCCACCGCAACGACTAAACGACTTCCGACTTTAATAAATGCGGTGTCAATATATTTGTAATAATAACCCGGGTAACATAGGCTATACATATATATAGCTTCCGTAGTTGGGTTATTGATTTTTCTAAGCATTGAATGTTGCAAACTCCTGTTGAGCTAATCTTTAGCTACTTTAAATTGTAAAGTAAGCATAATATCTTTCTGCGAAATATCAAAGATAGATCTGCCTACAGGTTCGAGTTCTATGAGGAGATAGACCTGAGCCAGTTCGTGCGGGAGGGCGGGCCGCCGCTGCGGTACACTCTACAGGCTGTGTTAGTCCACTCCGGCGACAACCACGGCGGGCACTACGTCGTGTTCATCGACCCGCACGCAGACGGCAAGGTTAGCTTCTAGAAGTTACTGTGCTCCTGGTACCTGGTGGTTTAGTCTTTTAGATATTCGCCACAGGATACTGTTATCTAGGGCATGAATATCTGAATCTCGGACCGTTTGGACCGATATTACAATTCTTATAGTCAAGTAAGCCAATATCGGAATCGGGCAACAATTTCAGTGGTACAAGTTCGACGACGACGTGGTGTTCCGCTGCTCGAAGCGCGAGGCCATCGAGTACAACTACGGTGGCAGGGAGGACGCGCCCTACCTCGCGAGAAAAGCCACCAGCGCCTACATGCTCATCTATATACAGTGAGTTACTGTGTGCTGTGTGCGAGTTTTTGTCACTACTCACCGTGAACAAGTTAACTACAA
This sequence comes from Phengaris arion, assembly GCA_963565745.1. Classification (NCBI taxonomy): domain Eukaryota; kingdom Metazoa; phylum Arthropoda; class Insecta; order Lepidoptera; family Lycaenidae; genus Phengaris; species Phengaris arion. Next base: position 13,673,699 of record OY751443.1, on the reverse strand, counting down.
TTTGTATGGCATCGAAACAGCGCCCCTAGTGGTAAACAATGGTAACTAAATCAATGCCATACAAATTGTAGTTAACCTCTTCACGGTGAGTAGTGACAAAAACTCGAACTCCGCACACTGAATATATTTTAAACTAAGTTGATGTTGCCCGAGACTTTGTGCGCGCAAATGGAAATACCGCGAAAACCGTACCTATTGCCGCGATTAAAAGTAGCCTTTGTCCTTCCCCGTGGTCTACTCTATATCTGTGCCAAAATTCATCAAAATCGGTCTAGTAGTTTCGGATCCTTATTCCATGCAAACAAACAAATCTTTCCTCTTTATTATATACTATAGGCAGATGTTGCCTGCGACTTCGTGCGCGCAAAAGTTAATCTCGCGGAGACCGTACATTTTTCCTCGATAAAAAATAGTCCATGTCCTTCCTCGTGGTCTGCTCTATATCTGTTCCAAATTGCATCAAAATCGGTTCAGTAGTTTCGGAGCCTATTCAATCCAAACAAACAAACAAACAAACTTTCCCTCTTTATAATATTAGTATAGAAATATGGACTAGCTAATAGTTGGCTTGCTGGTGCCCGCAACTCCGTTTGTGCGGAACTGTTAATGGAAACAAAGCCCTGTTTTTTTATACAGAACCCTAAGTTATGAGTAGCCTAAGTTACTCCTTGTAACATCAGCTATCTCTAATGCCCGGTTCCTATATTTGAAAAACGATCCGTTCTAGTTACGAATGGTGGAATATTATACGAGGCGTAAGCTTAAACCGTTCCTATAAAAAACGTCTCGTTAAGCAACTTACCGTCGGCTTCCTACTAACGGAAGGGAGGGTTACCAGTAACGGACGGTAAGCGTAATGTACGAAGAAGACAGTTTAGGCCGTTCCTATAAATATTTTAAACGTCAGTAGTTTGTCAAGATTACTATTCGCAATGCCATACGGTTACCTGTCAATTTCGGTCGGTTAGTGTCTTTTTCACTGTTTTCGCTGCGAGCTGCAAGAAATTTGAAGATATGTTGAGTTCAGACAGTGATAGGGAAGTGTTCGATATTATCACCACGCACTCCGGTGAGACTGATTCAGAAGATAATAGGCGTGATAAAGTATATAAAGAAAGAGTGAATTATTTAGCGACGCTGGATTCGTACGAATTTTAAATGAGATTCCGACTTGATAAAGAATCTGTGGAACAGTTACTACTTGAAGTTTATCCACACTTAAGAGTAACAGGAGGAAGGTTAGTATGTTGGAGGCATTTGTACACCGTCAAAATATATACTATGAAAACATAACCTCATACCTACGTAAAATAAGAGTAAAATCTCCATTATAGTGAAATAAATTATTGATGTTATTTCAGAAATCATGGGATATCTCCATACTACATCAGGTATTGTTGACATTAAGGTTCTATGCTTTAATAACAATGTTGCTACATCGGGAGAAGAACCAACTTCGCCTTGAGGGTCGAGCGTTTGGAATCTCATCATAAATTGAACTTTAGTTCTTTTGTGGTAAGAGTTCAAACCCAAAACATACCGACCTTCGAGAAGGAGGAGTTCTGGCCGATTGGAGTCGTCTACAGAAGATTTAGAGGACGACTCCCGAATACTTCGCGCCCCACGTCGCAGACAATACGTGTTTAATGTTAGTGTTAGTTTATTATATATTATGTATGTTAGTCTATAAGGTATAATATGGGCCTATGCAGCCTGAAATAAACGATATTTAATTTTATTTTATTTAATTTAATAAAAAAATAGTTTCAAATTGTTCACTCTGATATTCGCAGCTCTTTTACGAGCAGCCTTTTTCAAATTGTCCCATTTCAATTTGAGTTGCTCTCGCTGCCGTGGTATTTGACCACATTTTGAATTAAATGTGTTGTTCAAAGTAGCCCAACATTCCTCTTTAAGATTGTTTGCATTGGTCTCTTTTGTTGTAAGTATTGGGTTGCTTTGTATAAGATCCAAAAGCAGGGCAACCTCATCCTTGCTCATAGGCTTCTTTGTTTTCTGTAACAGAAATATACCTAAATGAAGTAAATCTTCAAAAACGTTGCAATATTTTAAGCGGCAAACATGTAGGTACAGTTTGTTAGAAAAATATCAAATTATAGATGTTATCTGCGCACTTACCGGCGTAATATCCAATTCAAAAGTTGTACGTAAAACACTACTAGAAACTTTATTATACTTTCTTCTGTAAAAGTTGTAATAACAGAGATTATATACGTACTTTTATTTTGCAAAGATGATGGATGTCATCAGTCAAACAAAACAAAAGAGCGCTTACGTTCCGTTCCCGTTCTTGTTATGTGTATGCATTCTACTGTATTTGGTAAGAAAAATATAAAATAACACGCAGATACCTGCGATTGTACGATAATAATGATAATAATAATATTATTACGATAAAAAAATTAATTACTATCAATCATATGTGAATCTAATTTATTATGCCTTGAATTTTGTGCCATTTTCGGTTTCAATTTTGCGTATAACGAAACGCTCAACTAAGAGTGAAGAGGGCTCGGTATTTGAACGACCGACGGACGCTCGTCAATAGCAGGTATAGAAATTTAATTGTGGAACAGTATTTACGACTCGTAGTCGGTTGTGGAAAAACGGATAGTAACTTTTATACCATGACGATCCGTTGATTATAGGAACCGGGCATTAGTGAAAGTCCGGTCAAAATTGGTTCTAGTAAAAAAAGAGATTAGCCCCGGAACAAACAGGTAGGTACCGATTACCGTTTATGAGTTCAATTTTGAATAACTATTTAAAAAATGCAGCGCCGTATCGCGTATCGTTTTGTTTCGGTGTGTATTGACGGGCCTAAAATGGCTTTCGCAATTTAACGTCGGACTTGCTGTTAGAGAATCTAGAAGCTCAGGCCATACCGCCATAAATAACTAAGGTCAAGAAGAGTGATTTTAACAACTTCAATTTTTATTAAAAAAAAATTATTACCCGACTACGTAAATTATATAGCCCGGGTAACATAACCCGGTCTATTATTTCGAATTGACACCTCGTTTATTAAAATCGGACCAGTAGTTTAGGCGCTACGGTGGAACAAACATACATATTACAAAGACTTCCGAAATCACTACCCTTACTTTTGGGATCGCCGTAGTCGGATAAAAATGTAGCCCCGCGTCGCGTATACGGTGTGAACTGACCCTTAGTCCTTCCGCAAATAAAACTAACTGTTCACGCATTTTGACACCATTCGTTTCTTCGACTTGTACTAGGTAAGTTGGAAGGTTTAACTTCCTTCCCAAAAAAACCTTACTGTATCCTCGGATTTTGTTTTTGAGTGATACAATCCCAATTTAATTAATATAATATCTAGCAATATCCCCCGACAAAAATACCCACAACCTGCAAGCAAATGTAAGAGAGCACATTTGCTTGCAGGTAGGAGTTGGAGGAGGGATGTGTTTTACGCATGCTTATGCGTGCACTCACACATCTGCTTGCAGGTTGTGGGTATTTTGGCGCGGGATATTGCTAGATATAATATTAAATAAATTGTTGATTTCCGCAAAGTAACGCCCGATTCTATCGAACATGATACAATCTCACCAGGACATCAGAGCTGCCGTACATCCTGCAGGGGGTGTCGGCGGAGGACATCCCGCGCGACCTGAGCGACCGCATCGCGGAGGAGGTGCGCTACGAGATGGTAAGATCAAGTAAATATCGCGCCCAGTCCACAATTTCTACTTTTGAATACTAAAATATTTCTAAATAGGAAAATATTTTCTACCCTCATTGTAAAACTAGACGTTGCCCGCAAATGGAAATACCGCGAAACCATACATTTTGCCGCCATAAAAAGTAGCCCATGTTCTTTCCCGTGGTATATTCTATATATGTGCCAAATTTCATCAAAATCGGTCCAGTAGTTTCGGGAGTCTATACAATGCAAACAAACAAACAAAACTCTATGTTATATTAGTATAGAAAAACCGGTCCAGTGCAAGTCGGGCTCGCGCAAGAAGGGTTCCGTAGAAAATGGCAAAAAATCACGTTTGTTGTATGGGAATACCGTATCCATACAACAAACGTGATTTTTTGCCGTTTTAGTAATTAGTATTCAATGAATATTACAAGCAACCACCTGTTACCGTTATTAATATCAAGGAAGAAATGACAAAAAAATCAATGTATTTTTATGACCTTAAATATTTCTTTTACTCTGTTTTTAGTATTTGTTGTTATAGCGGCAACAGAAATACATCATCGGTAAAAATTTCAACTGTCTAGCTATCACGGTTCGTGAGATACAGCCTGGTGACAGACGGACGGGCACACAGCGAAGTGTCAGTAATAGGGTCCCGTTTTTACTTTAGGTGCGGAACCCTAAAAATACGAATATTTCATCTTATGAATATTAAATTATTATTATTTATCATAATAATAATAATAATAATAATAATAATAGACAAATGTTTATTTTCAATTATACCAATTCGGAACAGGGTAGGTATTTAATCGAAATGTAAAGGTTTCTAAATAGGTGTCTAAGCTATAAGCAAGTTAAAAATATTTGTACTTATAGATCAGAAACTACAAAAAAAAGTCATTGATGTTGGGGGACTATTCTCCGAAATCCGAAAGGAGAAAATTCAGAGCATTAAAAATAGAACTCTGGTCGAATACAATAGAGTTGAAAATCGAACACACAAGTGTCGAGTTGTCAGATTTGACATTGACATTCGAGTGTTCGACTTTCAGCTCTATTGTATTAGCACAGACTTGCATTTTCAGTGATCTGAATTTTTCCGGGCTCGCTGGATAAATACTTAAATTATTCTCTATCTCAAGTTGAGATTCTCAACCGAGCAACTATTTTCAGGCGGCAGAAAGTTTGGATTCAAAAAGGTCAAATCAGACACATCGGTCCAGTCCACAAGGCACAGTGGGCGGATTGTCAACGCGCTGAGGAACATCCTGCACATCGCCGGCACCAGCCGCCGGCACGAGGACCAGTAGCACAAAGCGTAACTTTCAGTCATCCAACACTTAGATAGTTACGAGTAAATTGTGTATATTGTATTTATGGAAATTAAAATGCAGACAACTGAAGTGTCTTTTTCGGCAGTTGCAACACTGTCTTTTTATACTTAAAGTTCTTATGGCATGTCAAACTGTACTTAAAACGGGTACATACAGTAAGGGTCAGCATCTCATACAGTAAGGGTCAGCTCACACAGCGACGATACGCGACGCTGCATATTTTAGAAATGTATTGACAATTTAACTTTATTCACTACACAAAAAGATGTAGGACACGTGTCAAGTGACATCAGCCATACACTGCACATGCGCTGCAGCGCGATGCAACCTGACATTCGAACTCTTACAATGAAATGTAATGAATAAAGTTCAATTTTGAATGATTATCTTAAAAACCGCAGCGCCATGTCGCGTATCGTTTCATTTCGGTGTGAATTGACACTAACCGACCAGGAGGAAAATAAGATTTTATCGAAGTTTTTCTTATAGGAGGAGTTAATCTGAACGTAAACCAAGAATACAGTAGCAACCTATAATGCTACCATTTTGAATGTCTTTATTTACCGTAGAATTAAGAAGTACAATGAGTAATGACACATTTTAGTCAAATTTGATCTTTTAGTTTAGTTTATGCTTTATTGAACTGTATCAGAAAAGAGTATGGCAATTACACACTTATTAAATTCACCTACCTAATTAAATATGTTAAGCTACGTGGCATCGACACAAGAAAATAAAGAGAGAAGCATGAAAAGTCCTCGTTGAAAATAAGAAAATGGAATATTTGCGCGCTACACAAAAGCCCTGTTTGTTTTGTAAGCTCTCCTTAACTCACGGGGATTTTGAATAAAAAGTTAAAGTTTTAGTTAACGGGCTAACAGCACTGGGAACTGGGATCTCGCGCTCACAAGAAAAACTATACTAATTAATAGTCGGATAGGGTTCGGCTTTAATTAGGGAAGGCATGCCGGGGCCATGTTTTGTTTTTATCTCTGCGCAGAATATTGTTCGGTTATAAGGTTCATTATGATACGAGTGCCTGCCTGTACCTACTTTATTACAGTGAAATATTAGTGATTTTCATTGTGACAGCAGTGTTTCATTGGCAAACTTGGTAGTTGGTAGCTAATTTTACCAGATTTTGAAACCATATGGCTAATTTTACTACATTTTGAAACCATATGGCTAATTTTACTACATGTTGAAAACATATGGCTAATTTTACTACATGTTGAAACCGTATGGCTAATTTTACTACATTTTGAAACCATATGACTAATTTTACTACAATATGAAACCATGTGGCTAATTTTACTACATTTTGAATCCATATGGTCAATTTTACTACATTTGAAACCATATGGCTAATTTTAGTATATTTTGAAACCATATAGGTAATATTACTACATTTTAAAATTATATAGTATACGGCTAATTTTACTACATTGTGATTGTCATTGTGACAGCATCTCATTGGCAAACTTGGTAGTTGGTAGCTAATTTTACTACATTTTGAAACCATATGGCTGCTTTTATTACGTTTTGAAACCATATGGCTAATTTACTACATTTTGAAACCATATGACTAATTTTACTACATTTTGAAACCATATGGCTAATTTTACTACATTTTGAAACCATATGGCAAATTTACTACATTTTGAAACCATATGGCTAATTTTACTATATTTTGAAACCATATGGGTAATTTTACTACATTTTAAAACTATACAGTATACGGCTAATTTTACTACATTTTGAAACCATATGGCTAATTTTACTACCGTTCCAAGTTCCGACAATTCCGTTATAAGTTGCCTATAATTATTATAGCTTTGGTCATGATTTTAGTTTGGGTCAGTTCACACCGCGACGATACGCGTCTCGATTTAAGATAGCTATTTAAAATTGCACTCATTCACTACACAAGCACTGTGCAGCGCGGTGGAATCTGACATTTGAACTCTTACAGAGTGTATTGAATAAAGTTCAATTTTGAATAGCTATCTTAAAAATGCAGCGCTTTGTCGCGTACCGTTTCGTTGCGGTGTGAATTTACCCTTACACACAAATTCTATGACGATTATAAAAGGCGTTTAAAAGGCTGTTATCCGTCTTCATTAGTACGACTTTAGTCGTCACACGTAGATGGCATTTTCGATGGAAAATGGAGATTTTAGTGCAGCCTAGGCGTTTCAGTAATTCAAGAAGTTATAGCTTGTTCACGCGTTTTTGAACACTACAAAAAAATAAATGTTTTTGATGTGTAACATCTTTCCTCACGCTTTCTTGCAATTTTCGGGAGTGATTTCGTGAAATGGTAGTGGAAGTGTGTAACAGGAAGTCGCGCAGTTGGCTGTCAGATTCGAATAAAATATTTCCTACCTTTTATAATCATTGAATATTTCAGTATTTAGCTTTTTTAAATTTTGAAGTTGATAATAGTCATTGCATAATGGAAATTTTTCCGTCATTTTTTTTCTTATTAGAAAATCGTACTAAGCATTGTATTTTTTTTAATATTTTTTTATGTATATATTTTTATATTATATAATTATTTTTTTCATAAAATGTTACATACACATCATATTATGCGACTACTAGTACTACTACTACGAGGCTCCCTCGTTTTTTTACTCTTTATGCTTGGTCATAATGATTTTTTATATTTACGCGAATATGTCCCGTGAAAATTGGTCCAGCCGTTCTAGAGATTAGCCGGAAAAAAACAGACAGACAGACAGACGGGACAGACAAAATATTTTTTTTTTATGTTACTACCGTATTTACTTCACAGTTCACATGCATGCATGCATACATTTTCATATGCATTTAGTGAAATACTGTTATTTTAAAATTACAAACAGACACTTTAATTTTATTTATTTGTGATGCATTATACTACTGTCTACTATTTTAAACGGACATACGGACAAACAAAAATAAAAATAAAAGATTTTTTATTGTTAATAGGTACCGTATGATCTACTTATAAAATTTCATATGCATTAAGTGAAAAGCTGTTAATTTAAAATTACAAACAGACACATCGATTTTATTTATTTGTATAGATTTTAAAAAAACTCATACGCAACATTTTAAATACCTACTGTAGGAGCTTGTAATGTAGGAAAATGCTATGAAAAGAATAACGTTGAATAGATGAGCTGATACTGTATTAAAACTGAAATGAGACTGAGTAGGAATTTGAGACTGAACTGAGAAGAGACGAGATAAGACGAGATACAACTACCACGTCATGCGGCATGCCCAAAGTAGAAATAAATACGCGTATTTTACAGAGGAGTTTTTTGCTATTGTTTTTGCCCGTTTCAAACGAATTTGGTACACATACTTACAACAAATGTGAAATGAGTAAATAAAATTAAACTACTTGGAGCCATACATTTTGTGTAATTAATGACTAACACTGTAGACGAAATAAACTGCTGAAAAAGTGAATTTAGTACATAGCTATGTTCAGGAACGGTAATCTAGCTGGATTTGTAGCGCTACACAATTTACAGTGGAGACTTCAAATTAAATACCTTAATTCTTTAGGAGTTTAATGAGGGCAGTTACACACGAGATTTAAAACACTAAAGAGTAACCACACTTGCACTACTACCTACAGAGTGCTGTGTGAGTTTCTCTTTTCGCATTCGTTCGTGAGCGCGTTTGGCGTTTACTAGGAATTTGTATGTGATTTGTACAGCGCCACCTAGTTGTAAACGCGACAACTAGGTCAAATCACATACAAATTCCTAGTAAACGCCAAACGCGCTCACGATCGAATGCGAAAAGAAAAACTCACACTTAGCACTCAGTCCGTTCAGGGTTATTTTAACTCGGAGTTTCCATGAGAGTGAGGCTGGGAGTATATGATCCGGAAGTTTAGAGTGCCGATTTGTCATTTATGACATTCGACATTTGACTCGACACTCAAGCGTTCGGTTTTCAACTCTATTGTATTAACGCAGTGATCTATTTTCAGTACTCTGAATTTTCATCGGCGTTCTCGGCATAAAGGTCCTGTCACAGGTAAAATAACTCTGACCGGACTTGTAATAATGTGTATATATGTAGTAGGTTCCTACCCACCTAACGTACAATCGAACAAGTTACCGCTCGACAGGGTATAAGATGAAAATTCCGTAACAGCGCCGATGAATCGTGCGCACGCACACATACTGACGAGTAAATAGGGACTTCAACCACGTCTGCAGTCGATGCGGTCACTTCCTTTTTGTTTAAATATTTTATGGCGTCCTAGTGCAAAGGAAAATGTTTAGAAAACTGGTCGAGCTGGAACTCTTCCGATATCGTACCTAAGTATTCAATAACAATGTTAACACGATAAGAAACAAACATGTATATAATAAAAAAAACCTTTCTCAAATGTTTTTAAATATTGTGTTGTTAGATTGAACACGTTTGAAAAAATAAACGGCCTATGTTAGTTTAGTAGAGTCTAAACTAACATAGGCCGTTTATTTTTTCAGAGCTTATGAATATGATAAAGAAAGTCCGTATTCAATTGGATTTTTACCATACCCAAAATTCAGAACTCAACGATTCACAATAAATGCCTATAAAATCGGTCAGTGGAACGTTTAGACCAGGCTACCCAAACTTCGTTGGTGTGCCGATGACGCGCGACGATACATAGAATTATCCTACGATTCCAGCCATAAGCTGCCGTACAACAAAGATTAACTGCTTGGGTTTTGGAGCTCAATTTCTCACGAATATCTAGCCATCAGCACTGCAGCATTCAGGGTTATTATACCATCGAAAATAAATTTAGAGAAAGAGATAAGTATATGAGGTTTGATAAAATTAAATTCGGATATTTTGGGTGTATGATCTACTGCATAATATAAACACGTTTAGGCAAAGAATATTGCCATACTCAAAGTAAAAAAATCATCTCATGTATGGGAGAATCTCCGCTCAATACAAACTCGCCCATAAAAGGAAGCTTTTTTTTTCGAGTATGACAATTATTTTTCTGCCTAAACGTCTCTAAATAAGCAGAAGATCATATGCCCGAAATATCCGTAATTGATTTTACCGGACCTTATATACAGGGTATTTTTCCAGTCAGTGTCCGAACTTTCAGGAGTGAATATACTCTTGAATATAAGCAACTTTTACTATGGGATCAACTTTCCTACTTGAAAAAAAAGGTAAGGGTTATGTTAGGGTTAGGTTAAGTTTAGGGGTTAAGCGTCGCCGAAATAAAAACACATTCCCAAGGGCGTCGCAGTAAAAATAAGTTTGAGAAGCACTGGTATTGACTATAGATGTTTAGGCTATGGTATTCTCAATTTGCATTGGAATGCTGTACAGCGCCGGGATGCCGCGCGCCGGCCGGATACTCGGATGCAGTACTCGATGGGATTATCACTAACGACGTCCTATTCATCACTATTCGAAAAGTCGTAACCCGGAGTTTGCAGAGTTTGCAAAGTGTTGCACTGTTGCTTTAGTTGTGTAGTGCAGGGATTCCCAATGTGGGTTCCGTGGAATAGTCTTTAGGGTTCCGCCAAGTTTGGTTTTTAAATAATCCACGGATACAATTTTTATTTGAAATAGCGTAAAATTGTGACGATTCCTATTAAACTTACATACCTATCCACCCATTACCCACTTGAGTTCTCCGAGCCACACAGTGAGGCCGGTCTAAACTACGCCTCGACGTAATTACACTGTGTCATGCACACTAATGTAACGAAACTAGGTAACAAGCTGTCGCAGAGTATGGTTTTCATTATGAATGTAGTGCGTAGCTACACGCGCAATACATAAAAAACTGGCCTCAGCTTTTGTTTGACAAAGCTCTGTCTTCACTTTTTTATTTGGTCTGAGCTTGCTGGTAAGAATGAACTTTTATATGCTAAAATGGCATAACATAAATTTAAAACTCAAAAAAGCTTTTACATTTTAAAACGTGAGTGTACCATGTGCGTCACGGTGCACATGGCTCACAGCAACATCTGTTGAACTTTTGTCGCGTAATCTTTTTCACTTGCGAACTTTCAGCTATAGCTGTATTGCCACATACTACTTAATGGTTACTACGTGAGTATTACTAGCTAATGCCTAAACTTCATTTGCGTTCTAAGGGAAACGGAACCCTTAGATAAATTTGCTTATGTTATACCTTATAACATCAGCTATCTACAAGTGAATGTCACGTGAAAATCAGTCCAGCCATTATTACAAACAGACACCTCAATTTTTTTACGACCTCTTTGGCTCAGTGGTTATAGCGTCGGCGCTTAAGCCGGAGCCGCGGGTTTGAATCTCGCCGAAGGGAGACATTGAAGACAAGAAGGGAGATATATTAACGAATACATAATATTATAGTGCTCCCAGGTACTACCGTAATATCTTAGATTGAGTTGAGGTATCTGTTAGTAAAAAGCTCCTGAAGCTACTGATAGTAGGTAATTACCACAGCTATTATAATTATTATATAACAGGTAACGGTACTTGATAACAGTACTTGGTAACGCATGAGTCATGTTTTTTCTGCACGCATGAAGCCGGCTCCATCGAATTATAAGACGTTATCCAAAATGCCAATTTAATATGTAATGACCTAATATATAGTAATTCACTGAGGTTATTTTTGTGCCAACTAAAGGTTGCGGAGAGATAATCTCCGTTTAAGTTTTATTCATGTGAACCTACAAACAAACTACTTAGTGACTAGGAGCTACTTCCTAGTAAGTAGAAATAAATTTAATTTCACATTACTTATCAGTGAACGATTTAACAATTTAAGATAGTAAATTGGAGATGTTTATACCATAATATTACTACTGCAATCGAGCAAAACATGTTTTAATTTGCCCCGCTCGTCGTCTCGCCCCAGGGCTCTAATCCTTTGCATATTATTTTCCAGGACGTAATTAGATCAAACCTAGCCATAATCGAGCGACCAATTTGCATCGCGCCCCAAGGGAAATTCATGTTGTTAATTATTGTTCCTAAGATTTTCATAAAACTTGTTACCTATTTTTCAAAACTCATGACTAAATTAATCTTGATGTCCAAGAAATTACAAAGGTAGAATATTAAACACTACACTTATTCAAAATTATACAAAGGAAAAGGTATTTTTATTTTTGAAACGAGAATTTTGCCAACATACTTTTTAACTATAATATATTACAAAACAGATCCTATTGAGCATCCAGGACCCCCTTCAGATATTTTAATTTTAAATCATATTTTAATGCATCGTACCTGAATATGCTGATTACCGTCATGACTCATTGAAGAACCTTTTCGCATATTGGCGGCCATATTTAAACGTGCATTTAATCTCCAATGCGGACAACGGATTAATTCCACATAGTCGTCATTAAAATATTTCGCTAATGAACATCAATCTGCCACACATCGGACATTTATGAAACATTTACGGTACGATTTATTCCTCGATGCTTTTTTTTGCCATTGTGTTAGTCATTATTTTTCAAAAGCAAAAAGTTTTCAAGCCAAACTGAGTTTGGCACTTGTGGAGTGGTGCGCTGGAGGAACCAACCGAAGGAGTCTAAAAAATACCTATAACACAGACGGCTCGGTATGCTAAAAGATGCTGCAATACTATACCACGATAGACCTCAGAGTCGGGCTTCCTCGTGCTCGTTCTCGTTTCTGCTGGCAGCACTGCTTCATCGTCATCGTTCGGCTTCACTGAATCACTAGGCACTTGAACTTCGATAGACTTAAGTATTTGCGGTAGAACTTTGAAGACTTGAGTCTAAAATGTCCACATTATGTGAATCGTATAATGAAACAACAACTATCTAATTTCAATAGTTGATGTTTCATAGTACGAATCACTTATTACGGTCATTTTAGACCAGCAGAGGAGATAACCACGAGACCGGCGCGCGGCGACGTCGAGAGTCGACCGCAGGTGCTCCGGTAGCAGCGAGAGAGCGGTAACGGATGGACGCAGCGGGTGTGGATCCAGGGTGCGGAGGTCAAATAGGATGACAACCACAAGCGCTGTCCGCAAAGCGATATTTCTCGCAACTTTGCAACACATCATGTGGAAGTAATCTGTGGTCACACTAGCGCGGCGGTGAATATCGAGCGTACTTATAGGGGCCCGTACATGGTCCGGTCTGCCTTCAGTTCGGCCTGAACGGATGCAAAATCGTGTCGTGTGTATGCTCGAATCCGTTCAGGCCGAACTGACTTCACTTGGGTCGGATGCGATTTTTTCCGTGTATGGGCTCGAATCCGTTCAGGCGTCAGTTCTAACTGAAACGATCGGCCTCTCGTCTGTGGCTGCCTTAAGATAAACCGTGATACAAATTGTGCGTTATGCGTAATTCGCGATCGTGAAATATAATCCGCGTGAATAGACTAGCAAACTATTCATTAATCTGTGAATGTAGGTAGGTACCTACATAATAATGAATAGTTACAACGTATCTAACTACTAGGTAGTACAGTTGTTTGTATATTGCAGCGAATAAAAAGCGATTGCGTAAAATACTATCAACTAGATGTTTCCTGAGACTTCGTAAGCGCAAAGGGGAATCCTGCAGGAACCTTACAGTTTGTCACGATAAACAGTAGCTTATGTCCTTCCTCACGGTCTACTTGTGTATAATGTATTGTGTTTGTGCCAATAATACAAACAAAACAGTTTTAATATTAGAGTTGAAAAAATATAATATAGGTATACGCGTTGACTTGAGAACCTCCTCCGGTTTTTTCGTCGGATAAAAATTAAAAACTAAGTTGCAAACAGCAAAAATTATAACTTAAAGCCATGATTAAATATTTTGAATAGCTAAGTAGTATGCATAAAATAACCATGATAGGTAACCGACATTCTATTAGGTAACTACTTACTTACTTATTTCAATAGGCAAGTATTTAAACCTGCGACAAAGCAATCAAATTTTGGCTGTAAAATAACCGAGTATTGAATACTAAATTACTAAGTTGGCGAAAGAATATAAGGAATAAAAAATTTCAAACCTGGTGACTAAATAATACCAGTTTTTTTCCACTGAATATTCCAAACTGGCAGACAAATATTATTTTAGCGAACAAATAACCGTCTTGGCGACAATTTGAGAGTACACATTTAGATATGTTATTGTTTGTACTGTAGGTTCTTGGTGGAAATTCATGTTTCACAGTAGTGAGTACACATTTAATTTAAGAATAGGCACATATATTTTCCCTGATGTAGGTAATTAAAAAAACATAATAAATAGCAAAACGAGCGCAAACCGGTTCTTCTCGGCGGTTTAGGGTTAAACCGGTGGTAGCTTTTTCTGCTGACTTTCATTTCTGCTAAGTTTCATTTGGAAATAAAAAAAATCATTACAAAAGGAAAGGAAACTCCAAAAGTATCCAAAAATGCAATTTTCCGTAGCCTGCATATTGAATTTTTAGCAGCCATTAATTTATCAACCCAATCGGGTTTTATAGCTGCTTACATCGTATAATAGTCACCAACTCGGAAATTAAGTCGCCAACTTATAAATTTCGGTGCCAATTTGGATTAAATTTCGCCACTTTTTATCTCCCGATTTTTGTATTTTTATAGCACCTGAGTGCTTTCGTCAGTTTAATAATTTAGTCGCCATCATATTAATTCGCTGCCAAATTCAGTAATACAGTATGCTCATGTGCAGTCGCCAACTTATTTTTTGTTCGCAAGATTAATTGAAATGGGATATCCATTTCAATATTGTAGGTATTAAAAAATAAGGCTTCACACTTTTTACTCTTTGTGTACGGAACCCTAAAATCGGCTCGTGAGGGACTCGAACCCCCGGCCACCTCTATTCTTTATCTGGACGCTCTAACCGCCGAGCTAACGAGCCTCTATCGATTTTAACCAAAAAATCGAAGATTTGCGGCAGAACGACGGACGTGTTTTCCATAATAATACTGTTGTGTATATGGAGATAAATCGCTCTTTATGCCGTACATATATTATACAATTCTTTATAAAGTTTTTGAATCAACGGTATTTTAAGTAATCAACAATTTTCTAATTCCTTTTTTTCTTTTTCCATGATTTCAATGGATTTTTGTGATTTTGTAGTATTGCTATTCGATTTTTCAGGTGTATTTACATTTCTCTAGCTTTTTCCTGCGGCTTCGCCCGCGTAAATACAGTATCCCACGGGAACATAACCTACCTACCTACCTATATTATATATATTTATATAATATAGGTACAGAGATGCGACACAGAGTAGCCTATGTGATTCCCCGTGGTCTACTCTATGTCTGTGCCAAATTTCATGATGATCGGTTGAGTAGTTTTTACGTGAAAGCATACCAAACAAACAAATTTCACATTCACATTTTACATTTATATTATAATATTTGTAAGGAACCATTACAATACTTCTAATAATAACTGCAGCTTCTACTAACTAGCAAGTAAGTTTTTTTTTCTGTTTCAAATCATGCAATCTGCAGTCTTGGCGACTATGAGAAGACTGCAGATGTGTGGAGTGGAGGCAAAGGATGGTTCCCCATCGGGTACCTCTCTATGAAGATTATCTGGGATCTTATTCCAGTGCGTCTAACTCCAGGATATTTCGTCTTGTCAGGCGATTTTTAGTATCTCAGTACAGGAGCATTTGGACCAGCTGGTTTGGATGGTTTTTTAGCCGAACTTTGTACTTAGTGCTGAACATCTTTATTTCTTCTTTGCCTGTCTGCACACCCAAGAATTCATGAACTTCTGTGTTTTTAATGAGCCAAGGGGCGTTACACATCTGTTTTAATATGCAATTCATGCAGAATGCCGTTTGAGGCACATGCAGAACCCCACATAGACCGTAAGTCCAGATTGGCTTTAAAATTGATTTGTAAATAAGCAACTTGTTGTCAATAGCGAGTTTTCAGTTGCTTCCAATCAGCCATTGGAGTTCTCTTGAGCGGATGTCTAGCTCATTCCTTTTGGCCTTAATGTGCTTTTTCTAAGCTAGTCGGCTATCCAGGTGCATTCCCAGGTACTTTAGATACACTATCTCTTTGAGGGAACTCTCTGTGGCCTAGTTTTAGTGGTGGGCATTTTTCTCGACACAAGGTAAACGTAACTTTTTTTCCTTTATTTCTGAGCCACGAGTCAGCTAGCAAGCAAGTAGACATGCGAAACAGACTGCAGCATCTTCATGATAATTAATCAGACTAAGTAATTTTGTTTTTAATAAAATCTCTTGTAACGTATAATGTACTTACATTAGAATACTTATACCCTTTACTTACGGAAATAAATTTCTTTCCATAGGTACATTTTTTTACTAGTGATGCCGGAGGGTTCTTTTCTTGCCTATACCAGGGCCTATATATATTTGACATAAGGCATCGCAAGCGACATATCACTTAGCGATGACTTATGTCATTGTATGCGTATACAGGCCTCCATCAAGCTTATACGATTCTTTTGAACAAATAATGGATCAAGTGCTGACGAAAGTATGTGTCTCTAATAAGAAGATTATTGTATGTGGTGATTTTAATATTAATTTATTAGACTCTAACTCCACCACTGTTAGATTCACATCTTTGTTCAAATCGTATAATCTAATTAATTTATTTTACGAACCAACAAGAATATGTGAAACAACAGCTACTTGTATAGATAATATTTTCACAAATGTCACTACTTTTAGGAAAGAAATAATTAATGTACTTAACTCTGATCACTGTGGACAGCTAGCATCATTTGATCTTAAATGTGATAATAATCCGATAGAAAATATTGAGTTTATTCCTGTTAACACAAAATGTATTGAGAAATTTAGAAGTAAATTACTTTCAAGTTTTCAATGTTTGAATGAGTCAATTAATCCAAATGAAACTTTTAATAATTTATTTAAATTAGTAAAAAACCAATTTGACTCTGTATTTACTTCTAAATCGGTCAGATTTAATAATAAAAGAAATAATTTTAGTAACTGGGCAACTGCAGGTATTATTGTTAGTAGACAAAGATTGTATGACTTGTATAACGAGAAGTCAATGAACAGGAGTGAAGCTTTTAAACTATATGTCAAGAAATACTCGAAGATTTTCAAGAAGGTATGTCAAGCAGCGAAGGTTCTTCACATCAAAGAAAAAATTAAGAACTCTAAAAAATAATTGCAGATGAGACTGGAAGAGTCGCCAGTCGCAACTCTAAATTTGAACTTTATATTAATGATAAAAAAGTTAGTTCTGACATTGAAGTTGCGACAGTATTTGAGAAGTTTTTTGCAGACATTCCGATCTCAACTACAAAAAACTTAAATTCATCACCTACAGTTGCCGAAAAATTACTTAGAGATAATGTGAGGGAATGTGATGTAAATTTTATTTTCAAAGAAATAGACTCTAGAGACATTATCAAGGCATTTAAATTACTTAATATTAAAAGTACAACTGATCTCTGGGGTATGTCCACAAAAGTTATAAACCCAGTAATTAACATCATTGCCCCTCACCTAGCATTAGTTTTTAATAATTGTATTACAAGTGGCGTGTTCCCTGACTTGATGAAGCACAGCAAGGTGATGCCTCTCTTTAAAGCTGGGAATAAAGCAGACCCAGCTAACTATAGACCAATATCCATATTACCGACTTTAAGTAAAATTTTTGAGAAAATTATTCTAAATCAATTAATTTTTCACTTCAACTCGAATAATTTGTTACATAGTAATCAGTTTGGTTTTACTAAAGGTCGGTCCACAACAGATGCAGGCATAAGTTTTCTGTGCAGTATATTTGGAGCTTGGGAGAGGTCACAGGATGCACTTGGTATATTCTGTGATTTATCCAAAGCATTTGACTGTGTGGAGCATGATACGCTGTTCAGGAAATTATACCATTATGGTGTAAGGGGCACGGCTCTAAAGTTTCTAAGCTCTTATCTAATAAATAGAACACAGACTGTAGAAGTTAATTCCAAAAGGTCTAATGGTACTAAAATTAAATTAGGAGTACCACAGGGGTCTATTTTGGGCCCTTTTCTATTTTTCATCTATATAAATGATCTACCTTATCTAGTTAATGATAAGCATGAGATAGTACTTTTTGCTGATGATACTTCACTAATTTTTAATGTGAAGCGACGACAATCTAACAATGACGAGGTAAATAGTGCTCTCTCAAAAATAGTACATTGGTTTAATGCTAATAATTTACTCTTGAATTCTAATAAAACAAAATGTTTAAAGTTCAGCTTGCCAAATGTTACGCAGGCACAAACCAATATACTATTAAATAATGAGAAAATGAAATTAGTAGACACCACTGTTTTTCTAGGTATAACATTAGATAGTAAGTTACAGTGGGGACCACATATTGCTAAATTGGCAGATAAGCTGAGTTCTGCAGCATGCGCTGTTAAAAAAATTAGAGAAATTACCGACATAGAGACCGCGCGATTAGTTTACTTTAGCTATTTTCATAGCATAATGTCGTACGGCATCCTCTTGTGGGGAAACGCTGCGGACATTAATACAATATTTGTGCTGCAGAAACGTGCTATACGTTCTATTTATAAGATGTCGACTTTTGAATCTCTAAGGGAAAAGTTTAAAGAAATAAAAGTTCTGACCGTCGCATCTCAATACATTTTGGAAAATGTGTTATACGTAAGAAAGAATCTAAACAACTTCAAAAAGAAATGTGATAATCATTGTGTAATCACTAGAAATAAGAACAAGTTAGATATGCCAGTGTTCCGACTAAGCAAAGTTAGTAAATCCTTTAAAGGCCAATGTATACGCTTATACAATATAATCCCAGAAAAGGTTCAAAACCTTCCCATTAATAAGTTTAAAAAAGTAGTTAAAGAACGTTTGTGTGCCAAAGCGTATTATAAAATTAATGACTTCATTCAAGACGGCACACCTTGGGAATAAGGTGGCTCCTTATCTTATGTTATTATTTGTTACATAGACATAAGCAAACATTGTAATAATTTTGATTTTAAAAGAATAATTTTCCATCTTTTTGGTAAAAGATGGTCCCAGACGAGTTTCTTGCCGGCTCTTCTCGCTGGGTTAGTTCCCGAACCGGTGGTAGGCATCACGTAGTAACGACGTTCAAAAAGAGTATTTAAAAATACCAATTTTGAATAAAAATTTTTTGATTTGATTTGATTTGATATCCCATACTATTATTATTATTAGATATTTTTTATTTTATTTATACATTTATTTTATTTCAAAGTTCGCCGTCGAAATTATCGAATGCATCTTGACTAAAGGCCCAGGCGTTCGTCACTCGCTCAAGGACACGCGTTATTTGCCTACCGCATGGCGTATCTCTTACGATACAATCGACAAAGGGCCGCCGCACGCCTGACAGAGCACTCGCACCGTACGTTTCCGCGCTTACGCGTCGAAATGCCATATTAATTGTTGTGTAGTGGATGGCTGCTGTGTAGTAGTTTAACAACTGAATGTAGTAGTTTTTGACCTCTTTAGTAGGCATTTAGTTCTTAGTAGTTTTTTTTTGTGGGAAATAGCCTCTAGCCAGAAAACTTTGAAAGAGCGTTCAAAATTTGCAATATATACTTAAAGTATATATTGCAAATTTTAAAATTGTAATACCTACTCATTTGATTTTCCTCAGCTTTTATCCCTATTATTATATACCTAATTATTATGTATATAAGGAAGTCGAAGCGTGCATACAAGGCGGCTTCTCTTATGTATATTATATTAGGTCATTACATATGAAATTGGCGTTTTGTTAAGGAGTTACATAAAGTCGATTTTTTTAAGCATAATATATTTATTGAATCAAAGTGTATTATGCCATTGCTATTTATGCACTTTTTCCATCTCATAAGTAGTTCACAGATTCCTTTACTAAAAAAACCATTCCGACAGGAATCAATAAAATCTTCTAGGGCGCTTTGGACTGCCCCATCGGAGTTGAATTTTTTCCCCTGCAAGAAGTTATCCAAATTTCGAAAAAAATGGTAATCTGTTGGAGCAAGGTCCGGGAAGTACAGTGGATGTCTTAGACATTCCATTTGAAACTCCTCTAATTTGGTAGCAGTATGTTGTGCAATGTGTGGTCTAGCGTTGTCCTGAAGCAGCAGAGCGAATGACCAACCTCAGTTGTTTAGCAGCTAGCTTTTCCATCATGATTTGCAGTTGCTGGCAATTGACATCTGCCATAATCGTCTGGCAGATGTTAAGGTATTTTAATATAGCTTTAAGATTTAAGATAGCTGTAGTGAACGACACGGCACTAGTCCACCAAACGCTCACAAGTAACTTTTTTTGAGTCAATTTTCGCTTGGGACAGGCTTTGGCTGGTTCGCCAGCCATTGCGATGAGCGTTTCCGATTATCGTACACGATCCACTTTTCATCACAGGTAATGATTCGATTCAAAATCCCTTCATTTTGTGCCAGTTGAGTAATGTAACGCAGCAGTCGACGCGCGTTTGTCGGTTTGCTGCACTCAATTCATGAGGTACCCACCTTTCAAGCTTTTTCAGCTTTCCAATTTGCTGCAAGTGGATTAGAACAGTTTTATCACTAACAACTATATTATCACTAACAACGCAGCCTTCAGCTAACTCGAACGAGGCTTGCGATGGATCCGCTTCCACAATAGCCTTTAATTCTTCAATATCAACTTTGGTGCGCTAACACTATGTGACGAACCAATACCGTATTTTAAAAATTAATATATATTATGTAATAGATTTAAAGTAATATACAAAGCGATGCGTACAAACAAGCCAGCTTGGCTTGTATGCACGCCTCGCCAAATAATTGTAATAGCTCCTATTACAATTATTTACGCGATTTAGGATATTTTCAACTATAAAATTTAATAATAATCGAGAATTCAACGAAGGATAAAAATGTATAAATCATTTTATAACATATTGCGACTATGTGCGCCGTGAGATAAACAGCTTGAAGCGATAATAACAATGTATAATTAGTATCGTATATATACTATTCTATGTATATAAGCGTTGTATTTTTTTTTTGTACCTTTATAATTACGATTATGTGCCGTCGTGAGATCGCGAACTTACAAGGGGGTCACGGAAGATCAGGCGCCACGGCTTGCTGCGGTCGAAGCCTGAGTGGCATCCCTTTAAACACATGGTGTGGGCATTGCATAGCCTTAATCAGCTGTGTTTTTAAAACTGTCTCTTTTCGTATTCTTTGAATGTTATATTGCGTTAGTGTATAATTTACTTGTTTTTTGTTAAAATTTGGCTGTGTCATGTCCCTTATGTGTTTAATAAAGATATTTTTATTTTCTTACGTAGTAACTATTTATTAATTTGTGCCTATACCAACCGCAAGAAGCGTACATTTATCCAAAAAAAGTGACCAAATATGTGTCGAGATTCGAGAATATAAACTATCTGTGTTCAAAATCGTCCTTACTGAAACTCGAACCCACGTACCAGCTGTTGGAAGTTGGAACTTTTTTGGGGCAATCGGCTTTAGTGTCTAGAAAACCAGAAACTTATTATAGTCTGTTCGAGATAAATTTGTAGTGAAAATGACAAAATTGGCCAATTCTTATGAAACTATGGTTAACTATGTGAACACTGCTTAATCAATTGCAAGAAATGTGTTTTCGTAATTTACTGAATCCCCATATTAGGTAAGTATAAATTCAATTAATACATTGAAGGCCGTAGGAGGTTGCCTGTATTCTTCAATTTGTCGCTATCCATTAATTTATGTGATAGTGAAACTAATTTTGCATGCAGTGCCCACAAATTCATTGCGCGTCTTCAGTTGTTTGTCTCGTATTAGTTACTCTTGGGACAATTTAAAATAAACCCAACATAAACAAATATAGGATTATATTCAGAGAAACATTCGAAATCCAACATAGCGGACACTGAGGCATGACCAGCGCCCGCGCAAGCAGAGTACAATCCTCCACGAAGCACCGCGACACGCAGGTGTATCAATTTACATATAATCCCATTTGCCCGGTATATCGGCAAGTAAACTAAGCCACTATGCCATCTATTTACGTCAACAACTCACACCTTGTTAATAAAAAATAGCGAAAACGACATTAAGTTAGAAAAATTAAACGTTACTCGGCGAATCCTCGAAAAAAAAACAATAAATAGATCTAAGAGTTGGGTATAACTTATATCGATCGGCTACGTCTTAAAACGTCTAAGGCATCTTTTACGAAAACTTACTGTATTTTTCTTAATTTATTACATCATATATATATACATAATTTTGACATATTTATTTAATAACGTAACATTTCTGGCAGGTCAAGTAAAAAACTAAACAGTAACATGTGTCTGAGCGCGTCGCGTTACGACCCCGCGCCACGGCGACGTAACGCGACGTCGTGGTATTCGACGCTACGGCACGTTATATCGCGTTTCCTGAGACGCCACGCTACGTCGCGAGATGGCGCGACAGCAGCAGACGTCGCGTCACGCGATAACGCGTCACGCATACGCCACGCCGATGTAGTCCAAGAGACCATACCGCTAATTTCTTCCTCGTTCCACTACATTTGGTAATTCGACAATAAAAACATTACTTCAAAATACATAATGCAAATTTTAATACAATTAGTTGCTACAGCAAAATATTTTTATTACACATGATTAATTATCACCTAGCTAGCGCTATGTACACGCTCCATCTATCACAATGTAAGTAAATGTTAAAATTAATGACACTACAAGAGTATGATAATTTTGCAATAACAGTTTTTATTAAAATAATACTAAAACAGTAGTACGTTTTCTTCTACTTTATGAACAAAACATTTTTTCACAGCATTCGTTTATTTGTTTTTAAAAATGAGGTGATAAAAACCAAATTATTATTTTAAACAATTTATATTATTAATAATGCGTTCCTGGTGTATTCTTTCATATAATCGATTGTATTTTATGTTGAACCCTATTTTAAAAAACCTTCGATACACAAAGGATAAGGAATTCAGATAAACAAAATAAGAGTTATTACTTATTATTCAACAATAATAATCATCAAGAAATTGTTTAACGTAATTTTTTACATTCATTACACAGCAACATAATATAATATTATCATTTAATATATAATTCCATTGAATTTTATTAGCGACAAAAGTATAATATGACGGTATTTTATATTTTGTACTGTATTTTAGTAAGCCACAACTAAACCGAGCCGTCTACCTCGAACCTCAGATAAAATATTATTAAATCTATCTAACATATTACTTTTAAAATTATTCCTAATAAAAACACTTTCCTTGTGGTTTTACATGGAATAGGTACGTATTTTACTTCTATGCGTACCTTCGAGCAGCTTTATTTTTCACTTTTTTTTTAAGATAATAACTAGCATAGCTTTTGTTAATTCATTATTATTTTATCCTGATATTTCTGCACAAAAGTGTACAAAAATACCCAGAAATGATTTGTATTTTCAAATATTATTATGATTCCTCAAGGAAAGTGTATAAAGAATAATCTGTACTTTAAAAGTATTATTTGTTACATAAAAATATTACAAAATCATAAAAGTATAAAATACTTTAACAAACTCCTCGACTGAAATTATAACGAGCATCATGACACATTTTAAATGCGAATTTAAATAGACGGGTATTAGTTCATTCTTTTTTACATTTGCAACTGAAAATGAGATTATTATTACATGTTTTCTTTGAAAATAACTCTCATATTCTATGATTAATTTAATAACTTTAATAAGTAACTTTGAGCCAAATCTTGGTTATCTTTTATCAGCTTACTGATAAAAACTTCACATCTTTTTATCATTCAATGTTTAAGTAAAATAATATCGAACGTCTTATTATATTGCATAAACTTTACTACCAATTGTATAAGTAATATATAACTCTACAGAAAGTCAGTAAAAATTATGTTTCATGCTTTGCTATTTACACAGACAAAAATATCATCAAAACCTTTTTATTTACTATAGTAGTTTTCGAATAGAATATGAGGGTTGTGTATCATATCGTGTTTGTTATTTTTGCCGAATTACCAAAATTTAAAAGAATATTGACCTAGCCCTGTTAGTTTCCTCCGTTCACAAACTCATGTGTATACATAAGGCGAGATCTTGATTCGACACTGAAATACCATTAAACACAAAAAACTGTAGACTCAACGCGTACCGTTAAAATCAACCTTTCGCATCCCTATAAACCATTCAGTGAAAAAAATAATAAATAACAAGAATGACTTTAAAATCTATAACTGCTAGCAGAACTGTTATTGCGTGGCCATGTAGACAATCCGGGCGAATATTGTCCAAAGTTAAGGAATATTTTATCTGGACTAAATTCACAAATACATAATATTTCAGTAGTGTTACCAACACTGTATTCGAGTTAAAACCTTTCGAAACCACTATCTGGAATAAGCGAGCAGATATCAATTTTCTCTTCATTTACTTGTGAACACATTTACCCGAAATTGTGTTATGCTATATTGAATCTACACACAAACAGCGTATTAAAGAAAGTCAAATATTGGTGTTAGCAATGTACATATGTGTATATAAGGCTATTTACTTACTCCCCTTACTAATAAAAATATTTATACCACTGTATATACAATGTTTTGTCCTTGTCTTATACGTCGGAAAAGTCGCTTGACAGACAAGGACAAAACAATGTATAGCTACGATATACACTATACCCCTTACTAATAAAAATATTTACACAATGGATAACTTAAACAACGTTGCTATCTTTTTCTATCATGTGACATTTCCAATGTATCAGACAAAGACAGCAACGTTGTTTAAGTTATCCGTTGTGTAAATATTTATATCAGTAAGGGGTTGAGTATAAATATTTTTATTAGTAAGGGGGTTAGAGTGTAGACCAGTAGAGTATGTTTTTAGCCATATTCAGGTACCATCGACATAACTCTTGTAAGTGCACCGCTCAAGATATAAGCCTGGCCCAGACAAAATAGTAGTTTGAAATACAAACTACCATTGACAGGAGGTAGGATTATAATAACTCGACCGGTTAAAAATGCCTATTAAAATATTCTCTATACTTTTACAAAAAACCTGTTTCTGAGACTTGAGACAAAGTAACAAGACAAAAACGCTAACGAAGTTGAAAAATGACAAAATGTATGGGATTGACACATCACGTGGTTACTCCCATATGCGTTTCTAACTTCGTAATCGTTTCGCTACTGTACTTAGCCTAAGCCTGGATCGTTGGCTAGTCCTGTGGTCTCAAAACATACTTCACTGTGTGTGTGCCCGCTCAGTTGTATATCTTGATGGCCTTCTCGAGGTAATTGACTCGGGAGCGCTTAGGCGTCTTGTTAATGTGCTCCAGGCCCAGCCACGGCCGGCCCGTCGCGTCTGGAAGAGATAGGTCTTTAATAAGTTATAGCACGAGCTCCGATCCTATTGACTACACAAACCAAAATACAGTACAACTTCATTCAAACTAAAGAATTTTATTTCTTTAATTAGGTTAGTAGCTAACACTTTCATTGTCTTACTAACATTATGTCTATCGGGAAACTTAATTTTTCATACGTCGTCTGTCACTGACATAGAAACTAGACATTAGGAAAGTAGTTACACAGTATTCCTAACCAAAAAGATATATATTAATGTTTGTTTTTTTAAATAAAAGCGCGCAAACAGCAAAACCGCAGGAAATTCTAGTACAATATAATACTCACTTGCATTACTACTGGGTCTAAAATCGAAGGCGTTAATGATCGCTCCTTCACTGATGTAATTGATTCTGCTGTTCGTTACGATCGCGAAGTTATACTGAAAAATAAGATAAAACATATAAAAATTGTATACTAAAATATACAAAACTAATTTCCGCTTATGAAGCTATATACATACACCACGTCAAGAAAGATTGTAGAGTCCGTAGATTTTCGATCTGTTAATACTACATTCAAATTTGCACAAAATAATTTTGATGCTTCAACATGAACGTCCCGTGACGACATGTAGGTTTTTATTTATTTGTTAATTTATAAATATTTTTGTCTCCTTCTTCCTAATAACTTACAGTTATTAAAACATCAGCTACCTACCTTCTCCCACTCCTTGTCCGGTATGTCGAGCTTCTTCTGCAGGCGGTCCTTGAGCGCGGCGAAGGGCTCGTGGTGCTTGACGCGCGCGTAGAACGGAATGCCGAACGTCGCGTACGCCTGCTTCTGGAAGTGGGCGCACGGCACCAGCACCTCGTCCTCCTGGAATGTCACACGTTACATTAAATGTATGTCTTAAACTAAACAATAATAATATGATCGCGTTTCAATACAATTTAAAATCAGTATTATTACTGATTTACGATTTGACGTCATCGGTAGTCGCCATACTCTCAGATTAATAAATATAGCATCTATGCTATACCCGGCTATAAGTAAACGAAGAAACATATTATATCGTTTCTTATTCCAGATGCAACACTTATTATTAGTATTTATTGGGAAAAAAAGACCAAAACATCACCAAGTCATGACAACCATCGAAAAAAGCGTAAAGACATGGTTTTTCTTGCTCTATCACTGTTATGGGTTTTCGCCATTGATGTTTTGTAAGACAGATAGCTGCTTACAGCTTCGATTTTAGTGCTCCTTTCATTACATTCTTCCAAGGCCATACTGTTGTCTATCTCGAAGATTTGACATTAACGACTTGAAAATGTCATTAATGTCATATCTTGGAAGAAAAAATGGTTGCCTGGAAGAAATTGAATAGGCCGCCATTGTGTTACCTGTCTATATAGTTTGATGATCTCTTTTGTGTTTTATTTTTACGTTTTGTGCACAATAAGGAATATTTCATGCATTCAATTTATTGACCCACAACATGGCAAGACTTTTATATTCCTGGTAAGGCTATACAACCTGCGATATAATTACCTGTAGCTGCACCTCATCCCTGGGTATCTCCTCTATCCGGTAGAGCCGGGGCGGGGAGATAGTGACCTGGTCCAGCGTCAGCTCGGGGTCTGGGCCCGGCAGCACCTTGTGACACGACACCTCCACGATCCGTAACCTGAAAGCAATCATCTCTTTCGTCATCATGCCATCTCCTTCCCTCAAGCGACAGGCACTGAAGAAAGAGTTCGAAATACAATTCAGGTCCAATACTGCAAATAGCACATTTATTACAGACATAATATGATGTAGACATTGCTAGTGTTGCACTAGCACAGTCTGATTGGTAACAACCTACTTTTTCCATAGGTATTATTTATTATGATTGCCTAAGGACATTCAGATGCACATGTTCTGAAAATAAATTTTGCGATTTTATGTCCATAATAGTTTAAAAAGTAGGAATACATAATAAATTATAATTCTATTACATGTAATTTTATATAGTATAGAATAGAAAGAATAGAATGAAGTCCGAGTTCCGTTTTGTTTGCTTAAATCTTATAAACGATATCAATAGATACGAGTTATTCAAGAGAAAGGTTTACATGTATAATGAGTGTCTACATTGCACCCTAGTAAATTATAAATTGCTTTCAAGTAAAGCTCACCTTCCTGATCCTTCCGGTGACATTTCTACAACTTTAGCTGCTTCTTCTAGGATATCTGCCACTTTACCGCCTTTGTTTGGATATAAAATTAATTCTTTATCTTCCTTATAATTAGGACCAACCTGTAAACAAGAAAAATTTACTTCAATTCTAGGCTCTGCTCTATCGAGCAAATGATATGTACTCTGTTAAGATCCATTGTAATGTAAGCAAAAAGTTTAAATTCGACTAAGTTAATGTGTCATTGTATTTCTTTCTTGCGCGGTAAATAAGAGACGTCTTAATTGGTAGTATTATAGTGTAGTATACGGATGATGCCTAGTGTGGAATGACACATTTTACAAATTAAGTTTTAAAATTTTCGTAAAGAGAAACATAATCGAAAAGAAAAAGGTATTTAGGTTGACGCGATTAGAAATTGTAAGCAAAAAAAATATTGCCCATATCTTTCTCACAAAACGATTTGTTACGTCACAAGCTGCTACCGCCATACATTTTTTAATGACAAATGTATGGCGGGAGCAACTCGTGACGTCACAGGCTGATATATCGCTTTCTTATTGTAAATTTAAATTGTTTATATTTACATCTTCGTCATTTTCTAAGATATACAAAAATAGGTTCTAGATTGTTTATTAACATATTGTCTATAATCGACATAGCTGGGCATTAACTCGTTAATCCGTTAATCGTTAATTAACGAAGTTAACATTTTGTTTAACGGATTAACTTTAAGTTAACTTTTAAAAATGTTAACGGACACGTTAACTTCCGTTAATATGCAGAAGTCCGTTAATCGTTAATCCAATGCCTAATAGTTACCGCACGGCACCGACAAGTGCCGGGCGGCGCGTGGCAGCGAGTGAAACAAAAACAAAACTAGATATATTTTGCCGGCGCGTGCGAGCGAGAAAGAAAACTGCGAAGAGATTTGTTTCGTTTGATCATTTCATTACTTAGCGCCGGTGCTTAGAGTGACGAGTGTTTTGTTTATTTGTTTGTTGTTATTATAAATTACTGTCAGTGATCATTTGCGTGTTGATAATTGATGAATGAATTAGAACCTAAACCAACAGGTTTTATAAGTTCACTAACGCAACGATATAAAGATGCAATTTTACACATATTAACGGATTAACGTTAACTTGCGATAATTCTTCCGAAATGTAACGCTTTAACGTTTAACGAAGCTAACTTCTTTTGTAGCGGATTAACGAAGTTAACTATTTGATTAACGGTGCCCGGCTATGATAATCGAATACACGAAAAAAAAATGATTAGGCAACATGCCTATTTGTCTTTTTGTTTACAAAAATATTAATTTGGATCAGAACAAAAAATAAATAGTGCTTTTGCATAAAACTTTTGATTATAATTATAAAACAAAACTTACCCATAAACATTTAAATTGTTTCTTGTTATCTAATTCGTTAACTTTAATAGATAAAATCTGGTAGAACAATTTCTTAGGGCACTTTGGTTTACAGTACAATAACAAGTCCTTAAGAATACCATCAAATGAGTATTTCAAAGGCAGACCGGGTGTGTCTTTGTAGCTGAAAAGTATAATAGCATAATATAATAGAATCACAAAAGTTGTATGTCATAAATTCATGATGAATATATACAACATGTGTGTATTTACCAAACCATTAACAACACAATAACGGATCAACTGATTTAAATCGAATTTAGCACTCAAATAATTTACAGCCCGGATTAATTAGCACATGAGATAACACGAATTTATGGGCAATTTCAACTTTACACGAATTCACAGGCAAAAGAAAATTGTATCTTTATTTGTAAATATTACAGAAATTTCCAGGCGTAACTTACTGTAAACATTACATATACTGTGTTCCGATTTCATGTAATCTAACGTGATAAATTTGACGTGATAAAGTCTTTTAAACACCGGCTGCACGCACAAAAAATTGTCACGTTCCGACTGATTGTCACGTTCCGCCTGAGCCGAGGGTGCGAGCGCGAAACAAACGATAGAGAAGCACGATCGGCCTAAGCGTTCGGCTTGTGATGACGTTACACATAAAATAATCGTCCGTAAACCGACTTACGCCCGAAAATTAATAATCAATCCTAATCTCATTTTAGCTATCTGAGATCAAGATTTCAATATAATTCAACGATTCCAGGATTGGCTTCACGTCAATTTTTGTTTGAGAATCTAAGTTAACAGACAACAATTTTTTTCGTATACATTTTGATTACATTAAATCGGAACGGAGTATAGTGCGTTTAACTTTATACATACTTTTGACACTTGAAGAACTGTATTAAATACGGGTCCACGTTCAGCCGCTGTCCCACCGCCCGCGCCATTTGGTCGTAACGCATTTGTAGGGACAGTTCCATTGTAAATCTGTTGAATGATAAAAGAAATACAGTAAGTGCTACACAATAAACTGCTATATTTTTCCTTGAAACCTAATGAAGGCAATTTTTTAAATATTTAAAAAATATATTTTCGTCTATTCTATGTTAGACAACATGATAATAAACGATCTAGAACCTATTCTCGTATATTTTAAAAAATAACGAAGATACAAACAATTATATTTACAACATGAAAGTAAGCGATATATCGGCCTGTGACGTCACGAGTTGCACCCATATATTATATATATGGCCATACATTTGTCATTACAAAATGTATGGCGGTTGCAACTTGTGACGTAAGAAATCGTTTTGCTAGAAAGCAATATTTTTCATTTGTTTATAATCTTTAATCGCGTCAATCTAAATACCTATTTCATTATGACATTTTTTAAGACATTTCTTAGATTTATGTACTTATTAATTCAACAATTTTAAAATTTAATTTATATAAATGTGATATTCCACACTGGGCAACATCCCTATTATGTTACAAGGTAAACTGTTTAATGTTTCAAAATCTTTATTTATAAAAGGAGATGTCCCAAACTCCCCACAGACTGACTGACGTATAGACAGCCGTATCCGCTAATAATAGGAACGTAAAAGTAGACAGTAGTTTTAATTTACAATGTAGACGCGCACGAAGCGCAGATTTTGAAAAATTCCACTCTTAAAGGGGTGAAATAGGGGTTGAAAATTTGTATGGAAAATCTTTAAATCTGCACCGATTTCGATAAAAATTGGACTCATACTCTTATATAAATTTTAGTTAATACGTGTTTCAGGGTTTGTTAGAATTCCCCCTCTGTGTAAAATAAGGGTTGAAAGTTTGTATGATCTTTTTTTTAAATCTGTCCCGGTTTAAATTAAATTTAATATCCGAAAAAATAAATAGAAGTTATTGAGTACGTATTTTATAGTTTTTTTTATTCGTCCTCTAAAGGGGTGAAATGGTTATCCAAAGTTTGTACACTGAAATAATAGGTCTTTACCTATGAAATTGCCGTTCTGCAGTACTGGCCATTTAGAATCAAACTAATTTTTGTTTGGCTAAGAATTCTAATTTCAAATTAATTTTATTTTAAAACATGGAATTCTTTTTCCAAAAGTAGTCATTTGTTTATTGATTATTGTTACATTTTTATCGCATTTCAATCTTTTTCGTCATCATGGATACGTTAAAAATTCGAGTAATTATGGAATATGAGTACTGTCGTGGCAGCAACGCGGCACAAGCGGCACGCAACATCAACGACGTTTACGGAGCTAACACTACAAACCAACGCACCACCTGTTGTTGGTTTGCTCGCTTCCGTTCTGGAAATTTCGACCTGAAAAATGAACCTCGCGGTCGTCCGAAGACTATGGTCAGCAATGACGAATTAAAGGCGATTGTGGAAGCTGATGATACACAATCTACGGCTGAATTAGCAGCAGCTTTCGACGTTAGCGTCAAAACAATACTGGTCCATTTGCGTCAAATTGGCAAGGTAAAAAAGCTTGACAAATGGGTGCCCCTCGAACTCAATGATCGCCAGCGCGAAGTACGCGTCGAGACGTGCCTTGCACTGCTCAACAGGCACACAAATGAAGGAATTTTGAACCGCATTGTTACCTGCGATGAAAAATGGATTCTGCTTGATAACCGCAAGCGCTCAGCATCTTCCTTCTGGTTGGATCCTAAACAATTCCCTATGGAACAATGCCCTAAACGAAAACATACCCCTAGAAAAGTGATGGTCACTGTTTGGTGGTCTAGCGCCGGTGTGATTCATCACTGCTTCTTACCAAACGGGGTGAGCATTACTGCTGCAGATGTGTACTGTGAAGAACTGAACACAATGATGGAGAAGCTGGCACATCTCCAACCAGCATTGGTCAATCGCTCGTCTCCGCTGCTCCTGCACGACAACGCGCGACCTCATACTGCACAGCAGACGGTCTCCAAGTTGCAAGAACTGGGGTTGGAAGCTCTCCGTCATCCGCCCTACTCACCAGACCTTGCGCCTAGAGACTACTACTTTTTCCAGAATTTGGATAACTTCTTGGCGGGAAAAAAGTTCAATATCCGATAGGCAGTACAAAATGCCTTTGAAGAATTTGTTGCCTCCCGTCCATCTGATTTCTTTAAGAATGGCATCAATAAACTGCCACTGCGTTGGCAAAGATGCATTGATTGCATGGGTGATTACTTCGATTAATACAAATAAAAAATACATTAAAAAAATTCGTTTAAATTTTTTCATACAAAACGGCAATTTCACAGGTCAAAGACCTAATATCAACAGTAGGGTCCGATTACGTTAAATTTTGTTACGCAGTTATGACGCAGAAATCAGTTAAAAATGGCTTTTCTAAATACATATCCCACGGGGGTGCAATGGGGATCCACGTGGACGAAGTCACGCGAAAAACCTAGTATTATAATAAGTGTCAGATAGCTTTTTCGGTAGTTTATCACGTTCTTACTTTATATCGAGCGTCGAAGCAATAAACACAATACATGCGAATAAGCTTACTTTAATTGGTTAATGTGAACATTCTTTCTCTTCATTGGTCAATTTTGACTATAGCACGCGTGATTCACTGCCCTCTTAACGTGAGTAGACTATAGAATGCTATCAATAATAATGTTTGTTTTCTCACCCGGGATCGTTGGGCACCGTCTTGTCGATGAACTGGACCTCGACCTTGTAGAATATGTACTTGAAGTAGTCCTGGCACGTGGGCAGCTCCAGGTCCTCGTGCCGCGTGTCCGCGCGCTCGAATACGATGATGTCGCCGTCCATCAGCTCGTCCAATACCTGGCCGCGTGCACACGACTCAACCCGAGCGAGCGCCGGCCGACCCGAGGGCCGCGCCGTCTCGCTCGCAATTCACACGCTTCCTCGCTTACACTGTCCGACTGCGCTTTCTCTCTCATACACACACACAAACGTATTCCGCCTGGTACATCAATAGCGCAATCATTGCGGCCGTCAGGTGAGCCGCGTTGTCTCACTTACATATGCATAACGTCCTGACTTCTCTCGCTCGCACACCAACTGCATGACCAATGACCACACCCTTAGACATTGCCCAAAAATCGTGCGTACTATGCGCGTAGCAGAGAAATTCACCGCGATTTACACGCGTAACATCTGAACGCAATGTGTGGCTGCCTAGTGCATAGACTCGCGCGTATATATCGTGAGTTTGTTTTGTGTTTTGCGGCAAATTCAACCTTTTTGGATAAGCTCTTACTCACACACAACCACATTAATTTTATATTATTTCACAATTTTTAATCATACAATTTACACATTTGAATAGCATACCTTTTGCGTCAGTACATGGATGCATAAAAATATGTATAAAGAGCCTTAGTAAATTACTTAAGTAATTATTTAAATATAGAAAAGATAACTGAATAGAGACAAAACATTAAACCTATTCTTAACATTTTTGTATATTTACATACACATGAGATAACAAATTTTATCTGAATGATACCTTTTCAAGTGGATCATTGTAGTTGTTGATTTTCTCGACAAAGTCTGGTTTTATTTCTTCGTACAAGACGAGTGGCGTGTCCGGGGGAAAACCTAAAACAAGTTATAGGTATTATTAGGTACTAAACAAAAATCTGAATATGCAGTAAGATATTTAAAACATAAAAGTTCTCAGTAATAAATTCTTTGACTATTTAGCTATTCAGTTGTGTAATTATTCATTATTCTGGATTGATACGATAAAAAGCTTAAGCTTTTAAGTAAAGGTTAGTTTAAGGTAGCTTTACAGCTACATTTTTATTGTTACGCTAAAATATATCCCTCCTAATGTTTGTTAACATGGTTGCTAGTATGGAACAAATTTTTAAGACGCACTTATATCAAAACGAGAAATAAGTTGTCAAAAATATGTTCATAATAAATAAAGAACTATTTATTTTAATGTATTATAAATTAATAATTTCACTAAAAAGTATAGCCTTACCTGCGCGCTTATTTAAAATAGGTATGAGATCGGCTGGTTTGCTAGCAATGGGCAAGTAGTGGTGTCCACAGTAGTGTATACGCTTCTGCTTAGGATCGTAATACTTGAAGAAGAGAACCACATCATTCTCCTTATCGAACGGTGGCAGGGAACTAAAACCAGAATCCGGAGGTAGCATTTCCAGGAAAATGTTCCAAGGGTTTGTGTTCTCAGATATGTCCGCTATGGTCCTGCTCTGATCGTTAACAATATCCAGGCATGTGGGTCTACAGGTCTGCAAATATAATATTTATGAAGTTAAGCTTGAGTTAAAATAAACCTCTATAAAGGGTATAGCTTTTCTAGAATGGTTTATGTCTACAAATGCTCCTTCCAATTAAAAGACATACCTTCTGTTTATTGTAATATTGTAAGGCACTGTAATTTAACATAAAATATTATGATTGAATTGCAAACATAAGCTAATATTATAGTTAGTTATGATACTGGTCACACTTGTGGCGCGCTAATTGCTCAAATAACTACTGTTCGACTCAAAAAACTGGCCTACTTATTCCACTAACCGGCAAAAAATATACTTTGAAATGGTCAGTTTTGTAAAGTGTTTTCTCTAACGCACAAAGCATCACAATTGACTATATAGCAACAAAATATATCATTTTGGCAGTGTCTGACAGAGACAATGCTCTATGAAGTCGATACTAAATTAATATCTCCTTTAAAGGTTGATGTAAAATCTTTTTGGCCAGTACTGGAACTAAAAATAAATGGTTTAAGCCTTACCGAATTAGACCGAGCGCTGAACGGCCAAGGTCGTATCTGGTTCAGCGGGTAGTTGAAGTTCTCAGCGAGCATATCCATCAACTCCTCTACAGTGGCGACCTTGCGTACGCGCAGCACGCGGTAGTGCGCGCGCTCCGGATCGTACAGGTCGTTGCCTTGGTGGCCGTCGAAGGCTTCCTCTAGTACCACGTTAACATTCATGTATAAATGGGCCTCGTTGCGCTCTTTGCGACGAATCTTAAAAAAAGCATAAGTTTGGTTAAATATTGTAGTAATTTTTTTTTAAGAAAATGTACGCACCGAAGACGTTATACTACGTACTTCGATGTCAGTTACGACTTTCCAAGGAAAATTTAGTAACAGTTACTTCAACATGTTGCTTTTTGG
This sequence comes from Phengaris arion, assembly GCA_963565745.1. NCBI lineage: Eukaryota > Metazoa > Arthropoda > Insecta > Lepidoptera > Lycaenidae > Phengaris > Phengaris arion. The sequence goes on along the minus strand of OY751443.1, from coordinate 13,638,585 downwards.
CTGTTGATGAGCATCGTAAAAATTTACTGTTATGTTTTTTTCAAATGCGGCATAATAATACTTCTAAAAACCTTTAAAAGTCAAATAATAATAAGATATCTCTGCATGTATTTATATTGTTATATAAATTAGTAAAAGATTTTTTACGATAGACATAATTTATAACTCTTTAAAAGAAGCATTGTATACTTTCGACATTTTAACATTATCAATAATAACATTAACTTACAGTTTCTATTCTCTTCTCCTCAGCCAGGCGTTCGCTGAGCTCTGTTGGTATGTCCGCTTGAGTTACTTCTTGCAATACTGTTTTAAGCTGTGAATCTCTGTAAAAATAAGATTACTTAAAGGATACTGAAAATTACCACACTTTAAAATTGAGAAAAGAAAAAAGAATAACAACAAAATCAGAATGCAGTCAAATTAATGAATATTCTTACTAAATATATTTTATGGTTACATAGTTAAAATGTCAGAATAAGCCATTGCGAATATCTTCATCATATTAAAAAAAGTCTAATAGTCTTCAATAAGTATTGTCCAACCCCCTAATAACAATATTTTTACAATGGATAAGCTATTCAATGTTGCTTTTTTTGGCTTTCAAGTGACTTTCCAACGTATAGACAAAGACAGCAACATTGAATAGCTAATGAGCTGTGTAAATATTTTTATTAGTAAGAAGGTTGATTTATAACCAACCAACCAACATGTATCTACTAATCACATAATAAATGATGTCAATTACCAAAAGATTTGTAGAAATTAACCCACCTTATATAAACCAACATGTACGCATTGGTGCAGTGTCGCACGGTCAACGCCATATCCTCGTCGTGGCCGCCGTAGTTGTACTCGATGGCCTCCTGCTTCGTGCACCGAGACACCACGTCGTCGTCAAACTTGCACCACTGCAATGATATAAATAAAATTAAAAAAGTTGTTGAGGTGGTGGTAATTTTTATAGCGGCTATACATGTTGGTCCGAGTGATGGCCAGCACCAGCATGTAGACAGCCAATTTACCTAGCCTTGTCATCGCTAGGTGTCGCTCGCCTGTGGGGCGAAGGGAAGCCCAGCGCCAACATGTGTGGAGCTTATTTGCCGCAACTTGTCTTCGCTCGCCGTCACTCGTGATCACTTGCCTCACTTCGAACTTCGTCGGAAACGTGTCGGTTTTTTGTGCACAAATCAAAGCATCAATCTGTGCTCGGCCTATGTGTGGGCAGCTAGACAAAATACACGTCCACATTAGTCGCTTGCATTGGCATTCAAGGAGCTTGTCCAACGTGGACATTGTGGACATAAGCACTTGCCTTTTCGTTTTAGGCGACGCTCGCATTGGCCTACACTGGGCCAACATGTAACCGACTTTATATAAGTAACTTGCTTGGAGAGTAACAGATTACCGACGAATGATAATGACGCGGCAATATAACTTATTGGAAAATTGTTTTTAGTTCTTTACTGATTTAAAACAATGACGTATTCTTACCTTCCCATCCCCTCTGGGATTGATGAAGACAACATAGTGTCCTCCGTGGTTATCACCGGAATGTACCAGCACTGCATGCAGAGTATAGTCAGCCGGTGTCTCAGGCTTCTCTTGTAGATACGCATCCAAGTTGATGTGCTCATAGAACTCAAACCTTTAAATAAACATTAATAACAATAAATGTTTATAATCATATTTTGTGGATTAAAAAATGAAATTATAGTATGTATTTTTTTTTTTATCAACATTATTTGGAAGCACTTTATAGTGTACAATTCTATTGGTCATTCTAAAGTAGTTAAAGTACGGAGCTATATGTCCTTATGTCCTGTGTTCAATGCTACTCAATGTTGCATCACATTTAGTTAGATAATGAACACCTACCGGTCATTGAACTTGACGGAGCTATCAGTGATGGGGTCGTATTGGAACCGCATGAGGTGCAGATGCAGTATGGGCGGGAAGGTCGCGAATATCACGCCTTTCTCAGCCTCTTGTAGTCCGTGCTCGCCCGCGTCGTACTTGTTCTCGCCATCTAAAGTCTCTGTACTTATGTAGTCCTTGAAAGATTCATCAACTGGAAAGAAAAGGTATGTAAAGAAAGCTATAATATATTATAAGGTAAGATCTATATAGTATATATAAATAATATCACAACCATTAAAGTTATTATTATTGAATTGTTGAAATATTCAAATAATGTTTATACACAAAATAATTATTACTATTCATAGCACGTTATTTCATAACTTTCGCGATAAAAATCACGAGTACACACAATGAAGTATCAATTAAAAATCTTATCATACACACGTAAATAATAAACTTGACTTACTGTTTTTCTTTCCCTTTATGTTGAGTTGTATATCATAGAAGGTCTCCACACGTGTACTCGAGACGTTGACGTTCTTGCATTTAATGTAAGACGTCATTTTGCCTTCGAACAACCTGGGCACAGTCCCTTCTACACATGTTCCCTTCATCTTACTTTCTAGTTTGTCTAAAAGAACCTAAAATTCATAACAAATCATTATTAAAGTAAACATACTTTTTTAGCAAAATTTGTTTTGAAATAGTTTGTCAAACTCTAAATTTGATTACGGTTTACAGGTCCAAGTCATAACCATAATCAATTTTCGAGTTCTCATATTTATGAAATAAAACAAACAACACTGCTGTTTAAGTGTTCATGATGGATGAATAGATTTTTTATTTTAATTTAAGAATCGTAATATTCATAAACATTTACCCTCAAAAACTCTTGGACGTCATGTTGCATAAAAGAGTCTAGTGTTTCCCAACCAAAACTCTTTGTTAATTTCTTTGTGCCTACTGGCTTATCAGAGAACTGTAATTCATAGAATACTCTCTGAAGTGCTAATGCCACAGACCTACAAATTAAAAAAATATATACAAAACTGCTCCTATTTATTACCATGTAGAAAAAACAGAATTAAAGACAACAGAGACATGACTTGCAATGCGACAGCATGTGCTGACACTGTTGTCATTGCAAATTGAACAGAAATCATGACATGATGGGCATGGCCCCCAATATATTTTTGACTCACTTGGCACTATCATCAGACTCTGTAGGCATCTTGTATACAGCCTTTCTCAGTTGATTTGTGAAATATAATGTCTGTAATAGAGAGTTCATGTAACATGTGGCTCCCTGGTTCTTTAATCCTGAAAAGAAATATATGATTGGTATACATCTGATTGGTATATATCATCTATGTTTACCTTGCTAAATATGAAGAAATACCTAATGTATGTAACTTACCAACATAACCAGTATGCTTCTTTGAGTCCCACGACACACCATGAGGAGCTTCAGCAGTGACATGGACCTCCAGAGTGATTGCGTCGTCCTTTACATACCCCTTCTCCGGGTCTAACACATCATTCCATGACATGAAGTGGGAAAAACCCCAATCATTCTCTTTGCTAAAATAATAATGAAAAAATAACTAATTTTCACACAAAAGATCCCAAAGATAAGTATTATTTATTAGCAGATAATATATGTTACTAGCTTTTTCGCAAGGCTCCACCTGCATAATAAATATAGTATCGGTTATCCCACGGGAATACTGTACTTTTTCGGGATAAATAGTAGTCTGTGTTTTAATCCAAAGCCTAAACTATTACCATACCAAATTTCATTGAAATCCGTTCAGTAGTTTTTGCTTGAAAGAGTAACAAACAAACATCCATCCATCCGTCCATCCGTCCATCCATCCATCCATCCTCACAAACATTTACATTTATAATAGTAATAGGATTGTTATGTACACTTTAGGTCAACGATTACGACTATATACAATGCTAGGAAGATAAATGTAGTCAGTGAGTCAATATATCATACTCGATGGCAAAGGAATAAGAGGTTGGTCCATTAGATGGGAAGACGAGATAAAACTTCCTGCTGGACCTTACTGGACAAGAGTAGCAAAGGACAGAAATCACTAGAAAGTGCTGCCTTTTTCAAAAGACACACCAAATTAAGAGAATATATTTAAAAATCAACTCTTATTAACTACTGCAGTAAAAAGTTCGGTTCAGTAAAAAGAACAAAAGGCTTTATAATAATAATAATATGTTAATTCCACTAAATCAAAATACCAGTCACAAAATGATGAAAACCACATAAACGTAAATGCCCAAATTTTCTTTTTATTTATGAACATTTCAACTTACCTATAAAACAAATGTTGAATCTTTCTAAAAAAGTGTTCAGAATCAGGCTTATGGGTAAGGAGCCTTAGTTCGGCCATGGCATAGCATGACCAACTCGAAGATTCACTTTCCCCATTGCACTGAAGGAAGAAACCCAGAGACTTTTGCTGTTGGCGGTCGGGCGAGGCCCCTTGCCGAGGCATTACCATTATCTTCCATGGTAAATTGCGTACATAACATGGTGGTGAAAGTACAGAGTCCTTCAGATTTCTGAAGTTGTGAACCACAAATCGGAAGGTTGCCTCTGATCTTGCTTCATCATCCTCCATCTCAGCATCCAGGCCGGCCAAAGCAAGCTGTAAATACAAAATTAAAATTTTACTCGCAATAAGATACAGTCTACGGAAATGCCCTTTTATTGGCTAAGATTAACTATTGTTGATCTTCTGTCTTAGTTTTAAATAATACAGGTTAATTTAAAAAAACATTATTTTAAAATAAGTCAATGTAATATTTAAAATAAAAAATAAATATGGATGCTTTCACACCAAGTCAATCTGGTCCCTTGGTAAGTTCTCGAAAAACTTGTGTTAAGGGTACCAGAAAATTAAAATTTTATTAATACTTTTTATATTTTACTTATATAATTAAGATTTTTATTATTCTTATACACATCCATGGCCCAGGAACCACAGAGGTTGTCAATTTAATTAAATTATAGCAACAGATTATTCTATTTGTAGCACATTAGTAAACTTAATTAATATTAAGTACATAATAATTAGTAAAACAGAATTGAGATACCTGCAGAAAAAAATGTTATCTTATATTAAAGTAATACTAATTACCGGCATGTCAGAAGATGTCTCTTGATTTTTCATAACATCATTCATGACCACACCTCCGTTGGGCCCCTTTGTGTAGTCCTCAACCCATATCTTTTCTGCAGGTGTGTCTACAGTTTCCACTAAAATTCCAAATTGTTATATTATACTTAAAAGTTACATAAGTTATGAATATTATTTGTAATTTCCAAATAGTGTGGAACATAATACATTATATTATACTTGACCATTTCACCTTCCTATAAAAAACATAAATTACAAGGAAAGATTTTCATGGGATTTTCTAAACTTTGAAACAAATGTCAAAACCACACACAAGTTCATTCACTTACACATATTATCATTTGTTTAGAATCTCCTAATGCTAAGTCATTACTAACTACAAAAGTGTTTCTTTGCAATAAACACAACTTTATTATCTAAGCGAAATTATGATAAAAATAATACCTGTTAATCTACCCATTGATCACAGTAATTTAGACATCTGGACATAGAGATGTCATTAAAATGTAATGACAGTAAATGAAAGAAGGTTAAGATTATTATCAATTATATTTGTGCTATTTATTTTTTTAACAACTTCCAAAAAAGGAGGTGGTTATGCATTCGGCTGTATATATACATATTTTTTTTTGGTATTTCATTCCAAAGGAGATTTATTTGGTAACAACTGTTTCATCGCCTTCTGGATGTTGGATAACTAAGTCAAATGGTTTGTTGCTTTATTTCTTTATGTCAAGAGACATAGAAATGTAAATAAGCAATGTAAATAAGCTTTGATAAACTTATCAGACGGTAAAACTGGAGCTCAAAGTGCAGTCGATAATAATTTAGTAAATTGTGTCTATTTAAGTTATTATAGTAAATGATGGTGAAATGTTTGTGAATTTATGCCTCCTACCTCCTTTATGTAATTTATCCTTTTATAAATTCCAACAAGAAGATTATATCAATGAATATACATGTATGTCTAGCTTATCAAGCACAATAGGCAAGTAAAATAATGTCCTCAAGTACAAAACTTAATATTATGAGATCAATAATAATTTATATTGGAGGCATTGTTTTGAACTTTGATGGTATTTCACCAACAAACAAAATAAGAAAATGTCTTTATTTAGACTGGAGGTCAAGATTCACCAATAATAATTCATATAAGTTTTAAGTTTGAAATTCGTTTGGGTTCTTTTGCCTCTTAGTTAGAAAAAAAAATGTTATGACAGATTGACAACAGTTAATATGTGACAAAATTGTATATATCAAACGGAGAGTAGTGTGTGTTAATAATCTTAGGTACTGTGTGTTGTTGTTATTTTATGTATTTCAAAGCATTTTTTTTTAATCGTTTTCTGCACACCTTCCTCCACTTAAACTTTTACAATTCTCATAAAACTGTACAGAAAATTTTTCACATATTAATATAATTATGATAGGTAACATAACTTATGAATGATTGAGTAGATACCTACAATAAAAGACTTGCTTATATTATGCACTATATTTACTTTTTATATCATTGCTTGTATAGATTGCAATGTAAGAGTAATTTGAAGATGGTTGTAAAAAAATATTGAGAATTCTGTTAGTTTTTTCTAAAATTTGCAATGAATTTTGAAACAAAGCATTCTAAAATTAGAATTCTGCACAACTTGCAATTTGATAACAAAGAAAGCTGCTGATATCTAGATAATATTTGTGGCAAAATGGAACAAAGAAAAATAAATGTAGGTGGCAAATCAATATTTGCAAATGATTGTTGAGGTTATATTAATAGGAAATATTAATGAAGTATTAAAAATATACGCCTTGTCATGAGCCAATGACACAATTCGTATTTTGTAGCATCATCATTTGGACTCAAGGTGGGGCATCGCCCTAGTGGTGGTGAGGGTTATAGCGAAAGACTGACCTTCTTGCGTCTCCATTTCCTCGACTTGGTTCACATTAGGGTCATGTTGCTGCCTGTCAGGGGCAGGCGTGTGATTCATGTTAGCCGGGCGCGCCACCGGAGACTGTTGTCCACGACTCTTCGATATTTCCTAAATAAATAAGTCATCTTAGCTCTTGCACTCAGCGTTTTTTCAATTTGACATTTGAACGTTGCACATCACCTACCTTTACTACCGAGGGATTACTCCCTTTTGACTTTCTAAATATACGCTGTACGAATTTCAAAGGACTCTTTACTTCAACACCAGTATCATGTGAACATTGGCTCTTATTTTTCTTTGACGACAAGGTGTTAATTTTCAAAGAGTGTTTACTAGCGGCACGGCCGATGTCTGCAAATTTCAACACAAGGGCCCGATAGCAGTATACGCTAATAGCACATTCCTAGTCTTATAATCATCGCTAGACTACTTTAACAACCGTGTTTGGCGGCGAAGTACAAAAATTCACTATCGTATCCGACTTAGAAAATTATTTTCACGAAAATAAACAAAATGGTGGATTGGATCTAATTTAATTTCTGGCTTCGGATGTGTGGCCCGGTTTGATCGACGAATGCACCATTTTATCAATCTCTCACATTCACTGTCGTAGTGATGTCCTATAATATTTTTTATCTACAATTTTACGAACTATTCGATTCACCTGCCGAGTTCATATTTTCATTTCTAAAAATTTTCAATAAAGTACTTATGGTGAAATATTATTGTAATTTGAATATAATGTGATATAAAACGGTGGTTGATTTATTTTATTTGTTTAAAATACATTTGGCTCTGTGAATATCACTAGCCCATTTTTGACGAATTATTGTAACACTAAATAGGATACCGTAACTTTTACCCTTTTTACTATTCGTTTATTTTTTATTTATTTTATTTATATATATATATATATATATATATATATATATATATATATATATATATATATATATATATATATATATATATGTTATTGCTTAGATTTTGTATGTTTTTAGTTAAATTCTCTTTGCGTATCAGTGGGATTTGGGAGTTGTATGTTTGAGATTTTTAAACCGTGGGCAATCAATCCTTTTATTGATAACTCCATCATCTGTTGACCGATTTTCAAAATTCTTTTTTGATGTAAATGGTAAGTATACTTCGAAATTGGTTGCGTTTTCACAAAAGTGACCTGATGATGGGATCCATGAGGAATCAAGGGAACTCTTCAAAATTTATATGAATACATATAGTGATTTTAACTTTTTCTGAAGTAACCCAAGCGTATCCTACCAAAAAATAAGATTTTGCACCAAGGTATACCCTGGATTCTAAAGTACTGAACAGAAATCCTGACTCCTTATAAATACATATTTGGGGATTTCGGCGTTGCATAAAGAACTGCGCTTGCTTGTGCTTACAAGCAATTATGTCAATAAAGTAATCATCATCATTACCACCATCATCACACCATAAATCATGACTTAATCGAGGGAACTCCTCGAAATTTATATGGTCATATATAGTGATTTTGACTTTTTCAGAAGTAACCCAAGCATATTCGTTGGTCTTCAAAATTTTAATTATTGATTTTGAAGACCAAGTTATACCCTGGACCCAAAAGCACTGAACAGAACTCCTCAGTCTTTAAAGATACGTGTTTGGAAATTTCGACAATATTTAAAGAACTGCAAGCATATGTCATTATGTAACTTACAGTAATCATCGTCATTATCTTATAAACAATACCTAATGGAAGCTTGGCGCGTATTCAATTATACATTCGATCGTTTATTTTAAACGTTATCAAAATGTATTAATAATAATTTGACAAATATCACTAAAAAGGGAAAAATTATTATATATTATTTTTAAACAAAAATTAAACCGTCTTTCAAAGTAAAAATGCACAAAAAAAGTATGGAATAAAACTTATTTTCTAAATAATTCCCTATTAACTAATCCCTATATTAACTATTTCTCTACTCAATCTTCAAAATTTTGAAGTCGGTACCAGACAACTGGAACGTGTGTTCTATTTTAAATATTGTTTTATCTGGATGTTGTTCGGGCTGGTACCAACTGCAAAATTATGAAGATTGAGTAGAGAAGTAGTAAAATTTCAGCAAAATTTAAAAGGGGAGTTATTTTAAAAATATGTTTTATTTCATACTCTTTTGTGCATTTTTACTTTCGAAGTCGGTTTAATTTTTTGTTTTACATTAATACACTGGTACATAAGCTGCATCATAGTGCAAGATAACTTTCAATGAAATATAATTCGTGAAAGTGCAAACTATTTTGATTTATTTCAATGATAATGCTAAGACTGGTACTTAATCTGATAAAAAAATCAATTCATGTGTGTATAGGTCAATTTTTCTCACTAAAAGAATCAAATTACTCCTTTTGTAGCGTTTTGAAATGAAAATGTGAATAGAACAAAAACGGCTTTATTACGAAAATTTTACAATACTAAGAAGAGGAAAAGTTTTTTTGTTTTTAAATAGGTGTATTACCTCCTCTTGCCTGATCAGTGTTTTTAAAAGATCTTGGGGAGTATTGTCCCATTCTTGTGACAATGCAACTCTGAGCTCCGCAACCGTTTTGGGACCGAAGCTCTTTTTAGGTTGTAACAAAACTTTTTAACACGTGTTCTATCGGATTGAGGTACGGGCTACGTGCTGGCCAATCCATGAAACGAATCTCAACCTGAGTAAAGCATCGCTTAACTTGTTTCGCTGCGTGCGGACGAGCATTATCCTGCATCAGAATGAAGTTTTCGCCTATAAATCCGCTAAAAGGTACCACATGAGGGTCCATATCTCCGTTATATAGCGATGTGATGTTAAACCACGGTTACCATGTGTGTCTGCGTCAATAAACATAAGTTCAGTTCGAGCATCCATCGATATGCTGCCCCAAACCATACAAGACCCGCCTCCAAATGGAACCATCTCCTCAATGCAATTTTGAGCATATCGCTCTCCTCGTCTACGGTAGACTAGTCTGCGACCATCAGCAGCGTACAAACAAGTCCTACACTCATCAGTGAATAATACGGAAGACATTGCTCTTCAGTCCAAGTTAAGTGTTCACGAGCAAATCTTGTGTGATATCACGTTTTGATAGCCTTCTTCTTATGGTTCATGCACTAACTGCTACATCACGTGCCTGGTGGAGCTCATTTTTAATGCATAAAGACGTTAAAAACCAATTTCGCAAGGAAGTTGTCACAATAAGACGTTGTCACCCGAGTTCTGCCGGTTCCACGTCTTCTTTTGAATGAACCTGTCTCCATAAACCTTCTGTAGACTCGGGAAACCGTAGACCGGTTTATATTTAAATCTGCAGCAATTTTTCGTTGGTCTAGGCCTTGCTGCACTATAGCAACAATTTGTGCGGCTTTTTCGGACGATACGTCCATATTTGTGAGAAAAAAACGTGTTTAAAATGAAAACAGACTAGCAATTAAACAATTAGTAACAACAATTCAACATGTAACAAAACAAAAAAATAACCATCAATCACAACACTAACGTAACAACGAGTTAATATTTAGTAAATTGACAAGATTTCTTCTATAGAATATTTTCTTTCTTTTGTGACAGTACCATACTTAAATTTGATTTTGTTTTTGTGTTTATAAACCAGCCTTTATTTTTCAATACCAATAAATGTAAAAAGTTTTCATATTTCGTAATAAAATTTGATTGAATATGTTCTTACACTATGATGCAGTTTATGTGCCCGCCAGTGGATATTAATATGTAAAAATAGCGGCCCCGATTTACTGAGATAACTTTTTTACGATGACAAAACAATATTTCTTATGTTTCCTATCCTAGATTTCTAAATCTTTGAATTTTTGTAAATGTAAAATAAAATGGCCCACACCATGTCTCAGTAGTAATACTTATCATCTATGATAATGGGCAAAACATTTTGCGTTCAGGCATGTAGGATCGAAGTAGATTTCACGTCAATTTTCCGTTAGAAGTTTTGCCGGGGAGTTCAATGGGTGATGTTGTGGAACTTGTAAAACTTCATAAATTTGTGTTATTTCGGTTCTTAATGTGTAATATTGGTAGAATATTAACCATTAAATATTCGTTATCGTGCACAAGTGTGGGCAAGTGGTACAACTTATAAAAACGTGCTATTTTGTGTTTCGCGCTAAATCTCCCAAGGAACTTTTAGTAAAGCTTCTACCACTTTACTGAATCAACTGACATGACATGTCAAGTTGTCACCCAAATAGGGATGTTGCCTAGTGTATTCCACACTTATATAAAATATTTTTTTTAATTGTTTATTAGTAGTGTGGGCGCTATATTATATACAGATACATAAATCTAAAAGAAATAGGTATTTATTGACGAAATAGGCATGTTGCCTAAACTTTTTTTATTTCGTCTATTCGATGCTAGACAACATGTAAATAAATAATCTAGAACCCATTTTTGTATATCTTAGAAAATAACGAAGATACAAACAATTTAAATTTACAATAAGAAAGAGAGCGATATATCGACCTGTGACGTCACAAGTTGCATCCGCCACACATTTGTCATTACAAAATGTATGGCAGAGCTACTTGTGACGTGTGTATTAGCTTTTCACTGCACCAGCGTTGAATTAATGCTCTGATGGAGATGATGATGGAGCACTCTGACGTTGGCAATTCCTATTACATGGGAGGCTATGCCAAAAAAAGAACAAGAAGATAAGTCACCCAAATTTGGCATTTTGTGAATTGTGATTAGCCAAAATATTTTTGTAAACCTAAATAATTAATTTGTAATTATTTTTTGGACTTCGTAAATAAACATTGCATAAGTTAAAATGTTTCCGACGAATCATAAAACCATATTTGTGCTAGATCACACTCCATACTTTGGAATATCTTCCGACAATCCAATAGATTTTGATGTATCAAAGAGTAGGGGACCAGGTTATGTGCCTCTTCCACCGGTGTGTAAATCTCTATGGACATGTAGCGTTGAAGCCGCTGTGGAATATTGTCGGATAGTCTGGGACTTATTTCCGGAAGGAAAATTGGTATGTACCATATTTTATCAAAGTATTTTCTATCAAAAACAGGTTTTTCGTTTATCATAATAAGTTGCATTTAGAATTTTAATCTGTTTCTCAGGTCCGATTCGTAGTCAGTGATTCTAATGCACATCTTCTTAACACTTGGGCTACAACACAACAGAATTTAACACATGTAAGTAAAAAAAGTTACATTTATATTATGGATTGCAGTGATAAAAATAGGTAATGTGGTTTTGATTTTTTCAACAGATATTAAATGGACTGTGTCTAGTTGGTCCAGTACGACGAGGAGCAGGTGGAGATGTGGTCGGGTTGGTTGCTGCCATTGAGTCCCTTGCTGAACCCTCTCCCGTGCAAGCTTCCAGACCACCATCAGAAAGACTCTTCCAGAATTGGTAAGCTTATCATGTATTAAGAAAATGCTTTATACCTATAATCCTTAATAATATAGTGTAAAGTCTGCGTCTAGCGTCACTCAATGGACTGAGCATTTTTCGACATAATAAAGAATGTTCATTATATTATTGAAAGGGACATAAAAATATTATTTTACTATTATTTAATAATATTATGCATTGACTTTACAGTAAGGTCTGACTGAGAATGCTTTTGCGTCTCGACCAAGACCGAGACTAAATACGATTCTCAGCCATGACCGAGACCGCAAATTATGCTATTAGTAGGACTACTAGGAAGAAAAATGTGCTAAAATATATTATATTAACTAAAACTAATTGATAATCAGAAATATCTGCACACTAAAGTTTCTAAAATTAACTATGCAAAATTTGTCATTAAATTATGTGATTCACATTTCAGTGGCCGTATCATATGTATAACAAGTGCCAGAGATGATGTCTCAATAAGGAGTTTAGCTGAAATAGCACTGAATACAATAGTCCAACAAAATAAAAAAGCCTCAACACCCCAGCCGGCCACTACCACTGATAGTGGAAATAATACACAGTAAGAATAATCCACAAAGTTTTTTTGTAGGGTTTTCCAATATAGAAAACCATAATCACGTGTGTGTTTCTAGCATTTTAAACTATATTCTGGTTGGACCTTTAACTTCCATTCAAAAAATTTATGTATTCTCAAAAAAATTTCAGATCTCTTATGATACATTACTGTCATCTAGTAATTATAAATGTAACACCAGAGAAAGCGGACACAAGGGTCAACAATCAGACTATAACAGAGGTAAGTTGCTTTTAAAAAAAAAGAAGTACTTGCACAGTGCCACAGCTAAAAGTTTTATTTTTACTAAAGTTCTTTTTAACAAATAATTAAAAATTAATATTAAAATAACTTTTACTAGTCTCTCTTAATATGTATAATCTCTCCTAATAGTATGCCTTATACTTAGTTCTGTTACTGCTTTAAATTGAATTAAACAGCTCTCATGAATGATTTTTTAAATAACTTGTATTCTTAGTTAGGATCAGCTGAAACCGAAATGCGACGTCACAGCGATTCAAAATTTAACTATATTCACTACACAAGAAGACACACGTTTTATTGCAAGAGCGGCGCAGTGCTACGCATCCCGGCGCAGCTCGAAAATCAAACTCTAACAATGAAACATGTTTCTTCTTGTGTAGTGAATAAAGTTCAATTTTGAATCGCTATCTTAAAAATGCAGCGTCGCGTCATTTATCGATGTGAGCTGACGATAACATGAAGATGACGTAATAGATGAAAATTTGATAAACTGACATATTATTACATTTTCAGATGGGTGGTGGTCTTATGGGCGTGGAAGTGATTGTGTGCAGAGCTAGCAACCTAGCTAATCTCCTGGGTCGGCTAGTGCTTCCACACTACAGGCTAGCTATAACAACTGTTACTGGTATTCCAATGAAGGTATATATATATTTTACCAACTATGGTGAAGCCCAAAGGAAGGGTAATGATTTTGGCAGTCTATGTATTTTTGTTCCATCGTAGCTAACTACTAATCCAATTTTCGTGAATGAGGTAGGTTCGTAATAATGGCCCGGATAACATAGGCTACATAAGTACATAATTTGCGTAGTTGGGTTATAGTTTTCTAACTTTTGATTTTAAAGCAAAATCTGAATTACAATTTACACAATAATACATAGACGTATATATTATAGACAAGGCATGTTGAGGCTAAAAGTGTCTCCAGTTAAATACTACAAATGTCAAAATGGCCCCAACATTTTGACATTTGAAGTATGGTGAAAACAAGGTGAAATGAAAACAACTAGACACTTTGATTTTCAGCTCTGTTGTATTAGCGCAGAGTTCTATTTTCCGTGCTCTGAAATTTCACCGGCGTTCCGGATTTCGGAACATATAATGCCAGCCAAATTTATATATATATATATATATATATATATATATATATATATACACTACGAGGGCGGGTCAATAAGTCCGTGACTTTTGGAATAAAACACAGATTTTTTGATAAATAAATCATTTTATTTTTCAACGTAGTCCCCCTTGAGCTCTATACACTTTGTCCAACGCTTCTCCAATTTTTTTATCCCTTCCAAAAAATATGATTTGTCGAGGTCCTCAAAATAGGCCTTTGTTTGCGAGATGACTTCATTCAAAGAGTCAAATCTTTTTCCACCGAGCCATTTTTTCAGGTTTGGGAACAAGAAGTAGTCACTCGGAGCCAAATCTTGAGAATAGGGTGGATGTGGGAGCAATTCATAGCCCAATTCATGGATTTTTGCCATGGCAACTGTACATGTGTGCACCCTTGCATTGTCTTAGTGAAAAAGAACTTTTTTCTTGGCCAAATGAGGTCAGTTTTTTTTCAAATCCTCATTGAAGCGGTCCAATAAGTTGGCATAATATTCCCCATTAATTGTTCTTCCCTTTTGAAGATAGTCAATGTGGATTATCCCACGTGCATCCCAAAAAACAGTCGCCATAACTTTATTGGCTGACAAACCCACCTTGGCCTTCTTTGGCGCCGATTCACCCTTAGAAACACACTGTTTTGACTGTTGTTTGGTCTCTGGTGTATTGTGATGGATCCATGTTTCGTCCACGGTTAAAAAACTCCTCCATATTGTGATTAAACAACGCCAAACCTTCCTGTGAAGTTGTTACACGATTGCGTTTGTGGTCGACTGTGAGCAAACGCGGCACCCATCTTGCGGAAAGCTTTCTCATGCCCAAGTGATCATTCAAAATTGAAACCACTGAGCCATGCGAGATGCCTATGGCTTCCACAATCTCTTGCACTTTCAATCTTCGGTCGGCCAACACCATATCGTGAATTTTTTCGATTGTTTCGGTTGTAGAAACCTCAACTGGGCGTCCAGGACGTTCGGCATCTTCAGTGCTTGTAAGGCCACAACGAAATTCAGTAAACCACTTTTTTACCATTGAAATCGATGGTGCAGAGTCCCCATAGTATTTATCAAGCTTAGCCTTGGTCTCGGTTATGGGTTTTTTTTCGCAAAAAATAATGCTTAATAAGCACACGAAATTCACTTTTTTCCATTGTTTCCTTAAGTTACTGGATAGTCTGATAAAGATAGCTGTAAAACACAAACTAACTGACGCAGCAAGTTCAAATTTTGATAGGAGTCAACTGACAGATGCCTGTTGACAGGAGTAGTGTTGCTTTTTCAGTAAGGAGGTTAGAAATTCAAAAAGTCACGGACTTATTGACCCGCCTTAGTATAAAAGTATTAAAAAGATTGTACATTTCCGTTGTTACCCATAAAACAAGTTCCTCGAAAACTTCGCACAAGCCCAGACTGACGTTGTGTGAAACCGTACATAGACATATTACTATTTCCTTTGAAGGCGAAATTAGAATCTATAGCAATATGCATTACTACTACACCTATGCATTTATATCCATGATTGCGAAAGTTAGACAAACAGACGAACGAATGAATAGAAGGACGGACGGAGCAAAACTGTAAGGGTTGTTTGTTTGCAGAAAACACCAAGCATGTAGAAGCGAATTCACCGTCGGAGCCATTGTAATTGTGATGAAATGCTATCCACCTGTTTTTCCATTTGAAAAGTTCTTAACCGCTTAAGAATTTAGCATATACCTATTACTGTTAAAGGCACGGGCCTAAGTGCAAAGACCTTAGGGTTAATCCGGCCCTGCACACGTTTATTCACATATACACACACACATGTAACTATATGTGTAGACGTGCCAAGAAAAAAAATTTATCTGTATGAAGATTTGTTCTGTTAAATGTACGTCATAGCCTATTTTGAGTTTTGAAATGTTTGCAATAATTATAAAATATAACAATGTCAAGAAAGCATATCTTTCTTTATATTCTTACCCTTACTAATAGTATAAATTCGAAAGTTTGTATGTATGGATGTGTGGACATTTGTTACTCTTTCACGCAATAACTACTGAACGGATATTGTCGAAATTTGGTATATTAGTACTTTAGACTCCGCTTTAACACTCAGGCTACTTTTTATCGCAACAAAATGTAGGATGTCGTGGGCAACATCTATTTTATAATTGTGTATCACTGTAAATTGTTAGAAAAAATTACAAAACAAAATATATAAGTATTTTTTTCTTAAGACTCTATTACTCTAAGCAAAGAAATGCTAATTTACTCTTATGAATTTACTCTTATGCCATAAATAAGTAAATAATTTATAGTTTTATTTAAATTAAAAACCAATGGCAATGTTTTCGAACGTTATTACAATTTTCCATGTGAAAACCAGCATTTTTTTGCGCAGGAGGAACAAAACGCGAGTTCTAGTGCGAACTACGATGTGGAGATCATACATTCCGCAGAGGCACATGCGGGGCTGAGAGCAGCGCAGACCGCCGCTGAGGCTACAGAATCTGTGAGTCTTGTGCTATTTACTATACAGTCTATTATAAATGTGAATGCTTGTGAGGATGGATGGATGGAGGTTTGTTACTCTTTCACGCAAAAAGTACTGAACGGATTCTTATTACTATTTGATAAACTTAAAATAATATAAAACTTTAGTTTAGTAATTAGATACATCTAAAAAGTACAAAGAAGTTAAAAAAAAAAAACCTACATCATTAGTTTATGAACGTAAACACACTTTCGGAGAAATATCAACATCACAGTTAATGCGACTTTTGTATAAAGCGTTTTCCGAGACTTGCGAAATTTTGTAAACAAATCGCTGTACCTTTGAAAACATTGATATTAAAAATAAGCTGTTTCTTCTGTGAACTTATTCACATTTAAGAGTACTATTCATTTATATAATAAAAAAAAACAGTCGTCCGGGTTACATGTAACTAAAAACAAGATTCTTATCCAAGTACTAGCTCGAAGTTGCGCAGCAAATAATCGCCTGTAGGAACCGTACGCACACTATGATTATGTATTGGTAAAAGCTGCTGATGTGATATCTCAGGTGGTGCTCCGGTGGTGGACGCCACGCGGCGCAGAGGGCGGTGCGGGCGGCTGTCACGGGCCTCTGTGGCGAGTAACACCGGCAGACGTGGCGTCGCGACCCTCCGCGTGTCTGGTTAATTTCCTGCTGAATGGCCGCTCGGTCACACTCGAGATGCCTAGGTGTTGCGAAATAATTATTATTATGAAAAAAGAATCCAAAAAGTTCAAGAAAATAATAATGAGAAAAGAAGTCATTATTATTACCTTTATTTCTGTTCAACCCCCAGTGCACGACCCGTCGTGGGCCGGATTTTTTTTCCTGTTTGACCCCTCGAGGGGTCAAGTATGGTAGAACAGGAATAAAGCAATTTTTTTCGTTTAAACAGAAAAAATATCGTTGATGATGTGCTTAGGTTACGTTCCCACAAGCGTTATTTTGTGGTCGCAACAGTCGAATTGCAAAAATCCAAGTGTCAAATGTCAGATTTGACAACTATTAACGATTTTCAGCTCTATTGTATTAGCGCAGAGTTATATTTACAGTGCAGTTTTTTCTGTAGCGACCACAAAAAAACTCGACGGTGTGAGCTCTTAATGTAACTAATGTGATATTACAATATTAACTTCAGGAAGGGCGGAGGGCGATCGGCTTCTCACGTGCTAGCCGCGCAGGGCGGGGAACTGTGGGTCGGCGCGCTGGGCGGCCGGACGCCCTATGATGACCCGCCCGCCCTTTCCGAGGGCGCCGGTGGACGAGTCACAGACTATAGGTAAGTTTAACTACACGATTTGCAAATTGAACTTAGCGGTAGCTTGTTTCTCCAAATAAACATTGGACCCCGTTGAGGGGTTGAATTTTTCAACAAGGGGGTTGAAAAAAAGGTTGATAAAGTTCCTCTTAAGATAATATCATCGTCCTAGCGTGGACTATATTCTAATCATATTTATAATATTGATTAATATTTTTGAAACCCGAGCGCTTATGTGCGCTTATGCGCTGTGTGTGTGTGTTGTGTGATATTTTCAAAGATGAAGGTCAAAATCAAGAAAGTATGGGATTTGACATAAGTCATCGCTAAGTGACTCATCGCTATGTTGCAAGCGATACCTTATGTCAAATCCCATACATTTTGTTTTCAAACTTCGCCTCCGAAATTATCGAATGCATCTTGACTAAAGGTTTCGGAGGTTGTCAGATTGTGTTTGACAGACTACGTACGGCTCCCAGATTTTCCAATACTACAAGTAATAAAACTACAAATACTATTGTGCTATAAGTGTCAGTGACTATTTTCAATATAAAAAAATATAAATAATCCAATAAAGGTGCTTAATTCGAGTATAAAACAGCATAAAAATAGCATCAATCGGCGTGTGACAATCAGCTGTTTAGTGTGTAACCACCGTGTTTAAAAAAAAACTCCTACCGTTCGCGCTAAATATTGCTGTTTATTTATTTCAAGATTATATATTAAAAAAGAATTTATATAAAAGAACTTCAAAGATATCTACAAAAGAACACGTTCAAAGTGTTTATTGTCATTTAAAATATAGTTATGTTTACACAATTTTATAGCGTATATTAAGTGTACGGACAGCGGTTATACTAAACAAGCGTTAATGTACGACACCGCTCGAACACCCTCGTCATGCCGAATTACAAGTACGGTATATGCGCCAAATTCATCAGCTTCGCAGAAAGTGTGAAATGTAACAAGTGTCCATGCCTTTTCCACCCCTCCTGTGCTAAAGGGTACAATGCAAAAATGGGACGAAAACTTGGGCATGCCCTACGTGCACAACACCTTCTTCTGCTAAGTCCGCTTCCGATGTAACATCAAATGAATCCTATCTTGACTAAGCGTCGTAGGCAGTTCATCGCCGAAGCCGTTAGCTAAGGAAAAAGAACAAGAGTAAGGAAATGACACTCCTCAGGGAGGTAATCTCCACTGTCCGAGTAGATTTCGAGCCCTTTAGACAAGAGGTGTCCAAACTTAACGTGACTATTAGCGGCATTAACGGGCGGCGACTCGCTGCGATAGAGGAGCGGCTGGATGCGCGCGCGCGCGACCATACGCACGACCCGGCGGTCACTAGCCTTATCGAACAACTACAATGCGAATTAAATGACCGCGAGCAAGAAAAGATGCCAATATAATGATATACACATTACCGGGATTCCCGAAAGTCCCAACCGCGGGGGGGGGGGGGGCCCGGGGGGGGGGGAGCAGTAGAGACCCAGACCTGTTGTTGTTCGTCTAGCTCGTAGAATAGTGAGATATAGCATACTCAGGGCGGCCCGGGTACGGCGGGGGCTCGACAAAGAAGGATCTTGGATGGCCCGCATCAGCGTATCTACCTTGACGAGCTATACTTTTTTATTAACTAATAATTGTGATCAGATCAATACTTTTTTCTTAATATACATTCTTCTTACCAACTACTATTTATTTAAACAATTATAAATTATATCTTCATAAAATTAATAATCAGTAACCGTAATAAAACAAAAGTTGGATTTTTGAACTCCGGTTCTTTAGGCTCTAGACACGAGTTCTTAGTGGCCCTTAATAGACACAAATGCAACCTCATTGCAAACCTGGCAGCGACAAGCCGAGGAAGGCCGCGCGCCTCGGGTCCTCGTGCATATACCTAGACCTAAGAGCGTGCGCTCCCGCGGCAGCGGAGTAGGTTTTTATATTATAAAAAGTTTGAACGCACATGTAATTAATACATCATAATACCACACATTGTGTCGAGCAGATGCATCTATCTTTAAAATCGAATGGCAACATTATCTTTATAGGTACCGCGTACCGGCCTCCCTGGCTATCGGTCAAACTATTCACAGACGCATTAAATGATACAATTAGCTGCTTTTCGGGTTATGACTACTTGTACGTAGTTGGTGATTTTAATGTAAATTTTTTAAACAGCTACACTGCGCATTACAAAATCTTAGAGGATTTTTTGTCGATCCACCGCTTGCGCCAGTTTACCGCTGAGGCTACTCACTTCATTTCGTTCGAAATTGACCTTCTAAAAATCGAGTCGAGTTTTAAAAGATATTGCGCACAATGATTTTGAATATGTAATGAATACGATAGATTGGCAATACATTTATAATCTAAGTGACATTGACGACATGGTGCATATCTTTAATAACAGCATTATGTACGTTTTTGACCTGCAGGCCCCTACTAAAACTCTCTGTTAAAGACCGCCAATACCCTTGGGTCACATTTAATATGATGGCTATTGTATGGCATAAAAATATATCAGCTGTTTCCTACAAAATGCTATATATGCCATAGCCCTTTTGTATGAAACAGATGATTTTTTTCAAGTAGGAAAGTTGATCCCATAGTAAAAGTTGCTTACATTCAAGAGTATATTCACTCCTGAATGTTTGGACACTGACTGGAAAAACACCCTGTATAATCACTGATATGTTTGTAATACTTCATGTATCACTGATATATTAGGTCTTTACCTATGAAATTGCCGTTTTGTATGAAAAAATTTAAACGAATTTTTTTCATGTATTTTTTATTTGTAATAATCGAAGTAATGACCCATGCAATCAATGCATCTTTGCCTACGCAGTGGCAGTTTATTGATGCCCTTCTTAAATAAATCAGTTGGACGAGAGGCAACAAATTCTTCAAAGGCATTTTGTACTGCCTCTCGGGTATTGATTTTTTTTCCCGCCAAGAAGTTATCCAAATTCTGGAAAAAGTAGTAGTCTGTAGGCGCAAGTTCTGGTGAGTAGGGTGGATGACGGAGAGCTTTCAACCCCAGTTCTTGCAACTTGGAGACTGTCTGCTGTGCAGTATGAGGTCGCGCGTTGTCGTGCAGCAGAGACGAGCGATTGACCAATGCTGGTTGGAGATGTGCCAGCTTCTCCATTATTGTGTTCAGTTCTTCACAGTACACATCTGCAGTAATGCTCACCCCGTTTGGTAAGAAGCTGTGATGAATCACACCGGCGCTAGACCACCAAACAGTGACCATCACTTTTATAGGGGTAAGTTTTCGTTTAGGGCATTGCTTAGGTGCTGAACCAGGATCCAACCAACTTTCTGAGCGCTTGCGGCTATCAAACAAAATCCATTTTTCATCGCAGGTAACAATGCGGTTCAAAATTCCTTCATTTGTGTGTCTGTTGAGCAGTGCAAGGCACGTCTCGACGCGTAATTCGCGCTGGCGATCATTGAGTTCGTGGGGCACCCATTTGTCAAGCTTTACCATGCCGATTTGACGCAAATGGACCAATATTGTTTTGACGCTAACGTTAAAAGCTGCTCCTAATTCAGCCGTAGATTGTGTATCATCAGGTTCCACAATCGCCTATAGTTCGTCATTGTCGACCAAAGTCTTCGGACGACCGCGAGGTTCATTTTTCAGGTCGAAATATCCAGAACGGAAGCGAGCAAACCAATAAAAGGCGGTGCGTTGGTTTGTAGTGTTAGCTCCCTAAACATCGTTGATGTTGCGTGCCGCTTGTGCCGCGTTGCTGCCATGACGGTACTCATATTCCATAATTACTCGAATTTTTAACGTATCCATGATGATGAAAAAGATTGAAATTCGATCAAAATATAACACTAATCAATAAACAAATGACTACTTTTGGAAAAGGAATTCCATGTTTTTAAAATAAAATTAATTTGAAATTAGAATTCTTAGCCAAACAAAAATTATTCTGATTTGAAATGGCCAGTACTGCAGAACGGCAATTTCATAGGTAAAGACCTATTATTCATGTATCTTGTGTAAGTGTCATTCGTGGTGACACTCGCTATGCGGGGATCGCGCGCGGAGTGCGGTGCGGTGCGTGAATCTATGCTCTGCCCCCTACCCCCTGCCCCCTTCTGCTACCTTATCTCGGAGCAGTAGGTACTCGGTGCCTACGGTGCGGTGGTCTCAGCCACCCTAGTGATAGGCATAGTGGTCGGCATGACGTCATGGCGCGGCCGTTATATATGGGTCCATAGAATACCAGGGACTGTAGAGTAACCACGGTCACTATCCTGAGTGGATTCCATTTCGACGGTTTGTGCAATAGACTACCTACATATCTTTGTTCTTACCCTCGTTTGTTTTCTCTTGTTTGAGTATTCGCGTTGTGTAGTTTTATTTTTATTTTATTTGCTTTGTTTTGATTTTTGTTTAATTATGTCCTCTCTGTGTTTAATTTTTTTTCTCTCTATCTGTGTAATTTGTTTTTCTCGTTATGTATTGTGTGATGTCGAATAAATGTTTATTTATTTATTATAAAGGCCCTGGTAACTAACACAATATTCGCTGTAAATAACTGTGGTATTTACAGCGAATAATAACGTACACAACAGATTCGACTAGACTAGACTAGTTTTACACGCGGCTCCGCCCGCGTAAATACAACAGTATCGGACGGGAATACTGTACTTTCGGGATACTATGTAACATGCTTTAATCCAGAGCCTAAACTACTTCCATACTAAATTTTATCAAAATTTGTTCCGTAGTTTTTGCAAAGAGTATCAAACATCCAACCATCCATCCTCATAAACTTTCATATTATTTATAATAGTGGTAGGATTGTTCTAGATATGATACGTCATGAGTACGTCAATAAATTATTTTCTTCTAGGATAAAAGAGTTGGGTGCACTCATGCAACAGAACAAACTACACCCGATGCGCGGCGCTGGCTCCAACGCCAAGTCGCGAGCCAAACTGCAACGGCATACCACGTACTGGCCCCTCACTATATCCTCCACGCTCATATTCAACTTGGGATCCGTGAGTTCGATGTATTTTACTTGATGTTGCATACAATTTAATTAATATTAAATCTAGCAATTTTGCACGATTTTGTATCTGAGTGTACGCATTATGCTGGGTGCTTTACGCATGCTTATGCGTGCACTCAAATTAGCTTGCAAGTTGTGGGTATATTTTCGCGGGATATTGCTAGATATAATATTAATTAAATTGTATTCTATGGATTTCCGCAAAGTAACGCCTGATTGTATTAACTATTTGATGTTGCATGTTGGGATTTACGAGTGAAATACCAAATTATCTCGTCCTTTATTCGTTTTACAAAATATTATTTATAAACACAAGATTTTTAAAGAGTTTTACAAATTATTACATTAGCAATGCATTAAATGTGTGGCAAAGAATTAGCGGGGCTATTGTCTATTACAAACATTGCACCCGACTTTCGCCGGGTTAGAATAGCCTAAGTACTAATAAATCACATATTTATGTGCTAAATTAATGTTCAGTGTTCACTAATTTTAAATGTAACCTTTCTGTATTCTCCGTGGAATATAAAAAATACTCGTGAAATAATTATTTCGATACGACAATAATTATTAGTTTCCAAGATATTTAACTTTGAAGTGGCCCAGACGGTAACTTGCGACTAAGCGGTGCGCAGTACGACGCGACGTGAATTCCGGGCTGTATGGCCGAGGTGTAGCGTGACGTCACGCTACTGTTAGCGGGACTCGAAAATTATCGGAACTTTGAAAGCATGTAAAATCATTACTCAGTATTACTAACTACTTAATATTCTTGAATAAAACTTGTGTAGGTACTGTGTATGTATCTGTATACATAAAAGCTTTACTGAAACAACGTTTCAAATGAAACGTAACATAACCTACCTAGTAACATTCTCCATTGTAAGGAATGTGTAATCGATTAGTCTGGTTACTTATGGGATTTGGGAGCACTAATATGTAAAGACTGAAAATGGTTGAAAGGAACCGCGAACTTCAATGAGCCATTACTTTGTAGAAATGTAAACGAATGTTTCAATAATTTCGTAGCGGTATCATTGACAATATTCTGATATAACATAATATTATTACATTATAAAAATGATACAAGCCGAGCCACGTTGATTATAATATAGTAAAAGATTTTCTTCAATATAACGCCGAATACTCTAATGGTTTGTAAATATTTTCTATAGGTGATGGAACCGCTAACCAAGTTGGTAGTGCAAGAGTCTCTGACGGAGGACGAAATAGCTTCGTGTCGTAATGTAATGTTGGCACTGCTGGCTATGGAATCTCGCCATGAGCTGCCAGCCGCGCAGCTACCCTCTAACATGCGGTGAGTGACAAGTCACAGCAGGTATGTTATGGAGCTCCGTATCCGTAACGGGAACTATCAGATATCCGAAATAAATATCCGTCCGTAACCGTAAGCGAATCCGATAAAAAAGTTTTGGATAATTTCGGACATAGGTGGAGTATAAATAAGACTTGTTATGACATGTTTATTAAATTATCGTGCGAACCGACAGTTTTTAGGCCAAATGATAATATCTTATCTTGTAAATTGGTCAAATATTTGAATTTAACTTACATTCGTCACAAACCTAATATCCTTAACATAATTCATCCGAAAGTAACGGTTAAACCGAAATATTTTAATATCCGTAACCGCAACCGATGTAATTTTATTCCTATATCCGTAATCTCTGATCTGCTGTGATACCAGGGCCTCAAAGAGGGCTGGCGTGATGTAAGATTTGCTTATAAAGTTCCTAAGAGCTCTTGGATTATTTAAATTCAGACTTTTCAGGTGTTAGGTTTTTATGGGCGGCATGGTTAGTTACTATCAGATACATATTTTAATCTATCTTCTTATAACATACTAGATGTTTCCCTCAACTACGTGCGTGCAAAAGAAAATCTCGCGGAAACCGTACACCGCAGCAATACTGCGACAAAAAGTAGCCTATGTCTTATTCGGCCGATCCGGCCTGAAAACCGGCGTAAGATAACGCTTGCGTTGTATTTCGCCGTTAACGGAGTTGAGTAGCGTTAACGGAGGCCCAAGGGAGTTGGGGATTTTAAGCACCAGAGATACAAGAGTAACAATTGTAGCTCCTCTGGTGTTGTGACTGTCCATGAGCGGCGGTAATTGCTTATCATCATTATCATTCATCTGTTTGTTTCCTGATTAATTTCATTTAAAAAAAACCACTTTTTTCTTTATAATATTAGTATAGAAAAATAAACATTTGTAATTGTGTTTGAAAACATTCAGTTGTGAGGATGGGCCCAGATGTGAAATGAAACACTTGACGACTCGTTAGCGACTGCCTTTATTAAATGAAATCTAGTTATTTATATGACAATAACTTACATACTACATTACATACCACACTGTATTTTGTTATTATGTTGATTGTAATTTGTAGTATGTACTAAATTAGAATATATTTAGGTAGTAAATTGGAATATCGTACGCTCTTTACGGCGCTGTAAAGGTCATTGACCGCACATATGTGCTGTGAACATTTCAGCGGCAAGTGGTCCTCTCGGCGCGAGGAGCAATGGCGGCAGGTATGGGGCGAGCTGGAGGCGCTGATCAGAGCGCAGCCCGCGTCGCCCGCGCACCGCGCGCTGTTGCGCATGCTCCTAGAGTGCCGCGCGCATAATCATGCTGACGGTGAGTGTCACAGGCATAGACGTATATATTATAGACGAGGCATGTCGAGGCAAAATGTGTGTTCACCTAAATGGCCCCAAACACTGGGTTGTTTGTGGTCATTTAGGTTTGACATTTGTCATCTTGACTTTTTGTCACTTCCTTACCGCAGAGTAATACGTCTTCTGAAATCAAGATGGCGTAACTTTTTCTTGTATGAAGATTTTTTCTGACAGGTGTGCGTCATAGCCCATCCTTAGTTTTTATTAATACGTGTATATTTACACGTATTAGTCAATATATTTTATTAATATATTGATTAATACGTGAAGCAAAAACTTAATACGAAATACGAAAATTGTGCTAGTGTAGTGTAGGAGTATGAAATTTGGCCGGTATATTATAGTTTATGTGGAGGAAGGTGTGAGAAAGCTAATATCATTTTAAATAATGCTTAGAAATACATACAATTATTAAAAAGAAGGACAACACACACTTCTTCAGATTATATTAACACACACTACCGTGCGTAATGCATGTCAACGTAGCAAGATCTTTATAAGCGCCAAATTAATTATCTATATATCAAACTATCGTAAATTTGTTTTAAAATATAATCATATTTTACCCGAGTACTGCAATATTATGTACTATTTTATCTACAGTTTAGCTCTATCTCATTATAAATATTACAGGGGACTCATCCCGAGCCACAGTGATCCGAGCTACCACGGACTCGCCTCTATCCCCAGTGGGCGCGGGTGGCGGCAACGATGTATGGGCGCCGCGGAACGTTCTAGACTCGCTACTGGGTGCGCCGCGGCCGCCGCGCCGCCCGGACTTCGCGGGCCGCATGGCCGCCGGCACCAGACCGGCCACGCTATACTCGCACTTGCAGCAGGACGTCGAAGTACAGCATTGATAGGTAATCCGTAATTTAATAAGGTCGATATTCATTTGTAATCCCTCCTCGGTACGTCGCGCCCGCCGCACCGCCCGGACTTCGCGGGCCGCATAGACTTCACGGGCCGCATGGCCGCCGGCACCAGACCGGCCACGCTATACTCGCACTTGCATCAGGACGTCGAACTGCAGCATGGAATGGTAATGCGCCATTCATTAATTGTGGTTTTCCTTCGTACTTTAAGCGAGTGCAGTAACCATTTAGATTAAAACGAAGCCGCTAGTGACACCCGGTCGCTTTCTTTTTCTATATTTTATGTTTTTTTCCTAGTACTAGTAGTTAATTCCCGCTTTTACTGTATCGAAGAGTTAATAAATACATATATTAGAATCATATTCGTTACTTTGTTTGAATCTTCTTTCATCTTTGTATTCAAGGAAATGAAACCAATTGGCTACAAAATACATTGGCCGATGACGAGAAGAAAATTGGCTCCAATACACTCGCGCCTGCAAGACACGGGGTACTGATGTAAGATGTAAATAAATTATTATATCGCAAATCGTGCGTTATTTATTTATTAGTTAGGCTGATTTACCTATTTATACTCTGTTTAGATACAATTGAACCGCTTTGTAAAATAAAAAGAAATAGTATAATATAATGCTATCAATTTAAATGTCACTTATTTAACATGCAATAAAGAAATCGACGGCACATAATCTTGGTCTTTAGTCAAGAATCTCGACGTCGAAGTTAGAAAATAAAATGTATGGAATTTGATATAAGGCATCGCAAGCGACATGTCACTTAGCGATAACATAAGTCAAATCTCATACATTTTTCATTTCAAAATTCGCCGTCGAAATTATCGAATGCATCTTGACCAAAGACCCATGGTCGAAATAAATATTTTTCTTTACAATCATATTAAATTGAATCGGGACAGAGTACAATGAAATAAAGAGCTGGATATTGATTAAGCATTGGTTTAGAATTTAGCCCCCTTGGGACTTAATAATAAAAATATTTACACCACTGATACGCTAATCTATGTTTCTGTCTTTGTTTTATACGTTGGAAAAGCCACTTCACAGACAAAGAGAGCTGCAATAGATTAGCGTATCCGTAGTGTAAATATTTTCATTAATAATGGATAGGGGTTATTTAAATGCTTTTGTCATGTAAAATTCGATTAAACTAATTCATCGATGCTAGATCGATGAATTAGTTTAATCGAATTATTATTACTCCCTATTACTCCCTAATCTCTCCTTATCGATGCTCCTGATTTATTAAGTAAATTTAATTTCAACGTGCCCAGTAGATACTTTCGTAATTACATTCCATTTCATGTCCCACCATATGAGACATTCTATCGCCGAAATTAATTTGTCTGTAGATCTAGTGCCCATTTCAATCGATTCTATACAGATTATCGTGTCGAAGATGTTTTCTCAATAAAAGCATCTAAGATTTGTAGACTTTTATCCGATGCGTATTTTATCCATGGGAAATTATAATTTCACATCCAATACCAATCTGTGATGGTAAAGCAGGCTGTGCGTGTATATATTGCGTGTATATATTATATATTGCTCTCGTTTGCACCGAAATACTCAATTTCGGTGCATACGAGAGCAATATAATATTATACCCGACCTTTTCTGGTGACACCCGGTATTTCTTTTTAATTTAATTTTAATCGCAACTTTCGTAGCATGATGTGGTACTTTAAATTAAGTTCAAATTTATGATATGTTATTATATCTTTTTATACCTTCTGTTACAACACCTCATGGTTAAAACTTGAGTCATAACTGTATACTTAATCTCTTACCTATCAGTGAAAACTTTTAATTGGCTTTATGGTGTCTATATTAATGTATTATTATTGTAATTATCTGTAAGCTGTAAGTTTTCCGAATACAATAAAATAAATAAAAAATGTTTTCAATTATACAATCTATTACGTATCTCACTTAAATTTTAGTGCTCCAACATTAGATCGTCTTTGACTAGGGAATAGGAATTGAGGATATAGGGTGTATCAAAAACAAAAACCATGACACATTATAAAATTAATATTTTATATTTGTTCAATAAAAACTACATTGTGGGCCCGTGTGCCCGGCGCCCGGGTAACACGACCTTTGTATCCGCGGGGCGGCGCGTACAAGTGAACCGGCGTGAGGTGTAGCCACGTCACGTCGGGTAAATGGACAAAACCCATTCGTCCCCTGAGATTCGTTCCCCGAAAAAAAAAACACTTGTTTAAATAAAGTCTGAACCTTGTCTCAATCGCTCTCTCTTTTTAATCGAGTTATAGATTTACTCGAGGGGACGAAACTCAGGGGACCAAAGGGAAAAATAACATACAAATATTTAAAAAAACAACACGAGTAGAGTACCGTCGGTCACTTGTATGTCCCGCCCGCCTATAAACTCTGCAGACTGTGTCATAAGGCAATGGTGAGTGAGCCGCGGCTCGGCGGAATGCCGCCATACAATTATTGGAATGTCACGCGGGATGCGAATTAACTAGGCCCTAACGCAAACGTGGCCGAGGTCCTAATTCGTAGCGATCATTACATAGTTACATACCCCATGATTATATTTCATCATTATCATTCATTACATAATTCATCGTCACTATCATTAAAAATTCACGCTCATCGAATATTGACCACAACCACCCCTGCGCCAGACGATACATTTGTACGAGCGGAGACGCATCCGAAACATTAATTATAAAACTTACAAAATCGGTATTAACTTAACGCCTAAGTTAAAATTAAATCGGAATTGAAAAATAAATTACCTAGGTACAATGTTTTAGTCTAGAAAGCTATTTATAGGCGCACAGGGTGGCCGCGGGTGTCAGTGCGAGGTTTCTCGAAGTTTCTTGCCCGCGGGCGGGACGTCTGAGCTGTCGCCCAATGAGTTCTCTTCCGCCGAACTCGCTTCTTCTATTTGTCTGTAAAAATGAAAACATGCTGTATATGGATGCATTTAACAATACGTAACTTAAAAATTGTCACCACGACATGTTTTAACCAACGAAATGTTTAAGGCTGGGACCAAAGATTTCAAAACTAAAGATAGGCTATGACGTACATTTGACAAAAAAAATCTTCATACAAGAAAAAGTTACGCCATCTTGGTTTTCACCATATCTAAAATGACAGTCATCTTAATTTCACCATACCTCAAATGTCAAAATGGCCCCCAAAAACTCCAAAAGTGGGGACATTTAAGTGGATTAAATTGTTGCCTCAACATGCCTCGTCTATAATATATACGTCTATAGCTGGGACTATATTGCCCGGAATCTGTCATGCCGGGGAAAATTCAGAGCACTGAAAATAGAACTCTGCGCTAATACAATAGAGCTGAAAATCGAACACACAAGTGTCGAGTCAAATGTCAATGACATACTAAGGCGGGTCAATAAGTCCGTGACTTTTTGAATTTCTAACCTCCTTACTGAAAAAGCAACACTACTCCTGTCAACAGGCATCTGTCAGTTGACTCCTATCAAAATTTGAACTTGCTGCGTCAGTTAGTTTGTGTTTTACAGCTATCTTTATCAGACTATCCAGTAACTTAAGGAAACAATGGAAAAAAGTGAATTTCGTGTGCTTATTAAGCATTATTTTTTGCGAAAAAAAACCATTACCGAGACCAAGGCTAAGCTTGATAAATACTATGGGGACTCTGCACCATCGATTTCAATGATAAAAAAGTAGTTTACTGAATTTCGTTGTGGCTTTACAAGCACTGAAGATGCCGAACGTCCTGGACGCCCAGTTGAGGTCTCTACACCCGAAACAATCGAAAAAATTCACGATATGGTGTTGGCCGACCGAAGATTGAAAGTGCAAGAGATTGTGGAAGCCATAGGCATCTCGCATGGCTCAGTGGTTTCAATTTTGAATGATCACTTGGGCATGAGAAAGCTTTCCGCAAGATGGGTGCCGCGTTTGCTCACAGTCGACCACAAACGCAATCGTGTAACAACTTCACAGGAAGGTTTGGCGTTGTTTAATCACAATATGGAGGAGTTTTTTAACCGTGGACGAAACATGGATCCATCACAATACACCAGAGACCAAACAACAGTCAAAACAGTGTGTTTCTAAGGGTGAATCGGCGCCAAAGAAGGACAAGGTGGGTTTGCCAGCCAATAAAGTTATGGCGACTGTTTTTTGGGATGCACGTGGGATAATCCACATTGACTATCTTCAAAAGGGAAGAACAATTAATGGGGAATATTATGCCAACTTATTGGACCGCTTCAATGAGGATTTGAAAAAAAACCGACCTCATTTGGCCAAGAAAAAAGTTCTTTTTCACCAAGACAATGCAAGGGTGCACACATGTGCAGTTGCCATGGCAAAAATCCATGAATTGGGCTATGAATTGCTCCCACATCCACCCTATTCTCAAGATTTGGCTCTGAGTGACTACTTCTTGTTCCCAAACCTGAAAAAATGGCTCGGTGGAAAAAGATTTGACTCCAATGATGAAGTCATCTCGCAAACAAAGGCCTATTTTGAGGACCTCGACAAATCATATTTTTTGGAAGGGATAAAAAAATTGGAGAAGCGTTGGACAAAGTGTATAGAGCTCAAGGGGGACTACGTTAAAAAATAAAATGATTTATTTATCAAAAAATCTGTGTTTTATTCCAAAAGTCACGGACTTATTGACCCGCCCTCGTATATGAAAGCTCGACACTCGACACATCGATCTTCAATTCTGTTGTATTAGTCCAGACTCTGTTCTATTTTCAGTGCTCTGAATTTTCCCGGGCCCGCCGGATTCCGGATCATATAGTCCCAGCCTAAAACCACCTGACGTGCTATACATTATGTTTGATTAAACTACCTCTTATCCACATGAACATTAATAAAAAATGTATCGAGCTGCCTCCTCGCATGGACATCGCCATCAGACACGTACGTGAACTTAAAATATTTTAGCGAATTATACTTGTAACTCGTTTTTGTCTCCTAAATGACAAAATGTATCTAAATGGCAGTTTTTACATAGAGTAATAGTATATATTTTTATCTAAATCTGAAGCCCAATTCTCGTAATAATTTCTGTTTAATTTGAAGTAAGGTAACAGCATGATGTCTTAACGTAGCCTTCAGATCTATGCTACCGCGACGCGGACCGTGACCCGCGACCGCGACTAGCCAACCAGCGAATCAGGATCTCTGGCCACACTCATCGGTCGCGCGACGCGGAAATTGTGTGCTGCTCCATATAAATTCATACTAAGCAATGACTCCGGGACTCTATTTCGGCCCCGGGTCGCGGTCTCGCGTCGCAGGTCGCGTGCTTCGGAAGGCTACCTTAACTACGCATCAAATCGAGCGTGCACGAGAGCGATAGCATGCTCTGACACTGGAACTCGACTGCGAATTCAACAGAAACAATTACGAGAATTGGGCTTCAGATTTGGTAAAATCCATCCATCCTTAAAATTGGCACAACAGCTTACCGTTTGGCTCTGGGCGTGCTGAGGGCCGAGTCGGAGTTGTCGGAGGGCGAGGCGGGGGTGGCGGGCGTGGCGGGGGAGGGGTCGCCCTTCGCGTCCAGCGAGTCCTCCGTGCACGACGTCGTGTCGTCCACTGTGTCCACGAGCTTACCTGTGAGTAGAGGCCTTGGTTAGTTTACAAAGCACCTCAATTCTCGTAATTAACTTAGGTTCACTTTCATCTTACTTTTATCGAATGACTAGCTTTTTCCCGCGGCTTCGTTCGCGTAAATAAAGTGTCCCACGGGAACACTACTTTTTGGGGATAGAGCCTATGTTTTATGTAGATCCTAAACTACTACCATACCAAATTTCATCAAAATCTGTTCAGCAGTTTTTACATGAAAGACTAACAAACGTCCATCCACCCATCCTTATAATATTTCACATTTATAATAGCAGTGAGATAAACGAATCGTCTTGATATCATGAACTGACTTTTGAAGTTTGGATCAAAACGGGTTTGATGTTGGTTTGGCATTTATGAGAATTACCATTTTGCAGTTGCCAACGTTCCCACGACAGTTTTTTAGTGGTCGCGACAGAAATAACAGCTCTGTGAACAGAACTCTGCCCTAATTCAATTGAGCTAAAAATCGAAGTGTCAAGTGCCAGATTTGACTACTCGATACGTGTGTCTTCTATTTTCAGCTCTATTGTACTGGCGCAGAGTTCTATTATATATATAAAACTCTCATGGGAACGAGGGCTTAAAATGAACAGTAGGTATACATCATACCTAATGTTTATTGCAACAGAGTTTACATAAAATGTTAAATTTATAGTATGCTTCGTGGTGTCGAACACATGTTTCATCTAATGTAACAAGACAACGGCTGCAATAGAATTATTCTTTAATAGAATCGCTCACTATTTCGCAATTAGTGTCTAAGTTATTAATTTTAACACATTCAATGACAAGCGTCTAATAAAACGATAGAAAAATATAAATGGCCCGGAAAGTAGAATTCAATAAACTACATATTCATGATCAGCCCTTTTATAAAAATTGAAATTTGCATTAGAAACCATAACCAACTAACTAATCAATTCGAAATTACCATATTGTGCGTAACTGCAACTTGATTTAAGAGAAATTCAACCACATAGCCAAAAACGCCAACACAATCTATACAAATAAATAAAATTGTAGTGTCAATTTGTAATTTCAAATTATCAGCTTTGCACTAAATGCATATGACAGTATAATATAATGTACATAAAGAAATCTAACCTGAAATATATGTCTGTCTGTCCATTTGTTCGGGATCATCGCTGAAACGGCCGGACCTATTTTGACGATACTATCTTAGCGTTCCGTTTAAGAAAATAGGGTATCCATTCTAGAAGTTGCGAAGTACCAGCTAGTTATAAACAAATAGTAGTAGTATGTAAAGTTTTCGCGTGTTTACGACAAAATGGTATTGCGTAATCGAAATCATTGGCGAATGATATTACACGAGGTCGTGGATTCAGGGCCGTTACGTCACAGGTCTGTGACGCCTAAAAACAACAAATGCACATCTAAAAGTAGCCTTCTAATGCACGCGAGACCGCGACCCGAGACCGAAATAGGGTCGCTGAGCCACTGCTTAGTATGAATTTTTATGAAGCACTAAACCCCTCGCGACCCGTGACCGGTGGGCGTTGCCAGAGAACCCGATTTG
The DNA here is from genome assembly GCA_963565745.1 of Phengaris arion. Lineage (NCBI taxonomy): Eukaryota > Metazoa > Arthropoda > Insecta > Lepidoptera > Lycaenidae > Phengaris > Phengaris arion. Next base: position 13,604,661 of record OY751443.1, on the reverse strand, counting down.
CTGGTTTGCTGGTCGCGGTCTCGCGTATCGGTCGCATAAATCGGAAGGCTACCTTAAACTTGACTTTACGAGAAATTAGTTAATTGTAAATTTTAAAGTTAATGTGTACATATTTAAGTGGCGAATATATATGAGATCCGTGGCCTAGTGGGTATACCGTTTGATTCGCACTCAAAAGAGTGCGGGTTCGATTTCCAGGTTGTGGCGTCAAGTACATTATACGTACGCTCTAACGGCGAAGGAAAACATCGTGAGGAAACCCGCACATGGTTGGCCCCAGACGTATTGACCAGTCATTCATCTGGACTAGGCTGACTATGTTGTGAGAATGCCGTAAGTGCTTGGGCAACCGTACGACATTTAAAACCCGACTGTCCCAGGCACTACAGTATTTCAAGAGTGGTTACTTCGCTCGGAGAATACTGTATATCATCCAATAACGCATGAAAAGGCCAATTTTTAGTGGTAAAGCGTGAGATCTGCGGAATGGTAAGCCGCGTAAGCTAATATCTATTGCACTTAGCGTCATCTATCGGGTGGTATAGATCTAAAACAAGTTATTTTGGGCGCATTGGGCGTAAATTATAGATAAGTAATGTTCATAAGGGAAGCCGATATGATGTCGAATTGTATATACGCTTCGCTACTGGTATGCATTAATAATCCAAAGAATGTAGTCCAATCCCATTGTCCCCAGAATTTGCTTACTTTCTTGATTTATTTTTCCATCCATAAACTTCAATTTGTATATCGTTTAGTTTAGTTGTTCGTAAAGGCGGAAGAAATATCTTTTTAAAATACTAAACACGTGTAATTTCGCAAAACTAGAATAAAGAAAACTTGTAATATTATAAAGATGTTTTGTCCTTGTCTGATACATTAGTAAAGTCGCTTGATAGACAAGGACAAAACATTGTATAGCTTATCCAATGTGTAAATATTTTTATTAGTAAGGGGGTAAGTAAACGGAAAAAACTAAACCTATTAATATACTAAGTATGTAATTAAGCTTATTAATTCCCAAGTAAGTAGGTACTAGATACTTATTTTTGCGATATCATGTAAACAAAACACCAGGTTAACAACAATTGTATACCCCTGATAATGTTTGCGTAATGCTATGATAAAATATTTAGCGTAGGTATCTATTTTAAGGCCCACGTGGGTTCGTTATAAATAGATATTGAATTATCTTACAGTTTATGCAGTCTCAGGGACAACTAATAATACCGCGGAGGATTAAAAATAGCCGCGAAGTTTGAAATTTAAAAATGGAACGAGGAATGCATTTTCTTGTCAACGGCATAGGCTAAATGAAACTTCACGATTCATAAATGATAAGTGCAGAATTTTGAAGCGGACCATCGTTAAGGTTTTATTCAACTATGTTCCCACCGAATTTTTGGCCATTGTCTATAGTAATATTATAGAGAGGAAATATTTTTTTGTTTGCATTGAATAGGCGGCGAAACTACAGGACCGATATTAGCGCAGACATAGAGTAGAACCCGTGGAGGGACATAGGCTACTATCGCGGCAAAATGAACCTTTCCCGCGGGATTTCCATTTACGCGCACGAAGTCTCAGGCAACATCTAGTTGTTAGAATAATTATTTCTCAAGCTTTTACTCAAATATATATATACCTGCAATTTACTCAAAGCTATTCCATGTTACTTTAGCTTTCAATATTTTTGACGTAACCAATGGCTAACTAAATTAAGCTCATAAATTAATCATTAACTTAAACTAATGTCAAAATATCATCGAATATCAGTCATAGTCCCAATTTCACCAACGCCTGTTAGTGTACATCGTTTGTCTAAATATCGTGGCTTCTCTTTCATTAATACGAAGTACAAGAGATATATAACATGATATTTAATGAAAAAAAAAACTTTAACAGGCGTTGGTGAAATAAGCACTTAAAATAACACTTTCCAGCAAATACATTCCTTGAACCAACCATGGCTGTTCCATTACAATGTAAGGTGTATTGTAACAGACAATAGTCGAATGTTATTAGTAAAAAAAATTGGGACAACTCCATTGTTACATTGTTGCACGTTTCGATGTATTTCTTTTATGTGTCGAAATGTGATGAGTTTATAGAATACCTACTACCTAGGTAGGTAAAAAAAAAATGAGTACATTTTTTGAATAATGTATTCAAATAGGTACCTACATTGATATAGTTTATGTAACTTCATTACGTATTACAATAAAAATCCTAGCTCTCCCAGACATATTTAGTGTTTCCTCATTTATTTATTTCATTTCCTTTTTCCCTCACGTTACGTGACACGTCCTATCTAGAAAGTCAGTCAGTCCTATTTTCTTTACAATGTTTTTTATGTTTGCAAGTTTTGCGTTCGTACGATTCGTCCTTAATTTATGTCAAGCGAGACTCGAGTGAGAACTTACTCTGAACTGACACTATTTAGAAAATTATGAAACAAGATCCTAGGGTCAATTCACACCGAATCAAAACGATATCGTCGCGTTGTGAACTGACCCTTAGTTTTACTAACATTATTGTGTGTAGGAAATAATGCTCACCGTTTCCATTTGTGGATGGTGGTTCAAGATTACTTTCGTCACTCGGCAGGGGCGATCCGCCGTTTGTGGGCTCCGTTGTCAACTTTGGCTCTTTGCCTAACGATTCTGGGTGTAGATCTGATAGGATGTTGTGTGTCCATATCGCCAGCTCTACCATGTGTGGGGACCATTTTTTGCCACAGCCGTTTTGATCCTAAAATAATAAAAAATGGCTACATTAGTTCGATGGAACAGCAAGTTTACGAAACTAGCTCACCACGAATATTTTTTCTTTCTGTAAAGCATAAAACAAATCGGTACGAACACATTTAGATAGATAAGATGGTTTGTGTAAAGTGAACAATGCATCTTTATTAAAATAAAAACAAATTATATTTTCAGCGATCGTATCGCATGCCACTACTTCATTGAGATAAGTAATGAAAACGCGTCTGTTAGAACATAAATATCTGATAACACAATCACCAACAGATACGAATTAGATTATTTCCTTGAGCGTTTCATAATCTCATTTGTACTCGACACATTGTGGGTAGAATATTATGTTCAAGTAAATGATATATTATTAATATCTTAAGGGCCTGATTCACAAAATTCTAATAAGTTCGGATAGCTTATTGGGAAGTTTGTCGCTTCTTACTTTATAGTGAGCATCAGAGACAAAACATGCCAATAAGCTTTCTAACACTTATCAGTAGATTCTGAAACTGGCCCTTAATATTTTTGTGTACTGTTATAAATGTAAGTCCTGCATTTAATTTGCGTTCTTTTTGACCCTTTGACAGATCTCCAGATTTTTTACAGAACTTTTCCCCATATTTAGGGGTAACATAATAGCTACCCCCCCCTTAAAAGATAATTCTTTTTACGGGTAGCTATAGGGTACAGCTAGCTATAGGATGGGTGGGGTATATTTTAGGGTACCCGAAGGGGAAAAAAACGTCCTATTACTGAGACTTGGCGCTGTCTGTTTGTCTGTCACCAGGCTGTATCTCCTATATCGTGATAGCTAGACAGTTTGAATTTTCACAGATAATGTATATCATTTGCCGCTATAATAACAAATACTAAACAGAATAAAATAAAATAAATCTCATACAACAAACGTGGTTTTTTTGCCGTTTTGTACGGAACCCTTCGTGTGCGAGTCCGAATCGCACTTGGCCGGTTTTTTTAATAATAAATAATGCCAATGTCATACCTTGTTTAATCTATCACAGACAGTTTTAATATGTTTAACGTAATTGAGGTATTCCTTGGCAGTGAAGTCACTTCCTTCCATCTCTGGTATGGCCTGTACGCATTCGTCTGCCATGAATGGCGCGATCTCTGGATCTCTGGCCGCTAGTAACGCTGATGCTGTTGCTGTGCCCACTCCCTTGAGGTTGCTGAGCGCCGTCATAGCTGATTCTATGTTTGGCAGCTTCTTGAACGCCTTTTTCGTCTCCTGCATTACCGCCCTGGGTGTGTTCACTTTGATCAAGTATGACAGTTGCGGGATGAATTTGCCTCTCTGTAAACAATCATTTTTTTTGTAGGTAACATTTAAGGTAATTTTGTTTTGTAGTTTTAGGGAGCGTTCAAGTATCACGTAACGCAGTTTGGAGGGTAACGTAGATTTGGGTCTTGTAAAATGTTACGATGCGTTACAGGGGGGGGGGGGGTCCAAACAATGCTTTACGTAACATTACCTTTTTGTAATTAAATAAAAACGACCAGTAAAAGGGGGTAATTTGGTGGTTTATTTGTTAAAACGATTGTTTATTGATAAACGCATCTAGTAGCTACTTTAAAAATAAAATGAAATAAATTTTTTTATGAATTAATCCCACATTACAAAATATGATTACAACAATCGATGTATGTACAAAATAGGAACGATGGTAGAAGACTGTAACCCTAAATAGGTTGCCCAGTGTTAAGCTACTTTATTAAAATAGATGATAGACCACTATTTTTAGATATTTTATAAAATTTTCTCTGTATCGATATCTATAAAAGAAACCCTAATATAAAAAGACATTATGCTATGGACTATGGTGAACCCCATCCAAATAGCATTAAAAGAAAAAGTTAAGTCCGATAAAAACAGCAGTCGCGCTTCATTTGGTGTTACTTGTTGAAGAGTTCTATCGTTTATCTCCAAAGATCTTCATTTAACTTTGAAACGTTATGTGAGAATAACCTTCCCTGATAAATGTGCTATTCAATGGTGAAAACCACATCCAAATAGCATTAGTGGTTTTTGAGATAATCGAGAACAAACATACATACATAAAAACATACAGCTCCTTTTTTAGGGTTCCGTAATCTCATGGAACCCTTATAGTTTCGCTCTGTCCGTCCGTCAGTATGTCTGTCTGTCTGTCCGCGCCTCTAGCGTCTGTAGTTACGATTATCAATGGATCAATTTTGGTATAGTTAAAGACTGTGTATAGATATCGGTTTTGGCATCGTCAATGCCAAATCTGAATTTCATGCTGATAGATTATGCTAAGTACTCTTTAAGAAAATTATTTTGAACGAGATCGGACGGTAACTTTTGAAGTAATTTAAAAAAACCTATTACGCATTTATAGTTACGGCACCCACCTTAGACATTCCCTGACATGCTCTTAGTTAGGTTAGATTATTTTAAAGTGGGTTTAATATAAAATAAAAAAAAATCTCGCTTGCTTGCATACAACATAAAAATCATATTAAATTATTTAGTATTCATATTGTAATTCTGGCTATTAATTTCATTGTTTTTATTTTTGAAGTGAACACCTTTCAGATAGGGTAAGTATCTCCGCTGTGATGACTTCTGTGGCTCAGTGGTTAGAGCGTTGGCGCTCAAGCCGAAGGTCGCGAGTTCGAATCCCGCCAGGGAACAAAAAAGTTTTCTGTGTTCCTGGGTCATGCATGTGTTATATATTAAAAATCTTAAATACATGTATAGTATAAAAGTATTAAATATATTTCCGTTGTCTGGTTGGTACCCGTAACACAAGTTCTTCGAGAATTTACCACGGGACCAGATTAGCTTTGTGTGAAATTGTCCATATTTATTATTACAATTATTAATAGGCCCGGGCGACCAAATTTTCAAATACGATTCTGCACCAAAAAGAGCTTAGCTAAATATATCTTGCTCACATCAAATTTTAGTCTCACCTCGCCACTGCGCAGCGTGATGTTAGAAATCCTAAACTCTTCCTCAATAAATGGACTATTGAAACAAAAATATTTTTACATCCCTGCGTATATATGATATCGGGTAACCCACGGGAGAACTGTACTTTTTTTGGATAAAAAGTAGCCTTTGTTTTAATCTAAAGCCTAAACTACTAATATACCAAATGTCATCGAATTCCGTTCAGTAGTTTTTGCGTGAAACACCATACATACATACATCCATCCATCCTCACAAACTTTTACTTTTTTCATTTTATAATATTATAAGTAGGAGATTACCACATTTGGGATTAAAACAACAACAAAGGTATTTTTGCGACTTTCCGGTACTTTTCGCAACATAGTTGCTATGAATTTTGTTACTTGGGTGTTACGTAACGTTTCATAGGGGTGTGTCTAAAATATTTAAAAAATTGCGTTACGTAATACTTGAACACTCCCTTAGTTCAGGAATGACAAAATATACTGACTTCTATAATATTGAATATTATTATATTCAATATTATAGAAGAACGTCATCCAAAGCATGCCAGACCGAATGCAGGCGGTTATAAGGGCTAAAGAAGGTAACACGCGCTATTAAAAAGGACAGAAAGCGAAAAAAAATCGGACAATTTTAAATTCGTACTGCTTTAAACTTAAGTGTTAAATTTTGTGTAAATGTGTTTTTTTGCATAAACTTCATTATCAATTTATAAAACCTTTAACTGTGAGAAAAAGTGATCAGGAACGTTAACTGGATAGACTCGGATCTTAATTAACCAAAATTTGTAGAGCTAAGTGCAAAAAAAGACAGTTATCACACCTTTTGTACTTGGCCAAGTTTCCGTGCCGGTGAGATGTATTATTGCACCATTCGATAGCATCGCTAGTAAGAAAATATTCCCAGAAAGTAATTTTGTGCAAAAAAATAGAGGAAAGAGCTTATTTTTAGCATTTTATTATTCTTCCATACATTTCTTCAAAATATGAGGCAGTTTATCAAAATATAACACTTTTCTGAAGTTTCCAGTACACCATTATTTCCCAAAAATTATTCCTTATTAGCAACACTATGAAATGGTGCAATAATACAGAATTATTTTTTAAACTTTTTTTAACCCTTAACCCTCATTAACTTTTTTCTCACATGGTTTAGAGATTTTTCGTCATACAATAAAATGATACACTTTTTAAGACCTTTCATTTGATATATGTCTTGTAATGCTACAAGGGTGGGGACGTTTTGCCCCTTCTTTAGTATAGTTATAGATATGTGTATAGGTTTTGTTTTTGGCATCATACAATAATAAAAACTTTATTCACCCCTAAAATACGTGGTGTAAAGTGGTGGTCATTCTTATCGAGATATCGTTACCTTAATACCTAGGTTTTTTTAAATACAGGCGAAGTTTCATATATGACTTTTTATACAATGAATCATGAGTAATTGGCCCCTTAAATTGGTTTATAAGTTGGCCCCAAAGGCATTTTTAAACTATAAGAGGTAGGGACTTGTAACTTTATATGCTGATAGATCACGCTAAAAGCTCTTTAGGTCTCTATTTTGAACGAAATGGAACAATAAGTTTTAGAGTTATTTAAAAAAAAACCTATTGCGCGTTGATAGTCACGGAACCCTCCTTAGACAATATTATATCCTGTCAAGCTCTTGGTTAGGTTAGGTTAGGCTATTTAATTTGTTTGCAACATTTTTAAATTTTCAGTCTTACGATATCTTGCACAAAAAGTCTCAAAAATAATATCACCGCTGTAGTCTATTCGCGTTAAGATAGAAGTGAAACATGCGTACATATTATTTCAAAATGTGTTACCTAGGTACTTTAATTGGATCACGGCTTAAGCGTCATTGGTAAATTTTGATATAATATGTTCGCATGGTTCATTTCATTCTTAAGGTCTCATTTACGAAAAGTGGTTTGATAGGTTTCCGAGTATGGAGAGCAAAGGTATTAGAAATGTTTCGTGTAATAAATCCAGACAGTGACCAAATAAAATAAACCTTATTGCCACACATTAAAATTCATGCATAAAACCAAAGCACGTGAAAATGTTGAGGAAATTGCTTGAGAAAAAATGCTTTTTCCATATACATTTTTAGTATTGTTGGATTTAAGGTGATTATATCCGCTATTTTTGTACCACCAAAATCAGCTACATACGAGCAGAAAAATTATCCTAAACACGACCTCTTTTTATAAATTTTGGGTGTCGATTTTTATGTCATAATTTTTATATAAAAAAAAATATAACCAATTTTTAGATAAAGAAGTAGATAGGTAGATACTATATTTGTGACAATTGTTTTTTTTTTTGGAATTTGGTTTCCATTTGGTCTGAAAATCGACCGAAAAGCAGCCAATTTATGTCAAATTTATAAACGCTCCCTTAACGCGAACAGACTATAATAATATGATATTATAGTTATTTGTTTTGGTAGTTAATAGTTGGCGTAGTAGTCAATTAATTAAATAGGTATATAATAATATTGTTGTTATTTCCTCTTCCACTTGGATGTGGTTTTACCACGTTTCCGGCGCCAATTCTCGTTCTAATTTTAAGGTCTATTGTGAGTTTCAATGAGGGTTTTTAAATTCGTGACATCTGTCAGCTTTTTGACACGACAAAGACCGTCGGGTTACCGAGCGCCGCCTGGTGACAGAAAAATACTCGAAAATTCTTATTGACCGTTTTTGATACCACTTACGCCACCAGATGACGCTTTGTGTAAGTTGGGTCTGCCTCCTAGCGGCAGAAAAATTATCAAACACTCATTCCATTTAAACAAATAGTTTTTTTCCGGAATATTTCATGATGATTATGTATTGCATTTGAGATACCATTATCTTAACATGGTTAGTTATCTACTATATTCGTACCTCTGTTCGCGTACTTCCACAAATTTTTAGTTTCGGAAATATGCATTGAGTATACCTACTTATTTATCTAATTATTATTATAAATTCACGTTAACAGAAACTTGTATTTTGCGGTTATCATGCCTATAAGTACATATCAAATAAGCAATTACAAATAATTTTACGTAAACTAACGAAGACCAAAACAATCGAATTATTGCATTCCTAGAGTCTAGTAACGCCTTTTTTGACAACACAAAGTATTCCAAAATCACCAGTAACTTTTAAAATTAAGTTGACAATATTTGTCTAACAACAATTTAGGTAGTGTACTAATTTATTGCTGAATAGAAAATATTTTGCCACCATTGCGATTTGCGACTTGGTAACCCGATTGATTAAATTAATCTTCTCTCGCTAACTCTCCTCCACAGCTTATACATATGTATTAGTAAGGGCAGTTTTTTTATTTTTTTAACACCCGACGAAATTAGAGCGGTGATACAAGTTTGAAGTGTCTATTATGTGTGGGTATCCGTCCGTGGCATCGTAGCTCCCAAATGGATGGACTGATTTTAATCTTTTTTTTTTGTTTGAAGGCTGACATGATCGAAAATGTTCTCAGCTATATTATCATCATCATTCATCATCATCATCTCGCTCACTGCTTGACGATTCGGACTTACTTAAAAATATTAATTGTGTTTTTTAAATATTAGTACTTACAGCTTGTTTCCATTTCATTAGCTGAACTAGTTCTTCGTGTATCATGTGAGCATCTTTCCCTCGTGATTTGATTTTCTTTGGTAATTCATTCTGGTACCTGAACACAATAAAATAGAACTGAGTAAAATATTTTATCATTATACTATGCAAGAAAGTATAGTTAGTATCTAGCACTTAATTTTTGGCCGAGAAATTTAGTAAAACTTACATTTTGTAAGCTTTTTTCGCTGGTGGAATAATATAGTTTGTTTTTTTTTCAATATTAACTGCTGGTTTAAATATGCTGGTTCATCAATAATTTTGTACAGTACTTAGGTGTTAAAATATTTGAACATGGTTTACTTTTTTAAAGACCTAAGTGTAGATGTTTAATCCTAAAAATTTTTTTTTCGTACTTCATTTATAAAAAAATCTTGGCATTAAAATATTTATTTCACGTACTTAAAATCTTTTTTAATAAAAATAAAATTAATAATTAAAAATGAAAGTTCCTAGATCATTAAATAACAACTAGATTATAATTTGTATACTAAAAAGTAATTATATGAACAGAAATTAGTAATACTTTGCTCTTTTTTTATGTAATTTTTTATGAAGTTTTTTTAGTTCATGAGACAAAAAAATGCTATTTAATTCAAAATATTCAATTAGTGTTTTATAAATTGTTTTTTAATTTAAAGGTGAATTTTATGAAATAAAAATTGTTATGAAATAAATTAAACTTCCGAGTCATTAAACGGGACTAAATTACTTAAATGAAACTATTATTTAAATTAAATAAATTACACACCCCCAGGTGTGTAATTTATTTAATAAAATTAATTTAATTTAATCATGTACCTATACCTAATCTAAAATTAATGCCATAAAGTAAATTACTTAAAAATGTCGTTTTAAAATTTTTAAACAAAAAATAACAAAGTAAACGTTAAGTGCCAAATGGCAAGTCACCATTTCAACGGATGTGACTTATACTAACAAAGCAATGTATTAACTTAACATAACATAAGCAATATAATATTGTGAACAGGGCTGGCATATGTTAAGGCATGATATAACGATGAAATAGAAACATGAGCGTCTAAAATTTAAGTTTTATAAAATAATTTTACGAGCCATGATATGCAGGGACAGCCATTTTAGAACGCTTAGCGCAGCGATATTTTCCCCCACACTGGCTTCAGGAAAACGATAGTGTCAATTTGACATCGATCCCACGTGACGCAGTGATTTTAATGAGCCGTCCGTGGACTAGAGATGCAGTCCGCGAGGGAGGTAGCTATCAAATCACTTTGCACGGATACACACACAATACAAGTTCATTGACACGCCAGTCGCCACGGCCGCATTTTCTCCACGACGTCGCACTCACCAATTATCCAGCTTTATAAGCTCCTCGGGTCTCTTTGTTTTCTGTTCGGCCTTTAATTTCATAGCTTGCGGATACAACTTTAAAACACTGTCGAACTGTGTTGCATCTGCCTCAAGAAAGAAAGCAGACGTGTCTTTCGCGGTAGCCATTGTGAGCGTTCTAAATGTACAACACTGCGCTGCGTACCTATTTAGTTAGCTATAGCGCCGAACTCGACGCGGCGGCAGCACCTGGCCAACTGGGCGCCCTCGCCCCTCCCCACGCCGCCATCTTGTGCTGGCCTGCACTATGACGTTCAATAATGCGATTTTACACAATACTTTTACTGTTTTGCGGCCTATTTGCACCTAAATCCTAACCAAATAACACGAAATATGACCTAAAATACAATATTATGCGCTTACATTATAATTTGATCGAGTAAATTGCGTCACAAATTGCGATGACAAAACAAAAAAAATACTCACACAACATAGCAAGGTTATACAGGACGCGCCTCACGAAGGGGCGTCGTGCAATTCGGCGAACTCGGGGGATATGGACGTCGCATAAAATACAATCCATGGTGAAAAACGACACTTGCACGTATAATTTAATTGGGATGAAATATTTTAATCACAAAACGAAAGCGATTCACAAGTAACATGTTAGTCACGTCGACCTCGCACTATCAATTTCCTCAACGTGACGCAACTCACGGCGCCGTTGTACCGAAACGACTTTGGTAAACACGCATATTTTCCGTTGCAATTCTGTACACACTGAGCTCGGAGTAGTCATGCAGTAGTAACTAGCCGTGTACATAAGGCATTTAGGTAGTACGTTAGTATCACCGGGGTGGAACGTCACCACACCAATCGGCTTTGTTGTTTTGATAGATTGCCACGTGTTTTTGCTCCCTCTTTTTAATTTTTTATTATTACTAGCGTCTCGAAGATTTTATCAGAGCGTTTGCGAATCGTTTCGCTTTATGTTGCTTCAAGTTTTTTTTTTGAAATTCAATTTTTCATTTTTAAAATGGTTCTCTTGAATTTAAAGATGTTATCTTAACGGCACATTCTACGTGATAATTCCCTTTCTGTATATTATCTATTTAGGCTTCCGATCACACAAGTCCATTCCTAATTTTACAAAAAAAAAATAATTCGTTATTATCTATCCTAAAATTTATTCTAAAATGGTCTAGAATTCTAGGTATACATTTTCTAATTTTATGTTAGTGCAGGTATATTTTAACCTGTTCAGCATTAACTGTAGTATTTTAGTGTCTAAATATTGACAAAAGTAAAAGTTGGTCCTTCGAAACCGGATGTGAAAAAAATAAGTTTTTGACATTTATCGGCAGCTATTTGAATATTTTAGAATACGTGATCCATTTCAGAAAACAAAGCTGCCTGCTGCTCAGTTTGGCAATGATTTTATACGAATAATGGAAAATTTAACAACATTAGATCATCTCTTCTACTCAACTCAATAAATAACAATCTCATTAGACTTCAGCTATTCTGATAATACCTACCTAGGTATTTTTTTAAACATATAAAAAAGAAACATTAAATAAAAATTTCTAATTTCAATATATATAAGGAGAAGTTTTAACTTAATACCTTCAGTTTAGGAATATCTAAACTGAAAATAAAGAAATATACTTACTAACAAAGTAAATACCTACTTACTTATTTTTTTTCTGTCAGCAGCAGGTCTATAATGGCCACATTAAGTGAATCGTACTGTGAAACATCATTTTCAATACTACAATCTATTCAATTTCAATGCTTACCTAGATGATGTTTTAAAATACGATTCACTTAATGCGGTCATTTTAGAGCTGCTGGTCCGTGGTTCTCCTAAATCCGTGTGTCATGTCGGGCTTCCATTCTAACGTTACGAGTGTTGCGCTAACAATCATGATTCATGTGTCAAGTTTCAGCATAACCGAGGTACACGTTATGCTGACCCGTAAAGTTTTAGTACAAACTTCATGCAACAGCCTAAAGAAAACTTTACAAAATAATAGAAGATACAATTTTGTGGTTCCGTACCCAAAGGGTACAAACGAATCACTGTCAAGACTCCGCTGTCCGCCCGTCCGTACTCCGTCGTCTGTCTGTCACCAGGCTGTATGTAGCTCATGAAACGTGATAGCAAGACAGTTGAAATTTTCACAGATGATGTATTTCTGTTGCCGCTATAACAAAAAATAAAATAAATATTTAAGTACTGATGCCATGTGACAAACGTGTTTTTCGCCGTTTTGTACGGAACCCTTCGTACTTGAGTCCGATTAGCTGTTCGTTTTTATTAAATTAACTTTGTACTAAGAATAGGTGCATGAAAATCATATTTAAAAAGTTATCATGTACTCGTATGTAGGTACTTCCAACGCTGCAGTTGCAGAAAATAATTAAAATATACCACATAATACGTAATAGTACAAGTAATTATACCAAGCAACAACCCAGATAAACAGTGACTGATTACTAAACCAAGCGAGAAGTCTCGCTAACACTTATCTGATTCGACAAGTTTTTTCATAGCTAAAAGTGTTGCATTTAAAATTTCATAAACAAGCATAAACCAATTGAAGCATTTTAAGTACCCTTACCACATAACTCACTTTTTTTTATACAATAATACTAGGTGACCCAGCAAACGTTGTTCTGCCATTGACGATCTGCCACACATACATATACATAATATTATATCGTTCTTTATCCCATATGCTAACACTATTAAATTCGTAATTCCGACGTCGTAAAATAGATACCAAAAGTCCACCAAAGGCGTGACAACTGACAACCTCAGAATAAAAGAAAAGACATGGACTTGCTCCCTCTTTCACACTTATGAGTCATTGAAGTTTTGTGAGACAGAAAGCTAGGCTTACGGTTTCGATTTTAGTACTCCTTCCGTGTTTATTTTTCCAAGGTACATTCTTAACAACATAGTATAGTGAGACGAAGCCTAACCTTACCTAACCCCAAGTTCGCTGGGGAAACCCATCTGTACTTTGAAGCAGGCTACGAGCTGAATCACTATACTGTAGCCTCAGTGACCTACTTACCGAGGTCTTAAGAGTTAAGTCTTAGCGTTGGTTATGCTGCCGTGCCTTTCAACTGATTGCGTTTGCCAGTTTCGAAAGTGTGTCCCTATACCTACGTAAGCATTCATCAGATTTTTATGAAGTTACCAACAGTTTTTGTATAATAATATTTACATGAATTTAAATAAATAAATAACTGTTAAAATACTATTTTATTTTATGAATAAGTAGGTTATTTTTCTTTTCTGGAAATCGAACCACATACATAACTAGTTGCATACTACACATTACACAGACAAGGGAATGTCAGATTTCCCACCAAAAAACCGTATAAGTATCCCAAAGGAGCACTGTACTTTTTCGGGATAAAAAGCAGCCTGTTTCAATTCAACCCAAACTACTACCATACCAAATTTCATAGAAATCCGTTCAGTAGTTATTACGTGAATGAGTAACAATCATCCATCCATCCATCCATACATCCATGCATCCATCCATCCTCACAAACTTTCACATTCATAATATTAGCAGGATACCTAGAAATTAGAAATATTGGTCATTCTATTATGCTTGTCTGTTATTTAACTTTAAGAACACTCATTTTGTGTTCATCATATTTTGTGCTTATCCCCTATGTTTCCCAGTATGAAATCCATACTAGAACGCAGACGGTCGAAATTGTACCTGCTAAACAAAAGAATATTGTCTCAAAAGTTTCAACTGACCACTTCTTTATTTATCTACATGAAACCTTTATGGTGAGCAAAAACTATTAGCCAAGTTAAGACTGGCTGGTAAATTAGAAAATATCCCACCTAGTACTTACCGTTTTACGACAAATGTGCGAACGGAGGAGTTATTAGTAATAGAAAGTTATTTTTTTAGATAATTCTTAGAAACATAAAATTAATAAAAATTAAGTTACACACACTGCCATGCGTTTGTATGTAACGTAGGCGTTGGTTTAACACAATTGTCTTTCTTACACATTCCATACACAAAATTTGCATATTTTTATTGCGTAGCTAAGAGGCAAAATAACCCTAAAAAAGTCGAATCTTAAAATGTTACTACATGAATTATGGCCGGATTTCGAACACAGGGCGACCTATGTTCCAAGTACGGGAGTCCAAATAAATAGAGGAGTCGAGAGTTCGTTTATTTCGACCGAAAAGGTACAAGTAAGCTCAAAGAGCTTTTACGCGTAGGTACTACGAGTTACGACCCATAACTTCTACTCTATTAAGGACCATATTTCAATAATTCTGTTTAATATTTATAATTTTGACTAATATTTTGTATTATATTTTTTATTCGTGGTGATGTAATGCGTCGCCACAACACGGCCTCACCGGCCACATTTATCAAATCCTACTACTATTATAAATGTAAAAGTTAAAACTACCGAACGCATTTTGATGAAATACGGTATGGTAGTAGTTTAAGCTCTGGGTTAGATTAAAAAGTAAGTTGCCGCGGGCAAACGCTGGTGCCTTATATTTTTAAACTATTCATAACGCAAATAAAGAATGAAACTCAAAAGCAAAACTTAGTATAATGATCTAAGGTATAAACATGAAATCTCGTAAATAACAGGTTCTGTTCCAATAGATTATTATAGTCGAGCGACCGCACCGACAGCTTCAAGGTTTTTACTAACGACTAGCTGATGCCCACAATTTCGTTTGCGTAGAACTAACGGAAACGGAACCCTATTTATTTGTGAGATAAAAGTAGCCTAAGTTACTATTTATAACATCAGTTATATGCTAGTGAAAGTCCCGTGGAAATCGGTCCAGACGTTTCAGATATTAGCCGGAACAAACAGAAATTTTAAAAATTGATTTTCTGTTGTGTATCGTTTGTACTTTAATGTGAATTTAGTGAATTTTATTTATTTGTATCGTGAGAATAGAACCAATTAGCGGCACAGTATTATAGATGATTTAAAATTAATTCCAGCTCATGCCCGGCAAAAGAGCAGACTGACCGCCCATAGACATCAGCATCGCCGGTACCCACACTTACTCGGCGATACACAACGCAAACGCGCTACCTACTTATTTTTTAATAATTATTCCCCACACCGATTTAGGTAACGGTAGCAGGTTTAATTGAAATCAGGCCAGCTACGCATGAATTATTTTATAGTGCCGAAGTGTGTGCGCAGTACTCGAAAGCACTCTCTCTCTGTCTTTACTCTCAGCTTCCTTTACTTGGCTAGATATCAGGCGCAGGACCGACTTTTTACATGCCCATCCGATGATCCGACGCACGGATCATCTTTCTTGTCAGAAACATTGACTTTTTGACAACTGCATTGACCTAACCAAACTTGAATACAACAATTTTTGTTGTTCCGAAGCGGGAATCGAACCCACGACCTCCCAGTCGAGACCCAAGTTCTAAACCACTGGACCACAGAGCAAGATATTATTAAAGATTCATTGAATATATCTCACTATATTATAAGAGATATTTACCCTTCATTTCCAGTAAAATATTCATAATAGCTTCTTATTATTCAAGTCACAAACTCCACATAATGAACCTCATTTACTTGGCAGTTGTCCTAGCATTTAGCACCCTTTAAAATTCTGAAAATAATATCTTGTACACTGTACCTACAGCTTTGCAAAAAAGAGTATGACGCGGTGACAGGAGGAGGAACTGAAAAACATGTTCGACTGTATCTTCTCTGTATCGTAAAGGATATTTAAACGAGACAATCTTGTATATATTATAATCGTAATCTCGCCAACGGCTGCAAGTATTACCATGAAATTTAGTATGCAGGGAGTTTTGGGGGAGAAAAATCGGTTTAGCTAGATTTTATCCCTGGAAACTGCGGATTTTTGAGTTATAAATGGTTTTTCTTTCATCGTGCAATATATATATATATATTAATAATTTCGACTCTATAATGTCAGTCCGATTGGCAGTTTGGTTATTTGGTTATTTTTGAATTGTTCGGAAATTCTGAATGTGGTGGGTTCGAACCCCGGTAAAATATATTTTTAATTCTTTTTTTTTTATGTACTAGAGCTCCGTTCAAAGCTCGATTACCCAGGTACACATTTTTATCCATAATAGATTGGAATAATATAATACTTAATTGGAATATAGTAAAATACATCTAATAAATAAAATTTATATATTATAATGTCATCCCAATCTAATAAGGATAGAAGATGACAGTCCAAAAATTGTTTTTAGTCCTCCTGTCACCGCGTCATACTCTTTTTTGCCAAGCTGTATGTATTTACAAAAGACAATAATTAATAATTATTTTTTGACCTCGATTTTTTTAAAAAAATGTGTATTTTAACGTTTTCAAATTTAAATCAAACCAAAAAAGGACTATTCCGCTGTCTGCTTTGCATAAACGAATTGTAATTTTTAGGGTTCCATTGTCAACAAAGGACAGTAATTTACACATCTCAGTGTAAATTTTGGTAATTTTCTACCAATGATTACTAGTAACAATCCCAATGTATAACTACTTAGTAATATGTCCCATATTCTTCATCCCATTAAATTGCGTTTGGTCCTTTAAATTTTTCTGTGTTTTAAAACATGGAAAAATTAAAAAGTATGTAGAAAACCCCGTTTTTGATTACCTAATAAGCTAATGATCACTTATGTAACTAATAGTAAATTATTTAAACAGATAAATGTTGATTATAATGTGGAAACTGGGAACAGCTTACAAAGTATTTAAGTTTTGTAAAGGAGGAACATAAAGTCGATTTTTTTAAACATAATATATTTACTTAATCAAAGTATATACCATTGCTATCTATGCACTTTTGCCATCTCATAGGTAGTTCATTGATTCCTTTACAAAAAAAACCATTCGGACGGGAATCAATAAAATCTTTGAAGGCGCTTTGGACTCCGATGGGTAGAATTTTTTCCCATGCAATAAGCTATCCAAATTTCGAAAAAAATGGTAATCTGTTGGAGCAAGGTTCAGGGAGTACGGTAGATGTCTTAGACATTCCAACTGAAGCTCCTCTAATTTGGTAGCCGTCTGTTGTGCAGTGTGTTGTCTAGCGTTGTTCTGAAGCAGCAGCGGCCTAGAGCGAATGACCAACCTCGATTTTTTAGCAGCAAAGAAAATATATTTGAGATCAAAGTGGGCAGTAAGTACGACAAAACGTCATTTGTAACGACCTAATATTTAGTAATCAGTAGTTCAGCGGAACTCCACTCGACGAACAACCCGACACGCGCTTGGTTGGTATTTATAATTCTCCACTGACAGTTGGGTATAAAAACGAGCCCAAAAGAAATAAACTAACGTCGGTCGGAGGGTCCGCTTACAAAAAGTATAAAGGGCCCGGAGCGTAGCGTTAGGGTATATTTATACCCGATGTAGGGACTTTTTGCGGCGCAGTCGGGATCCTATTAAAATACAGACCAACCGTTGTAAAATGCTACTTTTGTTACGTTTAAAATATTTAAAAAAATACTTTTTAATGCCATGTTGGTATTTTTTGGTTTTGTTTTTTTTTATTTGTTTTTAGAAATGAAAGTATTTAAGACGTTTTTTCACAAAAACGGCCTAACCTATTTTTATCAAATAGCAGAAAAATAAAATAGACCTTACCTTGCCGTAGACGCCATACGCCGCATTTTAATGAGATTTCTAATAATTCAAATTAACAAAATTTTGAATGAGAAGCGCTCTTCGTATTCTTTTTATTTTATTAAGGGTCTGTTTCACAATCTTCTAATAAGTGTTAGATAGCTTTTTCGGAAGTTTTGTCGTTAATTTTATATCGAGCGACAGAGACAAAATATGCAAATAGGTTATCTGACACTTATCAGTAAATTGTGAAAGAGGCCCTAGGTCTAATATATAGTTTTATCTAAAAATCTAAAAAAATAATAATGATTTAATAATATTTAGTTTGAACCATATATTATACTATTTTTAATTAGTGTAAACTACCGATTGTTGCCACCTCGGTCCGCACCTACTGCATAAATTTATGTTTTCGTTTTTGGGATAAGTATTAATTAATATTATTGAATAAGTAAAAACTTTTATTTGCAAATGAAAATTGAAAATCTTCTTATATATTTTAAATAAGTGTAGCCTAAAGAATAAGCAATATATTCATTATATTTCTAATAATAATTACGTACTTAGTTACTGGGTATATATTCTTATCTACTGCTACGAAATGCTAAAATATGTAAATGTATGAAACCTCTATGAAACAGAATAAAAATTATATTATTAGGGAAATATATTTCCAAAATGTGTACGAGTCTCGTTATATGGAATACATTTCCGAGCTTATAACCGTTTCTACTTAGCCCCCAAGGTCAGTGAGTTCTTGACTACGCGCAACATGTCAGTAGCGATTACTAGTATATATCTGTATAATCTATGGTAGCGATTGCGATACTACTCGGAATAAAGTTATTTTTAACTTGGGACGAGCAGCGCCATCTCGTGTCGGCGGCGGGAACTAGCCGTAACGGGAACATGGGAAAATTACGCGGCGTCCTACGCGCCCTACATAAACTACAGAAAGGCTTGTGCTAAGTTTCTTTGTTTATTTACTATCATAGTTTTCGATATGAAGTTATATTGATGAATATGAATAAATGCCGTGCCTAATATGAGAAAGTTTCCTATAATCGAATAAACGCTAAGTATTGCAGAACGCTTCATATGAATAAAAACAGAAATAACCAAATAAAAAAATATATGTGTACTTACATATTATATTGTACAGCTTTATTCATTATTTATTAAGTTAGTTAATTCTATATAAATCCTACAAGATAGAGCTTGTCTTATTAAATAATCAGGAATTAAAATATTATCTACCTTAATTATTGACGTTTCAAAATGTGGCATTTAATAAATTAGCAAAAATTATATTAAGGCGTTTAATTTAAATGACAGATTTGTATCAAAACTTTATTTTCCATAAAATTAGGTTAGGAAAGTTTATTTTACTAAGTTCTTTTCGTAGCAAAAATGTTTGAGTAGATTTACTGTCTTAGAGAGGTAAACCAAAAAAAAACAGCAAAAAAAAAGGTAAAGAATAACAACAAAAAAATAATAATGAAAGTTACTTCTACGGTAAATCTAAGTTTACTGTAGAACAATAATGTTGTAGGTTTTTCAGGCAAACTAAATCTCTTCTTCTATCTAATCTCTAAGTTGATCAAGTAAGAGGGTCGTCGCGCAGACGAAAACTTGGGCATTGATTTAAAGAGAAAATAGGTCAGATAGAGTAATATTACGACTGGTGCATGACCCGACAGCCTTAGAAAATGGAACCATATTAACACGTACCTACAGTCACATAGATAATATTAATATAGGTATATTATCAATTTTGTCAGATAATACCTTATCAATTAACGTAGGACAGATAAAATTCAATATTATGATAATGCGGTCATATGAAAATTAGTGTAGTTTTCCGTTTTTTTTTTTCAGAATTGTTCTGGAGGGTTGAGGTTCAGAATTCATGGATAGGACGTCGACGTGTAGGACGGCCTCCCACCGGATGGACGGACAGACGACTTGAAAAAGACGCAGAGTCGGTTGGTACAGGCCAGTACAAGAGCGACCGGTAGCGCTGGAAAACTATGGGGAAAACCTATGTCCAACTGTGGACGTCTAGTGGCTAAAATGACGATGAAGACGACAAAACAAAGTTGTAAAGGTTTGTGGTACCTATGATGTAAAAATTATGAGCTTAAATAGATTTTTCAAAAGTATGGTCCTTCGAGCCGGACGCATTTTTTGTCTCATTATCTGGTCTATTTATTAAATATTTCTATAATCATTTTCTTACCCCCCTTACTTTACCACCATAAATTATATACATAATATGATAGTAAATATTATGAGAGTGAGTTTATTATGCAGTAGAAAAGATTTGTGCCAAGAAACAGTATACTAACAGGTTATTCCCTGATAATGTGTATTTCACAATCTATATGAATCTTAAGTATGATTTCGTCAGTAAATCATAATATTAAGTATTTAATTTCAACTATAAAAATTGTCGTCGGGCGAATACCATGTCATGTCGTGGTGCACTTCGATTGCCTTGAATGAAAGTGCCGCGGGGCGGATTGAATGGAGTGACGTCACGTCGTTTACGTCCGCGTACTATAATATAGTGGGACTATATTATAGATAATTAGGATCTTTCTTTTGACGTCGGATATTCGAGTCGCATGGGATAGTCACAAGTCGGTAGCGATGTGAGTCGGACGCTGCCACTTGTTACTTCTGTGCGCCGGGCGCTCTTTCGCGCGACCGCGGATTTGAAATTGGAACAAGCCGCGGCCGACCCTTTCTTACTTTAGCGTAACCGATTTTCCGTCTCCCTCAGTTTTTGCTATGTAATCGAATGTCATTGATACGCGCTCAATGTTTTTGTTGTGCTATCGAGTGGATTTTTCAGATATAATCTCGTGTCAGCTGATTCGGAGTTTTATTTGTTGTGAGGAGGTAAATTTGTATAATTGAGTTATTTTTTAATATTCTTATATTTTCGTAATAAGTTTTTGGCAAACTGATAAGGCTAGTCAATAGTCATGCGGAAAAACAAAAATAACCGGCCTTGTTAGGCGTTATATAAATACTAAACTAAAATAGCGTTGTGATTTCGGTAGTTGGTACCTAGTGAACCTGTACAACGATCCTCCGGGATACAAAAAATAATAATATCGTTTTACGGCCGTTCTCAATAACCTATCTATCCGTAATCCTTGCTACTAAAGATAGTCAAATCTTTGCTTTTGTCTTTACTCGCGTTAAACTCGCAATAACCCAATAATGACAGATGGCATTTCCTACCGAAGCGGCTCATCTATCGGCGGGAGGACGGATAGCCTACTAGAGATAGGGACGCTCATATAAATCTTAGCTAACTGCATTTCAATTTCAACTTACTCTCCGATAGCTTACTTAATAACGTCATTTGCTTATCTGTCAATGTCGGCCGTTAACAAAACGAAAAATCTAGTTTTGCCGAGGATATGAATGTGTGACGTTGTTGTTTTTGTATTTCTTTCTTATTTTTGTGTTATTTCTGTTCTAATCCTAATGTGTAATATTGGTAGATTATTAACTAAATAATAATTAAATATTCGTTAACGTGCACAAGTGTGGGCAAGTGGTACGTACAACTTCAAAAAGCGTCTTATTTTGTGTTCCCCTCAAAACTCCCTAGGAAGTTTTAGTAAGCGTCTACCACTTTTCTGATTCGACTGACTTTACTCATTGACTGCATTGATGGTTTATTTGGACTTTGACTAGACTTTGGACTTGTCGATTTTGAAAAAACGGTGTTGAAAGCTTAGTACGATAATTATTTTTCCCGCCTTCTTAACTTAACCCTAACTTGACCTTCTGCCATATATATGTATATAAAAAAAAACAGAAAATTCGAGCATTAGTTTTACATTGGTTTTATTTTCTAAATACATATAAAGGAATACATCAGTAGTGATGATATTAAATTAATTCGAATGATCGTAGATTGCGAAGAAGACAATAATAAACAATAAACAATAAGAAACCAATAATATCATACAAAAGGAATATAAACCACGTATGAATTATATGTCGAAATTACATGATTATGAATTTCGTACAGATTTGGGCTGAATAAAAATGCTGTGAATCTGTTACTTGTATTATTATATTAATAAAACGACATTTTGTTATAACCTCTAAAAGGTAAATAGATAAAGTCCTTTTTATGAAAGAAGTCCCCTAGACGCGGCGCTGTGATCGCACGTCAAAATATTGCCTGCATTTTTATGGGTATTAGAATACCTTGATTCTGCTGTTCTGCTTCACAAAACTCCTTTAACTTGAGTATTACTTCTCGGGCAGCACTTTTTACAATCTCAGGCACTGTAAATAACAAGTACCTGGAAGACCGAACTTGGCTAATAATAAAAATAAAGAAAATAATAAGAATCACAAAAATATTTATCTTACCTGGATTCGAACCCATCACATTCCGAATTTCCAAACAATGCAAAAACTATACGTAGGTACGCATACTAAGCTGCCGATCAGACTGACATAAGAGAGTCGAAATTATTGATATATTGTTGCACGACGAAATAAAAAAAAATATTGCTTAAAAATGCGCAGTTTCTAAGGGATAACACCTAGCTGGATCAATTTTTCTCCCCCAAATCTTTCTGCATACTAAATTTCATGCTAATACTTGTAGCCGTTGTCGAGATACCGATTATATTAATACATTAAAATTATTGATTCATTGTTGGACGACGAAAAAAAAAACATATAACATGAAAATGCGGTTTCCCAGGGATAAAACCTACCTAGACCGATTTTTCTCTCCCAATAGTCCCTGCATACGAAATTTCATGTAAATACTTGCAGCCGTTATCGAGATTACGATTATATATATACAAGATTGTCTCGTTTAAAAAAGAAAAAATAGAACAAAATTTTCAACATTTTGTTTTATAAAGCGTTTATAAAAAAAACCGAGCCGATATTATATAGCCTCACAATAAGCGATTCCTGTCGTCCATACCAGAAAAGTTACTTGGCCCTTCAGTATCTTTCTTTACGTTGGTTTTCTGTACGGATTAGGCCCTAAGGCCATGACTCCACACGGTAAAATTTTTATAATTTCTACAAATATTCTTTAAGGTGTCATACCACACTTGCCTTACTGAGGTACCTACTTATGTAGTGTAGGTAAGTACTAAGTAGGTACTTATCATTAGCCTAGATAAGGCTGAAAGCGTTTCACATAAAACGTATGAATATTCAAACGGCCATAACAATTCAGTACCTACAGTCACGATCGCTCACATGGATGTGTAAATTTTTACAGAAATGTACACAACATGTTGCGTTATTAATATGCAGTATTTCAAATATCTACAATTTTATATAAAAAAAATAGCTGTTGCCTGCGGCTCCGCCCGCGTAAATACAGTATCCCACGGGAACACTGTACTTTTTCGGGATAAAAAGTAGCCTATCTTTTAATCCAGATCGCAAGCTACTACCATACCAAATTTCATCAAAATCCGTTCAGTAGTTTTTGCGTGAAAGAGTAACAAACGTCCGTCCATCCTCACAAACCTTCACATTTATAATACTAGCAGGACTATAACCCGACTACGTAAATTATATAGCTTATGTTACCCGGGCTAGTGCTACGAATCTATTGACACCCTCATTTATTAAAATCGGATCAGTAGTTTAGGTGGAACATATCAACATACATACCTTGTGTTTTATATTCCGTGATACATACGAACATAGACTGCCAAAAACACAGTTCCTTTCGGCTTCGCCGTAGTCGGGTTACAAGGTTACGTTGTTGTTAAATGTGTCGTATACGTCATTTTTATAAGAAATGTTATATGTTTCCATGTTGGTGTTCGTAGCTGTGTATTGTGTAGGTATTATTTAGGTCAAAGTCAGTCTAAGTAGCTAACTAGATACTTGCATAAACTTTTATACCTAATGACAATGGTTCTGCCAAAAAATAGAATACAGCACAAGCTATACGTAATACTCAATCTGGAATTTAGATAATTTTGAATTACTATTAATACGGTATTTTTCTGTATTTTTTTACCACATAAATGAATAGTGCTCTGAAAAATAATACAGCTTACAAAAATAATAATAGTATACTAAAAATCAATATTTTTAAAGAAACTGAGGATTGTTTGAAGCACTTTTGTGAGTCTTATGAAAACGCCCCATACACAACTCATACAAGCAGGTGACGTCACATGCTTGTAAATTGCTACGATATGGTCATATCACAAAATTTCTGATACCTCCGATATCTGCGTTTGTTCATACTCACCATAGTAAAACTAAACTAAACTAGTATGTTTTAAAACTAATAAGTAATTACGTAGGTTTTATACACTAATGTTGTAAAAAAATATCCAACTTTTCGTGACTTTGAAATGCATATAATTTCTTTTTACTATAATCAAGTTGTAATACCTAATGAATGAATGTTAAAAAAAAAGTACATGTAGGAAAATACCCAATTGACAATAGAGTAGTCATTTTTTTTGCAATTTTTTTTTTGCTACGCGGCAATTTTTTTTTGCTCTACATTTGTGTTGTGAAGCGCGTAGCTCCGCAAATGGGCGTGAACGCCTGGCTTTCACGAGGTTTTCACGCGTTTTTCATGTGCGCGTGGCAGAGCAGAGAAGGAAAAGTGTCCCACATGTACCTATTGTTGCCCGTGCAGGGCATCTCGATCACGTCACCTTTCAAACGAAAAAAACCACATCTAAATCGGACCTTTCGCTTAGGATCTACAATGCCACGGACAAAAACACACACAGACTGACAGGCACATCAATCTTATAACCCTCTTTTTGCGTCGCGGGTTATAAAAGTTTTATAACCCGCGACGCAAAAACGTTTATTATATTTTAAACATTTTATGACGAAGGTATTAACGTGCACGTTCAAACTCCAAACTAGCATTTTCAGTAAAAATTCGCGACTGTACTGAATTGAGAATTTGTTTATTTGAATTGTATTTAGCACTTGCAATTAACATACTTTAAATTGTACTTTTCCACGACTGAAGACCTTGTCTTCAGTCGTGGTCCGTGGACATCTCTTGCTACTAGTATACATGTAAGTTATTTTATTATATTTTAATAATTAAATATTTATTTCAATCAAATACTTTGATTGGTTTTTGGTTTACTACTAGCGATAAATTAGATTTTTATGGCCTTAAGACACACATCACAGCAAAGATTTCATAATTATCGAATGACACTTAATTGTATCTGAATAAAGTTCAATTGCGACATTTGTAATTATTTCTATCAAGTAGCAACAATAATGACATTGGACTGTCACGTTACAAAGTGCAATGTTACTTTTTATCGGACTTTGCCCCGTCGTTGATATAATACAATTAATACAATGGAATATGTATAGGTACCGATATACTTTCGCAATACTTAGTAGATAGGCTTTTAATCTTTGTGAATATGTAATGGTTAATAAAAAACAAGTAGGTAGCCTATAACAACAGCGGCTACTTGTTAGTACGTCTCGCATATATGATACATCGAAATATGGGCGTACAGACGCGTCCTACGGTGAGAAGTGGCGAAATACCGCGGTATCCCGATTTTGGTGCTTGATCGACTATAGTTCAGGAACTAGTAACTCTTATAAAGTTATAAGGCTGGGACTATATGCTCCGGAATCCGGAACGCCGTTAAAAATTCAGAGTACTGAAAATATAACTTTGCGCCCATACAATAGAGTTAAAAATCGAACACATAAGTGTCGAGTCAAATGTCTGTGTCATATAATATGACAGATCGACACTCGAAACTTCCATTTTCAAGTCTATTGTATTACCGCAGACTTCTATTTTCAGTGCTCTGAATTTTCAACGGCGTTCCGGATTCCGGAGCATATAGTCCCAGCCTTACAAGCGTGGTTTCAGCCTGGTGATGTCCACTGCCGGACATAGGCCTCCCCCATAGATTTCCAGTGCGACCGGTCGTCTGTACACCTGGTGGGAGGCCGTCCTCCGCTTCGACGTCCAGTTCGTGGTGTCCACACGGGAACCTTTCGGCCCCAGTGGCCAAGTATAATAACAATGATAATACCTGGTATTTATTCTTATTATGAATCACAGAACAGATAATATTCTTTATCAGCTTAATTACTTCCCTCTAACTTCTTCATTCCGGAAATATAAAAACGTCCGCATGTATCTTATTTTAATCATGTTTCACACGTGAAGTTTGCGAAGGATATTTTGGCCTTATTTACTTACCAAACTTTTAACAGAACTTATTTGAATATTTTTTTCTTCTCTACATATTGATGTGTACCTAACAACTTCTCTATCCGAATATTCAGTTGCAGTAGCGAAGGCTGGGTGTCCATCAAAGGGATGTCCTAGCCTGTCGATTTGAGATCAGTGGCAGTCGGCAGAACTTATTTTAATACCTATTATAAATTTAGTACCTCAATAAAAAAAAACGTATTGTCCGTAAATAAGTACAAGTCGGTATTCAAGATCTTTATGGCAAACTGTCATAGTTTTTGCATCTTAATTAAATGTGAAGTCGGTGTGAATCGAGTTATATTCCCTCGTAGCTACTGTTCAGTTGCATTGCAGCATAATCTAAAAGCAAATTTAAATGTGCACCCTGATCCATGTTTTATACATCACCTTATACCCTTGTGTTTAAATATGGAGCATGTTTTTATGGACGTTACAGTATTAATTGAACTTTATTTGAAATGTGTACCTACCTACTTGGCGGATAGTATCAGAATTCATATTAATATAGGTATAATGATTAGATGACCTAGCTAATTACGGCGGGGGCGCGGTGAGGGTCACCGGATCCGATGAAACCAGATACAATCTGTACTTATATAGTTTCAACAACAGTTTGGGGTCAATTCACACCGAATCGAGACGATACGCGATTCAGCGCTGCATTATTATTTTAGCAAATAATAATGCAGCGTGTTTGCAATTAAGCGTGTATCTTCTTGTGTAGTGAATAAAGTTCAATTTTGATTCGCTTTCTTAAAAAAATGCAGTGCACGTTGCGTGATCTGACCCTTACTTAAACAATCAACGGCAAACTTAGTGTGGCCCAAGCATCGCTTTAGAGAGCGAGACATAATACCTGAGACTGGCATTAGGCTACATTTTTAACAAAAAATATCAGAATCGGCCATCAGAATTCAGCTTTTACAAGTTGAATAATGAAGCAACTACGGAACCCCACTCACAAGGGCTTGACAAGCACTTTACCCTACTTAGCCCGATTTCCCGAGCCCGAGAGCCCGTCCCACTGGGTTACGAGAGTAAAGGAAGAGAGAGTGCTCTTGTGTACTGCGCACACACTTAGGCACTGGCCTCTTTCTTGGCCTGGTTTCAATGAAACTGGCCACCATCACCGAAATCGGTGTGGGGAGTTACTTTTATTATTATCATACAACATTCAGGGAAATACATCGTGTATTCATTATTTATGTAAATGTGTTCGTGTAAAATATAAAACAATTCAATTCGTCATGAACTTTAAACATTTTTTCTTTAAATTAACATGAACAGCACTCAGTAACGAGAATCAAACGTGACTAAAATAAACATTTTCTTCGTCCAGTAACACTTACCCACAACATGTTATTTTTAGGGGTCCGTAATACTCAAGGAACCCTATAGTTTCGCTCAGTCCGTCCGTCTGTCTGCCCTCGCCTCTAGCTTCTGTAATTATGAATATAAATGGATAAAATTTGGTATAGTTAAAAACAGTGTATAGATCTCGGTTTTGGCATCATAAAATATAAATAATTTTACATTTTCGGGGTGGCTCTCCATACATGTGAAGTGGGGATAAAAATATTTTTTCCTTGTATCCCATCGTGTGGGGTATCGTTGAATAGTTCTTTTAAAATAAAGGCAAGGTTACATACATGACTTTTTTACAAAGTCAACCACATTCGTGTGATCGGCCTCCGGAAATGTATAAAGTATGAGACTTAGAAACCTGCAAATTTCCATGCTTGGGGTTGGTGCTGCGAGTTTCCTCTGTGGTAGAGTATTCGTGCTGTCCACGGTACCTATTTCTGTTCTGTTGAAATGCTGGACAGTCGAGAAGAAGGTGGAGGGGGGTCTCGTCCTTTTCCCCGTAGAACCTGCAAGTCGTTACCCGTTATGTCACCAACTCCTATTTTGTTGAGGTGTTTGTGGAGCTTGCAGTGCCTAGTTTTCGGATTCTTAGTTGATTCCTACTCATTGAAAGCGCCAGTTCCGCACTACATCATTTAAGTACTGTTTTTCTGTAATACTATTCTTGTGGGAACTAAACGGCCAAGCCACATAATTTGGACTAAGGTGTAGAGTTTGTGAAGTTAGGCTTGTAGAGTTAAGGCATGTAGATTTAGAAGTTTGGTAGAGTCAGAAGCTTGGTTTTACATGAGATCTGGTAGCTTATTTACAGTGCGAGTCATATGGTATCGCCTTGGCATCACTTTACATGATAATAATTTTGGTGGGATAATATTAGTATATGTTTGACAATGAGATAGCACTAATTCAGACATTTGACTATTTCCGTACAGTGTACACATTCGGCTGCCCTGCCCCGGGGCAGTTTTAGATGCCGAAAACGCCAATAGAGAACTACGTTCGAAGAAAATGACGTCTTGTGGCTAGAACTAGTTACCTAGTAATAGCTACAAGACGCCGTTTTCTGAAAAAGAAGAAAAAATATTATTTTTAAAATTTTACAAATTCGGCTAAACGAAAGCGAATGAGCGTTCAAAAAAAAAAAGAAGATGATAGTCATGTTATCGATTGTACTGTAGACTCTTGGTGGAAATTCATGTTTCTCAGTAAAAATACACAGGACTTTTTGCACTATTTCCACTTTAATAAGTATTTTACATTAATTCATATATATGTAACACGATCGGTTTCGACAAAGTCATCATCAGGTGTCTTGACTTTGTCGAAACCGGTCGTGTAATTATTACTGTGAGATGATAGTCATGTCGAAAAAAATCAATAGAGACGTCAACCGCATCAATTTTATTTGAGCACCAATTGAAGATTGCATGCACTATTAATAAAGATGTAAAGATGTTTCATTGTTATCAGTTTTATTTCTGTGCGCAAGAACAACAGTACTGCCTTCTTCATTTTAGAGGTATTTTTTATTATTATTTCAATATCGAACTTTATTCACTTGAGATAAGAGCCATATTTGAAAAATGTATAGAGCCATATTTAAGTAGTATGTAATAGTTACGAGGCTTTGCTCTTATATAATTATTTCCTTCTTAATGTATAAACGCACGTTACCTACTTACTTTTATCAAACCATGAACTGTATGCTATTTTATGCTATACATGTATTTGTTACATACCTACAAAGATCTCGGAGGAGATGGATACTGGGTACAGGTAGGAGTAAGTTGCGTGTTCCAGATCATTTATTACTTAGATCTATTAATACTTGAAGCAAAAACTTTGAGTACCTACCTACATGCTACAGTTTGACGAGAATTATACGAACGGTGGAGTACGAAAGGCACAGTTAAAGCTTATGTGGAGGTTCTTATTCTGTTTTCATATATTTTGTCGTTATAGCGGCAACAGAAATACATCATCTCAGACAGACAGCAAAGCCTCAGTAATAGGAGGTACCATATACCCTTTGGGTATTGAATTTTAAAAAATGATTATGTTTGGAATACGTAAGTGTAATATGTAAGTTAAAAAACTATAACTCGACTACTTAAAAAAAGGGGTCTAAAAAGGCCGAAACAAGAAAATAATTCAGATAGAAATCCAGAAATGCATAGGTACAAAAATGGTCAATCTAGAGCCGTGGTCGCCCACTTATGGCATCTAAGCGTCAGTTCACACCGAGATGCGTCGCGTCTAGGTATGAGCTGGCCCTAAGGCCTAGAGAAGTTTCTAGAACAATAACCACAAGATAGATACAGACGGCTGCGATTTGACATCGACTGTTCCGAACCTTATAAAGTAGGTGCGACCATGGCTCTACCTTGACCATTTTTGTATGCATTTATGGATTTTTATCTGTACTAGCTGTTGCCCGCGGCTTCGCCCGCGTAAATACAGTATCCCTCGGGAACACTGTAATTTTTCGGGATAGAAAGCCTGTTTTAATCCAGAGCCTATTCATCGAAATCCGTTCAGTAGTTTTTGAAATTAACACTTGAAATTAAGTAAAAATGTATTTTTCACAAGCGCGGAGCGAGCCAAATTTTTTTCTAGATTTAAACATCTAGGATAATATTATTATATTTATTATATTATGATTATCATTATATTTTATGAAGGTACAATAATATAGGTATATAATTATAAATTATAATATATTTATAGTCTTATACGAGGGCTGCACTAAAGGTATCGGGAATGGAATATTTCCACTGTTCCTGTCATATTAAAATCTTTTTAATTTAAAACTCCTTGGTTTTATAAATCGAATACCGTTTATTTATTGAAAAAAAGATTCTCGGTCTTGTCACAAGGTCTTGTCAAACTTGTTTAGTCGTTGAGAAAATGGAATTGACTCGAGAAAATTCTAGAGCGATGATTTATTATGACTTTCGAAGTGGTTTAACACAAAAACAGTGTGTTGACCGGATGATTTCTGCATTTGGTGATGAAGCCCCATCCAAAACCACAATTTATCGCTGGTTTGCTGAATTTCAACGTGGACGTGTCAAGCTCAGTGATGATCCCCGTCAAGGTCGTCCAAAAACTGCAGTCACCCAAGAAAATGTTTATGCTGTGCGTAAGCTGATTGAGGAAGATCGACATGTGACATACCGCGAAAATCAGGCAACTTTAGACATTGGCATGAGTCAAATACAAATAATCTTGCATGTTACACATTAGGTGTAAAAAAGTTGTTTTCCCGATGGATACCGCATTTGCTCTGTGAAGAGCAAAAAGCGGCTAGCGTTACTTGGTGCGTCAGAACTCTCGAAAGATTCCACGCAGGATCCTCAAATGCTGTATACATTATCGTATCAGGTGACGAATCCTGAAACAAAAAACCAGTCACGAGTTTGGGTGTTCGAAAATGAGTTAAAGCCAACAAAAATTGTTCGTTCACGGAGTGTTGCAAAAAAAAATGGTGGCCACGTTTGTCTCCAAAACCGGCCATGTTGCGACTATTCCTCTTGAGGGACAAAGAACGGTTAATGCAGAATGGTATGCTAACATTTGTTTGCCACAGGTCGTTTCTGAACTCCGTAAAGAGAACTGCAACCGCCGCATCATCCTCCATCACGACAATGCGAGTTCTCACACCGCGCACAGAACAAAAGAGTTTTTAGAGCAAGAAATCATAGAATTATTGGACCATCCGCCGTACAGCCCCGACCTAAGCCCTAATAATTTCTATACTTTCCCTAAAATAAAGAATAAATTGCGTGGTCAGAGATTTTCATCACCTGAAGAAGCTGTGGACGCCTAAAAAACGGCCATTTTGGAGACCCCAACTTCCGAATGGAATGGTTGCTTCAATGATTGGTTCCATCGTATGGAAAAATGTTTGAAATTTCGCGGAGAATACTTCGAAAAGCAATAAATACATTTTTAAATAGTAATGTTGTGTCACTTCCTTGATTCCCGAAATTTTCAGTGCCGCCCTCGTATTACGTAATGTTCGAAAATTGGATTTTGGGTTGGTAGGTACGAAGAGTACGACCGCATTTTTAACGTGTATTTTGACATATTACGTGCAAACACACCACAAATATGTATATATGTTATACATATATACATATTTGTGGTGTGTGCCAAGACCATTCTTTTGATACCAAACACGTGATGATATTCTTGGCAATTTATTATTTTGTTGTTAGAATCGGAGGTTCAATTTTCGAAATACAAAATTTTGAATAAAAAAAATATTCCTAGCCTACGTTACCCGCGGCATCATTATAAATATATTGACACCTCATTTATTAAAATCGGACCAGCAGTTTAGACGCTACCTGCGAACAAACATACATATATACATACACACATAGACTGCCAAAATTATTACCCTTCCTTTTGGCTTCGCCGTAGTCGGGTAAAAAGGGCAAGTAATGATTTTCCAAACTTCATGAACTCAAGGGCCAGAGACGACAAACGAGCCGCCTGGCCGTCGTCCAAAATGTTTGGGGTACGTCCAACATTCCAGCCAAAAAATAAGTAAAAGCCTTATTTCTTTATAGTTTATTACTAAAACGAAGCGCCCAAATCCAATTAATCTATAGATATAAAAGAAGTTATCCTCACTGACTGACTGACATATAGAAAATACATGTCATTAGATAAGCGTTTCAGGGTATTTTAGAATTTACTCCTTGAGTGTGTAAAATAAGGGTTGAACTTTCGTATGCTAAAAATTAAATATATTCAGTGATTTCCATGAAATTAAGTATCCGGACTAATAAATAATAATGATTGAACTTGTATTTTACCCTTTTTTGAAATTTTTCCCCAAAAGGCGTGAAATAGGGGTCCAATATAAGTGTGGTGAAATATCAACCACTGCACGAATTGTGCTGAACTTTGGCAAGATAATGCTTATGTCGTAGACATCCGTTATGAAAGGATTTCATAACGGATGGATGGAACGGATTTATTGGAATTATTCCACATGGTTGTACGATGTCCACGGGAACCACGTGTCTCCACTACGCGGAAGACGTGCGTAAAAGCTTGTTTTATGATAGAGAAAACCATCTTATATTACGTTGGTATCTAATATCTATACTGAAAGTTGTTCATTTACAATCTAAAGCAGAATTTTTTTTATATGCATATAGGTAGGTATGTAATTTTTGATTTAGAGCGTGTTAAGAGTAATTTCTTATCATCTGAAATATGGTAGTGATGTCTTTTAATATAGGCACAGAGAGCCGACATCATTCATCAAAAACTTATTTCGTAAAATATACACCCTTTAGCTTTCTGGTAAATAAATATTGAAGCTCGTACTAAGTGTAGCACGCAAAGTTCAACGAACGCAAGCAGCTGGGTAGTGTGTACAGTCGCTCACAAACACACTGTACCACTTTTGAACCTTATTGCAGTAGTGATAAGGTTGAAAAAGTTTATTTGTGCAAACGAAGTAAGCCGATCTGTCTGGAACCTGCGCGCCACGCCACGGCTCTGCTATCCGAGCGATCATTAAAAACTGATTTGATATAAAGGTTTTACGAAAATGTAAATGGAGTTTTTAATTATAACGAGTTACTTTGCTTATAAAGATTACTTAGACTGCATTATATACAGTACAGATTGTTTCGGGCTTAAATAAGATTATTGTTAGATCTATAAGCAATTTGGTAGACGTATTATGGTATAAATGTGCAAAGTTTTGCCATTTTTTAAATTTTTATTTCGTATGAACCAAATATAATAACATCAATCCAAAACTCACCATCCAAATCGTATTGGTTTTATGAAAATTTTAGTGTATATTTACTGATTTAGATTATTTCTGATTTAGAGTAGGTCTTAGAATAGGTCCTTAACTATTTAACCGACTTCCAAAAAAGGAGGCGGTTGTACGTTCGGCTGTATACATATATATATAAATTTGAACTTTACGAAATTGAACTTTATTTAGCTGCTACACAAAAATAATACACGTTTCATTTTAAAAAGTTTGTAATGCGAGCTGCACCGCCTTTGAGAGGGCGCCGCTCTTGCAATGAAAGGTATATTTTTGTGTAGTGAACAAAGTTTAATTTTGAATTGCTTTCTTAAAAAGTGAACGCAGCGTCGCGTCTCTGTGTGGTTGGCCCTAAGGCGATGTAAAAGGCGTCTTATTTTTTGTAGAGATAAGGCGAACAAACGCTTATTACCTAAGGGTGGTCATACACCATACTGTCTGTCGTTATGCTGATGGATCAGTTAGAACTGACCGTGTATGGGCGTGTATTGACATGACAATAATATGTTTGTGGTGTATATGGACGGCCCAGATGGGATCAAATCTGCCGCGTCATGCCGATTGGTGGGCCACTGCAAGGGCCTATAATTTCATCCACTTTTCCTATAATTTCATCCAGCCAATCTTGCTTTGCACGCGTGCTATCCGTTGTGGGCAGTGACAGGAGCGGCGACTTGCGCATGCGGGCGCCATAGTCACCGCTTGACAGAAGTGCATTTCTCATTTCTGTCAAGCAGGGTGACTATGGCGCCCGCTTGCGCGCGTCGACGCTGCTATCACTCAATTCGAGGCAAACTCTCTCTCTCTCTCACTATCTCCCGTTGTTGCAGTTAGTATGCGTAGACTGAGGTGATGCCGCTGCTGCAGACCGCGAGCCACCCTGCCGCCTCTGTCACGGACTCCACCGCCACGCGGTATGGAGTCGCTGTGCTGGGGGCCTGGGCGGCCGAGTTTGGTGAGTAAAGACAGGGACAAATTGAGTCTACGTAGTGCGTACTATGATTAGTTGACGTGTCGTATATACCTCATTTGTCCCAATACCGCATTTTCTTAATGAAATCGACCTGGAAAGGAAACATGCACACGGATCGCCTGAAGGTTAACGATTACCGCCGCCCATGGACAATCGCAAGTGTTACTCCTCTGATATTGCGTTGTCAATATCCCCAACCTCCCTTGGATCTCCGGTAACCTAACTCACTTGGCAAAACACAGTGCAAGCGTTATTTCACGCCGGTTTACTGTGAGACTACGGTATTTATCCGGTCCAGCCGGCCCATTCGTACCGAAGCATGGCACTTTCACGTTTAAATGTCCCATATTTATGCAAAAATAGCTAGTTGCTACACACAAATACGACAAACTATAATGGACTGAGATCCCTCATCCCAGGCCCGCCAGATTACCCTTATATTCTTACTGATAAAATGTATATCATATTGAAGTATTAGTGTGTACAACCCTCTCGTTTACCACGACGCGTTTTGCTTAGTGAGATAGCGAATGGAAAAGAGATGTAGGAAGGCCCATGCTTCGTTTAAGGACTGCGCAAAGCGTGACATGTCCGCTTTTAAGATTGACGACCCAAGCTGGGAGAAGCTCGCAGAAAATAAAAGAATGGCGCAAACTCTGGCGTCGCAAAACTTGCGACCCTCCGATACATACCCAATGTATCGGAGGGTCGCAAGTTTTGCGACGACGCCTGGTTCCAAGCCCTTTTTGACAAGAGACAGAAACGACATCTATGTCCCGCATCATCCACCACCACCAATTTCTCTTGTCGGCTCCACAGTAGGCTATGCCGTTCTCGCATCGGCTTGCACAGCCACGAGAAAAGCTGTTCCACGGTCCATAATTAATTAACACGCCGTAAATCGTCTGCAATTGACGTTGAGGCCATTATTAGTGTGTACAATGAACGTATTTAACGTACCCGCTAGTTTGTTACTTCTTATGACCATATACAGTTGTCTGAGCTGTAAATAATGAAATATTTCCTTTCAGTAACATACCCGCTTGACCTGACGAAGACAAGACTGCAGGTTCAGTCAGAAATAGCATCGGCGAAACATGGATTTAAGGTATATTCACCTACTCAATACTCCAACATAATATCTATAAACTTCAAAAATTCTACTTAGCTTAGCTTTTGTTACGCTTTCAAGTGCTGACCCTGCTTATACATCATACAAGACATTGCAATTTGCACTAAAGCATTTTCTCATTACGCGATACGACAGGCGATATCTGACCGGAAAACGCCGCGACTATATTATCCGGAATCCGTAACGCCGGGGAAAATTCAGAGTACTGAAAATACAACTCTGCGTTAATACAATAGAGTTAAAAATCGAAGTGTCGAGCTGTCATATACGACATTGATATTTGACTCGACACTTGTGAGTTCGATTTTGAGTGCTCCAAATTTTACCCGGCGTTACGGATTCTGGACATTATAGCCCCAGCCTAAGAGCCTTTTTCCATTATCCAATCAGATATCATATCCGAAAAGCGATATCGCTTATCGCGTTCGATAATGACAAAAACATGTATATTCATATTGAAACATATACCGGTATTTCTCATGTCTTCGTCATCATCGGACGCGAAAAGCGATATCGTATCGCGTAATATGAAAACGTTCTAATTCTGACCTGATAAATACCAATAACTAATAAAAATCGGCCGATGAAATTCTTTATTCAAACCCGTTTATTTTTTTATTCAACCAGATGGAGCACCACGGCATGATCAAAACCGCCGTGGGTATCGTCAAACAGGAGGGCCTGTTGAAACTGTGGTCGGGCCTCATGCCGATGTTCCAGCGCCATGCGATCTACTCGGGCTGCCGGCTGATCTTTTACGAGCATTTCCGAGAGTATCTCAAGGACGACCATGGGAAGATGTCGCTCGCTGCAGCGTCTTTAGGTAATGTTTTAAAATTATAGCATAATTTAGCCTTATCTATACTATTATTAATAATAACAATAATATCTATGGACGATTTCACACCACGTCACTCTGGTCCCGTGGTATGTTCTCAAAGAACTTGTGTTACGGGTACCAAATAACGGAAGTATGGAATGTTTTTATACTATACATAAATTTAAGATTTTAATGTATTATCGACATATACATACATCCATGACCCAGGAACACAGAAACCTTGTTGTTCCTTCGGCAGGATTCGAATTCGGCCCGGTGCCCTCGGGCTTGAGCGCCAACGCGCTAACCACTGAACCACAGAGATTTGTTGGTTTTTTTTCGCATTGTATGGGCTACGAAACTACTGGACTGATTTTGATAAAATTTGGTACAGACTTAGATTAGACCATGGGGATGGACATAGGCTATTTTTATCACGGCAAAATGTACGATTCTCGCGGGATTTCCTTGTGCGCGCACGAAGGCGCGAGCAACATCTAGTCTGTAATAAAAACTGTCCTGTGTGCCTTATCTGATAGAATCTACCATAAATATATCTAAGTACAAGAAAATATTAAATAGAGCCCAAATACGAAATTGCAACATTTATATGCTTATCGACCAGTTCTTTTTAGACCAGTTTAAAGTTATAAAATAAACCATGCCGTACATGCCGTAACTGATGACTATTTAATTGCAAAAATGGCTATCAAAAAAATCTAAATATGTATTTAAATGATTGATCATCTTTTCTGAGCCTCAAAAATAAATCATTTCGGTCATCACTCATCATTTATTTCATTTGGTCCACAGAAATGTATTATATTGGTTATGAAATGTATTGTATTGTATTGTATTGTTGAGCTTCAATAAAATCAGAAATGGTCATTATAAAATTGCAATTGGATATTATTTAATATGATTTGACCGATTAAAAGTTATGGTTTATACCTAACCTTCTGCTTTTTTTCATATTTAATAAAGACGTGTTGAACGTAATTAAATGTTCTAACCTAACCCATTTTTAATAAGTTTCATAGTAATCAGATAGGAACCCTTTGATTCATGATTCAAGAACATGAAGAATAGTTTCAAGTTGATGAGCAATCATTAAAAATTAGTATCTAAGAAATATTAAACTAATCACCAATTAATTTATTTGATGGTCAATTAAATATTCCTTTTTAATGATTACTGCCAAAATTTCAAACACTAGCCGATAACGACTACAAAAGAAAATAATATTATGTGCTGACTGTTGATCTACCTATAGTAGGTACTATAAAATCAATATTCCTTGCTGAAGCAAATCACTGTCTAACAAATGGTTCGGCAATGAACTCGACAGAGACAGACGGACGGACAATTGATCGTGTGCTATTTACAGCTCGTCACACCACTGAAACAATTAATAGTATTTCACAATAGCTTCATTGTGCAGTATACAATACGCATACAAGTTAGTAAAATGCAAAATAATGCATTAAAAATAAAAACCAATAAGCCTTCCCGGGACGACGCCAAATGCCTATTCGATATGAAGCATCGAGATTATTTCGTACATGTCTTCTGTTTTACATAAGCTTGGTGACGCGTTACATCGTCACATAAATAGGTAAACGGTTAATCAGGCCTTGACAATTACGTATTAGTAACGTTAATGAAAGAGAATTGTATGAAAATTATGACTACGCCCATACAATTTACATGCTATAACGTTGCGAATACGTCGTTGTTTATTGTTCCTGCTTGGGCTTTTGAAGTTTCACATCGAAAAGTTACGTAAACACTAAAATTCTAGGTGGCATTGGCGCCGGCGCACTCGCACAGTTCATAGCTTCACCAACGGACCTGGTGAAAGTCCAGATGCAGACGGAGGGGCGGCGGCTGCTGCAGGGCAAGCCGGCGAGGTTCGCCAACTGGCGCCAGGTCTACTCCATGTTGTACAAGGAGAGCGGCATCCTGGGCTTCTGGAGAGGTTTGTACTGACAGTGTAGACTTTAGACAGTTCAATCATAGCATCACCCACGGACCTGATGAAGATAATAATAATAATAATATTTATTGGCAAAAATATTGATGTATTTGTTTGTTGTGTAGGGAATTATTATTATTAGTTCATATATTATGATTGTTTAGGGAATTATTAATGTTAAGCAATGAGTCACTTTAACGTGGGAGAGCCGATTGGCCCCGGCCGCCCTGGCCGGATAAATACTCGGCCACGGCCTCACAGAAAACCGGCGTGAAATAACGCTTGCGTTGTGTTTCGCCGTACAAGTGAGATGAATGATCCGTTTCTATAACCTATCTATCTATAACTATTTGTTAAAAACGTCGCCATTCAATCATTTGACGGTTTTTTGCGATACAAGTTTGACGTTTCTAACAAATAGTTATTGGTAGATAGGTTATTGAAACGGGTCATTAACCTCACTTATACGGCGAACACAACGCAAGCGTTATTTCACGCCAGTTTTCTGTGAGGCCGTGGCCGAATATTTATCCGGCCGAGGCGAGGCGAGCCGAGGCCCAACGGCTCTCCCACGTTAAAGTGACTCATTGCTTAACATCAATAATTCCCTAAACAATCATCACTTTCAGGAGCCGTACCCAACATGCAGCGCGCGGCTCTTGTCAACATGGGCGACCTCGCGTCCTACGACTGCACGAAGCAGCTGCTGGTGCAGCAGCTGGGCATGGCGGACAACCTGCTGGTGCACACCGCCGCCGCCTCCGTCGCTGGTCTGGTCGCCGCCGTCGTGGGCACGCCCGCCGACGTGCTCAAGACCAGGCTCATGAACCAGCCCGTGGGCTCTGACGGACGGTAAGTACTGAAGCTGCTGGTGCAGGAGCTGGGCATAGCGGACACCCTGCTAGTGCACACCGCCGCCGGCCAGGTCGCCGCCGACGTGCTAAAGACCAGGCTCATGAACCAGCCCGTGGGCTCTGACGGACGGTAAGTACTGAAGCTGCTGGTGCAGGAGCTGGGCATAACGGACACCCTGCTAGTGCACACCGCCGCCGCCACTGCCGCCGGCCAGGTCGCCGCCGTCGTGCTCAAGACCAGGCTCATGAACCAGCCCGTGGGTCCCGACAGATGGTAAGTACTGCAGCTGCTGGTGCAGGAGCTCGGCATGGTAGACAACCTGCTGGTGCACACCGCCGCCGCCACTGCCGCCGGCCAGGTCGCCGCCGTCGTGCTCAAGACCAGGCTCATGAAATAGCCCGTGAGCCCTGATGGACGGTAAGTACTGCAGCTGCTGGTCGCGAGCTGGGCATGGCGGACAACCTGGTAGTGCACACCGCTGCCTTCATGAGCACGCCCGCCGACGTGCTCAAGGCCAAGCTGGTTAATACCTGCCCGTGGGCCTTGACGGATGGTATGTACTGATAGGCCAGACCGACACTGGAGCCACTGCTGCGAAATTAATACTTTTAATGACGAAAAATGACTTCCTAATAGCAGCTATGCTATACTCGTATACCAAAATGATCCCACGGCCTCGAAGAAAACTGGCTTGAAAATATTGAATAACGTGTTACGCCGAGTAAATGAAAACATAATGTCATTTGAAATCTTAAAAAATAGATTAAATAAACGACTGTAGGACCACCTAATGCCAACAAATGATTAAATAACGAGGGATTGTCTTGTCTACTTTGGTAGATTATCTCATAATCAATAAAACCGCTAACAAATTGTATTAGAACGATACTAAATTCATTCCGTTAAAATAAAGCACTAAATTT
The DNA here is from genome assembly GCA_963565745.1 of Phengaris arion. NCBI lineage: Eukaryota > Metazoa > Arthropoda > Insecta > Lepidoptera > Lycaenidae > Phengaris > Phengaris arion. The sequence goes on along the minus strand of OY751443.1, from coordinate 13,564,233 downwards.
TCTATAGGAAACGACTTCTGATTTTAAAGATCAAATAGAATGCAAAGGTAGTTTGTACTTTGTACCTACTTTGTAGTGTTCACAATACTATATTGTGTTTATATAAAACTTGTGGATGAGTATCGACTGTACTTTAGAGGTCGCAGGGCCTCCCCCTGCGACCTCAAACACACATCAAACATACCATGTTTACGTGTAAGTAGTAGACAGTAGATTACCAATATCGACAATGTTCCTGCTCGACCAGTTTCTGATAAAAATTTCCTTTGCACTAAGTAGGACGCCTCAAAATATTTAAACACAAACATAGTGAACGCAACGAGTGCAGACGAGGTTGAACTACCCATTTACACGTGAATATGTGTGCGTACGCACGATTTATCGGCGCTGTTAAGCGAGTTTCATCTTATGCCTGGTCGAGCGGAAAATTGTTCGATGTACCTATACAAAACAATATAAGTATTATGTAGTTAGTATGCAAATAATGGCACGTGTAATGTCCCGCTGTGACCCATCGACCTATATCTAGTTCTCCGAGAGGGAAAGTAAGCGTGCGCGAGACTTTGACCTCCTTCTGTGACCTCGACCTCAACACACCTACTTGTGCAGCTCTAAACTGACAACACGGCCCTTTGCATCAAATTGTGATAACTTCCCATTTAGCAAACTACTTCTTTACTTATTTAAACATGTTCACTGACATAAGTTATCATATTGTTTTACATTGTATCATTGATAAATGCATTTTTTTTTTCAGAAAATTAAGATCATAATAAATTGGCATTTGAATTAAAATAAGTAAGTGTTCTTAGAAAATAATTTGGGATTAAAATTTTAAAATACTTACGAATAAATAATTAGAAGTATGACGTCAAACCTACTTGAGTAATGACCAAATTCATTTACATAGTACACACCTACTTAAAAATAACAAGTCAAAGTCCACTTTTCTGATTACGGCTCAATTTGAACTCAAGTTACCAATATTCGTTCTACATTATTAGAAATCTTTGACCGTGAAATTAGCATTAGGTAGTACTATCGAACAAGTTGCCGCTCTACCGGGCATAAGATGAAAATCGCATGTTAATACGTAGTTCAACCACGTCTGCAGTCGTTGCGGACGCTTTCTTAGTGCAAAGGTAAATTTTCAGAAACTGGTCGAGCAGCAACTTTGTCGATATTGGTAATTGCACTGTCTACTACTTACACGCAAACATTAATGCCGTAGACTTGGCCGCTGTTGGTTTGTTTGATGTGTGTTGGACCTCCCCCTGCGACCTCTAAAGTACAGTCAATACTCATCCACAAGTTTTATTTAAAGCACATTTTAACAGCCTTGAATTATGTATTAGGGCATTATTAATGTTTTTGAAGCTCGGTCTTACAGCCGTGATGACAGGCCATTCTATTGTTTTGTTTAAACATTTCTTATTGTTGTCTCACCGTAAATAATAACTTTTTTTTTTCTTTATTTATTATACTTTATGCACACAATATGGTGCAGAGGCGGGCTTAATGCCTTGTGGCATTTCCTACCAGACGACCTATTGTTATTCGTCCGTCTGTCGCCAGGCTGTATCTTAACCTTCTTATACCGTGATAGCTCGACTTAAAATGAGCTTGCTCGACTTAAAATGAACGAGCTTTAAATTTTCACAAATGTATGATGGAATGTATGGAGGTATTTCTATTGCAGTTATAACAACAAATACTATAAACAGAATAAAATAAAAATTTGAGGCTCACATACAACAAACGTGATTTTTTCCGTTTTATACAGAACTCATCTTGCCGACTCGCACTTGACCGGTTTTATTTTACACTCGAATTTTATTACAGTTCAGTCCAATTTTATTGCCGTTCAGTCCATCCGTACAGGTCAGAATTAATGTTGCCAACTTAGTTGTTTTACAAATTTTACTACTAAATTTTGTATTTTATTCCCTCCTTAGTAGGAATTTAGTTGTTAGTAGTGGTTTTGTAGAAAATAGCTAGACAGTAATCATAATATGCAAAATGGCCTGCTACTATGTGCTATTGAGACACCTTATCATAATAGCACATAGTAGGACGCGTCCGTATGTCGCTTAATACTACCGATTTAATTTCTATACTTATACGTACTTAATATTTCCTAATATATTTTTTAAATTTAACGGTTAAATATTAAAAATGAAAATGTATGTATGTTTGTAAACACAAAATCCCTAAAAAACTTTTAGGGATTCCTAAGTTTAGTAGCTTTTTATAGTTATCGGTACTCTTTTAGTAGTTTTTAGTAGAAAACGACGCGAGGTTAGTAGTTTCGCAAAAACAGAGTTGGTAACACTGGAACGAATCGCTTCAGTCCAGTCCAGAGAATGATGCGATTTCGAAATTGCACACGGACGATACGATTTTGCATCCGTTCAGGCCGAACTGAAAGAAAACCGGACCGTGTATGGGATCCCTAAGACTGGTTCTTAATCTGATAAAAAAATCGATTCATGTGTGTATAGGTCAACTTTTCTCACTAAAACAATCAAATTACTCCTTTTGCAGCTTTTTGGAATGAAACAGTGAATAGAACAAAAACGGCTTTATTATGAAAATTTTACAATACTAAGAAAAGAAAAAGTTTTTTTTGTTTTTAATGAGGTGTATTACCTGCTCTTGCCCTAATAACTGATTCAAGTCGGTTTCGCATCGACCTTGATCAGTGTTTTTTAAAGATCTTGTGGAGTATTGTCCCATTCTTGTGACAATGCAACTCTGAGCTCCGCAACCGTTGTTGGGACCGGATTTCTTGTAAATACAGCTCTTTTTAGGTTGTCCCACACGTGTTCTATCGGATTGAGGTCCGGGCTACGTGCTGGCCAATCCATGGAACGAATCTGAACCTGAGTAAAGTATTGTTCAACTTGTCTCGCTGCGTGCGGACGAGCATTATCCTGCATCAGAATGACGTTTTCACCTATAAATCCGCTAAACGGTACCACATAAGGGTCCAATATCTCCGTTATATAGCGATGTGATGTTAAACCACGGTTACCACGGCCATGTGTGTCTGCGTCAATAAACACAAGTTCAGTTAGAGCATCCATCGATATGCCGCCCCAAACCATATACAAGACCCGCCCCCAAATGGAACCCTCTCCTCAATGCAATTTTGAGCATATCGCTCTCCTCGTCTACGGTAGACAAGTCTGCGACCATCAGCACCGTACAAACAAGTCCTACACTCATCAGTGAATAATACGGAAGCCCATTGCTCTTCAGTCCAATTTAAGTGTTCACGAGCAAATCTTAGTCGAGCTTGCCTGTGAGCTGCAGACAATTTTGGTCCATTTGCGTGTTCTGAAAGGTATGATAGCACGCTCTTTTAGCCTTCTTCGTATGGTTCGTGAACTAACTGCTACGTCACGTACCTGGTGGAGCTCATTTTTAATGCTTATAGACGTTAAAAACCGATTTCGCAAGGAAGTTGTCGCAATAAACCTGTCGTCACGAGACGTTGTCACCCGAGTTCTGCCGGTTCCACGTCTGCTTTTGAATGAACCTGTCTCCATAAAACTTCTGTAAACTCGAGAAACCGTAGACTGGTTTACATTTAAATCTGCAGCATTGTTCGTTGGTCTAGGCCTTGCTGCACTAGAGCAACAATATGTGCGGCTTTTTCGGACGATACGTCCATATTCGTGAGAGGAAAACGTGTTTAAAATGAAAACAGACTAGCAATTAAACAATTAGTAACGATAATTTAACATGTAACAAAACAAAAAAAAATAACCATCAATCACAACATTAACGTTACAACTAGTTAATCCTTAGTAAATTGACAAGATTTCTTCCATAGAATATTTTCTTTATATTGTGACAGTACCATATTTAAATTTTATTTTGTTTTTGTGTTTATAAACCAGCCTTTATTTTCCAATACCAGTTTGCATATTTCGTAATAAAATTTGATTGTGTTCTTGCACTATGATGCAGTTTATGTGTCCGCCAGTATACTACTACGGCGTGTCTTTTCTGCGAAAGAATCTGTTAGCTCCTCAAAGTCCGTCGCATAGGCAGTTCTGTTTTCAAACACTACGCAAGCGTTCAAAAAAATTTACTTGATCTGTTAAGATGCGTTCATAAATCACTTAGCGTGTGTAGCTCTAACTATTATATTTCGATTTCTTGTCTCAAGGATTTGGCGCCCCCATGAAACTGCCGCCCGGGGCAAGTGCCCCGGTTTGCCCCCCCTTAGATCCGGGGCTGTTTATAATAGTAGTAGGATAAATAATGAGCGGTTTCGATACACAGAATAGGCAGATGTGAAATATTAAAACTTTGTGCAATACATAATATTATGCTTTCTTAATGTCTCGCAGCAAACATTTCATTTCTATGGCAGTGACAGACGATGTAATGAAAAACAAAGTTTCCCAAAAGACATTAAGAATGTAGTAGACCTGTACTTGCCGTGAAGACGCGTTGTTTCGTCATGTCACGCCAGCAATTAGTGTTTTATTGCAGGGGTCATAAGCAGTTTAAACTTTCCGCATAATGCTTCAAAAGTAACCTAACAATATTCATTGCAGGGGTCAAATCTACCGAGGCATGGTAGACTGCTTTCAGCAGTCAGTGAGGAACGAAGGTCTGATGTCGCTGTACAAGGGCTTCCTCCCGCTGTGGATGAGGCTGGGACCCTGGGCGCTGATTAACTGGGTCGCGTTTGAGAACATCATGCTGGCCATTGGAGGTCGCACGTTTTGAGCACATTTGCGTTCCCTTCGTCTGTCTAAAGGTGGAACCGCACTAGGCGGCATCAGAGCGACGCGACTTGACGCGTGGAGCATGAAGTGCCGCGTCGCGTAGTTCCGCTGCCGCGTAGTTACGCCTAGTGCATCCTTTAAACTACAGTACCAAATAGAATGCACATCGATATTTGAAAAGATAGGCTAGTGTCGGCTTCATGGTGCGTTTTCCTTACAAACCTGTGAGATAACGCCATATGCGCGCGCCAGCGACAGATGTCACATTGGTAGTGTTTGACAGAGACGACACTCTACAAAGCCGAATATCTCTTTTCAAATGTCGATGTAATGTCAGTTTGTTACCATATATTCATTAATAATAAAAATATTACACCTTTGATTGCCACGCAAAAAAATAGTATGCAGTGTATGTCATCTGTGACCTAGTCGTCGTTTGAAGGCCTATAAATACATATAGGGAATTAATATTATTATTATTAATAATTTTTATTAGCGTTTTTTTTGGACGGGTCTGTGGAATATATAATAGGATACTAAGGAATATAAATGAATTCAAGATATTTTTATTAGACTACACACTCGAGTTATCAATATTATCTAAGTGAAACGTATACTTGGGTACTTATAAAGGTAGAGGTACTTAGTCGAAATTAAAATTGTACTATTAGGGCATCTAATTCATAAGCAGGTAGTGTTTTCATAATTTATAATTACGACATGCAGTCAATGACATGTTAGTATATCATAAACATAGACGTATATATCATAGACGAGGCATGTAGAGACAAAAACTGTCCCCACTTAAATGGGGTTTTTGGGGCTATTTTGACATATGAGTAACTTTTCTTGTATGAAGATTTCTTCTGTCAAATGTACGTCACGGCTTATATTTAGTTTTGATATCTTTGCTCATATATTATTGTAACATGAACAAATTTACATGTCAACGGTCAACCTGCTTATGAATTAGATTCTTCGATAGTACTCATACATTATACAGTACAGCTGTAGGCAATATTAAATACAATACAAACATAATAATATGACTTATTGTAGGTGTATTTTATAAATTGCAAAAAGGTATTTTCTAGCTAAATCTATCTAGGACAAGCAAGACACGAGTCGCAGTAATAACCTCTTGGTGAAGAATTTGTATATTTGTAGTCAAAGAAGGCGCGTCACGTTTGCTGCATCATGAGCTGATGTTTTATGTACTTTAAAGTGACATAAATGGTGTTAGCAGTCTAACGGCCCAAATACTCAATCGGTTTAACTATGACTTTCAAGACACGCAGTCCTTGTCATTCTGCCTAGCTGAGACAGTGACAGCCAGAGATTTAGAGGGGCCTCTAATTTAAGTAGCGCTTATGAATGCGACAGTAGGACCAATATAATGTGGCAACATAGTAAACGTTATATTTAATCTACAAGTAACTGAACTCCCAAAGTACTTACCTGTTTTTGAAATAACTTTCCAATAACACAAACTAATTTTAATAATTCCGTTTTGTCCTGCTTGATCGAATTTTGTTTTAGAAAATAAGTAGCAATTTTTTTACTTTTAATTTTTATGTAGCTGCACAAAACTATGCAGGTGAAATAACTAGTATTAAAATATGTTTATATTTGTATCTACTAAAAAAAACTTAGGCCTTTTCATCCGTTATTGCATGATTTATACAGTATTATTCTCCGAGCGAAGTAACCACTCTTGAAATACTGTAGTGCTGTAGTAGCCCAAGCACATACGGCATTCTCACAACATAGTCAGCCTAGTCCAGGGGAATGACTGGTCAATACGTCTCGGGCCACCATGTGCGGGTTTCCTCACGATGTTTTCCTTCACCGTTGGAGCGTCATTATAATGTACTTGATATCTGAAAAAGTCTCATTGGAATCGAACCTGCACTCTCTCGAGTGCTAATCAAACGGTCTACCCACTAGGCCACGGAACTCATCTACTAACTAGCCTTAAAATGAATACTTATATAACCAAAGATTCTTTGAAAATATGCTGTTTCTGATAAACTAATGATAAGAACTGGTGATATGTTAATGTGATAATAGAAGCTTATTTACTATTTGTTTTTAAATTTACTGTTACGGTAATTTATTGGTTTACTTATACTTATTTAAGTTTTTAAATTTTATGATTATAATCGTTGCATAGTTAAAATGTTGTCACTTTCTTACTTTATGTAAAGTGACAGAAAGAAATCTTACTGATGAAGCTATCTGATATTTATCAGCACATATAGACCCATAATTTAATAACTACTTATTGTTGCTGTATTATAATAATGTATTGTTAAAAAAACTAATATATAAATATTAACAGGTACGCGACATCGGAAACTACTTATAAGGAGTAGGAGAGTAGTAAGGAGAATGACGAAAGGAGTTGCGAGCCCGATTTTGATAAAAACTAAAACTGCATCATCTGATGTTGATGTCGCATTTCCTTTACTATAGTTTCGGGTTTGACCTACCGCCCACTTGAAAAATTCACTCTGTATTCTATAGCTCAAAGACAATGAACGTAAGTTAATATTAGCAATTGAATGGAAATAATAAAATGTTGAGCTACTTAGGATTTTTGGTTCTATCGTTCAACGCGATTAGGCATCGATCGACTATTTTACTAAAAGACCAAAACAGTATAAATAATGTAAAATATATCATTATATGGTTGATGTTATGTCAAAAAATTTATTATCCTAGACATTTACCTAGCCACATAGACCAAAAAGCACAAGCTACATGTTTATATAAGTTGTATTTCTAAGCAAATTTTATTTATTGTTGACTTCTTAAGATTTATTGTGACGTTAGACGAAAATAAATTGTTAAAAAAGTTGTATTTTTTTTTTCACCATTTTCTGACAAAATACGTTCATCAAGTAAAATAAAAGACCTACACGCAGATGTATACAACTAAAAGTATTAAGGTGCGAAATAAAAGTCAACTTACAATATTAAATTTATTAGTAAAAAATATTATACATCTTCCACAATATTGGAGAATCATAATTCATAACTTAATTTAAATATTTGATTGTTATATAAATCAGCATTTCAGTTTCCATACAAAATTAGCTGACGCTCACTAGATGAGAAGCGGGACTCACGCGGGGATTCGCATGTGCGTTGCAACCGTGAAACTTACACTAAATACACACAAATTTAAATGCTTCATTGAATGGAAATTTCTAGTTAATTTATATCGTCCTATCAATGTTAGAATTACTCGTAGATTATTCTCATTAATTTGTATCGATAAATATACTTAGTAATTTTCGCATACATTACAATAACAAAAATAAATATCTACATTGATAACGAGCACTCAAAATGATTAATTTCAATTTCTTGACTATGTTATACGCTAGCTAAGTACACAGGCACAGGCGTGCCGTGATATTTTCAGTATCCGTAGTATACACGCAAACTAAGCGGAGTGACGTTGTCCATTTTTCAACAGATTTTACACATCTGTCAAACGGCTAACTTCACACCGTAGCACTTGTCTTATATTGTAGCTCTTAAATTCCAAATATTATATTGTAAAAAACACTAAAAGGAAAAATTAATCAAAATGAAAACACCAAAAGCCTAAGCACGCTATTTCCGTATATAAAATTGTACATTATATCAAAAACATTGCCGATTTATACAAAAACTCCAACAAGCGATGGCAAAGCTTTGACGCATATTAGGGGCTAAAAGGCCAAAATATTTAGGCCTTTGGGCCGTTAATTTAATGACATTTTAGATACTTATATACTTCAATATATTATTGTTATTCTTAAGTTAAAATGATCGCCACCTAATATGCGCGTAGTCTGTATGTTTGTGCGAAACCAATGTGTAAGTTACTTATATTGGGAGCAAAGCTTACATGGGGTAGATGATAAGAGACCATTCATACACAATATAACTAGGTAAGCCTTAAGCATGGTGTTATTTTAAGGAGTTTTAGAATTAAAAGGCTGTAGCGACATCTATCGGCATGAATCTAATCTACGTCGCGTCGTTTATTACAAAGGGGTTTGAATCTGAGTCGGGATTCATTTCGAACCAGTCTATACATTACTTCCGAGACATAAATGGACTTAGTACGTATTGACTAAACTTGACTAAATATTACTGCTAGAATATTCACTTCAGACAGTCTCTTATCACCACCCGTAGGACACTATACCGGCCTATATTATGGTTACATACCAATACGTAAGACCAAACTTATATAACTTAACTATAGTGTAAAATGGTAAATATGTAAATGAGCATTATACACTAAGGGGGATAAAATAAATGGTCACAAAATCACAATAAAACCTATTGACAATAGGACCTAAGAACAGTCAGGACATATCGACCTGGATTCAACTAAGTTTGTTTCATCAACTACTCTGAAAATTTAAAATTGGCCTTTTAAGGTGATTTCTACTATATTAGAAATTATTTTTTTTGATAAAACATTATTTAAATGTTAAAAAGATTTACGTGTTGATGAAACAAAACACAAGTATTCGGACCTTCAAATATGGATAGTATAAAATGAACAGTACTTGTCAGTTGGCACGGCACTCATTCGCACTAAAGTGCCGCATTAAACACGGCTTGTCAAAGATAAAATTTAAAATACTAGAATTCGCCATGTTCACTGCGGCGAGCGAGCATAAAACTAAGCGAAGCCAGGTTTTGTGTTTTTTCTTTTCATATTTCTAAGGTCCGTCGTACATATAAAAAAATTCTAAAATAACATCTGGCACTCACAAACGGACGAGAACATCCGGGGAATATGTCACGTGAATAAATTCGTCGAAACGCGAAAGTAAATTTTTTGTACTGGCAAACTCATTTAGAATAAACGCAGCGTCGTACAACTCGTATCAAAATAGCATAGACAAAGCACCAAAATGCCGCAACATCACTCGTACACACCCGCAGCGCATAGACAAACAGAGAGAGTGGGCGCGTTAGAAAGAGATGGACAGCGTGATGATTCTGTCTCTATCATTTACTCTGACTCAAGGCAACTTTAGAGTCTAGTAGTATTTCTCTTTGGTTACATCAAATCAAAGGCCCTATTTTTCCATTCCACCGAGGCCAAAATATTGTAGTTTGCCACTGCCTGGCCACGGGGCCTAGCAGGAACATTTGACAGCGGCGTAAACGTAACGTTATCGAATGAAATTTGTATGGGCGCTGTTATGACTTTGACAGATTTTCATACAATTCACATTCTATAACGTTACGTTTACGCCGCTGTCAAATGTTCCTGCTAGGCCACCAGAAGCCCGATTCTCGTAACTGTTTGTGATCATAATCCTGTTTCGGGCCGCGCGGTCGCGGTGTCACATTCACACACGCGTCTCTCGCGCGTAAGCGAGTGAGACAGCGCGCGAACCGAAACAGGATTATGATCACAAATAGTTACGAGAATTGGGTTTCAGAATGCATTAGTATACAACAACTTTTAGGGCACATTATTAAAATTATTTTAGTGTGTTAGACAGAGACAGATACACATTTAATATGTAATTTCTCACTCTGAACTGAACCAGACAAAAACGCCAACTCAATCTGTATTAAGTCTACGAATAGCGTACACGATAACATGACTATTGGTTTTACCACGACCAATTAAAAAAAAAACGAATAAAGATTAAAAATACGTTGTAATTTTTTTCTCGCAAGTGCTTCTGTGGCGTAGCGCGTTTTAGTCCCATTATGTGACTATCGAATGATGTTTTTAAAGTACTCATTCATCTTGGTCACTAAAATGACATTATTTCCGTTACATAATTTATCTTTCTTTCTTTATCAAATAGCAGAGACAGGTGATGTTTTGGCTGTCGTTTTAACGACTTTAAATCATACTCTTTGTCATGTTACCGCGCGTACTACACTTACACAATAATATAACTCGAAATGGATTGATTGTATGATATAGCGGGTCGGGCCGTTACAGGGGGGCACTAGTGTGGGGACGTACGCCGCGCTGGGGACAAGGCCACAGGGGCGATCTACAAACTCTATGAGTATGAGTGGTAGGCCGTCACGTAAGAGGCCGGGAACAGCCCGCGCCGGTGAGCGATCTCGCCCTGGAAAACACAGGCATATAGGTTATAGGTATACAAATAAAAATTCTGCACGCTTTAAATTGAATACGACTGATCCGTATACACATAACTTTAACGAGTAGCTGATAGTTATATTAATATAATGATAATATGTATGGGCGCTGTCACACCGCGTCAATCTAGTCCCGTGGTACGTTCTCGAAGAACTTGTGTACCATGCAACGGAAATATATTTCATACTTTTATACTAGGTACCTATATGTATATATTTAAGATTTTTATTATATAATACACAATAATCAAAATACTTAATACAAAAAATATCCTGAGTCATAGATGTTATATGACATTAGTATGTCATATCTAATACACATCTATGACTCAGGAACACAGAAATCATATTTGTTTCCTGGCGGGATTCGAATCCACGACCACCGTCATAAGCGCCAACGCGCTAACCACTGAGCCACAGAGGTCGTCAAAGCTTATTATAGCGTAGACTTATAAAAGGTATTTTGTAATCAATAACCCTCCGAAATAGATGATAATAATACACACTTTAAATAAACACAAATGGGGTCGAAACTATGTATTAGGTAAGTGCAGAAACAAGACTTAAATTTTAACAAGAACGGAGCTAAATAAAGATACATACCTGATTTCATATCAATAATATCCTTGGAATCAATAAATACCTAGCTCCCTTTGTGAGCCTAGGGTAGGGTATATTTTATCCGCATACCATTCTTAGATATCGAAAGTGAAAATCGATTCGATAACATGTTTGTCACGAGAGCGGAGCGGGCGTTATGTAAGAGCGATAAGTTGATAACATCATAATATGTATGCGGCACGGAGCCATGGTACAGAAGAATGGTCGCACGCCTAATGTAATCGAAATGAGTGGGAACGGATTCGATTCCGAGTTGCATCTGCCTTTCTTTTGTTAGATCTTTTAGGATCAGAGAAATCGAAGTCTTTAGTTGGCAGGTTGACCATTCTCGTAATTTGTCATTGAGTTATAATGTACTACGTACTAGAGAAGCTATCTCAAACAAAAGATAGGGCGCGCACTTGATGACGGCGGGGTATGCGCGGGACAAGCGGGGGGTGTTACACGTACACGTAAACATGGCCGCCGCCGCGGTGACGCGTTGCAATTGAAAAATTATAATTAAATTAAGCGTGTTTTAAAAATAATAAATGAACTTACTGGTGAAAAGTCACTCCTTGACTTTTACTTATGTTTCTGGAGTTGTTTGAACAGTATCTCAATGCACACGAAGGCATAATTTAAAAAACAAAACTTCACTCAAACGTGTCACGTTGCAGCAAGCGCTCGGCACAGACTAAGTGAGTTGGAGTGCGCGCGCTCTAACTGGTGTTACAAACAATCGAGTTGAGGCGTCTTCTCTAGTACGTAGTACATTATAACTCCAATGTAATTTGTTCCACATTTGATCACGCAAGAACATTATTAATCCCAAATAAATATTATAGCAGGATTTAGTAGGGAGACGACCCAGGGGCGGTGGACGGGAACTAAAGAAATGTTGAAATGAAAAAATGAAAAAAAAACTAAACTGTATTGATTATTGAAACTGAATGAATGAACGACATGACGCAAGTAAACTAGTCCAACTTACTCATTCGCGAAGTGCACACGTCGTAAGAGAAGGCTCAACATTAGGTCTACGGTCTACCTAACGATTTAAATGCCCTGTCCTAACGTGGAAGCATTCTTGACTTCTACCTTTTAATTGAAAAAGTTGTCTTTTCGCTAAAAAGCTATGACCTACGTACTTATGTACATGAGTATACAGAATGTATTTTAACCGAATGAAATATTTAACCCTACATTAAGCTACAAAATTACATATTAAGTAATGACAGTATGCGTAACTAAAAATTTTCGTAATTTACAGAAAAATAATATGATTGACATTTACTCGCACTACGCATGGACACCATCACACTGCCGTACAACGCGCCGGCTTTAAAGGACACCGCTGCGCAGTATCGGCCGCGCGGTTGTGTATCGAATACAGATAGCGCTCCTTGAATATATATTTTTGTTTTGAAGGTATTTACGCAGTAAATCACGTGCCTGAAATTTCCGTAATTAATTTGTCGAAACGTTATATAGACGAAGATGTCTACAGTCTATGGTATGTATGGGTAGTAATATTATGTCAACGGCCAACGTACCTGCCACCAGTGCTGGTCGGAGCGGTCGGTGACGGTGATGACGTCGCCGCGGCGGAACTCCAGCTCGCCCGCCTCCTGCGGCGTGAAGTCGTACAGCGCCTGCACCAGCATCTGTCGACAGCGTACACGTCCTCACTTAGCGTAACGAATTCTTTCGTCATTTAGATATCTAGTGGTGAGATTGCGCTATCCCATAATATCAAGCCTACCACGCATTTCCACAATATAAATAATGTACAGTAGACCATGTTTATACTAGGCCGCACGAATCGAGCATGCACACACACGTGTCATTTACACGGCCGCTAACGAAACCTCAAATAGCACAAGTATTTAGTGTCACGCCTTTTTACTTAATATTGTGGCATTGGCGTAAAGTCGTACAGCCTCCGCCGACAGCGTACCCGTGCGGCTGTTGTTTTTTTTTTTACTTGCCACTTGCTGACAACAGAAATAACATTATTCAAGGTCTCAGGCCACTGCCTCGAATTTCGGGGCTAGCGGCGCGGCGGCGTCAGCACAGAAAGGAAAAAGAAGAAAGATCAACAAATAAACAGCTACATTTAATTGCACTACATTAGCCAGCTTCCGATTTAATTGCACTACTACAATCATAAGTTGTGTCCACGATTGAGAGGAAATATTGTGAGCCGTTGAAGGGGACGTCAAAATTTTCAAATTTGGATCGATTTGGTTCGTTCTATAAAAGCTGCTTCTCTGTATGTGAGTATATTAGTCCTAATAATTATAATAAATAATAATAATTCTCTGTGCAAAATAACTCTCTGTGTGTGTCTCTGTGTGTGTGTGTTGAAATTTCACATTCAACCTTTGTTTATTCGCCGACAAATTGCCGATTATATATTTATACTTAAAATAATTAACAACGAAATTGACTGTCCAGATATTCTTAGTAAAATAAACTTTTATGTACCTACTAGGCAACGCCGATTTAATCCACTGGCTATTACCACGTTACAACTCCAACTACAAGCGTAACTCCTGGATGGTGCGAGCTAGCATTTTGAATATACAATACTTTTAAAAAAAATCTCCTTTGATCCAAACACATTGCATAGCAAGAATGCAAGAGATAAGCTAAACCTTAACTTCTTTTAATAATAAACTTTGTGATTTAGATACTAACTATGATTTTGAATGTTATCTTGATAATAATTAAGTGTTGGCTTGTTTGTACTTTTCCTTAGTCACTAATTGTGAAAACCTATAATTGGATTCACTTTTTCTATGTCTAGGCTATATATTGTTATATTTGTAAGCTGTTGGTTTTCTAAAATAATAAAATAAAAATATATATTTTCTACTCTGTGGCAGCAGCACGCAGGCGGGCGCCTAATCGCCATAATCCTTTGACTTCTAAGTAAATACAAGTAGCAATCGTTACAGAAATTATAATTCAATAATATAATTCAGAAATGAAATTATAATTATAATCAGCTGTTGTATATTAATGTAGTTTAAATGATGTTTAAATACTATTAGCCAGATCTCCTTTTTAGGGTTCCGTAGTTCCCTTAAAGCTTCGTAATGTCCGTCCGTCCGTCGGTTTGTCCGTCCGTCTTCGGCTTACTGTCAAAACGGTTAGTGCTAGAAACTTTTGCATGGATATATCATTTATGCATAAGATGTATTTTCTACGTCGACAAAGTGCAAAAATAAAATCACGAAAAAAAAAATTTTTTGGGGATCTCCCCTGCACGTAATGTGGGGATTTTTTTTCTCGCGTCTACCCCATAGCGTGAGTATCATTAGATAGGTCTTTTAAAACATTGTGAGATTGCTAAAACTATTTTTAGATATACGTTTGCGAGATATTCAAGTTTAAAGCGCATTTTTTGTTAAAATAGGGCGTCCCCACCTCTCTAAAAGCTAATCGGCTTGCTCGAAAAATCTGAAAAAATTCATGAAGGTACTCTATGAAATGAACTTTAAAGGAAAACAAAAATGGCTTTTGTAACTTAGTTTAGGAGTTATAGACGCCCAACTTGTAAAATGTATTTTATACGAAAAGTTTGTACAAAAATGACGAAATAATAAGTAACCATGTAAAATATTGGTGTAATATGTACGGAACTCTACTCGGACTACTCTACGGACTCGCACTTGGCTTGGTTATTTAAAATCTTCTGACAACTGTCACAAAAGCCCCTTTAAAATTATAGGTAGTCAGAAAACTGACCGAGTTACGGTCCGTCGACATGTCCACAACACGACGTCGTCAACACGTTATCGGTGACGTGAATTTGCACGTTATGTCAACGCACCGTGCCGAGACACCGCGACATTTTACGTCGTCGTCGACGTCGTGCGTAACGTTGACATGTGGACAGGCCCTAATCGATCTGCATACTCCAGCACGCGTAGCATGACCACTGCAGAAATGCGTTTTGTCTACACAAGAACAGACATACTGACAGATTGTATGGAAAATTCGGCAGATTTTTTTTATCAATCTGTCACTATGTCTATTCTCCCGTAGAAATAATAAACATAGTAACAGCAGGCTTAGCATGCGCACCCTAGAAACACCGAAGGATCGACAAAATTACAGATTGAAAAAACATTAATAACATTCGGAGCAAAATAGTTTTTATTGTAAGGCAGCAAGGTCGATGCATCGTCGTTATTGTTCGCGTGTTAGCGACGAACATATGCGAGATCCCATACGAGTACTCCCGACGGCGCTCTCTTGTCCCACTCCCACGCACGGGAAGGTTCGCGGCGATACCCGACGCAAAACTACTACGGTAACAACCCTACTCGTGGACACTCATATTTTAATTGGCCTTTTTTATATAGAATTATTTTAAAGTTGTAAAACCTGAATATAATTATTAGTATAAAGTATTCAGAATTTCATTTATCTCTTAAGTACTATCGTACAGTTATGCGATACAATATTTCTTTTCTTCCCGAGCATGAGCTCACAAAATGGCCTCTTTTGACAGCTAAAGTACAAACGTTTTCTTAATATATATATTGTCAACTACTCCACATCATAGCGGTCCAAGACAAACAGTTTCTTTACGTTCAGTCATTTACTTGAAAATTTGATCATTTTTGACATGGCAGCCATTTTAAAAATATGGCTGTTTAAAAATATTGAATTCTATTGACGACCTTGTTGCCATGCATTAAGAACTATTTTGCAACGAACTTTTTAGCATAGAATATTTCTTCTTTAAAATTATTTCTTCGAATCGCCATGCTAAGTCCGCTGAATAATATATATATATACATGGAATAAGCACTAAAATTTAAGCTGTAAGCAGCTATCTATGACCATTAGGGCCCAGCTTCTGAAAATTTTTCATAAACTATAGACAAACTAAGTTTATCTGGCCCAGAGTCCCAAAAGATCTATCTAGTGGTAAATGGTAAATATAAAATATATTGTTTAGGCAATGGAGAACTAGTTTTATGAAAAACATTTCTAACTTTGGCACGCCCAAAATGGAGCTTTTAACTATTTTTACTCATATAAATAATCATTTTTGGTAATTTTTTAAATTCCTTTCTTTATCAACGCCATCTATCAGTAGTAATGTTTATTGCGAGTTATGGAATTTATAAACGGACCTAGTTGATCAGCTAGGTTAAACCTAGTTTATATATTGGCACTTTATGTACATAAATCAAGGTATCTGAACAGATACCCGTTAACGAACCAATAGAGCTAATAAATACATAAACTACCGACAAATTCACCTCAGAAACCGGGCATTAGTAGGATATTTTGAAATTGTATAAATATCTACCCTGAAATCTTTAAAAATTTCTCATTATAGTAGTGTATTCTCAATTCTTGATTGATTCTTTCATTGTAAAGAAACAATTTTTAAGATTTATATAAATACATCATACAGCTGAAGCATATAAAATCTAATTTTATTTGCGTTTCCAATCTCTCCACTGTGACTCATGATCATTATATTCTTTGAACCGACTTCTAAAAAAAAAAAAAAAGATTAGTATGTGAAACCAAACTACTGAATGTTTTTGTTAATCGTGCTCGGGATAAAAATATCGACTTAAGATTTGATAATTATTTATTGTGAAAATATAAAATACAAGACATATACAGCTGCCGAATGCAGTGGGGACGGTACGCGACTCAGAAGTGGTTCATCTGAAATAGAAAATCAGAGATTTATAAATTCATCTCGTCGGCTAACTTCATTTTAATCTATTTTTAAAGTGGTATTTTTTTTTTTTTTGCTATTACAATATAATATTTTTACCCGCGTACTTTCTTGAAACGTACCTACGTATAGAGCGCGCGACTTTATAATGATCCTATACAACAATGCGATTACTCGAATGCCGGTGATAGGTTAATGTTTTTCGAGTGTACGTAAACAAAAAGTTTGTACGAAGTAGGTAAACTTGTGGAACATACTGCAGCTTAAACGTCTTGATGGATTTTAGCTCAAACGGTGTCGTTGAATTAGCCTCGAATGGGAGTGACACTGGCTGCTGTCAAAATTAAATAGGCGGTCGGGTTTTGTTTACTTTTTAGGGTTCCATACCCAATGGGAAACGAGATGTCCGTCCGTCTGTCACCAGGCTGTATCTCGTGAGACGTGTATGCTAGACAGTTGATTTTTTCACAAAATATGAGAAAAACAGAATAAAATCAATATTTAAAGGAGATTTTTCCCTACAAAAATCTTGATTTATTCTCTGTATTTTGCTCGATATTAGTACCCACTAATAGTTGTATAGATTAGTACTGCACAGTTCGGTTTCGCGGTTAAATGGTGACGATAAAACTTTGTGTGTAGCGGGCATTAGTAGCCAATATTCAAAACGTACAAATTCCATCGCATTCTTACAATACAGTTAGTCCATTCGTTTCTGTCTTGATGCGCGGGGAAGCGAAAGTTCATTTTTCAGGGCCGTCAATTAAGATCGAGCCGCTGATAGATTCTCCTCACCCGCGCCGCGAAACGTCAGGGTATTAATATGTATCCTCTAAACCGTTTAGATGCAATAGACGTGGTCATAGGCAAACAAAAAAAAAATGTAAACATTTTAAATTTGTGAAGCAGTGAGCAAGCTGATGATGATGCATTATAACTAAGAACACTCTCGATAATGTCCGCTTTAAAAAAAACGTGATCAAAATCGGTTCATCCCCTTGGGAGCTACGATGCCACGGACACACACACACACATAGACACGTCAAACTTATAACACCCCTATGTTTTCGTCGGGGGTTAAAAAGGTAACATAATTGAAGAAAGTGACCTTTTGAATAACCAAAAGTTCGCTTTGTGGTTAATGGTATCTGGTCAATTGGTAACATGTTTGATGGGCTGGGTTAGGTTAGGTTTGGTTATGGGAACAACAAATGGGTTAATAAATTTATCAGCTCTACAACTATACTCCTATTATTCTCAGTACATACTAGGTAATTGTAATAACATTTTGCTCCGAGGGATAATCACAGAGTGACGGAATAATCACCCGGATTAGGCTTCAATGTCAAAACTTATTCTCACTAGCGTCAAAATTTTTGGGAGTTCCATAACCCAAATTGGGTTTTTTAATTAAATCCCATAAATCGTATCGGGACAAGAGATTAATATTCACAAACTATATATAATGTTGTGTTAAATTACAGCCTAATTATTCGTTCTCACAATGAAGAGAGACCCGATCCTCCAAATGGGGACATTAGTAGCCGGTGATGGTATTGACATGGCGACACGTCACTCGCCACCATAAATCAACGCAATCTGAAGAAGGCCATCACTAGAAACAATCATACCGCTATTTATCGAGTGTAAGTCAGTGTGACGGTCACGAAGCTGTAATATATTCTAACCCTGGATACGCTTCAGCGGTCTCGGTCAATGAAAGTTTCTTACCCACTAGCCTATAAATTTCCTTTCATGTATTCTGTTCCTTTTACTAATCCTTCTTTTACTGTTTTGATTTATACAAATATTTGATTAACTTCTTTGATTTCAGGTTTGATTTATAAAAATAATATTGAGAGGAAATTTAACGAATTTATTACAGTACCTAAGGTAGAAAGAAAATTTTTGTGATTAGATGAGGAGGTCTAAGGTCTTTGTCCAGCAATGGACGTCTTGTGGCTGAAATGACGACAGGTAGAATAGATATTTGAAGAATTTAAAAATTGAACGTAGATAGAACAGAAGATTTGAACAATGTAAACAGTAGAACATTCAAGGAGTTGTAAAATTCGAACAAAAGGTTTGTTTTTTTTAATTAGGAGGAGATTTAAAGAATTTAATAATTGAAACATCCTTCATATTTGAAGAAATCTAAAATTAAAGCAGATGTCGATGTAGGAAAAGATTAGAATTTGTTTAATTTGTGTCCAGCATAGTTTAACATCAATATTTTATGTGACCACATGGTACATAATTTCCTGCAGAGGTTAAAAATAATCACGTTAATCATGTCATAAACGAAGGATTAATGAGTGGCTTTTTTACAATCAGTAACGTTGCTTCAAATAGTAGTATTAATGTGGTATTGAAAATACATTTTTACACGCTTTTAAAAAAGTCGCGAGCCAAAAAACAAAAAAACTATTAGATTGTACAATTTTCATTCTCTTTTATTTTTTTGCATTAATTTAAAATCAGTTTCATTGAGAAGTGGAGATAATCAGTAAATTGTTATAACATCACACACCTTTTTATACACTTTTATACTCACTTTGTGTGATATTATTATGAACATGAATTTCCGATGATACGCCCTTGTCGCCTACAAAATTAGTATGGCACTTGACGCTCAAGGTCACTGGCTTTATACAGAGCCTTAAATGTAAGTAGCTTAACAATAACTAACGTCCGTTACTTTTTCTTAAAATAAATCATAAAATGATTGATGAAAACTTTCCAGTTTTCAAAAACTTTCATGTTCATATTTGAGAAGTCACATTTATACATTCATAAAAAGATGGAATGGCATAAATTATAATCTTAGTGTATATTCCTCGATAAAATAATAAGTATTTTATAGTACAACCCTAAAGATAGCATATCTGTGTTCTATGAAACAATACTCGGATATATCTAAACTAATATAATATTAAGTGTATTTGGCGCCCAAATACACTTAATATTATATTAGTTTTGATGAAGGTGAGGACAAAAATGATAGTCATAAGATGAGCCTATCTCTCTCTTCCCTTTCTCTCTCACTCGCTCTCAACGAGGTAGAATAGACCTCTAGAAATGTAATCATTTCAGTTTCTATGAGAACAAACGATGTCTAATTTCAAATTTGTACTCATACTTACGATTACTTAAAAAGTAATTATATTTTTAGGACTTGGCAATAAAAGTAATGAATCTCCGAATATCAGAGAACTGATGTGAAAAATACTTACTTACTTACCTGTCGTAATCGTTGTCATCATGTCTATATAGTCTATGGTTATCATGCTGTAAATTGTCAATTTGAGGCATAAAAGCTCCATCTAGTGGCCCCGTAGATAGATTTATTTTAATTGAAGTATCAAGTTATTTTCTTTTTCTATAGATCAGCAGTTTCGTACTAGTTTTATGAAAAAATGTTACTCGGGTGTGAAATTGATCCCTCAATATTATTTATATTTTCTATATTAATAAAAAATATTATTATGTTTTTGGTTTTCATAACGGGAAAGCGACATCTATTATTTATCTGTTAGCATATTGCGTTTCCAAACAAACCGCCACTAGAGCAATATATTGAACAATAGGTTAGGTTATATTTAATCAATTATCTTATATCCCCCGAGTTTTTTTTGTTCCTATGTTATAAAGTACAACTTACAATAAATATTTTTTGTAGCCTCGTATTTTAATTACCAGGCAGTAATTGTATGGCGGCTTGCCGATCTCCTTTCGGGCACACTAATGTCTTATTAAGGTCCTGATAAAATAAAAAATATAAAATAGATTTGATAAAATGCTGAATCCTGTAACAAACTTTGTTACAAGTTCACTGTTAAGTTTGTTACAAGTTACAGCATTTGCACCCTGAATTTACCTATGAAGGTTGGTGTCATAAAAATTTAAGACATATTCACTAAAAAATCCTACTAACTAGTTAGCAATAACAGAATCCATATGTTTTCGCAATAAAATATACTAATCTTGGAACAAATTCAAGTTATCCTATCTGTTTGGAAGTCAAGTCGCCAAACTTATTTGTGTTCTCCAAGTGAGCTAGTGGCCTTCTCCTGAGGAGGCACATGACTGCTTAAAGGACAGTGTCGCGTACCAACAGCGATCTGTCTGGTGGTCTTATTTCTTAAACTATAGGCGTCAGTTCACACAAAGACGCGACACGAGCCTTTTGAAGGTTCCGTAATACACAAGGAACCCTTATAGTTTCACTCTGTCCGTCCGTCTGTCTGTCTGTCCGCCCTATTTCTGTAATTATTAATTAAATTGATGATATATGATATATTTATAGATTGCGTATAGATTTCAAGTTTGACGTCATAAAATAATAATGACTTTCGGGGTGGCTCTCCATACATGTGAAGTGGGGATGATTTTTTTTTCATTCTACCCCATAGTGTATTTTCGAGTAGGTATTTTTAAACAAAACTGAGGTTTCATACGAAACTTTTTTATAAAGTAAATTGGTCTCCAACTCCAAAGTGGTTTAGAAGTTAGTTTAGGAGGGGGACTCCTGGCATTTCTAAACTATAAAAGGTAGAAACTTGTAACTTTACATGTTGATAGGTCATGAGTCATGACTCGACTCATGCTAAATACTCTTTAGGAAAATTATTTTGAACGAAATCGGACAATAACTTTTGAAGTAATTTGAAAAAAAACCTACTGCGCGTTGATCGTTACAGAACCCTCCGTAGACATGTCCTGACATGCTCTTGGTAAGTTTATTAAGCTGGTGATTCAAAATTGAACTATATTTACTACACAAACAGATATACGTTTCATTGCAAATGTTTGAATCTCTTTCTTAAAAAGTGTGCGACGCGTCTTGTCTCGGTGTGAGCTGACCCTTAAATAAAGGACGGTGTCGCCACAGATTAAATAAAGATGAACAGATTAACAGCTACATAGTCAAGCTTTCGATTTGATTGCACCGGTACAAGCATACGGTGTATCCACGATTGTGTGGAAAAATTATGGGCCGTTAAATTTTTTCAAATTTGGCTCGTTCTATGAAAGCTGTTTCTCTGTACGTAAGTATAATATATTTTTTCTATTCCGTGGTATCGCTTACCAACAGCGATCTGTCTGGCGGTCTTAAACTATAAGAAAGCTAAAATACCTCCTCGGGAACCACGTCCCTCAGCTTCACGTCTTGCAGGCGGCTGACCGACGCGGTGCGGTGGTAGTCCACGAGCTCGTTCAGCGAGTTGAACTTCACCACCCAGAGGAAGAACTTGCTGGACGCGTCACGTAGTACTTTGAAGTGTTGCACACCGTCCGGACATCTGGGGATTAAATTGTTGATAGGGTTAGAATAAGTTTATTGTTATGTGTTTCTCGTAGGTATGTCTTGTATTACTGCTTATGGCAGGGGGGCAACCTTTTGAGGTAGACTTCATGGCGACTGATGGCAACCCGCAGATGATTTTAGTGGGTAAAGTACCGGCGACAACGCCGGGAGTCCCACATGCCCCCGGGCGTCCCACATGCCCCCGGGCCACCCATCCTGGGGCAAGCTAATGTCCTTTCCCGGCGATATAATGCAGGCAATTCTAACACTCACACACGCATGAAATCGAGTGTGCATGAGAGCGTCAGCTTTACATGGTGAAAAAAAAAGGTAAAAATATGAAATGCGAGTTTTTTGATAACATGTAACACTTCTAAATGCCATTAAAAGACACACTGTAATATACCTGTATATTTTATATGGACACTTTAAATTTGGCGGCTACAATATTATAAATATTGTTTAAAGAATAGAATATTATAAAAATAACCTGCTCTTAGCATGTCATGACATGTCTAATGGCCGAACTAGAGTTTGTTATTCGGCAGATATACTTTACTCCAGGGTTAAAATTTCGATGGTTGTCTTGAACAGACCGACGGGTTAGCTATCCTATGGTCATGTATGTGTGACTGTGAGCTATATACCTACTCTAGGGGTCCTCTAGACCCAAATTTAATGTATGTACTTAAAAAATATTTACTAACTACTTCTCCGTTCTAATAAAAGGTTGTTACTTATTATTTGTTTACGCTAAATTATCTATCTTTTTTTAATTATTTTTTTTTCCGACAAATTTTCATGGGTGGTCGAAAAAAAAAGTGTGTGTCAGCTCCGACGCACGACTGGAGTTTACTCTAAAAAGTAAAACACGTCCCTCAGAAGGAACAAAAACTTTAGCGATCGATTTGAGTTCAAAAATTCGCGCCATGTGAAAAAAAGTGACAGGTGCGCAGAATAGGTTGCGCACGAAAACGTAACGAGGTCATTCGTTCAGTAGTTTTTGCACCTAATATTTTTTTCATACCGGGGGCCTTATATGAAAATCAATTCTTAAGGAGTAAACTCCAAAAAATAGTCGGTTTTATTTGGCCATCCTAATATATAATATATTCACCTCTATTTGTTTAAAACAATCAAAATTTTCTCAAGTGGGAAGAAAATATTATTCATTTTATATTTGACATTGGAAGAATCGTTGTACAAGCATGTACAGTGCGATGTAAACTCTACACTGTAGTTTTTACGCACACACTGACATCAGTAAGTTAACTGACATATATAAAGTCAGCCCAATATTTATCCTTAGGACAAAAATATTCGGGGGTTATTTCTTAAACTGATGTAACGAAAACGAAATCTCCAGTTAACTCACGTTAACTAACGGATAACTCTAACCGTAGGGTAACTACGAGTGAAGAAATCGGCCATAAGGAGAGTTCCGTAACTATCAACGCGTAATTTGTCGGTTTTCTTTGATTTACTTCAAAAGTCCGATATCAGTTAAAATAATTTTCCTAAAGAGTTTTTAGCATGATCTATTAGCATGGAAACTTACAAGTTCCTGTCTCCTATGGTTTACAAATGCCACTACTTTGCAGGCCGATTACTCCAAAAATGGTCGACTTTTCAAAAAAGTCACGTATGAATACTTTCATCTAAAATACCTATCCAACGATACTCTACACGATGGGGTAGAAAGCAATAAAATCATTTTTCATCCCCACTTCACATGTATGGAGAGCCACCCCTAAAATATAAAATTATTATTATTTTATGATGCCAAAACCGACATCTATACACAATCTATAACCATACCAAATTTCATCCGTTTATATTTATAATTACAGAAGCTAAAAGCACGGACAGACATACAGACGGACGTACAGAGCGAAACTTTAAGCGTCACTTGTGTATTACGGAACCGATAAGTTATCAAAGAGCTTATAATATCAATAACATTTGTCCTAACATTACGGTATAATTTTGCCATCACCAGTGATGATGATGATGGCACGACCTATAATATATCGAGCAGCAGACGTACGTAACGTACACATACCGTCGAATTCTGGAGCGGGGTTATGTGTAAGCGGAGAGATTATTTTTGCTGTTCACTGCGAGTGTAATGTATAAGAATTGATTGTGGCAAGAAATGCATCGCATTTGGTCAGCAATCAGTAAAGAAAACAACTGGTATTTGGGCTTGTTTTTTAACCGACGCCGAGGAATGGTGTGTAAGGTTTTTGGAGCGAATAAGCTCTCGTTTTCACGAGCGCTTTTTTATAGCGGTGTTAGTAAAAGCAGCGCTGAAAATTAATCTCTGCGCAAAATGCTAATACAATAGAGCTAATAATCGAACACACGGCACCATTTAAAAAACTCGACGCTCGTGTGTTCGATTTTCAGTTCTACTGCATTAACACAAATATCTATTCTCAGCGCTGTTTCTACTAAATTTCGGGGAAACGAGGGCTTAAGAGTGTTCCTAATTTTTATTTGTATCCCCCTACGGGGGCCTAAGGCCTAAATCGGTTGATAATTTTGTGATATTACATTGCACTTTTTTGACACGTACCGTTTAAAAATCATTTTAACAATATAAATTCAATCAATTGAAATCAGCTGATTTCAACTGAGCTTCAATTTCAGCGCCGTACTCATTAAATATTTTTTTTCCGTCTAAACTTCTTTACATTAGCAGTAAATCAATTCCCCACAGTTTATGTAACTGGTGTAGCCAAAATTTTACATACAAATTTAAATATTTTGGCTATACCTACCGCAGATTATGAAGTTAGGGCGTGTAGAGTTAAAAGCTTGGCACTAGCAGCTCTCTTATTATTAACACGTGAAGCGTAAACTTTCAGTAATTTTTTTACGAGAATTGTGCAATCGGAGGAGTATGATATTTTGCGGGTATATTAAAGTTTGCGTGGTTTTCAATAATGCTTAGAAATACATATAAAATTAATAAAAAGAATAACAAGACACACTACCACAGATTATTAACCTACTACCGTGGGTTTGATAAATACAATTTTGTCACAAGTTGGTGTTTGTCACAGCATTAAATTATTTTTTTATATCATAAGGCATTCGGGTGTAATGTAACGTTACACATTCGAGCATTACATCGAGTGCAGGAGGATAAACGAGCATTTCAATGCGCGCTTTAATGATACAATATGTAATATCTTGATATAATGTGTAATATCTTGATACAACTTGTAACATCAAAGTAATGTAATGTAATGCTTAAAGTCGAATCTATAATATTGCATTATACGCGAATGCTAGTCAGTCAGGGATGTAGTATTGTAATGTAATGCTTAAAGTCGAATCTATAATGTTGCATTATACGCCAATACTCGTCAGTCAGATAGACAGTATTGAGTGGGAGCACCTATAGAAGCAAAATAACCCTTACAAAGTTCAAACTTAAAAATTATATCAATTATTATGGGCGAATTTCGAGCACAGGGCGCCCTGTATTAATTAATATACGACCAATTCAATCATTGTGTGGGTATTGTAAGCCAAGTGTGATCTGATTGTCTATACTTTACTATCGGCACACCATTACTATCAAGGTTAACATTACTTTAGTCAAATTGCATAACAGATTCGTATTAAGGCCAAAGGAAATTCTTTGTTAGTCTGATATGTTTTATATTTATTTATAGAATTAAACTATTATTTTTAACAAGTTAAAACAAATTCAACACACTTAAATAAATAAACGTATACTTTTTTAATAAACAGTTAAGATAAGACAAAAAAAAACCTAACCCAGAGCATGTCAGTCATGTCTAAGGAGGGTTCCGTAACTATCAGCGCGCAATTAGGTTTCCTTTGAATTAGGTACTTTAAAAGTTAGTGTCCGATTTAGCTCAAAATATATTTTCATAAAGAGTACTGTTGGTAATAAACATAGCTCAGCTAATTCTTTGCCGTACGTATAGTAATATTAAAAAATATAAAAAGAAGATGACACTTTTGACACTTCCGGAAAAAATCTTGTTTTCACAAGAGTTCCTTAAATGTTTGCTAATGTAATTAATTCTAAATCCTTATAAAACTCTTGTGTATAATGTGCTAAATAAATAAAGGGCGAGATCATAAAAGGTATTTCATTCAAAAATCCCAACAAGTATTTAGCATTATCTATCGGTTGGAAATTCACAAGTTTCTATTTCTTATCTTTTATATATTTACCGCCTTACTAATAAAATTATATAAACAGCGGATAAGCAATACAATGTTTTGTCCTTATCTGATACGTGGGAAAAGTAGCTTGACAGACAAGAAAAAAACATTATATTGCTTAACCATTGTGTAAATATTTTTATTAGTAAGGGGGACAGTTTATAATTAATGCCAAACCTAAGTTATAAAACCAATTATGGAGGCCAATTACTCGAAAATAATTGATTTTGAAATAAAAACAACCAGATACTTATACATAAGATAGTCCACGGAGGTTTTCGATACCGCGAGTCAGAATTTAAATCCAATAACACAGCGACATCTAGTATTATTTTTCAAAAACAATCCGCGAGTTAAATAGAGGGCTAGCGCCATCGAGTTTTCGTAAAGTTACTAGCAAATTAAATGCGAAATTGAATTATTGTAATTAATTAAAACACATTAATCTGTTTTCAGTATTATTCAAATTAGAACAATAATTGGTAAAAGTTGACAGCCAATTTATAATATTCGTAAAATTAATTATTAATTAAAAATATTATGACAAGTGCCTTGAACTTAGCTTTAATTCTGAATAAGAAACTTATATTCGCTGCGTTCGTTGGAGTTATTACAGCTCAGTCAAGCACAGTGAGTGTGCTCGAACCTAGGTTCAAATTCTACCGATTTTTTAAAAAATATTATTAATGTAGGTTTTTTTTAATTATGAAACATTATTTTAAAATAATAAATTCACATTATGCATACCTAATTATTCTGATTTGCTTTATGTCAATTTTTTTTTGTTTAATTGCACTAGAAATTATGATGCGATTTCGCTCAAAATTTGCTAAAGAGTTTTAAGCATGACCTATCAGAATGGAAACTTACAAGTTTCTATCTCTTATAGTTTAGAAATACCAGGGGAGGGACCAACTTATAAACCACTTTAGAGGCCGATTCCTCGAAAACCTTGCCCTTATTTAATAAGACCTATTCGACGATACCCCATAAACCCCACACTATGGGGCAGAATGAAAAAATATTTTTCATCCCCACTTCATATGTATAATAATTTTACATTTTAGCCACCCCTAAAATGTAAAATTATTATTACTTTATGATGCCAAAACCGAGATCTATATACAGTCTTTAACGGTACCAAAATTCATCCATTTATATTCATAAAATATACAGAAGCTAGAAGCGCGGACAGACAGACAGACAGACAGACGGACGGACTAACAGAGCGAAACTATAAGAGTTCCTTGGGTATTACGGAACCCTAAAAATGATAATTTGTGCAAAAGAAATTCTAAGAATGCAAGAATCCCAACATTATCGTTAAGGAAAGTTAGGAATCTTCAGAATAGTTTTAGAATTCTCACACTAGTCTATAATTAGTTGGTCACATGGTGGTCACACAGCGAGATGGGTCACATACTGTGATAACTAAATACGTTGTAGATAATGATTACTCATGAAATCCAGTAGAAACAACTAGGACGATTATTGTTCCGAAAACGCTGACGTAATGATTCTTATTAATTAACCCCCCGACATAAACAGAGGGGTGTTACAAGTTTGACGTGTCTGTGTGTGTGTGTGTGTATGTCAGTCCGTGGCATCGTAACTCCGAAACGGATGAACCGAATTTGGTCTAGACCCCAACCCATAGAAATCCCGCATTATGTGGGATTTACACGGATGACTAAAGCCGCACGATTTCCGACAGACGACGAAAATTGACCGTGTAAATGGCAATGCGACCACAGATTAAAGAAAGCTAGGATCAGATAAACACCTACATACTTTACTTTCGATTAGATTGCACTACTACAAGCATACGACGTGTGCACAAATCTCCTATCGCGTACCTACACGGCAACAGTGTCAAAATAGTGTCAAGATTGTGCCTTCTCGAAGGGACCTTCAAAATTAAAAATTTCGTGTCTGAGTTTTTATGTAATGCGAGATTGATAATTGTGATAGTGTGTTGTTTGTTGTCATGACGACAAATAACATTTTAAGCTATTGCATAGCTTCTATCGCGGGCCTTGAGCGCGGGGACCGAATCCAGAAATTCCGTAACGAAAAAACCTCACGCTCCCGCATCGTCTAACGTCGTTTCAGTTCGGCATTCTCGACACGGCGACACAAGATTTAAGACGGAAGTAAAATCTATCTCTGAACCAAATATTAAAGCAAAGCTAACGCCGTTTTAGTAAGGACGTGCGCCGATAGATGGCGCTTTAGCGCACTTTAATATTACTAAATAATTAAGTATACAAATCATAGATGACGCGAATAACGCCGAAATAATTGATTTTACGGAGAGAAAATGTAACTACGTTACACGGCGTTGAAAGCCGTGCATCGTCTAACGTCGTTTCAGTTCGGCAGACTTCGGCACGGTGTTTGTGTGCGTGCGACTAGACGTATCGTGTAGACTTACTATGCAATAGCTGTACCGTGGCAGTCCCCGAGTGCCACACGTATTTTTTTTAAATATTATATTTTGTATTCAATACATGTAAAAACTTTATAATATTAGAATATTAAAAACAATAATATGAAACAAAAAAGTGGTTACGTATTGTACTGTGTGTATGAATAATAATAAATAAAAAAGATCCCTTATTTTACCTATTCGGAGGATAGTATTAAGTGAGTAAATATTTAATTTTTGGGAGGCGTCTGTCTTGAAGCTTGCTTTATTACAAGAGTGTCCATGACCTAGTGAATAGACCCCTTGAGTCGCACACTTGATGGTGCAGGTTCAATAACGGGTTATGTCTACCAATTAAACTTTCTCAATTACATTACTGACGCTTAGAATGGAACTTGCATGTCTGAAAATACTTCACGTGCTTTTAAAAATTTTGCTTTAAAAGCGCGTGAACTTTTTGAAAGTTAGCAGACTAAATCGCAGGAGGCTATAGTGGTCGACTGCGGCCTAAGGTGAACGCCGTTCAGCTTAAAGCTGCGTATAGTAAAACCAATTTTTTAATGTACTTCGGGAATCGTCGTTTTCGTACATCACCTGTCATTTTCCTACAAAATACAAATATATTTAATAATTATATACCTAATAGGCTACTTGACTCATATTTAATTTCATACATTGAATGAGTATTTCCTTTAGTACTTGGTTTAGGAAAACGTATTATAGCGATATCATAAATTAAAAATTTAAGATTGTTAAATAAAGTTCATTTAAAAATATGTATTTTTGTTTTTTAATTTCTACTGATGAAAACACCTCGAACTAACTTCCAGCAAGGATGTGACGACACAAACATACTAAACACATATGTAGTAGTGAAACGGAACGTTTCTGTAAATAAATAGTTCATGACATCTTAAAAAGTTTATTTATGTCAAAACGTCAAACAGAATATAACACCTCCATTTTACTACTACGGAGTACGGACTATAGCACAGATTACAAATAGTACTAGTATGACGTCACAGCACAGATAATCTATCAACCAACATGGCGAATAGTGTTTTCGGCGGTTTTAAAAAAGTGTATTTTAAAAATATTTTTTTTGTAGGTTTTTAGGCTTAATAATAATGTTATATTATTTTTTTGTGTGCAATGAAACAGTTATGAAGCTTTAATGACAAAAAAAACAAGGTCACATAGCCTTTTAATTGTGTTTAATTTTGAATAGTCAAATTGTGTTTTTATTTATTCACATTGTAATTTTAAATACTAACAACTTAAAATAAGAATATATTTAAATTTAATTATAAAAATTTTGCTGATTTTTGAAAATAATGAGTGTGTATATCTCATTAATTTCTGTTTTCATTACTTCTTTTATTTGATTAAATTACTTCTTAAATTGCCTTCAATGTTCAGTTTTATAGTTAGTATTTTATTTGGAACAAGGTACACACTCGTATCTATTAAAATATTAATTTAATATGCATAGCTGATAGCATAATAAAATCTAACTAAGAGTGGAACAAACAATTAATTATGTACTTAGGTATTATTATTATACCCATTTAAAATCTTAAAAATCAACATTATTGAAAATAAGGTTGATACTGTTCTATAGATCGTGATCTTGAAAAACATAAATCGTAGTCTTTGTTCGCTAAGGTGAGATCTTGTTAGATACTAAATGTTAAAGAAATATAAAAAAGTGGAATAGCCTGTGATATTTTCAAAGTTTTATTTACTGTTACCAAGTACCGTTACCTGTTACTGTTACCAAGTAACGGCGTTACCTCGCATTGTCGGTACCTCATTATTATTTTATTATTATTATTATTGTTGTTGTTGGTATTATTATATATTATTATGCGCTTGATGTTATTACTCAGTTCGGCGCCGGACTTCGCGGCGACAATACGCATCTCATGTGCGTTGCGAGCAGCAAGCTACCCGCCCCCTCACCCCGGTCCCTATCTAAAGCGCAAACAATTAGTTCCGCGCGCACTATAAACATGACGTTGTCACGTTCAACTATCGTCAGTAAACCAACTTTACAGACAACCGATTTTTTTTAAATCAGTGTAAATTTAGTATGTAGTATTCATTAAACTACATAACTAAAAAAATGTACACTGGTTTAAACAAACCGTTAGTGCTATTTTTAAGACCTACATCTTATCTCTATTATATTATATAAAAAAAATAATTACTTCCATGCAAAAACCAGGACCGTTGATTTGCATTCGGTTTTTCTACTGACCGATTAGGTTAGGTTAGTTTATTCGAATTAACTTTATTTATAAAAAAAAAAATTCTTCTTTCTTTTCCTTTGTTTTTCCTTTGTTCTTCTCTATTCATACGGCAAACTCTCTCTAACCAGCCAGTCAGTAATAATCGACTCCAAAACCCAAATTTTTTTAAGGATTCTTTCAGTTATCACAGAGTTAAGATTCGGGTATTTGGATTTAGGTATACATTATTTTTACATGTAGTTGAATTTAATACATTACATTTCTTTTTAAGTTGTCATATTTGGTATTCTATGATCGTAGAAACTTAAAAGTATGTTTGTTGTTTTGTATTTCAATAAATATAAAATATACAGGTTTAAATTGTGTTTAGATTTGCTTATTGTACTTCTTACTACTTGAGCAATTGAAACCATATTCAGTGTTTTTATAAGTGGGTCACCTACTACTACTGAATAAATATAAAATGGTGAATATCTTAGAAACAGTCCAATATCGATCATACATATAGCAGATCTTCATCCCTCTATGTCCATTTTTAACGTATTGACTACCTTCTACCAAATAACCTATATAACATGGAAAATGTAACAATAAATTTAGCAGTGCAACAAAAAATGACGAATTAATCAAGGTACTCTACCTTATTATGTTTAAAATATGTAATTTTTCGAAGTATCCGGATTGAAATCCCTAGTGACAACCCTGACAAAATCGTCAGGATTGTCACTGGGAATGGATCGTTCTATGAAATGTGTTTCTCTATACGTAAGTATATATTTTTTACTCTGTGATTCGACTGTCAAAATTGCCATTTAGACGGTCGATTTTCGCCGTGCGGCAAACCGCAAACGTCGTGCGGCTTTACTCGCCTGTGTAAGGCCAGCATAAAGCCACAAGTTTTTTGGAAATTCGGCGAGGTCGCAACTCGAAAGTGGCTTTAATGTACACTTATCGTGGTATGATGCCCAAATCGATTGAATAAATGTTTTATTATTATAATTACTAGATATTCATAATGCGGGATAAAATCTAAATGTGTATACGGCGGACGGCGCTTGGCAATTTATCAAGCGACTCGCCGCACGGCGAAAATCGACCCATGTAAATTCCGTATCGTATGTAATCGACCATCGATCTGACTCCACGCCTCAGCCGTTTAGTTAGCCAAATAGTGACCTCAAAAAATGGAGCGACGCCCCTCGGAGACTAATTCCTCGTATTTACCGACTTGATTTAATTGAACTTTATGTCAATTAGCACGGAAGCTTCATTAGAATAGTTTTATCTAGTCAGAGTGATTGGATGAAATAATGTATGGATAGATGGATACTTGTAACTCTTTCACGCAAAAACTACTGAATGGATTTTTGATGAAATTTGGTATGGTAGTCGTTTAAGCTCTGGATTTACATATAGGCTATTTATCCCGAAAAAGTAAAAAGTGTTCCCGTGGGATACTGTATTTACGCAGGCGGAGCTGCGAGCAATAGCTAGTAATCTATAATTATTTACTGGATCCTTATTTTTGATGCCAATCATTTTACTCTTTTATAATATATAAGTAAGTAATAAGCGAACACACAAAATATTAGCCTCTTATTATAACCTAACGAAATAAACAAACAAATTCGTCACAGACACGTTATGATACACGACAAATATTATATACATAAATGGGCACGACCGCACGAGAAATTGTATGGGCCCAATATAGTAGCAATACTTGGGCAGATAATATGAATCACATAGACGAAAACAGGTTCCATTGGCTCATGTAGGCTGCTTGCTGGATGAATCACAATTCACAACCAGCGTCCGGCCGGCAAACCCGCTGGAAACGGCCAGGCGTAGGGTTGCCACCCGTACTTTAGTATTAAGTATTGTACGTTATCTATAATAATTGACATATTGACTAAAAATTTATTTTTCGTCTATTCAATGTACATAGTAATAGACAACATGATGAAAAACAATCTAAACCCTATTTTTGTAAATCTTAAAAAATATAGAATATACAATTAAAATTAACAATAAGAAAGAGAGCGATAATTATATTTTTACTCGTCAACAATTTTAAAATTTAATTTGTAAAAATGTAATATTCGTCACTAGCCAATAGGCAAACATCCCTATTGTACTCTATACTTTATGCCAACTATAAAGTACGCTAAAATACCTTATTTCGCATGATTTGATTTCTCTAAGACTCAACTCAACCTGATTAAAACCGATTTTTTTTATTTATGATGTGAAGTTTATCAGTCATAATGATTATTTGATTGAAGTAGTGAGAAACATCCTTCCAAACGTATTAATAGAGTTCTTAATTTTGACACAATGTACTTTTTTTCTACCCATAAATCATAATATCCAATGTAGTTTATTTGGAGAAATTAAAGTTGGCAAACCTAGCCAGCCGTTAGTCGAGCCACGCGCTGTGTGGGGTTCCGTAGCCTTGAGGAAAGCCTGCGCACATAACTAGACAACACACAAGACATGTAAAAAGTGATCCATACTTTTTTTATACGGAGAACGGAACTATAACAACCGTCAAGTGTGTGTCGAGCCACAAACACGTAGGGTTTCATAGCTTAGTGATCGAAGCCTAGGAGACATAGTATGGCAAATTAATCTCCTATCCTCCCTACATCTCTGGATAAAGGGGGTATGGTCAGATGCAAAACAAGGGATTTCCGTTGCCTAGGTAACCCTAGAAACGAACTAGCTTTCTATTTTAATTTCTATGTGAAACTAGACTAGTCTATACTCGAAATGGAAAATTAATTACTGATATGGTCGTGATGCTAGCGTAGAAATGTTATCCGGTAAATGAAATGACAAAAATATAGCATAAATAGATATTTGTGATAACGCCATTACAAAACTATGCGATAGCGAATAGTTAAACTTCAAAGTTCACAATTATATTCAAAATCTTATATGAAGTCCAACAATCAGAGAGGACGCGGACGGAGTCAGACAAAATGATTTTCTTAAGCTTAAATCATTCTACTATTATTATAAATGAGAAAGTTTGTGAGGATGGATGGATGTTTGTTACTCTTTCACGCATAGTATGGTAGTAGCTCTATATTAACACGTAGGCTACTTTTCATCCCGAAAAAGTAGTGTTCCGCCGCGGGCAAAAGCTAGTCTAATATGCATTTCTTGCAGTGAATACCAAATACCAGTAGGCATAGATAATGCGTATACGCTACACGAAAAGGCTTACTTACACCTTCTGGAAAATATACTAGGTATTATGGCGCGTTTATGTGACAAGAATCACAACGCGGCCGCCGCAAATTGAGCTTTATCGAATAGGTATGAAACCAGGCGCTCGGACTTCACGCGCCTCGT
Source organism: Phengaris arion (assembly GCA_963565745.1). NCBI lineage: Eukaryota > Metazoa > Arthropoda > Insecta > Lepidoptera > Lycaenidae > Phengaris > Phengaris arion. Next base: position 13,529,468 of record OY751443.1, on the reverse strand, counting down.
CTAACTGGACCCGTAATCAATTTTGCAGACTTCAGCAATAAACACTAGTTTATAGTAGTTTAATTAAGCCCCTAAGTTCGTGAAATTCCGCTTTATTCCCCCATCAGCAAACCTGCTACTTGAATAAATACGTGCTAATCACGGACATCCTTGATTGCTCATAGTTCCCCTATAAAGGGGTGGCGTTTTGCAAGCGTGCTAAATTTCACAACATCTGCTAGACATTTTCAAATGTAAATTTTCTAGTAAATGTAACTTAGAAATTTGAGTTTCGCTCAATGTAATGTGCGGAATGAAGCTTGCGGCCGATTACTCAAACGCCGCTGAATGAAGAGACGCTAAGGGTCAATTCACACCGAAACTAAACAACGTAAAATGAAAGTCTACTTTAAATACGAGAATTGAGGTTCTGATATCATATAAAACGTGCATCTTTTTGTGTAGTGAATAGAGATCAATTTTGAATAACTATCTTAAAATTGCAGAGCCGCGTCGCGTATCGTCGCGGTGTGAACTGACCCTTAGTCAGATGAGTCCACAGACTGTCAGATGAGACTTGAGAGTCTCTTAACTTAAGGAGCGTTTTGGTATTAGGCCGTTGGTAGCTTAATTTTTTACATCGTGCCTAGAACAGTTATTTACAATGATTCATAGAAAACATAATGATGATAAAATGTAACTAAACATAAAGTCGGCAAAAACCACGACATTAATCCAAGCAGAAGTTTATTCTATTTTGTCTAGTAAAGGACACCATAGAGAAAACTATTTACACATGTAAATATACGGCGGCGGAAAGACGTAATAGTTTTATTTAGCGAAACGCGACAAAAATAGTTTCCCACTCGCTTGGATGCGCAGCACACATGAGAATCTTAATTAACACTGAACCAGAAACAGCCGGCATTTGATTGGACTTTAAATAATCCTAGGGAAAATATTTGCAACACAAAATTGTAAAATCTAATTTACGACAGTGACAGCACTGCAAGTTATGTTTGGACAGTGCAAACAAAAATGTTCTAGACACTTTAGTTACAGGTTTACGGCAATGAATTGATCGATTTTGGCCGAGATTAAAAAGGCAACATAAACTAACGCTACAAATAACTGCTGCTTCATGACAGAATCATGAAGAATATGTAAGCATTTTGGGATGCGTTGCGACTTGCGGCCCAAGCCCAGCCCTGATGCGGCCCAAGTCTCGACAGATTCACGGCGAGAAGGCGTCCGAAGTCGAAATCTCTGCGCGAGAATCTAGAACTCTTGACACTGATCAAATTTTACGTTTCTCAGAGTTTCTCGCGAGTCTGGATGGTCCTTCACGAGAGAGATGACAGCAGGGCAATCGCGCTATTTTTTTACCGTTTTGTACCGTATCAGGTGCAATTCTGCTTTGATTGTGATTCAGTTTCGGTTCAGTTCCGAGGCGTCTGATCAGATTTCAGTATCGCACTCTCCTTTCAAACGTAACTCAACCTCAGACGAAATTAGAACGAAACATTCGATAGACATTAGGGATGCGAACCTAATATTTGTGTAAATATCTATGATTTTGATCATTGATTTTGCTTGCACACTCGCACTGTGGTATATTTGTCAAAGACATCACCGAGGCCACCATAATTAAAAGAAGAAGAAGTCAGTTGACATATTATTTCGTAGTTCGTTATAGTTTTTAAAGTGTCTTGTAAACGCAAGGTTGGTGGGACGTTGGGTGCCACTTTTTAATTAGGGGTCTTGTTAATGCCTTTGACCGCGGTTTGCCGGTCACCGCGGGAGAGTTCGACCACAACCCACCAAAGAATATACCTATGACAAAGAACCAAAACATACATGTTTGTACTTTCAATGTTAAGTCACTAGCGGCAGCAGAAAAACTTATCGAGCTACGAGCAGCATTAAAAAATATTAATCACGACATAATACGACTTAGTAAAGTCCGCCGCTTAGGAGAAAATATTATCGAAGACGACGAATAGATTTTATACTACCTAGGAAAAACTAAAGGCCTTTACGGTGACGGCTTCCTGGTCAAAAAAATAAATAAAGAAAACATAATAAAATTCACCGGAATATCAGATAGTGTGTGTACTAGAAATATAACTTGAAAATCTACCTTTTGCTATGATCCAGGCGTACGCACCAACCGACAACTCTTCTTAAGCAGACATAGACAATTTTTATTTAGACCTTTCAAAAGCTCATAACTCTACCTGTACAAATTGCATTGTGTTTATGGGTTCAATGCACAAATCGGAGTACCCGAAAAAACGCGAAAATGTAGTCCAGTTGCATATGAATACCATTTAAAAATAGTGAATACAATGTTTCATCTAAAATATGCAAACAGATGGACGTGGATTTCTCCAGATAAAAATACAACTGAAATAGATTACATCATGACCACAAAACCTCAATTATTTTCTAAGTACGAAGTACTCACCTCCTTCCCCTTTGGAGCAGACCACAGACTACTAAGAGCGACAATATGTTTGAAACCAACGAATCCAAGGGATTCGTTGGTTTCAAACATATTGTCGATTCCAAAAGGGAATCCAAGGCTTGGCTCTACTAAAACTAAGTCCCGTACAGAGATCATAAATACAGCTACGAATATTTATGAAAAATTATATAGCCAACCAGACTTAATATAAGAAACAAATGATCTCCACTATCCATCGAGGAATTCATTTACTGAACCTGAAACCCTGAAACAAATCATGAAAATTAAACCAGAAAAGAGCCCGGGACCTGACGACGATGATGATGACGGCATGACAAACGAATGTATTAAAACAGCAAAGACTTACTAACACCAATCATCCTACTATGGAATAAAATACTCGACGAAGAAGCCGTGCCACATATATGGAACGAGTCAGAAATCATTTTACTATATAAAAAAGGCGACCCAGCAGATATAGCAAACTATCGCACGATAAGCCTCATGACGTGTCTCTACAAACTATTTTCTTCCTGTCTCTTGGAAATAATAACTCCATATATTGATAAACACCAACCGATCGAACAAGCCGGATTCAGAAATGGTTTTAACACTGTAAACCATATACAGGTCGTCGAACTGGTAGTAGAGAAATATCAAGAGTTCCGGAGACCATTATATGTAACGTTCATTGACTACAAATATGCTTTTGACTCTATCACACACGATAGGAAGCACTACGTAGCCAAAATATAAATGAAAAAAATACATAAATATCTTGAAAAACATCTATATGAAAAGCTCAAGTAGAGTCAGACTGTCTATACAGTCAGCTCTATAGCAGACACAAAAATTTACATAAAACGAGGTGTGAGACAGGGTGACCCGATCTCTCCTAAATTGTTCCTATCGGTATTACTAAATGTAATGAAAAACTTACCGTGGTCAAAACAAGGTATTAATCTGAATGAATTATTTTTAAGCCACCTAAGGTTTGCGGACGATATCATCTTATTCTCGGAAACACCCAAACAGCTAAATGACATGATCAACTTGCACCAAGCCAGCATAAAAGTAGGGTTAGAAATGAATCTTGATAAAACCAAAGTTATGACCAATGCACATAAAATACCTATTCTAGTTAACAACATTCCACTTGAGTTTGTACAAAAATATGAATATCTGGGCAAACAAATCTCGTTCGGTAAAGGAAGAAACACAGATGAAGTGGACAGAAGGATAGCGATCACTTGGAACAAATACTGGGCTCATAAAGAAATTTTTAAAGCACAGCTACCGCTAACTACGAAGAAAAATGTTATGGGCAATGAAATACTACCATGTCTCACCTACGTTTGCCAAACATGGACATTTGACTTTAAACCCAAAAACAAAATTGATACCACCCAAAGGCGAATGGAGAGAAGCATTTAGAGTATAAAATTAAAAGATAAGGTAAATAATAGTTACATCCGCAATGAAACAAAAATTAATGACGCTCTATCATTTTCACTAAGACAAAAATTTTGATGGGCAGGTCACGTTGCTAGGTATGAAGATGATAGATGGACCAAAAGAGCATGAGTGGACTGGACCTCGATGCAATAGAGCGAGAGGCCGCCCATGTGCCAGACGGGCAGGCGAAATAGTCGCGACGGCGGGACCACGATGGTTAACCACCGCCACAATTAGAGATGAGTTGGCATTCTTTGGAGGAGGATTTTACTCGACGGGGGTCCATACAAACCTAAACAAAATGCTTTTGTAAACTAAAGTCTTAAAAAGTTGTATTAACAATGTAATTGTATCTCAATTGTATTATTATTTCACTTTTTATTATGTAATGGGTATTATTAGTTAAGTTTCTAATATTTGTTAATTGCAATCTTGACTATTTCTTATTCTTTTTATAATGTAATAATTAGTATGGAATTAAATAAAGCTCTATTATTATTATTAATAATGCCTTTTAATGACGATACCTTTTAATGAACATACGATCGGACAACGTAAAGGCATTTCTGTTAATGCGATCACTTAAATTTTCGCGTCTGGATACAGCTCGAGCCATTGTTGTATCAAAGTTAGAAATAATAATATATCGGTAAATTAATTTTTACCTTATATTCTCAACAATTTAACACACCAAAACAAGTAACGTTTCAGGAACGTGTGAGAAAAAGTAGCGTCGTACAAACTTTTTATTTTGCCAGCGTTTGCGCTTGGGCTGCGGTGCGGCTGCGGTCCAACTATCTGTCAAAACGTTAGCGCGATACTGTATCTTAAAAAAAGTAACGAGTAACGTTCACGGTTCGTTTACGATTCAACTGAAACAACTGAGCGCGATTGCCCTGCTGACCGTGTATGGGCGTGGATTGGCATGACAGTTATACGTGTGTGGTGTATATGGATTATGGACGAACTGCCGATAATAGATCAAGTCTACAGTGTCATCCCGATTGGACGATGGGCAGTGTGGTTTAATGGTATGGTGGTTATCCTTATGCAATAAAGAATAACGACAGAATCCCAAAACAAACCGACCGATACATCATACACGAGAATGCGAAACCACTATTTTGCAAACAACTTTCCCCGGTATTTTCTTTTGAAACGAGACAATGCGACGTGTGAACGAGAAATGAGTCACCGAGTGCGAAAGTAATTTTTTATTATCAACCAATTCACCAACCAATAGAATTGTTTGAGGTCGACCATCATACACTTACGACGTAATAAAGCTAAATTAATAGTCTTATTTACTTCAATCGACTCAATAAAAGGAGACGAATGAAAGTGTACCAACTTTTGAACTGTAATGGTGCTAAAATTGACAAAATTGAGATGTGGAGCAATTTCAAAAATATTCGGCAATTATTACGACAATATTGCTTCTAGTTGCACCATATATTCCATGTTGCTCAATGTCGCTGATACGAATTGCCGATTTTTTTTCAACTGAAATGCTCATACACGAGCAATTCATGTCTAGTTTCTTTGAGTTACTTCTTATCGCTCAATATTATAATGTCGATGTCGTTGCAAAACATTTTCCCAAATTGATGCTTGTTGCCGTTGCCGTAAATTGGTTGATATTTTGTCGCGTCGCAATCGACCAAAATTATTGGTCCTAAATCCTAATTGATGAAGGCAATTTTTGTTGCCTGTGTAAGCGCACCCATAAAGCTAGGGAGCTAGTGGCAACTTAGGTACATGATTTCATCGTCGTTAATACTAACACGTAATGTAGTCTGCAACTACTAGTTCACAAATGCCTTTCAATGGCAAAATGTAGCCTATGTTTAAATCCAGAGCCTTAACTACTACCATGCCAAATTTCATCAAAATCAGATCAGTTGTTCACATTAATTCATCTATACATTCGTCCATCCTCACAAACTTTTACATTTTTAATAGTAGTAGGAATAATTGATTAGTTGACATTCAAGTGACACAGAGACGCTACCGACGTGGAACGAAATACAAATGTTTGACAGGTAGGAACATTTTAGATCCCTGGCTATATAGAAAGGCATGTTGCCTAAAAAAAAATTTCGTCTTATTCGATGTTAGGCATGTTAAGAAACAATCTAGAATCCATTTTTTTTAATCTTAAAAAAAAAACAACGATGTTACAAACAATATAAATTTACAATAAGAGAGCGATATATTGACCTATGTCATCACGATTAACGAGTTGCTAGCGCCATACATTTGTCATTAAAAAATGTATGGTGGTACGAGGGCGGCACTGAAAATTTCGGGAATCAAGGAAGTGACACAACATTACTATTTAAAAATGTATTTATTGCTTTTCGAAGTATTCTCCGCGAAATTTGACACATTTTTCCATACGATGGAACCAATCATTGAAGCAACCATTCCATTCGGAAGTTGGGGTCTCCAAAATGGCCGTTTTGTAGGCGTCCACAGCTTCTTCAGGTGATGAAAATCTCTGACCACGCAATTTATTCTTTATTTTAGGGATAGTATAGAAATCATTAGGGCTTAGGTCGGGGCTGTACGGCGGATGGTCTAATAATTCTATGATTTCTTGCTCTAAAAACTCTTTTGTTCTGTGCGCGGTGTGAGAACTCGCATTGTCGTGATGGAGGATGATGCGGCGGCTGCAGTTCTCTTTACGGAGTTCAGAAACGACCTGTGGCAAACAAATGTTAGCATACCATTCTGCATTAACCGTTCTTTGTCCCTCAAGAGGAATAGTCGCAACATGGCCGGTTTTGGAGACAAACGTGGCCACCATTTTTTTTGCAACACTCCGTGAACGAACAATTTTTGTTGGCTTTAACTCATTTTCGAACACCCAAACTCGTGACTGGTTTTTTGTTTCGGGTTTGTACGCGTATATCCAGGATTCGTTACCTGATACCATGTTGTATACAGCATTTGAGGATCCTGCGTGGAATCTTTCGAGAGTTCTGACGCACCAGTAGCGCAAGCAGCAGTAACGCGAGCCGCTTTTTGCTCTTCACAGAGCAAATGCGGTATCCATCGGGAAAACAACTTTTTTACACCTTATTGTTCATGCAAGATTATTTGTATTTGACTCATGCCAATGTCTAAAGTTGCCTGAATTTCGCGGTATGTCACATGTCGATCTTCCGCAATCAGCTTATGCACTGCATCAACGTTTTCTTGGGTGAGTGCAGTTTTTGGACGTCCTTGACGGGGATCATCACTGAGCTTGACACGTCCACGTTGAAATTCAGCAAACCAGCGATAAATTGTGGTTTTGGATGGGGATTCATCACCAAATGCAGAAATCATCCGGTCAACACACTGTTTTTGTGTTAAACCACTTCGAAAGTCATAATAAATCATCGCTCTATAATTTTCTCGAGTCAATTCCATTTTCTCAACGACTAAACAAGTTTGACAAGACCTTGTGACAAGACCGAGAACCTTTTTTTAAATAAATAAACGGTATTCGATTTTTAAAACCAAGGAGTTTTAAATTAAAAAGATTTTAATATGACAGGAACAGTGGAAATAATCCATTCCCGATACTTTTAGTGCAGCCCTCGTAGCAACTTGTGACGTAACAAATCGTTTTGTTAGAAAGAGATGGGCAATATTTTTCATTTGTTTATAATTTTAAATCGGGCCTACCAAGGTAACTATTTAATTTAGATTTATGTCTCTATTCAACAATTATAAAATTTAATTTCTAAAAATGTGATATTCGACACTAGGCAACATCCCTATTATTGGCAAAATTTTACTCTTCATTTGAGTTGTGCTTATTATAAATAACAAATGGTGGAACTTAATTATATTAATCACATCTTCATTTATTTGATTTATCTCATAGACACTCATGTAAATTACTTTTTGTATTTATTGAATTGATAAAATTTAAATACCAATATTTTAAGGACGCTAAATAAGCGCTTTTGATTGGCTGACAGTTGACACGTTACATTGTGATAGAATAGATAAACTACAGACAAAAAACCTCAGAAACTGGGCATTAATCATAAATGAATTAAATGAATGACTTAAATTCTAAATGGAATCACAAATATTTTTCCAGCTCATTCTATAGTATATATAGGAGAAACTAATACCTTATTATGATATTTTATATTAACGAATTTACAGTTTATACAGAGACAGTGTTATTTAGTAGGTTCTAAAAAAATACAGTACTAAAATGGATTTATTGAAATCTTGTATTTGTTTAAATAATAATAAGACTTCATTTCAATACCTTGTTATTTATTGTATGATACGCTGCAAAACCCTATTTTTAGTGTCGGAAACTTTTAACTAAACCCATATAAACCCTTAATCAACACCACTGCGGAAGACCACAGTGACCCAAGCACACTAGCTTGCCATAAAAATACAAATTTGATGTTTTTATAACTTGGATGCATACATCTTTTTATTATCTGATTTCAGCGTAATCCTGTGAAATTTAAGCTATCTGTTGACCAGTCAATTTAAGGTTGCCTTAATAGATTAAAGCAGCATTGACACATCCAAAGTACACTTGGACAAAGCTCACATGGACAATAGACATATTATGTCAACAGGTCATTCAAGCACATTTGGATAACGGCGTTCGATCCAAGTTGACTAACGCCCGAAATTAATAACATATCTTAAATCTTAGATTGACTTCTATCTTAGATTCTCAAACATAATTGAACGTAAATTGACGTGAAGTTAATCCTAAATCTTTGAAATGTATTGTAATCTTGATCCCAAATAGCTAAAATGAGATTAATATTGTTTATTTATTTAAATAATTGATAAGAGAGCATAACTTCATGTCACTATAAAAATCAATGACTTACCTAAAACAGGTTATTGATTGATAAAAAATTAATAGAACTACAGTAAAATTGGTATCATTTGTAAAAACAAAACGTCATGTATAATAACAAAAATTTGAGTTCATGATGGATTAAAATGTTCTAAAATGTTTGAATATTATATGAACATTTTAATATTGTTTTAAAAGACTATTGGCTTCTACAACCATGATCAATTGGCCTTTCAATGCTGTTATAGCAGATATTCACTATAATCAATTTGATCTGATCAACTATATTTTCCCTAGGGATGAGATGCTGAGATATAGCATTAGTGCATCGTTTCTCAACCATTTTTATGTCGCGACCCACGAAAAAGCCAAAAAGATAAGTAAAAAGTTTTGCGACTCCGTCACTAAAATAATAATATGTACTTACATAGTGCACCATTTTTATCAGCTATACGTTATATTAGCCTTCATGGGTTCGAATTTTCGAACGAATCTTTTGTACCTATATGTAGTTTGTATTTATTATTTTTCAACAGTCTGCAACCTTTAAAAAGAGACTTGAAGGGTTGCGACCCCCGCTTGAGAAACGTGCATTAGTGTACTGACACAGACAGCATTCAAAACACTCCAAAAAACTATTATGATAAGTGAGAAAATGGAGAGGTCATAATAAGATACTGATTACCACACTCAGAGACATTTAATGCTTACTTAAGGAGTCACTTAGTAGACATTTTGACATAATCTGTGTGGACTTTACGTCAAAGTCTGTACTCATTTGCTAAGTAAGCATTAAATGTCTCTCGAGTGCAGCTGTAAGGGCCTGTTGGCTGTTGCACAATCAGTTGATAAGTATCAGATAACTTATTTGCATGTTTCATCTTTGTTGCTTAATCCTATTAAAATATTAGTATCCTATTAATATAAAAGTTTGTGTGAATGGATGAATGGATGTAAAAACTACTGAATAGATTTCGATGATTTAGTAGCTCTGGATTAAACATAGAATACTTTTATCCCGAAAAAAAACAATGTTCCCGTGGGACACTGTATTTACGCGGGCAAGCCGCAGGCAAAAGCTAGTGAATTGATAAGTGTCAGATAGCTTATTTTCGTAGTTTGTTCATTTCGTCTTTGTTGCTCATTTATTAATATTTGGAGCAGATTAATTTATTTAAGCCGCAACAAAACTTCCGAATAAGATATCTGACATTTATTAGAAGATTGTGGAACAGGCCCTAAGAGAAACATTTATATACTACAATCATAAAATTCATTTCTCAGATAGTAAAACATATTTTCCCAATAACATTCAGTTATCTTGTGAGTCATTGTAAATTGACAAATAATCATCTCAGTTCAAATACTCCTCATATATCTTGAACTCAAGATTTCTCAAAGTGACTCAGACGGTATATTAAACATTCTCTTTATTTTGATTTCATCATAGAATGATAGATTGATTATATAGTATCTTTATTATATCTAAGATGGTTTTGTATAGTATATTTTTTTGCTAATATTTGTAGTTCTATTGCAATTGGTGCAAAGAAACTAGGTATGAATATTTTTATTTTACTGTTAAAGTAAAATTTCCTTCTAATGTCTCCTTTCATTAAGGAATCCTTTGAGATATTCATTAAAAACAAATAACTGAAATGAAACTGAATAAAAAAAAATGAAATGATAACAATTTTGTAAGTTATTATTGAAAGGATAGATAAAAGTCCAAGGCGTATAAATCACAACAATGCACCAGTTATCAGACAATAACAATAAGAATAAGTAAAATTACTCACTTGACTGATAATGAGAAATCTCCCGGGCTAGATTCACTGATCCTTATAATAAATCCACCTTCTAGTTTATTTGCTAACATTTTTTCAGCGTCTGCTCTTGTGATCCTACCGTAGTACCAGCTAAAAATAAAAAATAAAAAAAATCTAAGCCCAATTTTTTTACCATTTTGACATCTGTGTGATAAAAGTATGAAATCACATTGAAGGAAATGTTTTCAATTAAGATCTCACCTATGAGTTTTCATCTGAATATAATTGCTAGGGATAAGTCCTTCTTTGCCGTCTAGTTCAGCCCTGTACCAGTTCATATCGTCCTCCATATTAAGTATCTGCAATAACAAAGATTCTAGAAGAAAACTGTCATCGAACAACTACATAAGAGATTTACATGAATTTGCTACACTGTTAACTTACTTTAAGAACTTGGTTCTTCTTAAAACTTAATTCATCATCAGCGGTCGCATTAAAATCGTGTTTTGCTACAGCCTCCATGTTCAAATTAGGCACTTCACTCTAATGTCAATGATTAAATAAAATAACTATATTCAACACTTTATCACTCGCGTTCAATGTCAAGGCATAAAAATAATCATAGTGATATTATGAACAAATTATCTAAAACAATTTTCAATAAAAGACGCAAGTCAATTTTTTCGCTATGAAACATCAGCCACTCGTATTCATTGGATTTGGACATTTGCTTGTTTAGGGTTGTCCAATTCAAGTTCTAGGTGTTACATACTACCTGAAAGTAAAAATTGTTTATCGATCGATATCGATATATTGAAGAATTGAAAATCGAATCATTAATATTAAACAAGTAATTTAAACCAAAATATAGTGTATTACGTTCTCTTTGGTATACTTTATAGGATAAAGCACCTTATTCACGGCACGGTCTTCAAATCCAGCAACGGCAATAGCCGTTAATAAAATAGCCCTCGTTCCCACGAGCATTTTTTTGATACTGCGATTTATGTCAGAAAAAACAGTCAGCTTGGCAAAAAAGAGTACCTATGACGCGGAAACAGCAGGAACTAAAACTATTTTCAACTGTATCATCTCATAACAAAAAAGAAAAACATAAGAAAAAAACAGTCAGCTTAGCAAAAAAGAGTATGACGCGGAAACAGCAGAAACTAAGACATTTTCAACTGTATCATCTCATAACCTTATCAGATTGGAATGACATATTTAATTTAAATATCTAATAATAAATAAAATATAGTGAATAAATATAATATATGCTGAAAATTGTGTACAGCTGTCAAATCTGACATTTGCCACTTCGATTTTCAGCTCTCTAGTATTAGCACAGAGTTCTATTTACAGTGCAGTTTTTTCTGTCGTGACCACAAAAACTCTCGTGGGAACGTGGGCTTATGGTTGGGTGATTGTTAAATCGAAAAAAAAGAAGAACGCACCCGATGTTTTTATTTTTGTGATTTTTCAGATTTTCTCTTTGACATAATTTTATAAATCTGAACGTTTCCTCGTTCGTCATCGTTACACTAGACATTTTTATTACTAAAGATTAAATTACGAAAGTTTCGACGAAGAAAGCAAAAAGTGTACAGACTTACAACTTATCTGTGAACTGAAGGAGGACGACACCGTCGATTCAGTGTTGCTAATTAATTTAAGGTCCTCAAAATTGAGTTAGTTTTACAAAGAGGTAATTTGACATTAGACATTGGCCTTTAAAATAAAATAAAGTTTTTACACATTAAAAACATTAGTATATAGAAAAATAGTCAAATAAATAATTATTAGAATTTAATAATTTGTAGTTACGTTGGTACGCTAACAGTTTAGTGTTTCAGGAATAAGCAAAGGCTTTGTTTAAAAAGTAATGCAATTAAGTGGAAATTCTGCAGATATGAAGTTTTGACTGCTAAAACAGTTATTAGAAAGATAAACTAGAATCTTTCAATCTTTCTAGTCATACTAAATTTTCCATGAATAAAACTTTTATTAAATGCGATGTAGGCATAGCTGGGCATTAACTCGTTAATCCGTTAATCGTTAGTTAACGAAGTTAACATTTTGATTAACGGATTAACTTTTAATTTTAATTTTTAAAAGTTAACACTTTTAAAAATGTTAACGGACACGTTAACTTCCGTTAATATGCAGAAGTCCGTTAATCGTTAATCCAATGCCTAATAGTTACCGCACGGCACCGACAAGTGCTGGGCGGCGCGTGGCAGTGAGTGAAACAAAAACAAAACTAGATATACTTTGCGTGCGAGTGAGTAAGAAAACTGCGAAGAGATTTGTTTCGTTTGATCATTTCATTACTTAGCGCCGGTTCTTAGAGTCACGAGTGTTTTGTTTATTTGTTTGTGGTTATTATAAATTACTGTCAGTGATCATTTGCGTGTTGATAATTAATGAATGAATTAGAACCTAAACCTGTTGGTTTTATAAGTTCACTAACGCAACGATATAAAGATGCAATTTTACACATATTAACGGATTAACGATTCACGTTAACTTGCGTTAATTCTTCCGAAATGTAACGCTTTAACGTTTAACGAACTTTAAAGTTATAACTTTTTTTGTAGCGGATTAACGATTAACGAAGTTAACTATTTGATTAACGGTGCCCGGCTATGGATGTAGGTACCCACCCTGCATGAGGTACCTGGTACCTATTTCTAGCATTCAGCTAAGACCGTAACTAACTCCTAACACAAGATTTGACAAATTATAATTTGCAATAGTGCATAGCGGATGTAAAAAAAAAAACTGCTTTACAATAATTTATTGATAAACAGTAATTGTGGTCTATAGACAAAGCTGCAAACCCATCTTCATTCTGTTTGTGAGGCCATACTCCGCTTCTTTCCGTACCACTATCATCATCATCACTATCGCTTTCGGTTTCATTGTCACTTACCACTTCTATAATAAAAGGTTTATCTAAATACAAGTCATGTTTAAGTATTCTCCTTCTACCTACGAACATGTTTACAATGTTGTGTCCAATTATGAACTGTAATAGTGTTTAAAGCTTCACTAACTAGCCGGGGAATTTCAGCATTTTTGTGTTCAATATTTACATCAGCACCTTTTCTTTTCATTGTGCTCCATATAAGTTCAATCGGGTTGAGGTCACAGTGGCAAGGGGGTAAATATAAGCATTTGAGTCCATTGTCTTCTAAAATTTTTTCAATCTCATATACAGGTTCAGGCTTGTTTCTCTTTATTATTTTTAAAAGCTGATGTTTATTCAATTCCTCCCCGTAGTAAATTTTATTTTGGGTCAATCATAATTGCATCATTTTTTTTAAAGAATTCGTATTTGGGACATTGTTTACACAAATACGGTGATAATGAGCAATATCCATTACTATTATGGATGGCTCTTGTAAATTAGGCACAAGTTTTTCAATAACCCACTTTTTAAAATTGGCACTGTTCATCTCATCATGATTAACTTAAACTTAAACACAAGTAGTGCATTTGTAACAAATCCAGTATCTCCTCCCGCATGAACAATAACATATCTTTGCCCTTTCGTTACAGGCTCCGTCTATACCCTCTCCTTGCCAACATTTACCCGATGTATACGAAGAGTGAATATAAGTCTCATCTAAATAAATTACGGGCCGGGGCTGGGGAGATTTATTATTTTATCCACTGCATGCAAGTACTTTGCTCTTCAAGATGATATTTCATTACGCTCCATAAGAAGATCCGATTGGATTGAGATTTTTTGAAACGAAATCTCATTTTCTGAAGTAGCTTTCGCAGACTTTCTCGCTGTCCTGTGTAATTTATTTCTGTCTTTAAGACCTTTAGAAGCTTTTTAACAGTAGGCACCTCGTTTTTAGCAGAATAATAGTCATGTACTTTCCTCCGTGTAACTCCCATGTCAAAATCATCAACATGTACAAATTCACTTTTACGTTTTCTCTCCTTGCGGTGTCCAAATTTTCGTACCAGTTTCTTCTGCTGCGTGCCCTTCCTTAACTATTTTTGAAATTAATCCTGGAGTCACATGTAAAATGTAGGATATAAAATAATTGATGGTAAACATTTGAAGTCTGGCAGGTTAATTGGCTCACTCACTTAGTAGGTTAAGGTTGCAGCAAGAATATAAACTAATATTAGACTTAAAAAATTGGTTAAGTATCGGGTAATTTATAAAAAGAAGATTGACAACACTAACCTGTTGCAGCCGAAATTAGTTTGTAAATGGAATAATCGGAGACTCCCTCGAGCTTCTTCTTCAAAAAAGGTTTTAACCTTTAGAATAATGTTTCGAGCATCACTTTTAATACAGCAATATCAAAACAACTATAGCACCCGAATGTAGTAGACACTTACAATCAAATTACATTTAAAAATGGCAGCCGTAGTTTCAATTTTCGCCATTTCACAGATAAGTTGGTAGGCCTGTACGCGTGCGCTCACTGTCGGAGCTCATGACAAACGAAGCATGTGCTAACGTGTGGATGGTACGGCCTTGGCCATAACTCTGGCCAAAACCTTTTGATTTTTTGTAAAAAACCGACACCGCACAGATCTTGGCCAAGTTGCGATTACAGTTGTGGCCCAACATTCCAACACGCACCAATCCCTAATCTACACGATGAGCCACAGCGTTATGGCCATCATGATAGCCAACGTGAAGAAGGGCCAATTGACATTTTAGTAAAATTGTAAAAAAAAAACTTATAAGTTTCTCGGATGTGACATTGACATTGACGTTTCTTTCAAGTCCGATCGCCTCCCAGTGGCATTAACGCGTAAGTAAATTTTTAATTTATCTTAAAATACCTATGTGATCTTAATGTTGAAGAGGTTGATTTAAATCATGATTATTACTACAATGTCTGTATTATGTAAAAAGTACGATATTTTGGTATTTACCACATAATAAACGAAAGTTACATGTGACGTCCGGTATGTGAGTCCACAGTTGATCACTTGTTTCAGGTTTTATCGTTACTCAAATAAACGCAACGATGTCGGGAGGATTAGACATTCTCACCCTCAACGAGGAAGATGTTACCAAAATGTTGGCTGCAACCACCCACTTGGGGTCGGAAAATGTACACTTCCAGGTTAGTGTTTACACATTGTATTATAACCTCTACAATAAATATCTACTATTACAGTATGATGATTAGATAATCCGTTCCATTATTTACTTCTGAATTTTATGTGGATCAATTCTCCCAACTGAGCCAAACTATATCTACACTCATAAACAAAAGTACTCGCTTTATTTACATACTCGTGAAGTCCTACTTTGCTTCTAGATGGAAACGTACGTGTACAAGCGCCGCCCTGACGGCACCCACGTCATCAACCTGCGCCGCACCTGGGAGAAGTTGGTGCTGGCCGCCCGCGCCATCGTCGCCATCGAGAACCCGGCTGACGTGTTCGTTATCTCTTCCCGGCCTTTCGGTCAGCGTGCCGTACTGAAGTTCGCCGCACACACCGGCGCCACACCTATTGCGGGACGTTTCACCCCCGGTGCATTTACTAACCAGGTAAATAATGATCAGCCAAATAAGCCCTGACTATCTACAAAACAGTCTGAAGACTGTCATGTCCCAAGTGAGCATTTTCTGGTGCTTCATGCCACAGGCAAATGGCTAATGTTAGTGTTAGTTTATCACCAAGTGTGCTGTGGCCTGTGCATGACAACAGCATTGAGTAGGCTCTAAGAAGAAATAAGTTTTGCTTTTAATTTACTGTTTTAGTTGAAGATGTAACCTATAAAAATTTAATGATGACAAACAAACTAAGGAACCACTGAAAGTGCTATGCACAAATGATTACAATTTTATCTGATCATCACACATAGCAATATATTTACGTACTCAATATGCCAAATCTCTAATCGTCATATTTATCTGTTTTAGATCCAAGCTGCATTCAGAGAGCCCCGTCTTCTGATAGTGCTGGACCCAGCTCAGGACCACCAGCCAATCACTGAAGCTTCCTACGTTAACATCCCCGTCATTGCTCTGTGCAACACTGACTCGCCACTCCGATTTGTCGACATTGCTATCCCATGCAACACCAAGGTTAAATTAAAAATGTTATGTTTGCTTTGATCTTTAAGTTACATATTTTGCGACAAAGACAGAAAAATTGATTAGCATATTCATGGTGTTAATATTTTCATAAATATGTGACAGAAAGTTTGTTTGCATGTTTTGTGTCTGTTGCTCAATATACCTGGGCTGATTGATAACTGGCCGAAACGACGAACTTAAAAAAATTATATGCAAAAAAGGAATATTACATTATATTCTGGCATCTTTTTGAAAATAGAACGCCAAATTTAAATTCAATCGAACTGATGGAATTTGTTTGAGGGGACGTAGAACTTTCTCTGTCGTAAATTTTCTTAACAATGGAAAGAAACGAAATTCTAGCGGTGATAAAAGAGAAAACAGCAACCCAGATTAAAACCAAGCTAGACAGTGTTTTAGGTAACTGCTCCTGCATTGAGTACAATTCACACCTGGGTAACTAATTTTAAACAAGGAAGACAGCTGCGAAGACGCCCTACAGGTCTGGCCGTCCAAATGAAGTCACGAATCTGGACATGATCAAATAAATTCACAAAATTGTATTGAATGATCAGCGCTTAAAGTTGCGAGAGATAGCATTTCATCTGAACGCGTTTTTAATATTTTGCACCAACATTTGGGAATGAAAAAGCTTTGCGCGCGATGGGTGCCGCGTTTGCTCACTGTAGACCAAAAGCAACGTCGAGTGGACGATTCATTGGAGTGTTTGACGCTGTTTAACCGAGATCCTAATGAGTTTTTGTGGCGTTATGTAACAGTCGATGAAACCTGGATACATCATTATACTCCCGAGACAAAAGAACAATCTAAGCAGTGGACTGAGAGCGGAAAACCTGCGCCGAAGAAAGCAAAAACGGTTTTGTCAGCCGGCAAAGTGATGGCGACTGTTTTTTGGGATGCTCGAGGGATTATTTTAGTGGATTATCTGCAAAAAGGAAAAACAATAAATGGAGAGTACTACGCAAGCTTGCTGCAAAAATTAAGTGAAGAAATCCAGAAGAACCGACCACATTTGGCCAAGAAAAAAAAATTGTTCCACCATGACAATGCACCTGCCCGGCACACGTCAAGGGTTGCAGTCGCCAAACTCCATGAATTGCGGTTCGAATTGCTACCGCATCCACCCTATTCCCTGGATCTGGCCCCGTGCGACTTCCACTTATTCCCAAACCTGAAGAAATGGTTAGGTAGCCAGAGATTTTCATCAAATTAAGAAGTCATTGTTGCCGTGGACGAGTATTTTAAGGGGTTGGAGAAAACATTTTATCAAACTGGTGTAACGGCATTGGAGAAGCGCTGGACTAAATGCATCTAGTAGAAGGAAACTACGTTGAAAAATAAATTTATTTTAAATAGATTTTTGAAGTTTTTCTTTGTTGTTTCGGAAACTTATCAATCAGCCCTCGTACAGTATGCAGAAACGAAACGATTGTGGCACAGGCCCTTAAAAGTTAAAACTTTCATTTGTCTATCATTTTTTTATTTCCTACTATAAGAGGTATTTCTGGTATTTTTTAAAAATGTTGTTATATAATTTCAGTCGTCCTACTCCATTGGTCTGATGTGGTGGCTCCTGGCTCGTGAGGTGCTCCGCCTCCGTGGTGTGCTCGCTCGTGACCAGAAATGGGATGTCGTGGTCGACCTGTTCTTCTACAGAGACCCAGAAGAGAGTGAGAAGGACGAACAACAGGCCAAGGAACAGGTGTGTAAAATATTTAATGCTATCCATACATGTATAGGTGTACCGGCCAGGTTTGCCTGTACAGGTAAACCAGAGTGTGTATGTTTCACAACTGCCGGTTTGCATACAGCAGGTATGGGCAACTTTTGACATGTTGAGGGCCAAACTTTAGCATGCAAATACGTTCGCGGGCCGTGTTTGTACGTGTGTTGTACTTAGTGCATTTTAAAGTAGTGATAATATTTTTGCGATAGATTTTAGACATGAAATAATACAATGTTATTATAGTACAATTTATTAAAATAACAAAATGCACCGAAATCAATGAGACACTTGAGCTTGAATTTGGGAAACTAATCTATCGATATTTGGATTAATTCCACTGATACAAAGACGTAAAGAATTTTCCAAATTATCGTCAGTCAGTCTTGTATGATGTGTTAATTTATTAATTTTCATCAATGAAAAGAACTGTTCGCATTTATAAATACTGCCAAACGCACAAATCAATCTTCTTGCGAATTTTCTAAGCTGTGGAATTGAATTGTGGATTTTTTTTTTTCTAGTTATTTTTTGTAGAAATCACACAACTCTACATCTTCAAATTTTTAGGAGTGAGTTTTCTTGAATCTGATCTGATGAACTCCATTTGTAAGTGTATTGGGGCATTTGGTACATTACATTTTGTAGGAATAGAAAATAAACTGAAACAGTCTTCCATATTTTTGAAGTTGTCTGTTCGAAAATTGTTCCGACAATAACTTGAGCCAATTTTGAGCTAACTATAAAACTAGCTTTCACAACATTATCAAGTTGTGTTCTTTGTTTATGAAACATTTTTTGCTGTTTTTCCAAATTTTCAGTAAGCTTCTGGATTTTGTCTGTTCTTAATTGTCCTGTCAGTGAGTGCAGTGTAGCATGCTTAGTTGAGTAATGAGATGCCTCTTTATATTGAATTATTTCATTACTGAAATGGATTCATTACACAGCAAACTAATAGGCTTACCATTGTGCAAAATAAAAAAGAATTCTTCAGTCCATTTTTCTTGAAACTGGCGACACTCCGTATCTACTTTTCGTTTCTTTCCACCAGACATCATTTTTGTTTACTTTTCGTTCAATAAACTTAATATCAAACTATAGTTAGTAACCACTCAAGATGCACACAAAGTCACAAAGCAATTTGACGGCTCGAGCAGTTTGCTAGGATATCGCTTGTCCAAGTTATCACCTCGGTAGCCCAAATAGAACTGAACTAGCATTCGGGCCATCCACCCGCTTATATAGGCAAAATGAAGGAATAATCTGGAATAAACTAGAATTTAGAATAATTGAGAAGCAATAAATCTTTTGATGTGTCGCCCGTGAGGCGGCAAACCTCAAAGAATTTGATCGAGCAAGCCGAGTGGCGGCGATTATCAAAGATGCGACAAACATCAAAGAATTTGATGTTTGTCGCCTCACTGTCACTCCCGTGAGTATAAGTACCTAATGTAATATTTTTTTAATTGGGTTTTTCAAAATGTCTCACGGGCCGGATCATATCTGACAGTGGGCCAGATCCGGCCCGCGGGCTGATTGTTGCCCATATATGGCATACAGTATCAGCTCAAGCTTACCTGACAGGTATAACTATGCAGGTAAACAGGCAAAAAGAATAGCAGAAGATTTTTACAACTGAATTGTTGTGAAAATTTCACTTTTTGATGTATTTTATGGAGCCAATTGGATATTAAAATATTTTGTATATAAATAATACCTTTACAATTTTCTGTTTCTGTAAAAAATGGGGGTCGATCTTTCGGCATTCAAGTTGGCTTGAGAAATACAGGTAATCTTAAAGCTAGATCAAAATATATATTTTATTTTGATCTACTAATAAGCCCATTTGAACTAAACTTTATATTGTTACCTGAATACTAATACTCTGATTCTTACAATATAAACTTTATATTGTAAGAATCAGAGTATTATTTAACCGCCTATTTAAATGATTGATAGTTAATTATGTACTGTGTGCAATAATAATTAACTCTCAAGGACTATAATATGTTTAGTGTCTCTCTTATGAATTGTGTTATAAAAAGATATTTATAATATTTACAAACTAGATGTCGCCCAGTGGTCGAAATTCGCCCATAAAACTCATAAGTTTGAACTTTATAGTTTTTTTGCCTCTTACATAGAAAAAAAAAACAATTAGTTAACTGTTATAGCGGATTGACAAATGTCAATGTGTAAAAATATCATATCAAACGCACGGCAGCGTGAATTGATAACTTGAGGTAGTGTTATTATTATTTTTATTGATTTTACGTATTTCTAAGCATTATTAAAAAAATATTCGCTGAGTGCGCAGCTTCCTCCACATAAACTTTAACTGTGTCTAATTGCATACTCCTCCGTTCACACAATTCCGTAAAACTGTATTCAAAGTTTTTGCTCCATGTAATAATATATAATATTATGATGATATTTCAGGCCGTCGTCGCCCCCAAGCCCGACGTGTCCGCGATCGTGCACGAGGAGTACAGCGAGAATGTCGAGCCCGTGGAGCCCGTCACCTCCTGGACCGACGACGCCCCGGCCGCCGCCGCAGCCGTGCCCGCCGCCTTCGGCGCACCCGCTGCACAAGAGAACTGGGCCGAACAGGTATGTTTTGGTTACACAGTTATTCATTTTTAAAAATTATTTAAAAATTTGGTTTTAACTATAGCCAATACACGGAGTATTGGCTATAGTTACTACATATACTTCTTTCAGAACCAATTTAATAATAACGTAAGCAAAGAGGCATTGTCTCTGTCATGCTACTAATTTAAATGTTTACCGCGCAATATAAATAAATACAATAATACATTAATTTTGTAGAATTTGTTACTTTTGTTTACGTTTACAAACAATCTGAACAGAGTACAACAGAATCACATTGCTACCACACACAGCTGTGCAAAGTCTTCTTAGCTACTAGTATAATGTTCTGAATCTGAATACTGAGGGGAATGGTAATTTGACGACCTCTGTGGCTCAGTGGTTAGCGCATTGGCCCTCAAGCCGGAGGTCGCGGGTTCGAATACCGCCAGGGAACAAAAAAGTTTTCTGGGTCATGGATGTGTATTATAATTATGTGAATAATATAATAAAAATCTTATATAAGAATACTTAGTCTTATAAAAGACTATTCTTAAATATAAGAATAGTATTAAAAGTATTAAATATATATACAGTTGTCTGGGACCCGTAATACAAGTTCTTCGGATACTAAGCACGGGGCCAGACTGACGTGTGTGAAGTGTCCATAGATATTAAATAACCTAACCAAGAGCATGTCAGGATATGTCTATACTTTTCCGGTTCCGTAACTATAAATGCGTAATAGGTTTTTTGCAAATTACTTCAAAACAATTTTCCTAAAGAGTATTTAGCATGATCTATCAGCATGGAAAATGCATGTTTCTAAGTCTCATAGTTTAGAAATGCCAACTTATAAACCACTTTGGACGCTGATTACTCAAAAATTGTTGACTTAGTAGTAAAGTCATGTATTGCTTTTATTTTAAAATACCTAGTCTACGATACCCCTCACGATGGGGTAGAATGAAAAATATTTTTCATCTCCACTTCACATGAATGGAGAGCCACCCCTAAAATTTAAAATTATTATTTTATGATGCCAAAACCGAGATCTATATGCAGTCTTTAACTGTACCAAATTTAATCAATTTATATTCATAATTATTGAAGCGCGGACAGACGGACGGACGGACAGGGAAACTATAAGGGTTCCTTGTGTATGTAACCCTAAAAAATGGCATCCGTCCTCAAACCACAGTGGTTCTCAAAATGCGATAAAGAGGGCAAAAATTTGATTACTCACATTATGGGGGATTTTCAAAGACCTATAAGACCTATATTATATATTGTGTAGTATCACTGAAAGACGATGTTTTTTTCTATAACTAAATATAGTTTTATTAATACCACAATTATTTCTTAAAATGTATAATTTCAGGTACAAGAGGAGTGGGGCAACGCCGCCGCGCCCGCAGCCGCCGCCGTCGCCGCCGCCGCGCCTGCACCCTCGTGGGGAGGCTCCGCTCAGGACTGGAGCAGCAGCACATAAATTTATACTTGGTTATTAAATATTTGAAAACCACTCATATCTTTTATTTAATAATTGTTTTCTTTTTATTATGTGCACCTTTAGGTGATATGCTTTAGAAATCCTATTCAATTGGAATATTTTATTAATAATTTTGAACGCGATTGTCAATTGAAAGTGGACGTCGGTCTGATTCAGGAGACAAGATACTCGCAGGAGTTAACACATAGAGGTGTTGACTTGATAAAAAATTGAAAAAATCCCGAGTAATTTTACACTTTTATTAAATCTTAATTTATGTATTTATACAAATGTAATCTATAAATGCAAGTGTATTTCGAATTGCCTTGATTCGACAAGATCTTGAAGAAAATTTTATCCCAGAGTAAGTTTTTGTGCAGCAAAGAGTAATATTGCTTTGTCGATAGATGGGGTTGGTATACGCCGTCTTTGAGTTTTATCAAAGTGCCATTGGCCAGAGTACCCTGAAAATAAAAAAATCTTGAATTGTTTTTTTTTTTTGCAAAAGTAGTAGGTACCTACTGGTGTTACATACTATGTATATCTTGGCTCTTACTAATAATATAATAATTTATTTATTATAACAATAATCTTTCACAAACAGTTAATAGTTTCCCACAAAACTGGTGAGCAGTTTGTGGGCAATGAGTCATCATGAAGTCCTCATGAAGGTTTAGTTTATTATTATTATACAATATTATATCATAAATCACAACATCACCACCGGGATAGTTCAAAAATGTTTAAAGGAACTTTTAATTCTAATGTATATAATTTAGTTAGTTACAAGTACAAGAAGTTGCATAAAGAGGAAAGATTTGTTTACATTGAATAGGCTCCGACACTACTGGGCCGAGTTTGATGAAATTTGGCACAGATACAGAATTGCCCACGGGGAAGGACATAGGCGACTTTTATTGCGGCAAAATGTACGTTTCCCTTGAGATTTCCTTATGCACGCACGAACATCTAGTTGATAATATTATTTGTCACATGTTGGTATTTCGATATTATGGTTGTCCATATCGAGGTAACATAACATGTGCTAATAGTCCAAAAAAAACATTTTATTTTTTTCAAGTGCTACTGTCTCAAAAGCTTCTCTTAGGTATAAAAAAAATCCCTCCAAAGCGCAGCTTGATATCTCAATTCTTCATGAAGCTCAATGAATTTCTATTTTCCCATTTAAATAACACGTAAAAAATATTTTTTGATGTAAAACTCCAAAAAAAATCTGAATTTTTCATCGATTATTCTTGTAGGAAATCCAATTCTCTACAAAAAAGTACTGAGATTAATAATTTTTGGAAATCTACGTAAAATTATAAAAAAATATAAAATATACGTTGGAAAAAACGTAAAAAATTTTTTTACGTCTTATTTATTTTTTTAGATTACAAAAAACTACTCTCAGTACTTTTTTGTAGAGAATTAAATTTCCTACAAGAATAATCAATGAAAAATTCTGATTTTTTTTCGTAGTTTTACCGGATATAAACGTAAAAAAAAAATTTTACGTCTTATTTACTTTTTTAGATTACAAAAAAACTATCTCAGTAGGTACTTTTTTTGCAGTGAATTAAATTTCCTACAAGAATAATCGATGAAAAATTTAGATTTTTTTTCGTAGTTTAACCGGATAAAAACGTAAAAAAAATTTTTTTACGTCTTATATAACGGGAAAATAGAAATTCATTGAGCTTCGTGGAGAATTGAGATATCAGGCTGCGCTTTGGATGGAATTTTTTTTATACCTTAGAGAAGCTTTTGAGATGACCACTCTAATGTGCAACGACAAAATAAATTGGGTAAACTGGAAGACGTAATAATATTATTATGTAAAAAAAACATACCGGTTGTCTGTAAAGTCGGTTTACTGACGATAGTTGAACGTGACAACGTCAACAACAACAACAACGACAACAACAATAATAATAATAATGAGGTAAAGGCAATGCGAGCTAACGCTGGTACTTGGTAACGGTACTTGGTAATGGTACTTGGTAACGATAACGGGTAACAGGTAACGCATGAGTCATGTTATTTTGTGCGTGCAGCCGGCTCCATCGATTTATAAGACGTTATCACGTCAATATCTTACATAGATAGCAAAATTCCTAGGCGCACTGCGTGCGGTGTCAGGTCTTACATGCTCGATGCTCACGCGGTCCACGCGCGTCCACTCCGGGAGATTCACTATCACCTCTCCGCGCGAACCGCTACAATATTAAAGATTTAAAAATATACACATTGGCGCATACACACATAACCGTTTTTGACACATACATACATATATATATATATATATATATATATATATATTACTGGACTTTCATAAACGGACCCTAGACTTTTGATCTTCTTGATATTTATTAGTGAGTAAACGAGCGCGGAAGATCAAAATGGCGGATTTCAAACATCAGCTGAATGCTAATTCGACTCATATTCTTTTTAAGTCAGATAATAGAAACAAAGTTCCCGTTGGATAGACATGTTAGTCTTATAATTATATTATGTCACCTTAATATTTTAAAAACCGTTAGATTGTAATACATAACTAGCAAGATTGTAAAACTATGTCGAAAGATACTTTGCGATATACATATTATAATCTAACGAAAGACAATGCGTTTATTTGTAAGGTGAATGCTCAGGCTCGCAATTTTTCGACATTTTATAATCTCACTAGTTATATTATAATCTAACGGTTTTTACAATTTTACGGTGACATATACTCTGTTAAGATCCTGGTGTGGGTATAGTTCTTGCCTAAAAGGCCAACAATCGGACGGCGTAGGGGGTCGCAGGCTGAGCACGATGTCCGGCGACGCTGCGGCCTGCCACAGCGGTATTAGCCCCCACAGAGCCAGCCGCGTGCCCCACTCTATAGTGTCTGCGCCTATCATGGCCTTCGCGTCTTGGATGAGGACTTCCCTTGGCTTTGCCTTGGTTGTATCTGAATACGAAAAATATTTTTGGAGTTTACTCCTTAAGAATCGATTTTCATATAAGGCCCCCAGTATGAAAAAAATATGAGGTGTAAAATCTACTGAACGAATGACCTCGTTACGTTTTCGTGCGCAACCTATTCTGCGCACCTGTCACTTTTTTTCACATGGCGCGAATTTTTGAACTCAAATCGATCGCTAAAGTTTTTGTTCCTTCTGAGGGACGTGTTTTACTTTTTAGAGTAAACTCCAGTCGTGCGTCGGAGCTGACACACACTTTTTTTTCTGGTGTTTCTTGATCGTTCACTATAAAAGTGTGATGATTATTATTATGAACACACTCAATAATTTGGCTAGGTGGGTATAGAACGTTTCACAAAATTACTTATGGCAACTAAGGGATCACGATTTACTGCTGATGTAAAGACGTTTCGGCAGAAAAAATTGGAAACTTAAAAGAAAAATCTACAGTCTGTAATTTCCACATGTTTTCTAGGGCAGGCGGAAAAAAGTTTTTTTCAAGTTTCAAATTTTTTTTCGTGCCTGAGAATCGAACCTTTAATCTAAACAATCTGTAATTGATTTTGCGAAATCCTGCATTATCGATAAATTTTTGATAAAAATAGCACACTGTACAAGTTAAGTAGATACATTTCATTTTTAGGTAACATTTCTATTGCCTACCATAAACAAACGCATTTAAATCCTGAATGATATTTTGAAACGGAACTCTAAAAATATAGGTAGGTACTTATATATAAGTATTCCAGAAACCAATTATAAGGGTGATAAATTAAAAATCTACATAAACTCGTTGTTACACAACCCCTGATTTAAATAAGAGCCGAGTCTTTTGTTTTTCCAGAATTGTATTTTCATATTTTTATGAAATGTATTTTGTCTTAGCCGAGCGACTGTACGTTAATACTTGACCTGTTTACGAAATAGGGTAAAGCAACCTATTATTGGCACTTCTCCATAGGATTTAAGTTTTAATTGAAGTACAAGAATCTTTTGTGAAGTGCCAAACCTTACCGTGTCAATTAGGCACGACGTCACTCTCACTTTATACCTATATATTTAATCCGTTCTTATTAGGTACATGCTCGGCGGGTGCGTCGTAGATGACATGGTCGGCGCCGTTTAGCGCATCTCAACGCGCTAAATAGATTACCACCGTAAAATTGATCCGTAGACGGCATATGGGGGTTGCCGCCTACTGAAGGATTATGTCCGGCGAACCTTTAGCGAAGGAAGATGGCAGCATCGCCGTCGTCTTTATTAAGATGATGCCCGATGAGGCAAAACGTCAGCGGGGTTGTAGTCAAAAAAAAAGAGGTATGTACACGCTACATATTATTGTAGTATGTACGAGTACCTACATAATATTAGTAGGAACATAATTACATGTTACATAATATAACTAGCCATCAATTATTGTTTGGATTAGTAATTTTGTTCTTTTTGAACTACGGACTAACGCCCGAAATTAAAAACTTATCTAAAACTTTGACTTCAATCCCATATTCTCATACAAAAAAAATCACGTAAATTGACGTAAAGATAGCTAAAATGAGACTAAGATTGATTATTATTAAGCTATTGCATAGCTTCTATCGCGGGCCTTGAGCGCGGGGACCGAATCCAGAAATTCCGTAACGAAAAAACCTCACGCTCCCCACTCCGACGGGCACGGAGGTGTGGCTTGAAGGCCGTGCATCGTCTAACGTCGTTTCAGTTCGGCAGTCTTCGACACGGCGTTGTGTGCGTGCGACTAGACGTATGCGTGTAGACTTACTATGCAATAGCTTTACCGCGGCAGTCCCCGAGTGCCTCACGTATTTTTTTAATTTCGGGCATTAATAATCAATGTGCCAGCAGATTGGCATTGACTGGCTATTAAATTCGAGTCTACTTCCGCATAATATGTTATTACGCGTGCAATACTACACCAAGTGATCATTAGGTATTCATTACTTTCCACTTATCAACTCACAACAAGTAACGGCAAAAATAACAATTGTTACACAAAAAAAAAATCTAATCTAAAACATAAATATACATATAAACAACTGTTGTGTAATATAATTTCATACGTACGAGCCAACTCATATTCAGCGCCTGTCTTCCGCACTCGCAGCGCTATTCTGGAAATGATAACGTGCAAAAACCTTTTAAGCAGGAAACGCTGGATATAAACTGAATAGATTAAAAATGTTCACTTTTAATATTCTATTTTGTATTTTATATCTTTGAAAGACTTATATTGTACTTATAGAAGGTTTATATTAGCCTTGCTGATTGATAATCATGACAAGAGAAACGTGAATAAATAATTCATTATTTTAAGTAACTTTCCGACTTTCACATTCCGTGTTTCTTAAGTTAACAGCTGACAAGACGATCTTTTGATCTTAAGAAAAGTTGGCCAATCGTCGGGTCAACTGACGAGTTAACGGCTACTGCCCAGTCTGAGATTTTTTGTCGGTAGTTTATCTATTCAATAGCGCTTTTGATTAGTTAACTTGTTTGCGTCATGCGTTTTTTTTGTCTGTATTCAATAGCGCTTTTTTGGTTATATTGTTTGCGTTATCCAATCAAAAGCGTTATTGAATAGATAAACTTCAGACGAAAAACTTCAGAGACCGGGCATTAGTCAAATAGCTACTCATATGTGACAAGTCGGCCGAGTAATCATCTGAAAAGTTGGTGAACGGATCGACGGTACAAACTCAAAAGCCATTTTCTGTTCGCGATATTCGAACCCGCGACTACACGTATTGAAAAGTCTCACGCAATTTATTCTGTCGAATATTAATCGAGTAGAAAACTAATCATATCAGTCTCTGAGGATCGAACTTGATACATCATGTATCGTAGGCAAAGTTACCGAGTTATGTTCAGGGAAGTTAACAAGTTAAATGTAGTTTACTGTATAACCAGATAAGCGTAACATTATAGGTAGCTGTTGTATTTAGAAAATATTAAAAAAATAGTTTCAGAAAATATTAAAAAACGTACCTAGCTATGGACCGTTAACGATGCGACGGGACTCATATGGGACTATATTATTGTCCGGAATCCGTCGGGCCGAGGAATATTCAGAGCACAATACAAAAGAGCTGAAAATCGAACACACACGTGTTGTGTCAATGTCATTTATGACAGCTCGACACTCGACACGTCGATTTTCAACTCTTTACCTTTAGCGCAGAGTTCTATTTTCAGATGTCTGAATTTTCCCCGCCCTTACGGTTTTCGGACAATACATAATATAGTCTCAGCCTAAATGTCGTTTGAATTTCAAGGCTGTCCCGCTCGCGCGCGCACGATTGACACATATGCGAATGAGTCAACGCGTTGACTGAACCGAGATTATACCTAGAGCAAATAGTTAAGAGAATGAAGTTATATGAAGATGTTCTATTTTCTGTTCACCGTGATTATAGTGTGGCCTTTTATTTACAAAAGGGTTTATCGGATCTGAACTTACGTAGTAACTATTTATCAATCTGTGTCTTGAGCAGAGTTTATCACGAATCATTGTTAGCACTGAAGTCTGCGAATCTACTCAGCCTTTACGAATATTTATTAGGACTTAACTGTATTATTATTTTAATGAAAGTTCTAAGTACATTGTGGGTCTGTGTAATACTGTCTTAAGTCTAGACTCTAGCCTCTAGGTCACAATGTTAAGCAAAGAATACTCAGTACTTATACCTCAATGCCTTCTCTGCGCTGACCAGTTGTAAAGCCAAGTGTCTTATTTGGTGACAGCACTCTTGGACTTGTGATTGTTCAAATACTATAAGTATCATATTAATATTATTAACGTAACATAAATTATATATACTTAGGTACTCTAAGAATTCAATTATGTTATTAAACTAATAAATTACATATCTCTATATTTCAAATTGTTTATAGGTATTACGGATAGTTCAACTCAATTGTGCATTTGGAGCTATGTGTGCGTGCAGCGTGCGCTTGTAACTGCATAAATTGTGTGTCAGTGACGCAACCCACTACCCGTACGCGACCCTATGTGAGGGTAACGTATTGTACGATACCCACACATAGCGCCGGGCACACAAACGACTTGAATTATTATCTATATTTTCTGCTCCAAATATATGAAACTGCAGTCAAATGAGGGTTTTTAAATTCGTGACATCTGACAGCTTTTTGACACGACAAGGACCGTCGGGCTACCAAGCGCCGCCTGGTGACAGAATCGAAAAATTCGTATTGCACGTTTTTTATACCACTTACGCAACCAGATGACGCTTTGTGTGCGTTGGGTCTGCCCCCTAATGGCAGAAAAAATATCAAACACCTTCATTAACGAATGTTGTCGGATTTACGAGGTAATCCACCTCCAAAGATATTTTATCGTCTGCCCGACCTGCATGGAACCTACTAATTTTTTAATCAAAATTTCATATTATTCATAAAAAAGTTTTTATTCAACTTACTTGCGGAGGTAAATTTCAGGCTCCAAAGAAATTTTGGCATTAAATCCCTTGGTATCTTATCAGAGATCCGATGTACTAAAACAGGAAAGGCCAATTAATTTAATATTATGCCTATAAAAGATTTTATGGGAATCCACGGTTGAGGAAATACGACCCTTTAGGAGGACGAGTTAAGGTCCCTTGTTAAAGCTCTTATTTCGAAGTGGTCAAAGAAAGTTACAATAATGTCGTCATGTGATGATGACGACACCGTATATTAAATTATTTTCGTAATATTACAGCACCCAGATGAAAACCTATCTATCTAATTTACTATTTTTTACAATATTCCTTAAAGCAGGATGA
Source organism: Phengaris arion (assembly GCA_963565745.1). NCBI lineage: Eukaryota > Metazoa > Arthropoda > Insecta > Lepidoptera > Lycaenidae > Phengaris > Phengaris arion. Next base: position 13,499,300 of record OY751443.1, on the reverse strand, counting down.
ATGTCAGATTGTCTGGCTACTGTAAACACAGTAACGTTAAACTAGGAATAAGCACACGTCTCTAAATCCTAAAATCATATTTCAAAGAAAAATTATAAAATCTATGTTAAATTTATAGTAGACTAAGGGTCATTTCACACCACGAGTTCACACTAAGGATCAGTACACAAAGGATACACGTTTCGTTTCGTCATACACTATGTAACACTGCACATGCGCTGTGCATCGCTGTGCAACCAGACATTCGAACTCATACAATAAAACGTATATCTTATTGTGTAATGACTTAAGTTCAATTTTCAATATCTTAGAAATGCAGCACTATGTCACTTATCATTTCGTGTCGGTGTGGATTGACCCTTACACTATACTGCTATGGTGTTTAACAGCCTCCGTGGTCTAGTGGTTAGAGCTTGGCTCTCGACTCGGAGGTCGTGGGTTCGATTCCCGCATTGGAACAAAAAAAATGTTGTTTCCAAGTTTGGTTAGGACAATACAGGCTGATCACCTGATTGTCTGACAAGAAAGATGATCCATGCGTCGGATGGGCATGTAAAAAGTCGGACCTGCGCCTAATCCCTCGCCAGTCGTGTCGGTTATCCGTCCCACTGGGTTACGAGAGTAAATTAGGAGAGAGTGCTCTTGTGTACTGCGCACACACTTGGGCACTATAACATAACTCCTGCGTAGCTGGCCTGGTTTCAATGAAACAGGCCACCGTCACCGAAATCGGTGTGGGGAGCTATTGCTATTATGGTATTTAAGTTAAAAATACTTACAACTATGGCGACAGCACCATCTTGAGCGCCTACACAAAAAATATAATCTCGATTCCGTCTCGATTTTATTCAACACCATAGACGTATAATATATTATCATTATAGACGAGGCATGTCGAGGCGAAAACTGTTCCCACTTAAATGGTGGGGCCATTTTGACATTTGAGGTATGGTAAAATCAAGATGGCTTAACTTTTTACTGTATGAAGATTTGTTCCGTCAAATGAACGTCATAGCCTATCCTCAGTTTTGAAATCTTTGACCAACACACGATTAACCTCGTCATAAAAATCGTGTATCGATATGAACGAAACTTGCGAGTGACGAACTTACGTACTAATCCAATAGCGAGGAGGAAAAATGTGAACAATATTATATTCCGACAGACACTAATTAGCGGATGCTTATTATGCCTTTTTCTCTTCATATTACGTTCGCGAGCATTTTGTATAGAATCCCGACGCGGCACGAATTTCCTTTTTCCAAATGTTCTACCTTAAAATAAAAAATACATTGTTATAGAGCAGAATAATATATTTTTTCTTCATGACTACCGAAAAACAAAAATGATTGAAAATTTAGTATAAAGAATATGGCTCTTCCACAGTAGGTGTGTTTATTCCTTGGACAGATTTGCATGGAATTTCGTATGAATTGAGTACGGAAAAAATAATGAGTTACGTATTTCAGCATTTTATAAACTTCAACCCCTAGATGGGTAAAATAGGGGATGAAAGTTTAAAATTTTTATAAAGCTATCATTTAAAACCCAATTTCACACGGGCAAATGCTATAATAAATTATGTCGTCACTTGTCAGTTACTCGTTAAGAGGAGTTATGTTTATAACGACATAATTAGCGACTGATGATAAGAGATTTCGAGACCTATGGTACAGTATAACTAATATAATATGGAGTACTCACTAGCAATATATTATATTACTATCTGTCCCGAACTCCCGACACACGGAATTTAAATTTAAATTTAAATTAGAATAAATAAATAACTACACCAACACCTCCAACCTACACCAACCTCTACAACTAGACCTCCACAATGATTATTTCAAGCCCAAAATAATCCAAATCTGTCAGCCGTTCTCGAATTTAAGCTTAGAAGCATAGTTTTAGCGAGACATTGGAATTGCATTGACTTTTTATATATAACGTCTCCGAAAATCAATTACGGATACTTCGGGCACATGATTCACTGCCTGTGTAAATATTTGTCATACTCAAAGTAAAAAATCATCTCATGTATGGGTGACTCTCCGCTAAACGCAAACTCGCATGTTCCGCTAAAGGAAATAATATTAGGTAATTACATATGAAATTGGCGTTTTGTAAAGGAGGAACATAAAGTCTATTTTTTTTAAACATAATATATTTATTTAATCAAAGTATATACCATTGTTATCCATGCGCTTATGCAATCTCATAGGTAGTTCATTGATTCCTTTACTAAAAAAACTATTCGGACAGGAATCAATAAAATCTTTGAAGGCGCTCTGCCCCATCGGAGTTGAATTTTTTCCCTTGCAAGAAGTTATCCAAATTTTGAAAAAAAAAGGTAATCTGTTGGAGCAAGGTCCGGGGAGTACGGTGGATGATGGACTGTTGAGCTCCTCTAGTATGTTGTGCAGTGTGTGGTCTAGCGTTGTCCTGAAGAAGCAGTGGCTAGTTTAGCAGCTAGCTTTTCCATCATGATTTGCAGTTGCTGGAAATAGACATCTGCGTACTCATCTGGCCAGATTTAAGAAAGCTGTGGTGAACGACACCGGCACTAGTCCACCAAACGCTCACAAGTAACTTTTTTTGAGACAATTTTCGCTTGTGACAGGCTTTGGCTGGTTTACCAGGGGTCAGCCATTGCGATGAGCGTTTCAGATTATCGTACAGGATCCACTTATCATTACAGCTAATGATTCGATTTAAAATCCCTTCATTATTGTACCCGTTGAGTAATGTAACGTAGCAGTCGACGCGCGTTTGTCGGTTTGCTGCACTCAATTCATGAGGTACCCACTTTTCAAGCTTTTTCACCTTCCCAATTTGCTTCAAGTGGATTAAAACAGTTTTATCACTTACACCGCAGCCTGCAGCCAACTCGGACGTGGTTTGCGATGGATTCGCTTCCACAATAGCCTTCAATTCTTCATTATCAACTTTGGTCTCCGGCCGTCCACGGGGCTTGTTCTGCAGGTCGGGTATTTCCAGAAAAAAAAACGTTGGAAACAAAAACGCACTGTGTTTTCTTATGCGACACTGCCGCCATACACATAATTAATTATTCGAGCCGTGTCTGCAGCACTGGTGGAACTCGTACTCGTAATTTGAAATTGGAATTCCTAACCAAAGATATATTTGAGATCAAAGTGGCCAGTACGACAAAACGCTCAATCCATAAAATTCTAAAGAGTCCCACAAAAGTCCCATAAAATTCTCAAGGTTCCGCAGTACTACAAGGATACCTTATAGTTTCGCTCTGTCTGTGTAATTTTATTTTTCAGGGGTGGCACTATTATATATATATATATATATATATATATATATATATATATATATATATATATATATATATATATATATATATATATATATATATATATATATATATACATGAATGTGGTTAAATAGTGAATCATTTTCAAGTAATCGGATAATCCATACTATTGGCTCATGTCGAACTCTCTTGAAGAAAATTATTTTCATTGAAATCGGACAATGACTTTTAGAGCAATTTAATAAAACCTATTGCACTGAAATGTACGGAACCCTTCTACAAGCCGTGTCTAACACGTTCTTGGTAAGGTTTTTTCCACTTTATTTTCAGATATTCAGAATATATTATACCTGCAAGGGAAAATAGCTGCTGGAAAGTCTACTGATAATGATGATGTAATGGGAAAACTAGTGCAATTTGTTAAAACCATTAGGGCATCGATAGTTAACGAAGCTAATTGTAATATTTTGTACAAGCTAACGCCCGAAAGTCGGTCGCAGGGCTGCCAGCGCGTTTTAGCCCCGTTCACAAACGAGTGGTAGCCCTGTCGCCATGCCGTTTCCAGGTCGACCGAATTAGGACGGCCACGGTTATTCAATATAAACGATCCAAGAGGGTATATTGTGGATCGGTGATGCTGGATGAGCCACGACGCGTTACGGAAGTAAATCATTGGTACATAATATAACGTAATACTTATGTCAAAATTTTATGGCTGATTCACTTACACCAAATGAATAATCTTAAAATGATGTTGTTTATAACCAAAACTGTAGAATGTAATATTCATAACTTGTTTATGAACGAGTTGCCAACGTTACCATACTGGGTCACTGTGGTGCTGACCGTGCGAATGTTTTCATATTGTTGCATTATAATAAAGTTGGGCACAGTAAAACCACGATGCTTATGGCCCTCTGCAATCATGGTTCTTCTATGGAAATGACCGATTATGTATGAAAAACTACGATTGCCGAAAGCCATTGAGATTGTGGTCGTACTGTACAAATATTCAAAGTCGAGCTTTTGCCCGCGGCTCCCCCCTTGTAAATACAGTATCCCACGGGAACACTGTACATTTTCGGTAAAAAGTAGCCTATATGTTAATCCAGAGCTTAAACTACTTACTACCAAACCAAATTTCATCAAAATCAGTAATTGCGTGAAAGAGTTATAAGTGTCCATACATACATTCATCCATCCTCACAAACTTTAATATTTGTAATAGATTTGTAAAAAAAAAATTCAACAAATATTTTTTCATATTATTTATTTGTATGTTAGAACTTTGTTACTATTCTTACAAACGTATTTGGTAAGGATTAAAGTTCTTGAATAAATCAAAATTGTACTTCATACCTAAACGATTTATTACTTCATTACTTCATAAATTATATTAACTAGGTATATTGCAATAATGTTATTGCGATTTCAAAGCCCGGTAACGCGCTTAAGTTAGTGCTTTTCAGATTTTTTTCACATTAGAATCTCTATGGTGTAATAAATTAATAATACAGAATGTGTATATTTTTTATTCAGTTGTTCAGTTCGATTCCTGGCTCGAGACATTTTATAAAATTGGGCTCGCAATTCCTATCAGTATTTTTCGCTATTGCTTATAGTTTCGGATTTCGCCTACCATGCCCACGTAAAAAGTTCACCCAAATTTTCAGGTGTCAATATCTGGCTTTCATCTCTACCGTAATACCGTCTATCGACTCAATCGTCATGATGACGTCACGGGACGCGCCAAATCCTGTAATCCGCTTTTGAGTTGACAATCCCGGATTGACGTGCATGCATATAGGCAATGGAAAGGTATATATGTCATGTATGCTGTTAATAATTAAGTTATGTCTGAGTCGCTTTTAGGTAAGCACTGATATTCGTGCTATCTGTGATACCTACTTGACATTCTAATTTAGTATAACATTATACTCTAATTTAGTATCTTATTGTGTACGATTTTATGTAATTAATTACTATTTCTTGTTAATTTATATAATCTGCCTTGCATCCTAAAGAACAATACTTTCAACAAGTAAAATAATTAAAAGTTACTTTTAATTGACCTTTTCAAAAATCAGGTAAACAAAATCTGTAAAATTTACTTACTTGAAGAGCACCATGGCGGAACATAATATTTCTCCGTAAATAAACTGCTAACACTTCTTTCCTTTTCACTTTTATTTGAAACCATGTTAGGAATAATCTATTTCTTTGGATTTTCCGTTTTTATCTCCACGTGCAAGCAATTAGTGCAAGTCCCAAAGAGAATGTTACGTAATAAGATGTGACACTTTGAATAAATAATAAAGTGTTCGAAATACAAAATTTACCGTAACTTTTATACGTATTGTCGTCTAAAAGTCCAAGCCTAAAATGAAAAAAGAAAAAAAAACTATACGTAAGTTATTATTATGTTTTTTTTAATACTCAATTATTAGGTTAAAAAGGTAAATAAAACAACAAAATAACTACAATTCGGTCGTTTTTATTGCATTAAAAAAATACAAAAGTAAGGCAACGTTCCTACGAGCGTTATAATGTAGCGACAGAAAAAACTACACTATAAATAGAGAAATAGAATATAATGTAACTCTACCCTAATACAACACAGCTGAAAATCGTGTACAGCTGTCAAATCTGACATTTTATACTTGACACTTCGATTTTCAGCTCTATTGTAGGTTAGCTGCAGAGTTCTATTTACAGTGCAGTTTTTTCTTTCACGAGTTGCAACCACAAAAAAAAACTGTCGTGCGTACGAGGGCTACAGGTTTGTAACCAAAATATTACAGGTTATCTATTTTCAGCGGTTATCCGTTGGTGCAAAATAGGTACACTTCTGTGGGCCTACCAGGAACATTTGACTGCGGCGTAACCACGTAACGCAACGTTATCGAATGAGAATTCTTGAAATATGTTCATGTTGTCAATATTGTTGCGGGCCCTTGAAATTGGAAACTATACCTGCAAATTATGAAATTATACTACATTTTACTTATTCGCAATACTAACAAAGGTTCATCTCAATGTAAAATTAGATCATTAAGTATGTATGGTAAAACTGTACAATAGTATATTAATAAAGTATAAATTTTATTATGCACCTATTTTAAACTTTAAAGTTTTTACTGACAGGTAGAACTTAGAAAAAAACGTAATGTGTCTGTATTTTTACAAATAAAATATCAAGTATAGTAAGTAATATAGTAATAATATGACTTTGTTTTAAACATATTGCGTGCATTATTGAACATTCGATTCTTATATTATATATACAGAAACTTTACAATCTTAAATCTTAGCTTGCAGATTAAAATCACTTCTCAATTATTATATTTCTTTTTTTTTAATTGAAAAACATTATCTATTTTCATTAAATCGAGATGTTAAGGAAAAATTTTATACAAATACTCGCCGATTTTATTTGAGTTCAAGCATGTTTATATAGTGGTTATATACATGAATTTATTTTATCGAAATCATTGTTTCATCATAACATATAGAATTTTGAATTTTAAAAATATTCTTCTTCTATTTCTGCATCACCAATCACAGGCGATGTGTGAAAGAGTACACACGTTATAAGAGCGAGCCAGTTTGCACAGACCTGAGAAAATCCCAGAGTATTTAAGTATAATTTTGAATTTCGAACGCCCATACTTGATCGCCAGTTGCGACACCCTGGCAAGTCCCACACGACTTTAAATTTAGAATTTTAACATTGATTTTTCCTTTCATCAATTCAAGAGGCAAAGGTAAACTGGATTATTACTCCATATTTGTCGCAATATAGCGTTTTCCCATTATCGATATCAGGCTGATGCTGAGAAAACGCTCTTATAATCATGTAGGTTTTATTTATAATCTATTCTGATTTAATTGATTTTATTTTATTTTACAAATAAGTTGTATCCCTGGGTCATGGATGTGTATTGAATATCTGTATATATGTATAGTATTAAAGTATTAAATATACTTCCCGTTTTCTGGTACCGGTAACAGAAGTTCTTTGGATACTTAGCACGGGGCCAGATTGACGTGTTGTGAAGCGTCCATAAATATTATATTGTTATATACTATATCTAAGGTTTAATTATTTGATAAATCTAAACGAAAAAAGTACCTAATAGTATATTTTTTTATATTGTTCCTCTATAATATAAAAGTATAAAGGTATTATGTAGAGATAACGAAAACAGTAAATTAAATTGTACACCCCCAGGCATCCACCCGCCGTTGATGTCGATAAACAATTTATTTCCGTTCCATAATAACAACTCATCGGTTTTTTTACGTTTTTTCTTACATTTTTAACATTTTACATTTTTAACGACTACAATGTTTTTAACGTTCAAGAATGATGTGAATGATTTGTATTTTTTACTTTTTTCAGGATTTGTTTAAAGTTGGTGGAACTAGCAAGATATTTAAACCATATTTAAATAGAATAAATATTTAATAATATTTAATATTTTAAAAAAAGTGATTACAATTAAAAAATAAAATTATTTTTAATTAAATACTTAGGTAGGTACCTACTTTTATAATATTACTAATTTGGGGTCACTGAATTCGGAAACAAACATAACTTTGTTAGCTCTTGTTTAAAAATTTGACTAGTATGAAAAATTGAAATTTGCACGAAACTGTTCCGTGGTAATGAGGGTTTTTAAATTCGTGACATCTGACAGCTTTTTGACACGACAAGGAACGTCGGGCTACCAAGCGCCGCCTGGTGACAGAAAAAGAATCGAAAATTCTTATTGGCCGTTCAGATGACGTTTTGTGGCAGTTGAGTAACGGCAGAAAAAATATTAAAAACCCTCATTTGTATGGATCTACAATAATGACTATAATACAAATGACTATCATAATCCATAATAATTATTATACCTAGCACTTAAACCGAAAATTTTGTTTATGTTATTATTTAACTTTTCCAAATGAGATGAGAAGAATATGCCGTCAGATATGCCAATTTTATTAAAATAGCGAATGTAAAATGATTTTTGTTGAAATTAACTTTTATTTTGTAAGTTTTTATTCTGATTTAATAACAGCTGTTTAGAAACTATATGAGGAGTTTAACATAAAACGAATCCTTATCTTTGTGTCATTCGTTTCTATTATATAAATGTGTTAATTTTAATCGATCTTAATGAGTAATTTGTTTACAGTATAAGCACTTAAAAACTTTTTAAGTTGCATATTAATTGTATGGGGATCCCTCGCGGGATGTTGTGTCGCATTAAGGGGACAATTGGTAAAATTTCCTGTCTTTAGTTATTTATGAAAATTTGTATTTTTTTTACTGATATTCTATCGGTTGTCACAGATTCTTATAGCCACATAAATTCCACGTATTCTAGTGCCGTGCGTAAAAAATTTAAATTATGACCTACATGTAGGAAATAGGGGTTAAAAACAAGAGGGTCAAGTGTCCTACCTATTGTTTTTTTTTTTGTAATATGTACTAGAACCCCGACCTAAGCTCGGTCTAACATGTACTATCTATTTAATTTAAAAATGTTTACTGGAATAAATTTTAAATATTTAATTACAAAATATTTGATTTTGATTGATGAAGATTTTCTATTTTTTTCTCTGGTCTAGTATAGAATTATCTATTTCAGGCTTATTCTACGACGATTCTGATTTATTTTAATAAGTTTTTAATCGCGAAATCTTCAAATACATAGGCTTAATTTAACACAGCTATGTAACAGAAACTGTGGTAGGTAGTGGTAGGTAGTGCTTTTAACACAATAACAAGACATAGTTGAAAAATACATAGTTTTTAGTAAAAAAAAACATAGTTTTAACTAAAAACAATATAAAGAATGTTTTAAAAATGAAAAAGCAAATTATGTTTTGATACTTACAATTATATAGACAGCTATAGCACGGATTAATGAATAGTCATCACGCAGGCAGTAGCACAAATGCTTCAGCTGCTGCGACAGCGAGTGAAATACACTTACATGGCAATTTTGGTAAAAAATGTTGTTATACGTTAATTTGGACCGTATCCATTTTGTAAAGAGCTCCGTGGCGTAGTGGGTACACCGTTTGATTCGCACTCGAGAGAGTGCGGGTTTCGATTCCCAGGTTGTGGCATGTACCAATGAGACTTTTTCGGATCTCAAGTACATTAGACGGACGCTCTAACGGTGAAGGAAAACATCGTGAGGAAACCCGCACACGGTTGGCCCCAGACGTATTGACCAGTCATTCCTCTGGACTAGGCTGACTATGTTGTGAGAATGCCGTATGTGCTTGGGCAACTATACGACATTTAAAAAAACCAACTGTCCTAGGCACTACAGTATTTCATGAGTTAACCACTCACTTCGCTCGGAGAATACTGTATGAATCATCCAATAACGGATGAAAAGTCCTAAGTATCCATTTTGTATTCATGTTAAAATCATACTAAACTAAAAACCGGCTAAGTGCCAGTCGGTCTTGCGCACGAAGGGTTCCGTACAAAACGGCAAAAAATCACGTTTGTTGTATGGCAAATATAAATATTTATTTATTCCGTTTTCAGTAGGTACATTTGTTCTCATAGCGGCAACAGAAATACACCTGTCGTGAAAATTTAAACTGTCTAGCTATCACGGTTAACTAGGAGATACAGCCTGGTGAAAGACAGACAAACAGACGACAGACAGACAGCGAAGTCCTAATAATAGGGTCCCGTTTTTACCCTTTGGGTAACGGAACTCTTAAAAATATCGTCGTCTAAAAATAAACTTTAGGAATTCACATGCAAATGTAGCACTGACATTTATTTTAAGTGTCGTTTTATTAAAGCAACAAAACGACACTTTTATCTGTTTTAGGACCACTTTGGCCCAAGGACATAATATTAAAAGGAAGTCTCATAACTTTGCCCTTTTTAAATATTTCTTGTCTCTTAAACAAGGATATTGCAAAGTTTTCAGGGTCACCAGAATATTCAAGGAACACTTACGAGTTAGGTATGTCAAATATATTATATTTATCAGTAACAATTATGTATATATTAGGTATACAGTACGACCACGATCTCAATGTCTTTCGGGAATCATCGTTTTTCATACATCATCTGTCATTTCCATATTCCATTAGCAACGTGGTTCTACGGAATATAAGTATGTTTAACCTTTTAAAGTTCTACTTTTTTAAGAACTTTTCAAAATTATAATAGTAAGCATAGCGTCGTAATAATCTTGTTGCTTTGTATTTGAAATGAAATGTATCTGTGACGTCACGCGTCTTCAATTTCGATGTTCTTAATTTGAATTGAAATACTTTCCTACCTTCATTACGAATTTCATTGACACTGATTTATTTTCTCACATTAAGATACGAAATTGTGATTTCATGGCGTAGCCTTTAAGAGGAATGGCGGTTTCAAGCGGAACAGTTTGTTTAGTCATGTTCGCAGCTGTCGTTGTTTTTTTTGTTGCGACTGTGTCTGCACAGGACCAGTCTCTATCAACCCAGACCCATCCTCCACTACCGTTTATGGACTTATTTACCGGCGCCTCAAACTTTTACTCGAATCCTATTCGGAAAACGTACTCAGACTCCGAATATCATCATGGATCCTGCCAAAAAACTGACACCTTAACTTCGTTCGCGAACTTTCTAACAAGTGCAGCAAAAGTTATGTTGTCTGCTGCAGTGATTATGCTATTGAAGCTATTAGGAGGAAAACTGCTGCTGCTACCAATAGCTGTGATGGTGTTCGTGAAAATGGGACTGAAAGCGTTACTTTTATGGCCAGTGATAACGAAGATGATAAAGCATTTTAAGAAGAAAAAAAAAAGGAACAATTCTCGATCCATTCGAGATTGTTCCGAGCGTCTCGCGTGTTTGATACAGAGGTCATCTAACAGTTTCGGGAGCAACATAGGGGCGGCGGTGACTTTTTCGCTGATCGACGACGTGGACGATGACCATTTCGTGGCGAAAACGCTGCTCAGCATTCTCGCGGGGGACAAGGTCGCGCAATGTATGTCATTAGAATGCACCTCCGGGCCTGACATCAGCTGACATGGGTATATTTCTGGTTAGTGTGCAATCGTGACTTTCCTTGTAAATTATTCAGTGAGTATTTGATATTCGAATTGATTTGTAAAATTATGTTTGATGTATGTAGGCAATTTTGCTAATGTTTATTAATGGCATGTATTTAAACTTGCGACAAAACAATAAAATTTTGGGTGTGTAAAAACCGAATATTGATTACTAAATTATCAAGTTGGCGAAAGAATAGAAGGTACAAAAAATTTCAAATCAGGTGACTAATTAATACCAGTTTTTTTCACTGAATATTCCAAACTGGCAGACATATTATTTTAGCGAACAAATAACCATCTTGGTGACAATTTGAGAGTACACATTTAATTTAAGAATAGGCACATATATTTTCCCTCATGTAGGTAATTAAAAAAAAAACAAATAATAAGCACCAAAACGAGCGCACACAAAAAAACGTAAAGGAGTGTACAAAATTCCTATTTTTTATTAGTGTAGGTTCATTTTGAAATTTCAAAATGGTGAATATTTATTTTTTTGCAAAATTGTTACTGGTGTCGTCTTCGAGATTTTTAGGGGTGCTGAATATAAAATTATATATATATTTTGAATTTCAAAGATAGCGGACATTTATTTTCAATAAAATGAATCTAGGTGTTCTTTTCTAGGTTTAGGGGATGTTACTTACAAAAAAATACATTTATTTTGAAATTTCAAAATGGCGGATATATTTTATTTTTTGTAAAATTCTTCTATCTCAAAAATAGGGCGTCCTACTGAAAAAAATAATGAAAATTTCCTCTCCCTTTGTAACCCCCGCAACCACATATTTTCTTTATTATAAGTTTTTTTTTGAAAATATTGAATTTAAAAAAAAATCTGTAGCTTACAAAGCTGGTACGACATAACATACTGTGTTAATAATCATCAATCCTAATCAGCATCCGCAACAACTTTTAAATTAGTACTCATGTCATTTTAACGAAGAATGAAAATTCTCCATTTTGAAAATTGAAATTGGAAGACAATTTTATAATCAGCACCCCCAGAAACCTAGGAAAAGACACCCATATTAATTTTATTGAAAAAAATGTACGCCATTTAGGAATTTCAAAATTTTCATATTATTCTGCACCCCCAAAAACTTTGAAAACGACACTCATACTAAAGGAAAACAACAGTATCCAAAAATGCGTTTTTTCAGTAGCCTGCAAATTTAATTTTTAGCAGCCATTAATTTATCAACCCAATCGGGTTTTATAGCTGCTTACATCGTATAATAGTCACCAACTCGGAAATTAAGTCGCCAAGATATAAATTTCGGTGCCAATTTGGATTAAATTTCGCCACTTTTTATCTGCCCCGATTTTTGTATTTTTTGTCACCTGAGTGCTTTTGCAAATTTAGTAATTTAGTCGCCAGCATATTAATTCGCTGACAAATTGAGTAATAAAGTATGCTCATGTGCAGTTGCAAACTTATTTTTTGTTCGCAAGATTAATTATATCCCTTTATTAATTTGTTTGAACGCGTACTTTTATTTGATTTCCTAAATTCTAGATACCTATACTCCTACTTGTTTTTTAAACCTAAATACGTTAGGTTTAAAAAACAAGAGAGGGTGTACCAAACCATAAAATTGCTAAAGGGCGGTGAAAATTTTTATGGGAAAAAAATTCTAAAAAACCCCATGCGAATACAAATAATTCTAATTGCATAAAGCTTATCATGGTGCTGAAAATTAGAAGAAAATTAGGATTAAAAACCAAAATGGGGGATTAACTGTCTACATTTTTCCCTATTCGTGTAAATATTTTGCTTTAATAGTTTTCACGTACCTACCTACGTAAAAACATGTTTAGTATTCGTGACGATAGAAAAACAATTTGCAATATTATTTAATAATTATATTATAATACAATATTCATGAAAAATAAATAACTGAAATATTGTTACATACAAATCATCTTTTTGTTAATATGTAGATATGTCCTACTAAAATATTTTGCAAGGTACACGTTCTAATTTCATTACAAAAATAAAATATTTTTCATACATATTAATGTCACGTACGTTTTATATTTATTTCATGTGTAGTCGCCGCAAGTGGCACAACTAGTTCGTTGCCTTACTATAATAATCATGAAAAAGTTAAGTTTAGTTATCATTGCAATTAGTGATCTGTGGATTTTTGGGGAGCCAGCCAATAGGATGATGTATCGCCCGGCATTCGATTTTCAAAATGTATCGCCTGAAGGCCGATCTACTCTACCATTTTCGAACGCAAAGTTTACTTCAAATGGGATTCCTACAACATCGCAACAACAGATAATGCATACTGGCAGAATTCTATCGCAGCCGTTGCCAACTTTCGAGCAATATAATGTGAAAAAATCGAACAACAATCTCGATGGAATTTTTCAGATGGTAAATGAAATATCCGATGAGGAAATGGAACCGAACAAGAGTATTCATACTGCAGCTAGAGAGGACATGCCACATTACGGGTATAACCTGCCAGGATCCAGTTATAATGCAATGCCCGAACATGAGGCAAAAGGTGATACATCTATCAAGCCAAAATTCAGTCTAATAGACACCTTGACGACGAAAAGTGAGAGCAAAGTGAACGGGCTAATAAGTTTAGTCCTAGCGCTATTGTCGGGATCGACGCAGGATAATCCATTCGGCAAAGGTATTAAAGATGTTATTATAAATGGTCTCGTTCGCCCGTTGTTGGTAGCTAAAGGTGGTATTAAGATGTTGATCAGTAGACTAGCCATACCTGTTGTGTCCTTGATATTAATTAATATAGAAGTGTTGATAACGGTTTGGTGGCTGTGGGACGATTGCCCAGTGTCGAAAGCTATGCAGCCTACGCCGCCAAACCCGACTTATAACTATAACAGTTATAATAGCTCATATTAAAATTAACCCAGTATGTTATATATTAAAAGTCTGCTCATTATTGTGTACTGCCAGATTGACAATAATATATTATTTGCAATTATGTATGTACCTATTGTAAATTTTCTTAAAAAAAAACGAGACAATAGTCTTGTAAAAAAAGTATTTTTTAAATGTTTGTATTTGTACAGTGATACTTAAGCTTATATATTGTTGTTTAATCTAATAAATAAAAATATATTTGTATGTGCTTTGTTTTTAATTATTTTCTTTTTAAAATGAAAATTTTGTATCTGCAGTATCATAAGCTAGTTTTATGAGGTATTGAAAGGTTGAAATATTTTATGGGGTATCCCTAATTCAAAAAAGCATTAAAACAAGTGACGACTGATTAGCTAAGCTGTTCCTGCGTATTATATCGGTGGGCCTAGCGGGAAATTTGACAGCAGCGTCAACGTAACGTTATCGAATGAGAATTGTATGAAAATCTGTCAAAATCATGACAGCGACCGTACAAATTTTATTCGTTAACGTTACGCTTACGTTGCTGTCAAATGTGCCTGCTAGGCCCCTGACCCTTTTAAAACGTCACTTGTCAGAAGGTGACAAGGACACTGATTAGATCCCTATTGAAAAAGGGAAAAGGCATCGATTTGCTTTTCTTTCACTCTTATGAGTTTTTGCCCTTAATGTTTTCTGCTTTGACTTTAGTGATCCTTTCATGTATATTTCTTACTAACCCTATGGGGCTCGGTGGTCTCTGATTAACTTTATAATGCTCGGTTGTCACTGCATATCTACCCCTATTCTTGGGAAATGGGTGCGTGAGCATGTGTGTATGTACGTCAAATTTTCTGTAGGAAGTAAATTACGTGTTCGTAAACTCGTAACTTAGTTATTGACATAATGTTAATTATAATTTATGTTGTCATAAAACACCATGACGTTGACAGTCGACGCATATTTAAAAATACGTGAAATTGAATGGTATATAATTCGCCAACGTCCATAGACGTCGTAATAAAAGGGGACGTAATGACATTAGGAGACAGGTGTCTGCATTCGTTGGCTCTACCCTATTACTCCTAATTGGGTTATGGCTATGCTGAAGAATATAATTCAGTATACGTTAGAGGTACGACTAAATTATAGACAGTATTGGTAGTAAAATTTTGTGTTTTATTTATTAATCTTAACATCTATACAAGTATTTAAAATGCGAAAGTCACTCTGTCAGCCCGTTATGCAATTACATCTAAACTACTGAATTTTGCATCTAATATATTCCTGTACCATGTGTATTAACTAAAATTCCCGTAAAAACCGTATATAAAATCATAGATTGACTTTAATCTTAGATTCTCAAACAAAAATTGACGTGAAGCTAATCCTAGGATCGTTGAAATGTATTGAAATCTTGATCGCAGATAGCTAAAATGAGATTAAGATTGATCATTAATTTCGGGCGTTAGGGAATAGGGATAGATTAGATTACGGCAAAATGTGCGGTTCTCGCGCGAGATACCTACGGATTTCTGCCCGACTAAAGTTGCTTGCCACGTCCAGGAAACTAGGTATAGCCTAAATAATTTGCAAGGTTAACATGGCAGCTTTGTTGTGTTTATTTTTTTATTGTGTCCGTCTTTTGTTTTAAAACGAGACTATTATAGGTCAGAATATATACAGGTAACAAGCGATACAGTTCCTTTATCTGTCAATAATTGGGTCGCTTACATTGTTTGGAGATTCACCTATTTTTAACGTACTTTTTGTGTACAAAATGCAATTCCGCGTTCCAAATTTTAAAAGATATGTTTTTTTTTTCACGGGGAAACCAAAAGTTTCATGGGTGAAAGCAATTCATACCTAATTTTTTTTAACCTAGGTCCCATTCTTTCTATATTACATCTGAATCTTTACAACAAATTAATAATTAATAAGACTAGGTTAATTAAATAAAAAATATTAAAAAATTAGATAACACAGGAACTTGTCAATTTCTCGTAACATCGCTTTCAAAGTTTCGCGTGATGTTAATTTATTTTTGGCAACAGTGTAAAAGTTACATTGGAAAAAACTTGTTAGTATGATCGTTAGACATGAAAGGCGAACTAATCAAAATAATTATTGATTCATCATGGCACGCACGTGCATAACAATAATATTATACCTTGATACCTTGACCTAGTAAACTGAAAAATATTCTTCTTTTAATGCTGAATTCATAATATTTGATTATTAAGTAGGCAATTGTAATCAAATTACGGGTCTTGATTAATTACAGTTAAGCTTATAACAGGGAAAGGCTTATTATCTAAGGATAATCTTCGAGGTAGGGTTGCCATTTTTTTTGTAAGTAAAGTGTGTTATATTTACATTGAATAGGCTTCGAAACTATTGGACCCATTTTGATGAAATTTAGTACAGATATAGAGTAGACCACGGGGAATAACATTGACCCGTTGGAACCGGACCGGAGTTTATTTTTTCCTTCTTCATAATAAAACATTAAACAATGACAAAAGCCAGCTGGCGTAACGAGCAGGCTTTCTTTTTGATTTTTCACATTAAGTATTAATTACAATAATTACACAAAATAACATACTTACATTACTTTATAATAAAGTAGGGTTGACTAGCTGTGGGCGTAGCATGACTACCGTAGAAATGAGTTTTATCTACGAAACAATAGACAAAATGACATATAGATATATAGCGGGTATTTTACTACACGATATTCAGGGCCCGGTAGTCAGGGTAGGCGTGGCCCCTTGCAAGGCCGTCGATTATTACACTGCACTGAATACCGGCCCGAGGGGGTGGGAGTAAGGATTCTCTGTGCACAGTCTGAATGTGAACGCGGATAGAGACATATCATGGCATCTGTTTTATCTAGACCATTAAAAAAGCAGCGGTTGCTGCGGCTTTGGTTGCATCCATGAATATTATAGAAGAAAAAAAGAGGATTAATATGATGAGGATGAGGATTAATGAGAAAAGTACTCCAATATGCTGATACTCAGTGCTCTGCAACCAGTGGACTTTAAAAATTATTTAAGAATGGGAGAGGAGGAATTTGAGGAATTTTACGCAAGCGCTCTCCACGCTAGCCACGTGACGACTGAGCTCCCTAACCACCCTAAGTGTAATTACAGTACTCGATCGTAAGGGAGATTAAGTCGCCCTAATTAGGGACCTTACTCCAGGAATTCTATTACACTGTCCCAAAATAAGGGTAAATGAATACCGTGTAGTGGAATACCCGCTTAAAGAATTTGTTATTTTGTCTAAATAACCTTATTTTTTTTTTATTCTTTCGCAGGCAAAACTAATTTCAACGGTTGTAATGCTACGCATGCTGGATATAATCCTGAATCCTCCACATTTTTGTCCAATGGATCTATGCCCGTTACACTCTTAGGAATCTTAGGATTGAATGCCGTGAAGCGGCAATCTTTGTGTCATTGTTCGAAGAACGTGCTTGACAATGCGATCTATGTAATTACTAAGTTCACGGTCCACAGAGGCTTCTTCGTAGTCTAAAGGCTTATTAAGAAGGTTTAGAATTTTGGCCTACCACAATAGCTTACTGCGAATCGCCTGTCCAAAGTATTGTCTTAGACAAATTCATATAATGGACAAAACCTAAATCCTGATACACAGGGACCAAGTTTCCGATGTTGTGTGTGTGTCGTTGGTCTCTAAGGCTTTATTTATTATTAATTGATTTATTCTTTTTATTATTATATATTCTTTTTACCTATATCTCTATTTTTCGAGGTTAGTGTAACCAAAAAAGACATTTACCTTTCAACGTTCGTACTTATTGTAGCGAAACCGTCGTCCTTGTCTAAAAAATGTATGTTATGTATTATCAATGAATCTAATGAATTAAAACGTTGTTTTGTGAACAAAAGATCATAAAAATATCATAAAAATAGGTTTCATTAACTGTTATAGTTAATGTAATTTCGTGAATTACAATCTAGGTTTCGAGGGTAAGAATTTATGATTCACGTTCTCTAATTCTGACATTTTTTTTGAATATTTTACGAGGCGCTAAGGTACAGAATTAAAATAATTTGTAGCAGCGACGTGGGAAATGAATATAAATAAAACTAATATGTTTTATTACCAGACGTATCCAATTATGCGTCGAGCCACACGGTGCGTCGCCGCATGAATGTTGGCTTCGCTTGCCCAGTTGAGTTCCCTATGCCTAATGCCGTACAAACAACAGCGGTGCTCCTGCGGTATCGCACTGCTTGCACTTCCCGCCGCCTCGTGCGGTGCGGCGCCGGAGCGGAGCCGGGCGCGCCGTGTGGCATACCATACACTTTTATAATTACGAAACAGTTGCGGCACCGCTAAGTCGCCGCGTCGGAGCCGCACCGCGCCGTGTGGCCTGGTGGCTAAGACTGGTAATAGACAAGGTGCCCATAACTTACGCGTAAGTCGTAGCCAAATTTCTGAACTGCTAAATAATTATGACACCTATGTATTATGTTAGGTAGTGTTTGTGACGTCTGACCTTGAAATTTTGTATGGCAATGACCTTCCATGATAAATATGCTATTCAATGGTGACTTACTAGTTACTACAGTAGAGTCAAGGAAATTTAATGCATATGAAAAATTTGTGCAAAAAAATCGGTTGTCTGTAAAGTAGGTTTACTGACGATAGTTGAACGTGACAACGTCATAAGAAATGGAACGCCTCCGAGCGAGGTAACGCCGCATGAGTCATGTTTAGCGAGATAACGCCGGTAACGCCGCATGAGTCATGTTTTTTCGTGCGTGCAGCCGGCTCCATCGAATTATAAGACGTTGTCACGTCAATACCAATTCTCAAAAAATCTATTAACATACTTCTAAACTTACACTCAAATATTGTATTATATTTTTTAATAATTAATAAAAAACCTTGAAATTATTTATACCTACCTTGCGTTTTATGTTTTACACTCCGGACAAACCTTAGTGGTTTATGGAGAGTACAATTTCATTGAATGTATGTTTCTTTATAAAAATGAATAATAATAAATTTAATTTCCCGACGATGATCGACGCGAAGACATCACTATCAAACTGCTGAATATAGCTTATCCCAAACGGTACAATGTATACAGTGTCCATCATGAATTTTATTCATCTAGCCTTGTTTGGAACGTTTATATTTCACGATAGTGAAATAGTCAATAAGTACGGAATAAAGTAGGGGTTTATCTGTGTTATCTTATCTTAAGGAAGGTTCAGTCGAAGCTAGGTGTGGCCATTGCGATCGTGTTTTAGACGAAACTGCTTTAATCTTAATTAGAAAGGTCACTGAGGATTTATTTTCTATTTCTGCTACAAGACACAAAAGACGACTTGTGTCAGTCCCATATATTTCCATTGTAAGTACTTTACTCGTGCTTCTCTAGTCTTGCAGATAGTTAGGTCTGTTCAGTACTTAGAGCAGAGATTCCAAAACATATTCCGTCTAACGCCCACTTTGAAAATCAGTTATTTTGTAGCGCCCCCCATTTATTTTTCACACTATTAACTTCAATAACATATTAAACTCGCCTGAAGTAAAAAAAAAACTAATTAAACCTAAACAAGAGTTTTATTACCAGAGAGAGCAATAATAATGCTTTACAATATTAACAGTATCTTATAATTAAAATAAGCAATAATCAACATTGAGCAATAATAATACATCTTTACAATATTAAGAGTATCTTAGAATCAAAATAAGCAATAATCAATATTGAGCAATAATAATACATCTTTACAATATTTAGAGTATCTTTTACATATTCAAAATGAACCAATAATCAACATTTGTTTTAAAACTAATCTAATGTGAAGCGTGAATCTGTGTGCTGACTGCGAGTTTTTATCACTACTCGCCATGAAGAAGTTAACTACAATTTGTGTGGCATCGAATTAGTTACCATTAATATTAGACGCCATATTAATTTTATGGTGACTTAAATGGTTAACTTCATGGTGACAAGTGACAAAAACTCGCACACAGCACACTGATGATTTTTAACAAGTTTGTTAATATTAGGTCTTTACTTATGAAATTGCCGTTTTGTATGAAAAAATTTAAACGAATTTTTTTCATGTATTTTTTATTTGTATCAATCGAAGTAATCACCCATGCAATCGATGCATCTTTGCCAACGCAGTGGCAGTTTATTGATGCCCTTCTTAAAGAAATCAGCTGGACGGGAGGCAACAAATTCTTCAAAGGCATTTTGTACTGCCTCTCGGGTATTGAATTTTTTTCCCGCCAAGAAGTTATCCAAATTCTGGAAAAAGTAGTAGTCTGTAGGCGCATGGTCTGGTGAGTAGGGCGAATGACGGAGAGCTTCCAACCCCAGTTCTTGCAACTTGGAGACCGTCTGCAGTGCAGTGTGAGGTCGCGCGTTGTCATGCAGGAGCAGCGGAGACGAGCGATTGACCAATGCTGGTTGGAGATGTGCCAGCTTCTCCATCATTGTGTTCAGTTCTTCATAGTACACATCTGCAGTAATGCTCACTTATTTACAATTATATACAATTGCTCCTTTGGTAAGAAGCTGTGATGAATCACAGCGGCGCTAGACCACCAAACAGTGACCATCACTTTTCTAGGGGTAAGTTTTCGTTTAAGGCATTGTTTAGGTGCTGAACCAGGATCCAAACTTGCTGAGCGCTTGCGGTTGTCAAACAGAGTCCATTTTTCATCGCAGGTAACAATGCGGTTCAAAATTCCTTTATTTATGTGTCTGTTGAGCAGTGCAAGGCACGTCTCGACACGTACTTCGCGCTGGCGATCATTGAGTTCGTGGGGCACCCATTTGTCAAGCTTTTTTACCTTGCCAATTTGACGCAAATGGACCAATATTGTTTTGACGCTAACGTCGAAAGCTGCTGCTAATTCAGCCGTAGATTGTGTGTCATCAGCTTCCACAATCGCCTTTAATTTGTCATTGTCGACCGAAGTCTTCGGACGACCGCGAGGTTCATTTTTCAAGTCGAAATTTCCAGAACGGAAGCGAGCAAACCAATAACAGGTGGTGCGTTGGTTTGTAGTGTTAGCTCCGTAAACGTCTGTGTTTGTGCCGCGTTGCTGCCACGACAGTACTCATATTCCATAATTACTCAAATTTTTAACGTATCCATGATGACGAAAAAGATTAAATGCGATGAAAATGTATATGAATAAAATCTTTGAAGGCGCTTTGGACTGTCCCCATCGGAGTTTAATTTTTTTCCTTGCAAGAAGTTATCCGATTTTCGAAAAAAATGGTAATCTGTTGGAGCAAGGTCCGGGGAGTACGGTGGATGTTTTAGACATTCCAATTGAAGGTCCTCTAATTTGGTAGCCGTCTGATGTGCAGTGTGTGGTCTAGCGTTGTCTTGAAGCAGCAGTGGCCTAGAGTGAATGACCAACCTCGGTTGTTTAGCAGCTAGCTTTTCCATCATGATTTGCACGGCACCGCTAAGTCGCCGCGTCGGAGCCGCACCGCGCCGTGTGGCCTGGTGGCTAAGACTGGTAATAGACAAGGTGCCCATAACTTACGCGTAAGTCGTAGCCAAATTTCTGAACTGCTAAATAATTATGACACCTATGTATTATGTTAGGTAGTGTTTGTGACGTCTGACCTTGAAATTTTGTATGGCAATGACCTTCCATGATAAATATGCTATTCAATGGTGACTTACTAGTTACTACAGTAGAGTCAAGGAAATTTAATGCATATGAAAAATTTGTGCAAAAAAATCGGTTGTCTGTAAAGTAGGTTTACTGACGATAGTTGAACGTGACAACGTCATAAGAAATGGAACGCCTCCGAGCGAGGTAACGCCGCATGAGTCATGTTTAGCGAGATAACGCCGGTAACGCCGCATGAGTCATGTTTTTTCGTGCGTGCAGCCGGCTCCATCGAATTATAAGACGTTGTCACGTCAATACCAATTCTCAAAAAATCTATTAACATACTTCTAAACTTACACTCAAATATTGTATTATATTTTTTAATAATTAATAAAAAACCTTGAAATTATTTATACCTACCTTGCGTTTTATGTTTTACACTCCGGACAAACCTTAGTGGTTTATGGAGAGTACAATTTCATTGAATGTATGTTTCTTTATAAAAATGAATAATAATAAATTTAATTTCCCGACGATGATCGACGCGAAGACATCACTATCAAACTGCTGAATATAGCTTATCCCAAACGGTACAATGTATACAGTGTCCATCATGAATTTTATTCATCTAGCCTTGTTTGGAACGTTTATATTTCACGATAGTGAAATAGTCAATAAGTACGGAATAAAGTAGGGGTTTATCTGTGTTATCTTATCTTAAGGAAGGTTCAGTCGAAGCTAGGTGTGGCCATTGCGATCGTGTTTTAGACGAAACTGCTTTAATCTTAATTAGAAAGGTCACTGAGGATTTATTTTCTATTTCTGCTACAAGACACAAAAGACGACTTGTGTCAGTCCCATATATTTCCATTGTAAGTACTTTACTCGTGCTTCTCTAGTCTTGCAGATAGTTAGGTCTGTTCAGTACTTAGAGCAGAGATTCCAAAACATATTCCGTCTAACGCCCACTTTGAAAATCAGTTATTTTGTAGCGCCCCCCATTTATTTTTCACACTATTAACTTCAATAACATATTAAACTCGCCTGAAGTAAAAAAAAAACTAATTAAACCTAAACAAGAGTTTTATTACCAGAGAGAGCAATAATAATGCTTTACAATATTAACAGTATCTTATAATTAAAATAAGCAATAATCAACATTGAGCAATAATAATACATCTTTACAATATTAAGAGTATCTTAGAATCAAAATAAGCAATAATCAATATTGAGCAATAATAATACATCTTTACAATATTTAGAGTATCTTTTACATATTCAAAATGAACCAATAATCAACATTTGTTTTAAAACTAATCTAATGTGAAGCGTGAATCTGTGTGCTGACTGCGAGTTTTTATCACTACTCGCCATGAAGAAGTTAACTACAATTTGTGTGGCATCGAATTAGTTACCATTAATATTAGACGCCATATTAATTTTATGGTGACTTAAATGGTTAACTTCATGGTGACAAGTGACAAAAACTCGCACACAGCACACTGATGATTTTTAACAAGTTTGTTAATATTAGGTCTTTACTTATGAAATTGCCGTTTTGTATGAAAAAATTTAAACGAATTTTTTTCATGTATTTTTTATTTGTATCAATCGAAGTAATCACCCATGCAATCGATGCATCTTTGCCAACGCAGTGGCAGTTTATTGATGCCCTTCTTAAAGAAATCAGCTGGACGGGAGGCAACAAATTCTTCAAAGGCATTTTGTACTGCCTCTCGGGTATTGAATTTTTTTCCCGCCAAGAAGTTATCCAAATTCTGGAAAAAGTAGTAGTCTGTAGGCGCATGGTCTGGTGAGTAGGGCGAATGACGGAGAGCTTCCAACCCCAGTTCTTGCAACTTGGAGACCGTCTGCAGTGCAGTGTGAGGTCGCGCGTTGTCATGCAGGAGCAGCGGAGACGAGCGATTGACCAATGCTGGTTGGAGATGTGCCAGCTTCTCCATCATTGTGTTCAGTTCTTCATAGTACACATCTGCAGTAATGCTCACTTATTTACAATTATATACAATTGCTCCTTTGGTAAGAAGCTGTGATGAATCACAGCGGCGCTAGACCACCAAACAGTGACCATCACTTTTCTAGGGGTAAGTTTTCGTTTAAGGCATTGTTTAGGTGCTGAACCAGGATCCAAACTTGCTGAGCGCTTGCGGTTGTCAAACAGAGTCCATTTTTCATCGCAGGTAACAATGCGGTTCAAAATTCCTTTATTTATGTGTCTGTTGAGCAGTGCAAGGCACGTCTCGACACGTACTTCGCGCTGGCGATCATTGAGTTCGTGGGGCACCCATTTGTCAAGCTTTTTTACCTTGCCAATTTGACGCAAATGGACCAATATTGTTTTGACGCTAACGTCGAAAGCTGCTGCTAATTCAGCCGTAGATTGTGTGTCATCAGCTTCCACAATCGCCTTTAATTTGTCATTGTCGACCGAAGTCTTCGGACGACCGCGAGGTTCATTTTTCAAGTCGAAATTTCCAGAACGGAAGCGAGCAAACCAATAACAGGTGGTGCGTTGGTTTGTAGTGTTAGCTCCGTAAACGTCTGTGTTTGTGCCGCGTTGCTGCCACGACAGTACTCATATTCCATAATTACTCAAATTTTTAACGTATCCATGATGACGAAAAAGATTAAATGCGATGAAAATGTATATGAATAAAATCTTTGAAGGCGCTTTGGACTGTCCCCATCGGAGTTTAATTTTTTTCCTTGCAAGAAGTTATCCGATTTTCGAAAAAAATGGTAATCTGTTGGAGCAAGGTCCGGGGAGTACGGTGGATGTTTTAGACATTCCAATTGAAGGTCCTCTAATTTGGTAGCCGTCTGTTGTGCAGTGTGTGGTCTAGCGTTGTCTTGAAGCAGCAGTGGCCTAGAGTGAATGACCAACCTCGGTTGTTTAGCAGCTAGCTTTTCCATCATGATTTGCAGTTGCTGGCAATAGACATCTGCCGTAATCGTCTGGCCAGATTTAAGAAAGCTGTAGTAAACGACACCGGCACTAGTCCACCAAACGCACACAAGTAACTTTTTTTGAGTCAATTTTCGTTTGAGGCAGGCTTTGGCTGGTTCGTCAGCCATTGCGATGAGCTGTTCCGATTATCGTAGAGGATCCACTTTTCATCACAGGTAATGATTCGATTTAAAATCCCTTCATTATTATGCCGGTTGAGTAATGTAACGCAGCAGTCGACGCGCGTTTGTCGGTTTGCTGCACTCAATTCATGAGGTACCCACTTTTGAAGCTTTTTCACCTTCCCAATTTGCTTCAAGTGGATTAAAACAGTTTTATCACTAACACCGCAGCCTGCACCTAACTCGGGCGTGGTTTGCGATGGATCCGCTTCCACAATAGCCATCAATTCTTCATTATCAACTTTGGTCTCCGGTCGTCCACGGGGCTTGTTCTGCAGATCGAAATTTCCTGAACGAAAACGTTAGAACCAAAAACGCACTGTGTTTTCTTTTACGACACCGCCGCCATACACATCGTTAATCCTTCGAGCCGTTTTTGCAGCACTGGTGCCACAGTGGAACTCGTACTCGAAAATAATACGATATTTCAAGTTTTCCATTTTGTAAACAGAGTGACACAAAGAAAAAACCAAAAGAGGAAAAAACAAATGAATTACGGTTTTCGAAACACAAATGCATGAGTAAATAGCGGTATAAATTTGAAATTGGAATTCCTAACCAAAGAAGATATATTTGAGATCAAAGTGGCCAGTACGACAAAACGCCAATTTCATATGTGAGGACCAAATATCACGTTCCTATTTGATTTGACGGACTCTAATACAGGATTACACAAATAAATCGTAGGTACAATATTTGTTCGCGCCAAACGTGAATTATAATTGAACCTTCTAATTTCTATTTTATTTTTACTAGATCAGGTCAGGTGCATAAAAAATCCCGCGTTCGGCAAGAGCCCAGCTTGGCCGCAACAATAGATTATACCTCAACTGCGACACATGAAAACACGAATATTTTTCAGTGTTTGCAGTGCCGGATTAAGCCAGCGCGGGGCCCGTAGCAAATTCTGCCGCGCTGCCCGCTCACAATTTTTTTTTCGAAATTTATAATTATTTTTCTGCCTATACGTCATTACATAAGAAGTAGATCATATTATGACTCAAATATCCGTAATTGATTTTACCAAACCATATTTGTACACATGATTATGAAATGTTTAAATTTTTTATTATTCACGATATTTTGACAATTAATTCTTATGATTTAATTACATAAAAAAACTTGTGGCGTGTACTTTTGGATTTTCCATACTTATTAACTTTTTTTCGGCTGTGAGGCGCGATCTTAGGTGGTTGCCCACGTCGCCCACGCCTTGCGCCGCCTCTGCTAATATTCTCTGCTTTTTTCTATTCAGATTTATTTTCAGCTCTATTAGGTAAGTAAGCTTTAATAATATATACTAAATAAAATTATATTACGTTCTTTACTTTTAAGGTCATTGACCTCACACAGCTGTTGTATTGGTGTTATTTAGGCAAAGTCTTTCCTCCTTTTTTAAATCACTTGTTTCTTGGAGGTTAATGAACACAGCGCCTTAGAGAGCGCAAAGTAATTTATTTAGTACTAGCTGTCCCGACGC
Source organism: Phengaris arion (assembly GCA_963565745.1). Lineage (NCBI taxonomy): Eukaryota > Metazoa > Arthropoda > Insecta > Lepidoptera > Lycaenidae > Phengaris > Phengaris arion. The sequence continues at coordinate 13,472,811 of OY751443.1, read as the reverse complement.
ACGTTCTGTGTACACCTACACATAATACTCCTTCTCCTATAGCCTACAAATATACCTTTTCCAATATTTCTCACTTTTTAAACCCTTCCCTGAACTTTCACAATAATTTCAAGTTTAAAATTAGCCAAATTGGTCCAGCCATTCTCGAGTATCAGCGAGGCATTGGAATTGCAGTCCATTTTTATATAAAAGAGAAGATAATATATTTTTTTGAAAGTTTTAATTTTTTTTCTGCCTAAACATCTTTACATAAGCTGTAGATCAGATCATGTGTCCAAAATATCTGTAATTGATTTTGTACATCCTTAAATAGAATACCAATTATAATTAATAATTTACAAAGTTATTAAAATCTGTCAATTCAGAATAGGCTATTTGATCTTGTTTTTGTTTATGTCCTAAACGCTTCATAATTGTTTCATTACACACAATAAAATAATATAACATTATTTTGAAACCTAAAAACCTACAAAAAAAATATTTAAAAAAATACTTTTTAAAAACCGCCGAAAACACTATTCACCATGTTGGTTGATAGATAATCTGTGTTGTGACGTCATACTAGTACTATTTGTAATCTGTGCTATAGTCTGTAGTAGTAAAATGGCGGTGTTACGTTCCGTTTAACATTTTGACATAAATAACTTTTTAAGATGTCATGGACTATTTATATACAGAAACGTTCCGTTTCACTACTACATAATATGTGTTTAGTATGTTTGTGTCGTCACATCCTTGCCGTAAGTACTTCGAGGTGTTTTCATCAGTAGAAATTAAAAAACAAAAATACATATTTTTAAATCAACTTTATTTATCAATATTAAGTTTTTAGTTTATGATATCGCTAGAATACGTTTTCCTAAACCAAGTACTAAAGGTAATAATACTCCTTCTATGTATGAAATTAAATATGAGCCAATTAGCCTATTGTATAGTGCGGGTATAAAGAACTATTACATTATTAGCGAAAAATTGTTTTTATCCTTTCAATTAGTACCGATTGCCGGTTACAGAGAGGGTCCTACTCGACCCTATTCGATTAGGAATCAGGGCGGACGCGGATGCGTGATTGGGACCTGTTAGGGCTCAGGGACCCCAGGGACCGCCATTGATTTCCTATAAAACATGCATTATTGTCGGTAACAGTATCATCCAGGGTTGAATTATATTCGAGCCCATGAGTATAGACTCAAACCAAATAAAAGAGTGAAGACAGAGCTTTAACTAACAAAAACTGAAATCGGTTTTTTATATATGTAGTGAGTGTGTAGCTATGCATTATATACATAAAAAAACACACACTAAGACAGCTCGCCTTGTAATTGTACGCGAGGCGTAGCTTATAGGCCTATTACACTACACGGTATTCAGGGCCGGGCAGTCATGGAGGGCGTGGCCCCTTGCAAGGGGGTCGATTATTACACTGCACTGAACACCCTTTCTTTTCTTAATTTATTTTCTTAATTTCAAGAAATACATGAAATTGAGAGAAAAGCACTCCAATATGCGGATACTCGGTGCCCTGGAACGAGTGGATTTAAAAAAAAATATTTTAAGAATGGGAGAGGAGGAATTTGAGTGCTTATTAAATTTACTAGCTCCGTGTATAAAAAAAAGAAGATAATATAGATATATAAAAAGAAGATAAATAAAGCCAGAGTGTAAGTGCTAGACAAATATTGGTTGTCACATTAAGATTTCTAGCTACAGGAAGCTACCTAACCGCCCTAAGTGTTATTACACTACTCGATCGTAAGGACGATTAAGGAGCAAGGTTTGCCGGGACTGTCCGGTCGCCCTAATTAGGGAGCCTTACTCCAGGAATTCTATTACACTGCCCTAAATAAGGGTAAGGGACGCTGAATACAGTGTAATGTAATAGGCCTTTTAGACCGGCCTTACTGTGTGGTTAGCAGAACTCTTCTTCGCAGAACTGTCTTCACTTGTGTATTTGTTCTGAGGGCATAGATTACTGATTAAAATGATAAAGTCCCAGTGTGTGGGTTAATGTGCACAGTTAGGGGATTGAGTGTCTCGCAGATTGAAATAAGATACTCTTGAAATTCGGCACGTTACGGTCTTCCGTCGATAAGCGCACGTACCCAGATTACTTAATCTTACTTGTTACTAATACTATAAATGTGAAAGTTTCTGAGGATGCAACAACGCAACAACTACTGAAATGATTTTGATGAAATTTGGTATGGTAGCAGTTTAGGCTCTGGATTAAAACATAGGCTACTTTTTATCAAGGAAAAGTATAGTATTCCAGCGGGATACTCGATAGTAGATTTACGCAGCCGGCCGGCGGGGCCGCGGAAGACAGCTAGTAGGTATCTACTAGCTGTCTCCCGCGGCTACGTAAGGAAAACTGATGACGTGCTCTTTTTATAACGCTTTTATTAGTTTCACCTGTATGTTTGCTTGCTTGTTTGTTTGTTTGTAACCCACTTCTTTGGGCTCGAATTTTGTCCTACTTTGAACGATCAGATTTAATTCTAACTTTGCACACCTGTCAAAGACCGATGACAATGCAATAATTCGATTTCATTTAATTTTAATAATTAAAAAAATTCAATTTTAAAAATTAAAATTATAAATTATTATAATAAATAATCATGCTTGCAGCTCCAGGCTAAAAAAGCGTGGGGTGCATAGTGTCAATAGTTATAAACATTTTATTGGCAGATATGAGAAGGATCTTCACTTTGATAATATCTTAAAAATCACTTTAAACGAAATCTGACCGTTTGAAGTGGATCAAAATCAAATCCACTGGAGTCGATTACATACAAACAAACGTACAAGTGAAGACACTGCACCTCATGCTTTTTAACAATAATAAACATTTATTTTTTATTTATACTATTCTTAATCCAAATTTATTAAATTTAATTTTTTATTTTTTAGTTAGATTTTCTATAAAAGCGTGATTTTTTAGTTTTTTTAAACTATAATTTATTTGTGAAATGGACCCTGGTCCATTCTCGTTTCCTGAAACGAGCAGTTGGATCGCCTGATGCAAAGCAATTACCGCCGCCTATCGACACCAGAGGAGTTACACTTGTAACTCACAATCTTTCGACATTCAATCAATTTCGCTAGTTATATTATAATCTTGCGGTATTTACAATTTTACTGTATCTGCTTGCTTATGACATTATTGAATAAGAAGATGCCTACAGGCTACAGTAAAACTGATTTCTAAATGGCCCTCGGCAATCATCGTATTTCTATGGCAATGACAGATGAAATATAAAAAACGAATATACCCGAAAACCCTTAAGAACGGCGGTGAAAATTCAGTGCACTAAAAACAGAACTCTGTCGTAATACAATAGAGTTGAAAATGGAAGTTTCGAGTTTCGAGCTGTCATAATATATGACATTGACATTAGACTCGACACTCATGTGTTCGATTTTCAACTCGTATTAGCGCAAAATTCTATTTTCAATACACAGAATTTTCTACGGCCTTCCAAATTCAGGATCATATTATAGTTAGAGCCTCAAAGACGTATTATTCCAGTGTATGGATTACATCTTGATTGAACTAGAACAAATAAAATATATTCTATGGCCTGAGAATGGCAATGAATTAACTAAGACGTAGATAAGTCTAGAATACAGCTCGCTATGGACCAGTCACTAGGCTAACAGCTTATTCATGTTAGGAAGGAATAGCTTTAGTCTCTCGGGATATAAACCTGGTTATGGTCTGTAACCGGGACGTAAATAATATTATTGAATAGCGTGTTGTTTGTATTGTATGATTGTATACAGTATCTTATAATTTAAACAAGACTATCTTGTATATATGTAATCGGTTTCTCGAAAACGGCTGCAAGTATTACCATACAATTTAGTATGCAGGGAGTTTTGAGGGAGAAAAAATGATCTAGTTAGGAATTGTTCCTGGAAAACTGCGCATTCGTGCAACAATACAATATCTGAGAGCGCGTTAGCGCTATCGCCAAGTATTAAGCGGCCGTAACTAACTTTTCTCGAAGCATTTCGCGGCTCTTTCGTGCCCCCATATTTTCGTTTGTAACAAAGCTAGCGGTCAAAATTTATGTCGCTGAGAAGTCGTTAGCGGCACAAGCTTTTGTTTCAAATTTCATAAAAATTAAGTGCATAGTTTAGGAGATATTAAGCGGCAAAAAACCTGATTTTGAAAGATATGGATAGATGGAGGTATGTATGGAGGTAGGGAGAATAAACATAATTCAAAGCATACTTCTAGTAGACTTAGAAATTTCAAATTTGCTGTCAGGCTAGGTTAGTAGCTACATATAAAAGAAAAATATAGAAAAAGTAAAAATTATGAAGAAAATCGGTTGTCTGTAAAGTCGGTTTACTGACGATAGTTGAACGTGACAACGTCATGTTTATAGTGCGCGCCGAACTAATTGGCCGCGCCTTAGGTAGGCGTGTTGCCGCCGCGAAGTCCGGCGCCGAAGTCCGAACTGAGTAATAACATTAAGGGCCCCCGCCTCTCCGTCCCACCGCTCACATACCTAAGGCGCGGCTAGCTGAGGTAACGGCAATGCGTCATATTTAGCGAGGTAACGCTGGTAACAGGTAACGCATGAGTCATGTTTTTTTGTGCGTGCAGCCGGCTCCATCAAATTATAAGACGTTATCACGTCAAAAAATAATGGTATTAGAATTTTTAATTTAACGAATTCACAGGAACAAAATGTATGAATACAAGTTCACTGATAACTTTGTAATCGTTATTTATAATTGGTGTTTTCCCAGTCAGTGTCCAAACTTTCAGGAGTGAATAACTTTCCTACTTGAAAAAAAGTGTGTGTCAGCTCCGACGCACGACTGGAGTTTACTCTAAAAAGTAAAATTTTGTGTGCAATGCAAAGCGACTAGCGATCGATTTGAGTTCAAAAATTCGCGCCATGTGAAAAAAAGTCAAAGGTGCGCAGCATAGGTTGCGCACGAAAACGTAACGAGGTCATTAGTTCAGTAGATTTTACTAGTCATATTTTTTTTCATACCGGGAGTCTTATATGAAAATCGATTTTTAAGGAGTAAACTCCAAAAAAAAAATCAGCTGTTTCCTAAAAAATGCTATCTTTGTCGTAGTAGCCCTTTTGTATTAACGACAGTTTTTTTTCAAGTAGGAAAGTTGATCCCATATAGTATAAGGTATAAGTTGCCTATATTCAAGAGTATATTCACTCCTGAAAGTTTGGATACTGACTGGAAAAACACCTGGTACTACAAATCTCATAAATTGAAAAGTGGTAGGTTATTTTAGGTTACAGTAGATGCTTCGGGTCGAATGGGCCCACTCGACCGGATAAATAAGACGGCCTAACAGAAAACCGAAAAAATTTGCGTTGCGTCTCACTGCATGAGGAAGATACCGGTGTCGCAAAGTGAGACACCGAGTGATTGATTCGAGATCACACTTGTGGTTCCTCTGGTGTTGCCGATATCCATGGCCAGTAATCATTTTATTTATGGAATAGATATAGACACAAGCAAATGGACCGCCTGATAGTAAGCAGTTACTCCCGCAGTAAGCCGCGAGTGGGCACTCGACAGGATAATTAAGACGGCCTCACAGAAAACCGATAGCACTTGCGTTGCGTCTCACTGCATGAGGAAGACACCGGTAGAAGTTGTAATAATTTATTACCATAAGGTGATCCGCTTGCACACTTAGACATCAGAGGATTTACAAGTGCGTTAAGATTTTTAAAAATCTCCAAACCCTACCCTTATCAAAGAAATTGTAAGGCTAGGGAGTAATTGATTCTAGAACGCACTTGTGGTTCCTCTGGTGCTGCGGGTTTCCACGGCCAGTAATCATTTTATTTATGGAATAGATCTAGAAACAAGCGAATGGACCGCCTGAGAGTAAGCAATTACTCTTTTTATAAGCAAATTATAAGCGGAGAAATTATAGGTCCATTCACGGTCTTTAAATTACCAAATTTCTTGGTCTTCGGGTATGGTATTTGTGTTCAACAAGAAATGAGATCCCACAAAAACATTATCTAAATGAAAAAAGCTAAGTATTTCCTTTGCAAAAAGTTATGAGATGTCGTAAATTGTAAACGTATGCGGAAAATTTTATTTTTAAAATTGATTATGTTATTAAATAGTGATAATTTTTTTTCATTTAGGTAATGTTATTGTGGGATCAATAATTTCGACTCTATTATGTCCGTCCAAATAGCAGTTAGGTATGCGTGTATATAATTTTGCTTTGTTCGAAAATTTTGAATGTGGTGGACTCAAATCAACTACTCAAATTTCAATACCCAGGTAACTAATGTTTAAGTAGTTGAAAACGCCAAATTAGCAAGTAATACGTTTCACGTCAAGCGGACAATAAAAAAAAAAAGTAGTAGACAATGTTTTTTTCGCAACGTGCTTTATTGCTGAGTTATGAGCTTTAAACACTTACGGATTGTGTCGCGGTGTACTTTTCTTTTTCCCGACGTGTCGGCTACTTTCCAGCAGCCGTGGTCACGGGCTGCACGTGTCCTCCCGTGACCACGGCTGCTGGAAAGTAGCCGAAACGTCGGGAAAAAGTAAGTGCACCGCGACACAATCCGCAAGTGTTTAAAACAATGAACCATATTCGCGTAAACATGAGAAATCAATATGAGTTAGTAGCTTTTAAAAAATTACCAAGAGTGAAGTCCGTTATTTTTGGATGGTTAATATTTTCATCATTTAATTTGTAACAGATATCAAAAAATATCGTTTCTTATAGTTAAAATGTTAACATTTTTAATTTTTTTATAGAATTCTACTTTTTTTTTTTGCGTAGGTATAGTAAATCGTATGTGAAAATTTCAAATCGATATTGTACTCTATATTATGCTCTGTCTTAAACTATTAGCGATCACTTTTTAATTTTTTTTGTGAAGAATGAGTACATTTAAGGCTTTAATTCAAGATTAAAATATTAAAAAAATAAAAAATAGAAGTTACTCAAATATCGATTAGAAATTTTCACTTCCGGTTTACTATAAGCAAAAAAATTAAAATTTAGAATTCGATAAAAAAATTAAAAATGTCAACTTTTTAACTATAACATACAATACTTTTAGGTTTTTGTTACAAATTAATTGATGAAAATATTAACCATCCAAAAATAACGGACTTCGCTCTTAGTAATTTTCTAAAAGCTCATAACTCAGCAAGAAAGGAAGATACGAAAAAAACATTGTGTGTACACATCCACGTCTACTAGGAGTATAACTGACCAGAGTATGAACACAATTCATGACCTCTTTTTTTTATTGTCCCCTTGACGTGAAATGCCCCAATAAGGAGGAGTTGGAGAAGAGGAGAAGAGAAGAGCTCTGGCATGACTCTACGATATGACCAACGAGAGGGTTGGTACCTACATTAGTTAATGTAGTATGTATGTATGAGTACGATTTTTTACCAACACCGTTTAGCTGTATGTACAGGGTGTTTGGTGCAACATAGTCAATCCGTGAAATATAGACCCGGTGAACAGCGGCGATGGCTGGTTCTCTCTGATAGGGAAGCCCTAGCCTGTATAATAGGTAGGGATTTAGATGTGGGTTTTCAAAAGGTAAGTGGTAAGTGAAGTCGAGAAGAATGGAGTTATAGAAACCCAGCGGGTGAAGTCTAATCATTTCAACCAGCCCTTTGTATGGCCGATATTCAGAAGTGGGTGACCTGACATGGTTTTGGGTCACAATAAAACACCGAAAATAATTTTAATCGTCAACATTTTCAATTGCTCGTAATAACAGAAGTTTTATCAACTGATCTATGCACAAGTTGAATCTGATAAATATTTATAGATCTTCGTCTGTATAATCTTAATTGCACTTTGAAAGCACACATGAAAAATATTTCCAAAAAAAAAAAGATAGTAAAGTATGCTATACATTGCTGGGTTCCTAAAAAACAACTGTAGAATATGTATACGCTATGACAAAAAAAAAACCTAATCTAGAGCATGTCAGGACATGTCTAAAGAGGGTTCCGTGACTATCAACGCGCAAATAAAACCTATTCTTGTAGTTTCGGAATGCCAGGGGGGGAGGGCAACTTATGAACCACTTTGGAGGCCGATTTCTGGAAAATGGTTGACTTTGTAAAAAGTCATGTATGAAACCACATCTTGGCCCAAGATCCGTGTGGTGTCGGTATTAAGATAGCGATTTAAAATGAACTTTATTCACTACACAAGAAGATACATGTTTGTGAATGGCTATTTTAAAAACGCAGCGCCACGTCGAATCACGCCGCGTCTCGGTGTGAGCTGACCCTTATGCGCCTACTGTAATTTTTATGTTTTAGATACGTTATTCTTTAATTTGAAAATTATGTAATTTTTATTATTTTATTACAGATATCCTGTCATCATAGCGAATTGTACCAAAACACATTTCAATCCCAAAATTTTCACGATAATACGATTTAATTTTCCGTGTCAAACAAGGACATTTGTAACACGGGTGTCGGATTTCAATTAGAAATGTGTTTTCGTTTCATTACAAACTCATTTACAATCATTTTGTGAACACCTTCAATAGTTTTGGTGACCTGTGAAGCAATTTAAAATCCCAGCAATATTACCTATGTCTAAGTATTAAGCCACACATTAGTCACCTACTACTTTCTACCATGCGCAATTTTAAGGGTTCCGTACCCAAAGGGTAAGAACGGGATCCTATTACTGAGACTTCGCCGTCCATCCGTCTGTCTGTCCGTCTGTCATCAGGCTATATCTCCGTAACGGTGATAGCTAGACAGTTGAAATGATGTATTTCTGTTGCCGCTATAACAACAAAATGTAGGTACTAAAACAGAACAAAATAAATATTTAAGGGGGCTCCCATTTTTTTAGACTTTTGTACGGAATCCTTCGTGTGCCAGCCCGACTCGAACTTGGCCGGTTTTTTCTTATAAGCTTTTTTAGCGTTTAAGTATTTGGCAATAAGTTCTTTTCCTATCCTATCTAACAACTCTAACAAGTGCCTATCAGCGAAGGTCGTTCGTGTTAACAGTATAACAAAATTGCAAACTTTTACCCCGGATTAAAGAGGAACAGATAAACAGCTACATAGTTAGCTATCGATTTGATTGCACTACACACCACGAGCATACGGTGTGCAAAATTTTCGAATTTGGACCGATTTATAATAAATTAACAAATAAATATATCTTAATTGAACACACAAGGGACATAAACACAGCTAAAAAGAAAATAAACAAATCGAAAATCAGAATCAAATCTCCACACCACATGTTCAAAGGGAATCCACTCAGGCAGTACAGTATTTAGACCGTTCTATGAAAGCTGTTTCTCTGTACGTAATTGTATATAATATATTATCTACTCTGCGCTTTTACCATACTTGGTTAATCGGTTTTTTTTTTATTCAGGCAGTATTTTACTAACTAGTTAATACTTATTTAAGGCTAAGAACGAGGTCGTCAGTCTAACGCATTTGTTCTACGCCACCCTAGAAAAAATCACAATTACGTAAATATACAACGTGGAGCTCTTTAACGGAAACTCATAATTATACCTGGGCTAGCAATGAGGTCAGAACAGGGTTGCCTGAGCAAGGCTTTCCGACAAAATAAGTCTGTGAAAGAATATCTAAGATTGGCAGCCCTGTAGAGCAGATTTTGGTTTTTTGCTACATGTCTGCAACCGTTTCAATTAGATAATGAAGACACAAAATTTTACATCGAAATGAGGGCTATATAGGGCATTTTTCATAACCTTCAAATAAGTGTCGGATAGCTTATTCGGAAGTTTTGTCGCTACTAATTTTATATCGAGTGACAGAGACAAAACATGCAAATAAGCTACTTACCACTTATTAGAAGACTGTGAAACCGACCCTTGAAATAGTAAAGTTTGAAGGATGTAAAGGAAGGAGTCATAACAAACATGATCTGAAGATTTCAAGAACTTTTCATTATTCACAACAACTGATTTATTCAATTTGATTTTGATACAGCGTTTGTTTATAGAATAGATATTATATTATTATTATATAATATCAATAATAAATATTATATAAATTGAGTGTGTGTAATACATAATAGATGGAGAGCTACTAGGAAATTTAGAGCATGTGTTTGAGGCAAGCTGAACCTCCTGTCCTATACTTCTCCTATTTTACCACAACACGAGACCGCTGGACTGGCTGGTCAGAAGCGGGGCTAAGTCAATATAAAAATTTTTGAAAAGTGATTTTTTTATTCCCAAAAAATATGCTTATGGCAATTTTGAAATTTCGATATGAAAATAATATTCTACTAAAATTTCAAGGTGCCTCAAACACAAAAGCCGACTAAATGGAATGGTTTCTTTTCCCAACTCCTTAAATGTTAACACTATATCAAAATTTCAAACTGCCTCAAACATTTTTTGGGAATGAAAAAAATCACTTTTCAAAAATTTGTATATTGAATTAGCCCCGTTCCGACCAGCCAGTCCTGCAGTCTCGTGTTGGGGTACAATAAGACAAGGTTTAAGCTTGCCTTAAACACCTGCTCTAATTTTCCTAGTAGCTCTTGGACTATAATTACAGTGCGTACAAAGTAACTTGATGCTAGGACTGGTATGAAAGTTAACGTCCTTAATGGCCATAAAATGTAAAAGAGATATTCAGAAAGTAATATTTTAATATTCTCTGAAGAATAATCGAGTGTCTACTTAAATTTGAAGTTGTCTAAAAATAACCTTAATCCTGTTTTAAGCTTTCAGAAGCTAACAACGTAAGCTCGCTTGCCACTTGACCCCTTTTTCTTCGAGCCTACAATATTAAATCAGACATTTTGAAATATGTTCTTATTTCAGGAATTTTCCATCGTTTGAGCTCTGTCCGTATGCTACGTTATAATTACTCCATTATTCTACATGCCTAGCTGCGTGTATGTATCATATTTGGCATATTTGGTTGGTTGTGTTCCTTATCATGTAGGTGGGTATGTATTTTGTATTGGGTGAAGTTAGGCGCGGGCGGTAGCGCAGAGCGGCGCGCAGTATCGACGCGCGCACGGCCCTGAAGTGGCGGCGGGCAGACACGCGCAATCGCGCCCTGCCGCGACAGCCTCAGCCGCGACCTCCGCACGCCCCACAACAACACGGCATTTGTGACGTGATAAATAATACTAATATTCGTTTCCAATCCAGTGATAGACTAACCGAAACCGAGGGTGTTAAAAATATTCAGTTCAGTTCGGTGAAAACAAACAGCACAGTGTCATTAGCGCAGGCGCGCCGCACGCGGACATGACGAGAGCGGCCATCTTGGTCGTGGATACACTTTCGCCTCGCCCCAGTGTCGGAGCCTGATCCGCTACCACCGAAACGTCGAGCGACGGGGCATGTGTCGCAACACGGAGGCCGGGGCGGGCGCGCTGTGAGCACCGCGTCGCTATCGATCGTCGGGCGCGATGGCGCTCGTGGAGTGAATGCGGACAACGGGACCGCACCGCAGAGTCCGCGAGTACAAGGGGATCGTCCCGGGAGAGAGATTCCGGGCGCCCCGGGATGTGAGGTGCGCGGGGCGTGGAGCAGCGCGCGGGTGGCGGCGGCCGGTGGCGCGACATGGGCGAGGAGTACCCGCGCTCCCCGTGCGAGCGCTTCCCCACGGTGGGTGCCTTCAGCGTGGCACCGCCGGAGCGGCTGAGCCCACCGCCGCCCGCGCCGCTGCCGGACCGGTTCTCGGCGTCACCGCGGCGGGTGCGGCGCAGTGCGGAGGTGGAGCGCGCGCGCCGGCCTCGCTACGTGCCACCGGCGGCGCACGTGCCGGTGGAGCGGTACGTGCCGCGGCCGCCGGCGCCGGTGCGGCCGCCGCCGGTGTACTGCGGGCTGGCGTGCCGGCCGCCACCACCGCAGCGCAAGTGCTGCGGGCCGGCGTGCCGCGAGGACCTGGCGGGGTCGCCGACGCCGTCGCGCTACGCGGAGTACGTGGGTGCGGCGCGGCGGCTGGCCTGCACGCCGCCGCCGCCGCCGCCGCCGGCACTGCAGCTACCCTGCGAGGCCCAGGAGCCGCCGTGTTGTGTTCAGGCCCGAAGAAGACCGCAGCCCCCGCATGATTGGTGAGTTGTTTTGTTTTGTACACAGATCGATACTTGTTTGATATGGACGACAAAGTGACGTAACTTCGTTTAGTACAATTCTATTGACGTTGGCAGAGATTTGACATGCTCAGAAATACGTCTTAGGAAATTTATATAAATAAAATTACACATTCAATTTGAAGTGCTAAACCACAGAAACCCCCCTTCTGTTGTTTAACGCCCGAAATTAATAATCAATCTTAATCTCATATTAACTATCTGAGATTAAGATTTCAATACATTTCAACGATCCTGGGATTAACTACACGTCAATTTACGTCAATTTTTGTTTGCAAATTTGAGATTGAAATCAATCTAATATTTTAGATACGTTATTAATTTCCGGCGTTAACGATCCACAGTACCTAAATGAAAATAAATGGATGTCCAGAAACGTATAGCAAATCGGGCGTAGTCAATGATAGGTCTACGGAGTGGCACGCGATGGACATAAAAAATTAACGACATGAAAGGTTTTTAATATCGGCGTGACGGTGGCCTGCGCCGTTTTTGTAATTGGGCAAAAGTTCGTGGGCGGAATTGATACGGTTGATTGATGGCGCCGCTAACGATACACAAACTTTGGGATTTTTCATTAATTACTTTCAAATAGACGATTAACACGTATCAGTGACAGAGGCGACACCCAAACTCGATAAGCTCCAATATTTTTATTTGTTTTTTGCTTTGTCAGTTTGGATTCCACGAATTGGAACTCGGGGTACCTAATACCTATACAGCAACAACTTGAACAAAATTGTGTTTATAATTCAAACAACTTCTAAAATAGCAGCATTTATTTTCGTAGCTCATTATCCTTATCCTTATCTTTAAATGTAACAAATTAAAGTCTATCTGTCTGAATGTTCACGGTAATCTCAAAAACTACTGAACGAATTTTCATGCAGTTTTTATTCATCGACAGAGTGGTTTCTTTGGAAAACCTTAACAAATTATACACCGTACCGGTGTTAAGGTTTTGTGGAAATTGGTTGAAATATTATTATGGCAATAATTGTTAAAGGTGTATATAAATATAAATCGTAAGGCTGGGAATATATGCTCCGGAATCCGGTGGGAATTCAGAGCGCTCTATTGTATTAGTACAGAGTTCTATTTTCAGTGCACCGAATTTTCACTGGCGTGCCGGATTCTGGAGCATATTGTCCCAGCCTAAACGCTGCCTAATCCGTTGGATCCGACGTTGTATAACAAAACAATGTGTGGATTGTTTATCCTTTATTGGTCTAGAAAAATGTTCGCGATGGCATATATCTATCCCTTTACATAATACACTGTCATACAGTTTAAATTAATATCTCAGGAGATATCCAAGAGATAGCGTAAGGGTGGGCTTTTGACTAGGGGTAGCCTGAATTTATGTATTTTGATGGTTGGGTTTTGTGGGGGGTAAATGAGTATTTTACTTTTTATAGCCATTTTTGTGATTAAATATATCTTTTTATCATGATTTTTACAAAAGTTACTTACGTAAATCTGTTTTTATCACTAAAATGTGTATAATAATTCTGGTTTCTTAATATACTTATATATAAATTTCGTTTTATGTGTAAATAATTATATAAAATAAATCAATTGTAAAAAACAAGTCAACCTCAAAAAAACCCGGCGTGAAATAACGTTTGTGTAGTTTTGGGTTCGGTTAGGTTAGAACTTTTTTATCCCTTTCAATACGTTCATATTATTGTTTTTATAATTTATAAATTATACCTAACTACCTCTGTATTATTATCAAGACTAACTTTTAGTAACATGTTTTGAAAAATCATTTTTAAAATTAATTTAGAGTAAACTTTAGTAAATGTCTTGAAAAACAAATATTTCAACTGCTTAGTTGACATTAAATTATCATTTAGGCTGCATTTCCCGTAGCGCCGTAGACGTGACAACTTTGTGACTAATGTTTTCAAACATAACTAAGAAATGGATTTTGAAATATTATAACCTCATAAAAGTACAGGTTCCTGGGGGGGGGGGGGGGGAGGGGAGTAGTAGAAGGGAGGAGTAACCCACTCTAGACATAAAATATTTAATCAATATTGAATTACAGGAAAATTATCTGTAAAGGTACAATTTTGAGGTAAAAATTTGTAAATTTTCAAATGCACTTTTCTCAAACACTATACATCTCCTCACCCTGGGAATGGTGGAGGGGGTTAGGCTACCCGTAGGTATTCTAAGGCAACCCCGATATTTTTGCCGAATTTAAAAGGGAAATTATTCAGAAAATAGGATTTCTTTAATTTTTTTTGTGAATTTTTACTTTGATGATCGGATTTCATTATTTGATTACAAATAATAATTTAAATATATGTATTATCTACATACAAAGTTAAGAAATATTAATTCTAAAAACTTTTTCCGAATAATAACTCCGAATAATAAGTACAAGAAATCTTAAGATTATTATGATGAGACCTAACCTTCCACTTTTATCACAACATTCTTGTTAAAAATTTAAAGTCACCGAACCCCTTACCGACATTTTTATCCTGTCATTCTACAGAATAAAATGAATAAAGAGTTGCCCGTCCATTAGTTCAAATATTATTTCAAGGACAAAAGAACAGTTGGAGCTTATATTTCTGAACAGTTTATTTCAATTTATACAAAATATTATTCGTAACTTTACCTAATTAAATAGTATCTTTACCAGAACTTTGTAAGTTGTAACATAGTTTAGCTTTTGTAGTCCCTTCGAATGTCATTCAAATTCATTTATTCGAAAAAAGAATTTTCATTTTTTGTTGGGTTAGTCACTTTGTTTAAAAGTATTATTATTATCCAGGGGCATTAGTCAACGTGCCTTTTTTAAGAAATCACGTTGACAGCTTTCTCCTTTATCAATCTGATATTTTGTCTATTCTTCCGTAGAAAGAAACCATTTCTACGGAGTGAAAAATATCGTAAATATCGTAGTAATCGTCATTCCACCGATTTACTCGAATGACAGCGGCGGTGTGTGCGTGGGTGGGCGAATGCGGAGTCGGGCGGGGCGTGCGTCTGAGAGAGAAAGTACTATTTCGGGATGAAAAGCAACCTTTGTTTAATCCAGAGCCTAAACTACTACCATACCAAATTTCATCGAAATCAGTTCAATAGTTTCGGCGTGAAAGAGTAACAAACATCCATCCATCCATACATACATCCATCCATCCTCACAAACTTTCACATTTATATTAGTAGGACGTACCAACAGAGAAACAGCTATCATAGAACGAACCAAAGCGACCCAAATTTGAAAATTTAGACGTCCCCATCAACGTTCCACAATTTTTCCACACAGTCGTGGACACACCGTATGCTTGTAGTAGTGCAATCAAATCGAAAGCTAACTATGTAGCTGTTTATCTGTCCGTATTTATATATTAGGGCTTTACCTATCAAATTGCCGTTTTGTATGAAAAAATTTAAACGAATTTTTTTCATGTATTTTTTATTTGTATTATTCGAAGTGCCATGCAATCAATGAATCTTTGCCAACGCAGTGGCAGTTTATTGATGCCCTTCTTAAAGAAATCAGCTGGACGGGAGGCAACAAATTCTTCAAAGGCATTTTGTACTGCCTCTCGGGTATTGAATTTTTCTCCCGCCAAGAAGTTATCCAAATTCTGAAAAAACTCTGTAGGCGCAAGGTCTGGTGAGTAGGGCGGATGACGGAGAGCTTCCAACCCCAGTTCTTGCAACTTGGAGACCGTCTGCTGTACAGTATGAGGTCGCGCGTTATCGTGCAGGAGCAGCGGGGACGAGCGATTTACCAATGCTGGTTGGAGATGTGCCAGCTTCTCCATCATTGTGTTCAGTTCTTCACAGTACACATCTGCAGTAATGCTCACCCCGTTTGGTAAGAAACTGTGATGAATCACACCGGCGCTAGACCACCAAACAGTGACCATCACTTTTCTAGGGGTAAGTTTTCGTTTAGGGCATTGTTTAGGCGCTGAACCAGAATCCAACCAACTTGCTGAACGCTTGAGTTTATCAAACAGAATCCATTTTTCATCGCAGGTAACAATGCGGTTCAAAATTCCTTCATTTGTGTGTCTGATGAGCAGTGCAAGGCACGCCTCGACGCGTACTTCGAGCTGGCGATCATTGAGTTCGTGGGGCACGCATTTGTCAAGCTTTTTACCTTGCCAATTTGACGCAAATGGTTGGTCCATTTGTTTTGACGCTAACGTCAAAAGCTGCTGCTAATTCAGCCGTAGATTGTGTATCATCAGCTTCCACAATCGCCTTTAATTCGTCATTGTTGACCAAAGTCTTCGGACGACCGCGAGGTTCATTTTTCAGATAGAAATTTCCAGAACGGAAGCGAGCAAACCAATAACAGGTGGTGCGTTAGTTTGTAGTGTTAGCTCCGTAAACGTCGTTGATGTTGCGTGCCGCTTGTGCCGCGTTGCTGCCACGACGGTACTCATATTCCATAATTACTCGAATTTTTAACGTATCCATGATGACGAAAAAGATTGAAATGCGATGAAAATGTAACACTAATCAATAAACAAATTACTACTTATGGAAAAAGAATTCCATGTTTTTAAAATAAAATTAATTTGAAATTAGAATTCTTAGCCAAACAAAAATTATTTTGTTTTGAAATGGCCAGTACTGCAGAACGGCAATTTCATAGGCAAACCTATTAGTTAATAAATTCGATAAGAGAATGTTGCTTCAAATTTTGCTTCAAACCAGACAATTAGCAAACGACTACTTCACAGTAACATCACGGACGACAGTTTACATCAGTGTAATATAATTCGCTTTATTAATATCCGCAATAGCCTAATCCAAGAATAGAATACAATGGATAAAATAAATAGCTTCATTCCACTAACCTAGATCTTTTGATTCCTAATGTAATGGCCCAGTAGGAAATTGTTTCGACATTCATTGGGATAGATCCTGCGTATTATGATGCCCTTTTCTATTGAATAGAAAAATTATGGGCTCGACTCGGAGTATTAAAAAGCTCCGCCGAGTTCTTTATAGATATAGAGGATATCTATGGACATTTCTTATTGCAGAACCTCTAGCCAGAAGTTCTATTTATGATTGATCCATAGCATATAAACATATTAAATATATATTATAAAGTGAAAATGACTAATTCGTCTTCATCTCAGAACAAATAAAAAAGTGAAGATCTCACACGTCTTTGTCAAACAAAAACTGAGGCTGATTAATATGTATAAATAAATAAACATTTATTTGACACAATGAGACATTACACCACAAATAAAAAAACGACTTACATACAAAATGTGCGCGTGTGGCTAAGTACTACAAACATAATTAAATACTATAACCCGACTACGTAAATGATATAGCTTTAGTTACCCGGGTCATTATTACGAATCTATTGATACCTCATTCATTGCAATCGGACCAGTAGTTTAGACGCTACGGTGGAACAATCGTACATACATACATAGACTGCCAACTATTTTCCAAAGACAACCGTGTATCATACATACATACATAGACTGCCAACTTGTTTCCAAAGACAACCGTGTACCATACATACATTACATAGACTGCCAACTTGTTTCCAAAGACAACCGTGTACCATACATACATTACATAGACTGCCAACTTGTTTCCAAAGACAACCGTGTACCATACATACATTACATAGACTGCCAACTTGTTTCCAAAGACAACCGTGTACCATACATACATTACATAGACTGCCAACTTGTTTCCAAAGACAACCGTGTACCATACATACATTACATAGACTGCCAACTTGTTTCCAAAGACAACCGTGTACCATACATACATTACATAGACTGCCAACTTGTTTCCAAAGACAACCGTGTACCATACATACATTACATAGACTGCCAACTTGTTTCCAAAGACAACCGTGTACCATACATACATTACATAGACTGCCAACTTGTTTCCAAAGACAACCGTGTACCATACATACATTACATAGACTGCCAACTTGTTTCCAAAGACAACCGTGTACCATACATACATTACATAGACTGCCAACTTGTTTCCAAAGACAACCGTGTACCATACATACATTACATAGACTGCCAACTTGTTTCCAAAGACAACCGTGTACCATACATACATTACATAGACTGCCAACTTGTTTCCAAAGACAACCGTGTACCATACATACATTACATAGACTGCCAACTTGTTTCCAAAGACAACCGTGTACCATACATACATTACATAGACTGCCAACTTGTTTCCAAAGACAACCGTGTACCATACATACATTACATAGACTGCCAACTTGTTTCCAAAGACAACCGTGTACCGAACCACGGCATGACCGTTTTATTATCGTTACCGAAGTCGCAGTTTTCTCGAGTAACTTGTAACTTATTTTGTACTTTTCTGTTATTTTGTGTTTGGTTGTGCTATTTTACCGTCTAAATTTCTTCACCCAAAATAAGAAATGTTTTACACTGCGGTTCGAATCGACCCATTCTAAAAACGTCTTGGGCGATTCTAAACGCGGTGCGAATCGATCCCATTCAGAAACAGCAATGGGGCGATTTACACCGCGGTACGAAACGACTAACAACCCAATTTATAGAACGTACATGAAGTAATCCGAATATTTAATGAGCTTCCGATTCATATCACTCTCTTTTGAAAGCGATAACATAGATTTACTAGTTTTCTACGTGATATACGTATGTATATGGCAATAAAATTAAAAATTAGATTCATAATAAAGTGTAGTGGACTGAGATGCCAGACCCGCCAGACCATCCTCATATCCTTACTGATAAAAACATATCATATCATATATTTTTTACCTTGCCAATATGACGCAAATGGACCAATATTGTTTTGACGCTAACGTCGAAAGCTGCTGCTAATTCAGCCGTAGATTGTGTATCATCAGATTCCACAATCGCCTTTAATTCGTCATTGTCGACCAAAGTCTTCGGATGACCACGAGGTTCATTTTTCAGTTCGAAATTTCCAGAACGGAAGCGAGCAAACCAATAACAGGTGGTGCGTTAGTTTGTAGTGTTAGCTCCGTAAGCGTCGTTGATGTTGCGTGCCGCTTGTGCCGCGTTGCTGCCACGACGGTACTCGTATTCCATAATTACTCGAATTTTTAACGTATCCATGATGACGAAAAAGATTGAAATGCGATGAAAATGTAACACTAATCAATAAACAAATGACTACTTTTGGAAAAAGAATTCCATGTTTTTAAAATAAAATTTATTTGAAATTAGAATTCTTAGCCAAACAAATATTATTTTGATTTGAAATGGCCAGTACTGCAGAACGGCAATTTCATAGGTAAAGACCTATTATATACATTTTATCAGTAAGAATATATTCTTACTGATAAAATATTTATTATATTGTAGTACTAGCTGTCTCGACACACGTTGATCTGTGTCTGACCTATGAACTGGAATAAATAACTACACATACACCTACAACCTACTCCAACATCTACACCTACAACCTACACCTACATGTACACCTACATCTACAGTATTTTCTCCGTAATTTTACGAATATTTCTCACCGTTTAAACCTTCCCTGAACTTCCACAATTAGTACTCTGTGGGAAAAATATCAACCAATTTGTTCAATTCAGTGAAAGCTGTACGAATGAATTATAAATTGTGCCAGAGAGTAAATGCGTACAGTATGTCTAATCACTTTATTTACTGGAGTGTGACCTTTCACCTCAATAGCGCGATTGAAATGTCAGGGTACAATACGCCGTGGGCTTACTCATTGACTTTAAACAGTTTGGGAAATTTGAAAATATTAATCTAGGACAGATCACTTCGAACTTGTGACATTTTCTACTTGTATAAAGTTTCAGTTATTCAAGACGACCCCGATGACTTAAGGGCGTCACAGGTGGCGAAGATACTATAAATTATAATATTTTATCTTAAGATGCCTGGATATATTTCACATATATAATAACTATATATTTATATATTACAGTACGTAATATATAAGTACATAGTATGTTAGCCGTCTGTGATAGTACATACAAACTATAAGCAAGGGCAAGCGATATTTTATCTTAACATTAAATAATATTATACCTTCGCCGTCTGTGACGCCATTGAATGACAGAATGTGGACGTTTGAACAGATTCGAGCAAATTTTAAAATCATCAAGCAATCCTTATTTGTTCAAAATAGCATGAATATAGACCGGTTTCTGAGGTTTTTTGTTGGTAGTTTATCTATTCAATAGCGCTTTAGATAAACTGCCAACAAATAAATACAGAAACCGGGCAAAAGTGGTAGTTATGATTGGAATCACGGATTATTATCTTAATTCTTAGACGCTTGACCTTTGGTGAAAATACGCGGCTTCCATTTCGACCCTTATTTTTAATCAAAATTATCGTTGCAGATAATAGAAATCTCCATCTTATAAATCACGGCGTTCCTTTCAGCCTCGACCTTTACAAAAACGATAATTGTCACCTCCGACCTGTAGTAAAACGCGATTATGATAATATCTTATGAAAGATTACTATGTAGCTGTTTATCTGTTCCTTCTTTTTAATCTGTGCTATTGCTGAAAACTGCATTAAAATCCGCTGTGTAGTCTAAAAGATCTTAGCGAACAGACAGCGGAAGGAGTTTTATACTTTGTAAAGATTTCGATGGCAAACCTATGATATTAACATTTCTGTTTTTTTTTTAATAAATTAATAAGAGACGGACAAGCCAACAGATCGCCTGATGGAAAATGATTCCCATGAGTGTATTCGAATAGTATTATATAGCATTGTATATAAATGTAGTCGTATCATCATCATTATCATCATCAGCCTCCCCATCCCCAATACCAACAATCCCAATCTTAAGCAGCCCTCATTCATCCGCTGCCAGCCACCTTCTTCAAATCGTCGGTCCATCGTGCCGCAGGACGTCCAGCACTACGTTTGCCCAAGCGTGGTCTCCACTCTAATACTCGTCTGCTCTATCGACCGTCTGTCCGTCTGCAGACATGGTGGGCCCATTTCCACTTCAGCGTGCTAATTCAATGAGCAAATGTAATAATACAGTACTTGGCATTAATGATGGGTACATATAACGCTAAAATTACAGTCGCCCTTAATTCCAACTTCCTTCGTCTGTGCAAAATGTAAAGATGAGTTATTGCAAAGGACTTGCTCTGCACTTGCTGCACTTTCTGCAAATAATTTTATCAAAGTTAAATTAAGTAAGGATTGTCTTTTTAGGGTTTCGTAGTACTACATAGAAACCTTATAATTTCGCACTGTCCGTCCTCCTGTCTGTTTGTCTGTCGGCTCTTCTAGCTTCTGTAACGATGAATTTAAATTGATGAAATTTGGAAAATATATAGATTATATATACAATTTCGTTTTCGCCATCATAAAACAATAATAATTTTATATTTTAAGGGTGGGCTTTCCATACCTAGTACCTACACTACATGTGAAGTGGGGATGAATTTTTTTTCACTGCACCCCATCGCGTCGTCGGATGTCCTTTTAAATATAGGCGATGTTTCATACATAACTTTTTATAAAGTTTACGATTTGCGAGTAATCTGCCTCCAAAGAGATCAAGTTGGCCCCCGCCCCGGGCATTTCCGAACTATAAGAGGTAGAAACTTGTAACTTATCATGTTGATAGGTCATGCTAAAAACTCTTAAAAAATTATGGAACCCTCCTTAGATATTTACTGAGCTGACTCTACTACTGACTCCTGAGCTTGGTTCGGTTATTTTGCCTATTTATTTTTTAATTAATGAAAACCTAAATTTGACGCATTTGTTCACTGGCCTGGCAATCTGCGGTTCTTTCAGGTTGTATTTTCGCATAAAATACAACTCATCAAATTTAATTTGTCTCAATCCCTTTGTTTATTCAAGCGAGTTAAGCTTTCGTATAAAATATTTAGAGCCTGCCACAATCTTCTAGTACAGTGGTTCCTAACCTTTTCAGAACTGTTACCCCTATGACCTGTTAGGGAAGCTGATTTTGCCCCCAATTAACCCCCAACCTCAAAAATTATTTGTAGCAAACAAGACAAACAAGTACCTACAAATATTTACCTTTTTACCTATTTTTAAATGCACATTTACAATACCAGTTTGTTACTAACGTTTAGATTTTAGTGTGAAGGTTGAGATTGTTTTAATTTCGCAAGTTTTTTAATATTATGTTTAGTTACACTCAACGCACATCTCATGTCATGCTCCATGTTCAGACGGTTTCTCGCCTTTGCTTATAATGTTACTGGATTTGAGAAGCCGCTCTCACATCTATAAGTGATACAAAACGGTACCAACATTTTCAGAGCTCTTTCAGCAATGACAGGGTATTCTGGAGCTGCTTTTCGCCAAAATGTGCAGAGTTAATAATTCTCACCGCGATTTTACGAACGCGAGAGAGTACCATGCTGCGTACCTACTGTTATTTTAATATATATATTATTCTCTCTTATCTTTTTAGGTACCACCTGTGTTACCCCCATAGAATAGCTGTTTTACCACCGCGGGGGTAATAACCCCCAGGCTCGGAACCAATGTTCTAGTAAGTGTCGGATAGCTTATTCCGAAGATTTGTAGCTGCTCATTATCGCTGTTGAATACATGCTAATAAGCTATCTGACACTTATCTCTAGATTGTAAAACAGGCCCTGTACATAAGCAACAAACTACGCACTCTATTGCAAAGTTGTTTTAATATTGATATTTCTATTTACTGAACAAACAAAAAAGTTGAAAAAATTGACAAAAAACATCTAGAACCGCGTTGAACAATAGGTCGGACGAAATATGTAAATTTAAACACAAACAGAAGTATGCGCCAAGTTCATAAATATTTTTATTGAAACAGAGGCCAAGTTCGAGTCGAGCTGTGTTACGTAATATTTTTTCCAAGTTTTGCTGTAGGTAACTTATTTTTTTATTTAGACAAAATAATGACCCTAATGGCTGGCGCTTACCTCGGCCAACGTATCAGTTTGGCCATACAGCGTGGCAATGCTGCCAGCCTCTTAGGTACTCTACCCGCATTCTCTGGTGTTATAATAATGCGGTGACTCGCGCACGAAGGGTTCCGTACAATTCGGAAAAAAACCACGTCTGTTGTATTGGAGTGCTCTTAAATACTTCTTTTATTCTGTTTTCTCTGTAAATCATGCTGCTTTCATCTCAAGCTCTCTAGCTATTACGGATAAGGAGATACAGCCTGGTGGCAGACGGACAGACAGACGGACGGACAGCGAAGTTTGAATAATGGGGTCCCGTACTGAACCCTAAAAACAGTTCATAAAAATACTTGTAGATACAGCAGTACTGTAAAATAATGTAGATATGGTAAGCAGTGAGCACTGGAAATGAAATTTGTTTTATTTCCAAATAAAACTTACGAAGTTTTATGGAAAGTCAGAAAAAACATTCCTCCTATTATGTTTAGAACTCGCAGTGCACATAATTAACAACCCTGCAACATGGGATTGCCATAAGAAGCCCTTTAGCAATCGTCTTTCAACTTTCAAAAGCACAGTGTGCAACGAAAAAAGGTCAGCGCTCCTATGCGTAGGGCGACTTAAACATAAGGGATCAGCTTCCCCTTTTTAGGGATCCGTAGTTTACGTCTCGGAACCCATATAGTTTTGTCATGTCCGTCCGTCTTCGTCTTACCGCCCAAACGGTTAGTGCTAGAAAGATGAAACTTTTCATGGATATGTGTATTTAGTATTTACCACATCGATAAAGTGCTAATATAAAATCAACAAAAATTTTTTTCGGGTACCTCCCCTATACGATATGTGGGGATGGTTTTTCTCGCGTCTACCATCCCATATACAGGTCTTTTAAAAACATTGAGAGGTTGCTGAAACGATTTTTGTTTTAGGTATCCGTTTGCGAGATATTCAACTTGAAAGCACATTTTTTTGTTGAAATAGGGCGCCCTCTAAAAGCTTAACGGCTCGATAAATCTGAAAAAATACATGATGGTAGTCCATGTGATGAACTCCAATGTCCATGTGATGAAGTTTAAAGGAAAACTATAACGGCTTATATAACTTTGCTAGTTTAGGAGGTTTTTGTTAAAATTTTGTTTTGTTTAGATTAAAAATTCGTACAAAATAACGAAATAAAAAGTAAATATGTGCGGAACCCCACGTGTGCGAGCCCGACTCGCAATTGGCCGGTTTTTACTAAGCTAAGGTATATCCTCTTTTCAGCTTATATCCCTATAGGCTAGGCACGTGTTTACTTTGTATAATTAGATGTATACGTAATTGATCAGAGTCAGACAGTGCCATATACATTATCCACGAAGGAGTGCCTCAGGGGAGCTTATTCGTGCCGTGTTGTTCGTCTTATATAGCTAAGCAGCAGGGCAATCGCACTATTGTTTATCGTTTCAATTCAGGTTCAACTCTGCTTTAATTGTGATTCAGTTTCGGTTCGGTTCCGATGCGAGTGAACATAATTCAGTATCGCACTGCCCTTCCAAACGTAACTCAACCTCAGACGAATCTCGAACGAAACTTGCTACAGACATGCAGGCCAATCGCGTTATTGTTTATCCTTTAAATTCAGGTTCAACTCTGCTTTGGTTATTGATGATTCAGTTTCATTTCGATTCCGGTGCGGCTGAACAAACAGTATCGCACTGTCCTTCCAATCGTAACTCAATTTTACTTTTATATTTATTTTATTTTACAAGTCATTTTTACCCCACAATCTCAAACTTAACACACCAAAACAAGAAACGTGCGAAAGTAGCATCGTATCTACTTTTTGTCTTGACAGCGTTTGCGCTTGGGCTGCGGTGAGGCTGCGTTCCAACTATCTGTCAAAATGTTAGCGCGAAAAAAATGTAAAAAAATCGTGTAACGTTCACGGTTCGTTTACGATTCAACTGAAACAACTGAGCGCGATTGCTCTGCTGTTTCGTTTAGTTAACGTTTAGTACCATCCTCTGGCGAATATCTCAAGTGGTTGGCACATTAGTAAATGAATGGTTTAACTTTTCATCTGTATTGAAATTTGTACAGTCAGGGGAATGATTGAAGAATTTTAGCAGTTTGTTGATTCTATTTTTACCTTACTACGGCGAAGCCAAAAGGAAGGATTTTGGCAGTCTATGAATGTATGTATGTATGTTTCTACAAACTACTGGTCCGATTTTTTATGAAGTGAGTGAAAGAATAAAGAGAGTGTCAATAGATTTGTAATAATAGTTCGGATAACATAGGCTATCATATAATTTACGCAGTAGGGTTATTGACTATAGTTTTTTTATAAAAAATCTAGTTATATAATAATAATATGTATAGTGACGTGGTGTCGTCCGGCACTTACCATAAAGAAATCGTGCAATAAATAGAAGTGGGTCATTCTACTAAAAGTAAATTTCCTCGACTGTGCCGAAAATAATTTCCAGGATCGTTCGGCTGTCCACTATAAGTTTTATTTACTGTTGCCTTTTGTACATTTCTTTTTATAAAACTAATACTTCAAATAAAACCGCTATTTTTGTCTGCCATTGGAAGTCGTAGGCGAGGCATTTTATTATCCCACTTAATATTATAAATGTGAAAGTTTGTTAGGATGGATGGAAGTTTATTGCTCTTTCACGCAAATACTAGAGAACGGATTTTGATGAAATTTGGTGTGGTAGTAGTTTAGGCTCTGGATTAAAACATAGGCTACTTATTATCCCGAATAAATACAGTGTTCCGGAGGGATACTATATATACGCGGGCTTAGCCGCAGGCAACAGCTAGTTATCTATAAATTCTTCAACGAAAAGGCATTTTAAAATTAGCTGTATAGGCGGCTATACAAGGCGACCTTTTCACATCTAAATTAAACAATAGATGAATAGACCAATATAAAAAGCTACACTGTGTTCCAATCCATTCTGATCTAAAAGTAAACCAAAATATGAAATGCGACCAAATTATTGTCATTGTATTTTTTGTTGCATAAGTGACATTTAAATTGGTAGTATTATATGTTCTATTGTCAGTAAACTAATGAGGCTTTTTTACTAATTTAGCAAAATATTTTGAACCTTTTTTGTATTTTTAGATGTATCTAGTTACACATTAAGTGTAAAGACTACACATTACATAATTATTATATTTATCAAGTAATAATACCTCAATATTTCTAATTATAGTATAAATTAAACTAAATATTTTACATGTACTCGTCTCCCATATTGAGTCTGATTTTTTTTCAAGATTCAATGGCCTGGTAACGAGACCTTTAAGCCAAGTCTTGTTTATTGAATCTGAACGAAGTATACCATATACCAAAAGCAAGACCTAAAGAGCTAGGAGAAGTTTGATTTGTGGCATTCGTGCCGTCTATCTTATCTTGGTTGCATTTCAACAGATTAGATTACGCGGTTAGTTGCCTAGGTTATTCCATTGACTATCATCTACAAATTCGAATCTAGCATTAATTTAAACATGAAATGGAATTGGATTGTGTGTTTTGGGTTTAAAATAGTGTTGTGACGTAATTACAGCATCAATGTTTGTAGTGTGACGTCATGTCTTGCGAGTCTTGCGACAGCATGCAAAAACAGTAAGTGACAAACAATTGAATCTAGATCACCTTTTTAGGTTATAAATTGCTGATTTAGGATATGAAGAATAACATTTAGATCGCTAGCCATTTATGTGTTATATTGTATTCTTCTATAAGTAATATTATGTTCGATACGCTTGAATTAATATATTTTCTGTAGGCTTAAAAAAAATATTTTTTTTGTTACTGCTGTTTTCTGCTTTATCAAAAGCAACGATATAAGATACATTTAATATTTCCAACAAAATGTTTCTGTCAATTTGCATCATTTTTTATTATAAATACTGTTTTTATATTGACGACATACTTTGTCGTTTATACACATAACTAGCTGCTGGCCGCGGCTCCGCTCGCGTAAATACAGTATGCCATGGGAACACTGTACTTTTTCGGAGATAAAAAGTAACCTATGTTACTATCCAGAGATTAAACTACTACCATACCAAATTTCATCGAAATCTGTTTAGTAGTTTTTGCGTGAAAGAGTAACAAACATCCATCCATCCATCCTCACAAAGTTTCACATTTATAATAGTAAGTAGGAGGAAGGATATTATTATGTCGTTTGTTTACATTACATTCCTAATTACAGTTTAGAGCGATTTGATTGTATCTGATCGGGACAATACTATTTATTTACCCCTTATTAATAAAAATATTTTGGACATTGGATAAACTATACAATGTTTTGCCCTTGCCTGATAAGTTAAAAAGTCGCTTGACAGACAAGGACAAAATATTGTATAGCTTATCCCTCAGATTAATTATTTATTTCATCTGAGGCTTATCAATGGATAAAATGTATGATGGTGTAAATAATTTTATTAGTAAGGTGGTTAAAATAATAATTTTTATTACTGTTTTTAAATATGAGACTTAGATATTAGTAATGAATAATTTACTAGTTATTATTCTATCGTCTATAACATTTCTGTATATTGAAATACGGGACTCGATAGCCCATAAGTTATCCTTTACTCGGCAAATTATCCTTTGAGTTACGACACACACTGTCTGGGTTACAAATTACTAATGCCTATCTATTATCCGCACATCATTATGCAATAAGGGGCAAACGATCAGACGGATAACCTGATGGAAAGCAATAACTGTCGCCCATGGACACCCAACAAAATTAACTGCAACGGAGGAATTTATTGTCGCCGAAGAAAAATTACCTAAGCCCAAAGCCAAAACGGAAGATAGATGTGTTATTTTCTTGAACATTTGTATCGGGGTTCCAAAATAATTTTCTCAATAATTAAATGCTGTCTTTAATATTCTGCAGACGCGGCTTTATGATTTTTGTAAATTAAAGAAAAAGGAAAGTTCACCATCATGCCTTACGACACCAAGGACTCAATTTCTTGAGGCACGAGGAATCATCATCATTATTATTATATTAATATCTACGTGGAGAAAGACACTTTAATTACGGTCTCACAAGAATTGTACATTTGTTGTCTTCATAAAATCGTCATTTTTTAGTCCTGTATCTTTTTAATTTAGCAACTGATTACTGTACTTTTTACATTTTTCGGTCCATATTAATTTTATGTTGCCTTTCGGAAAATATAAGAATTTTGCTGATTTAAAACAAATGCATGTATCCTATTATGGTCAAATTTCGACCACTAGTAGAGTATTACCATGCGAGTCTACTTCGGGTTAGCAGTCTTTAGGAGGCCTAGATTATTATTTCTTGGTCTTCTTGGACACATACTATATATATATACTTCTCCCGATGTATTTTGTCCACCATATTATAATATTCTTTTTCTTATATACAAAAACGAATTTCAAAACCGGTGTCTCGCTAAAACTCGAGAACGGCTGGGCAGATTTGTTTAATTTTGGTCTTAAAATAATTGTGGAAGTTCAGGGAAAGTTTAAACAGTTAGAAATATTGAAAAAATTGCGAAGAAAACGCAAAAAATGACGATTGAACACAGATAAGACAGATCAACGTGTGTCGGGACTGCTAGTTTCCAATAAAAGTAATATTGATATTCTAAGAGGTGGTCTAGATTAGATTGGAGGATCCAAGAATAGTCTAGAACTTTGGAATAATACTTATAAGATAGGCGTAAACTGTAGCCTTGCACGTGTCTGCTGTGCACGAGTTGGGTCAAGTTTCACGAAACCCCAGGGGTAGAGATATTATTGTTTATCAATTTCAGGATTGTATCTTATATATAACCTCTTCAGCCTGCGGCTTATCTGCCATTAAATGTTGATTTCAGAATTTTTGACCCGCCACACCCGCAAACCTTTAAGGGGCTTAATCAAAAAAATCCAGTTAAAGCGATTTAGCACTAAAACCACTGACGCACAATTGTGTTAAAACATCAGAAAAGTTTAGATGTTCCGTGGGTGTAGCCGTTTCTCTATGTAGAGTGTCAGCTCACAAACTCTTAGAATGCGTTCTAGATGTAACTTGGTATAATTTCTGAATATTATATTCGAAATGTAGAGGCTCTTAAATTGACAAAGATTTTTTGAATGAATAAAAATATTAAGTTGATAGAAATAAATCAATAAGCTAAAATATAACCTATATTATGCAGACTATAAAAAAATAAAGCCAAATGTTAAAAAACAGGCGATATTGTGTCTTTTGCAAAGATTTCAAAACTAAGGATGGGCTTTGACGTACATTTGACAGAAGAAATCTACATACAAGAAAAACCCAAGATGGCGTATCTTGGTTTTCACAATACCTTTAATGTCATCTTGATTTCACCATAGTGTTAACAAGACGCTAACGACATTTACAGCGAAAAACTAAAGTGTGGTATAAATGTAAAGTATCTTAACTTCTCACATTACTTAAGAATATTGGAGTTCGCCGGCTCTGAATAGTAAGAACCTGCAAGTGCTATTGTATTAAGCAGAAATATCTATAAACTTTTGTACAAGAATATGGAACCATCTTGAATTTAACTTAACCAGTGTTAATGTTATTCTGATATAGCCGAAGTTTTTGCTCAGTTTTAATTTGATTAAAGCAACTACACTGGCCTGCAAAAAAGTACTTCTTTTGCAGGCCAGTGTAGTTAGGTTTTGTGGGTATATAAGGGTAGTAAACTGATACAGTTCAGATTCCCAGGATCATTATAATCAACTAGATTTCTATCTATGTGAATCGTGTGTTGTATCGATTTAAGAAAGCAGAGACGCGAAAGACGCGAAAAAGACCTAGCGCTTACATAACTTATCCGGTTATTTAGCACAGAAATGTGATAAGTGAAATCAATTCACACTGAAACGAAACGATACGAACATTTACAATAACAATATTTTAAGGAACATTAAAATATTGTTCTTGTAAATGTTAATAGTTACTTTTTTGTATAAGAAATCTATACCTATAATCTTTATAGTATTCACCTCAACTATTCTAAATAAAACGTCCCAGCGGAAAAAGACTCGACAAATCGCTAGAACCGGGAAGCATTCTAACAATTTTGTAACACCGAATTCTTTAGTCGAGTAAGGTCGAGAGCCGTCGACCCAGATGCCGCCATCAATGACAAACTAACAATTATGACGTATCGCATCGACTTCTTCCGAATGCATTCAACATTGTATGAAACGAGTACGGAATATGCCTTTGAAAGTGTAAAATATGAATTTTATACGTGGCGATGTCTTAAAAAATAAACATAATATTGTGATACAAGTAACATTATGACGTAAGAAGTCTATGCACTTCTTGTGAATACATTATAAAAGTATAATACGAAATTTGAAAGTTTTGACGTTCTTTAGACGGTCCTCAAACTTTGCCATAGATTTTTACTATTACCGCGTATGCGATAATAGGAGATTTGTGGATACTGGACATGCATACGTTCACCGTATGCTTGTAGTAGTGCAATTAAATTGAGAGCTTACTATGTAGCCGTTTATCTGTTCCTCTTTACTCTGTGTTGATAGTCTGTGATTGCAATAGAAAATTGTTTGATTTCGTTTATATGATGATTATTAAAGAATATTTATATTTTGTTTTAACGCAAAGATGAGCGGGAACTTAATAAAGATTAAAGACTGATTTGATATTACTCGTGTAGTTTTTATTACTCATATTCCATTTAAACCAAAACATCCGGACAAACTAAAAGCCGGACACAGTCCGAACACAAGTCTATAAGACCGTACAAATCCGGCCGGGCGGTAACCCAAATCGTGGGGAAGGACATTATAAATAATGTTCCTAATAGCGCGTTAGGTCTGTCTTCCCGCAGCTGGGTAACTCGGTGGAGAATGGGCTCTCCATATTGTGAAGAAAGGCGTCATACAGCTTTCAAAAGTGTTCGCGTGTTCAGTGTTCATTGTTCACATTTAGAAAATATGAGATAATAATAATAACTGTAATGTTGGCATCTCGTATTGAAAGAACAAAAATAATCATAACCAATAAATACTTGTACTTTTGAAACTTTCGGCTGCTGCAAGGTAATTTAAAGTAATATCCAATTTCGAAAGTATTACGTAATAGTCGTACCGCCTCAATAGATCGAACTTTTGTCCATCGAAGTGCAATAATGTAACTTCGGTACAACTTCGGAACTACGAACATGTTCAGTTTCAAGTTCATCCGTAGTTCGTCCTGTAAACATTCATTACAAGGCTTAAGCGGCTTTCTACTGTCTCCTTATCGAGAAATTTCTGTTCAGATTTCTCATTCGTTTCATATTACTTCTAATAGTCTTGTGTGTTAAAGGGGTAATTAATTTAGTTATTTATTAATGGAGTAATTGAATAATTGAAAAAGATTTAGTTAGCTCACCTTAGATAAATGATTTGTCTCGGCGCTCGAATAGATACCGTGCTAACTGACAACAACAGCTCTGTGAATGTGGCAACTCATTTTTGTAGTAGGGGTTTATAATACGAGGGCGGGTCAATAAGTCCGTGACTTTTGGAATAAAACACAGATTTTTTGATAAATAAATCATTTTATTTTTCAACGTAGTCCCCCTTGAGCTCTATACACTTTGTCCAACGCTTCTCCAATTTTTTTATCCCTTCCAAAAAATATGATTTGTCGAGGTCCTCAAAATAGGCCTTTGTTTGCGAGATGACTTCATCATTGGAGTCAAATCTTTTTCCACCGAGCCATTTTTTCAGGTTTGGGAACAAGAAGTAGTCACATGGAGCCAAATCTTGAGAATAGAGTGGATGTGGGAGCAATTCATAGCCCAATTCATGGATTTTTGCCATGGCAACTGCTCATGTGTGCACCCTTGCATTGTCTTGGTGAAAAAGAACTTTTTTCTTGGCCAAATGAGGTCGGTATTGTTCTCAAATCCTCATTGAAGCGGTCCAATAAGTTGGCATAATATTCCCCATTAATTTTTCTTCTCTTTTGAAGATAGTCAATGTGGATTATCCCACGTGCATCCCAAAAAACAGTCGCCATAACTTTATTGGCTGACAAACCCACCTTGGCCTTCTTTGGCGCCGATTCACCCTTAGAAACACACTGTTTTGACTGTTGTTTGGTCTCTGGTGTGTTGTGATGGATCCATGTTTCGTCCACGGTTAAAAAACTCCTACATATTGTGATTAAACAACGCCAAACCTTCCTGTGAAGTTGTTACACGATTGCGTTTGTGGTCGACTGTGAGCAAACGCGGCACCCATCTTGCGGAAAGCTTTCTCATGCCCAACTGATCATTCAAAATTGAAACCACTGAGCCATGCGAGATGCCTATGGCTTCCACAATCTCTTGCACTTTCAATCTTCGGTCGGCCAACACCATATCGTGAATTTTTTCGATTGTTTCGGGTGTAGAGACCTCAACTGGGCGTCCAGGACGTTCGGCATCTTCAGTGCTTGTACGGCCACAACGAAATTCAGTAAACCACTTTTTTACCATTGAAATCGATGGTGCAGAGTCCCCATAGTATTTATCAAGCTTAGCCTTGGTCTCGGTAATGGTTTTTTTTCGCAAAAAATAATGCTTAATAAGCACACGAAATTCACTTTTTTCCATTGTTTCCTTAAGTTACTGGATAGTCTGATAAAGATAGCTGTAAAACACAAACTAACTGACGCAGCAAGTTCAAATTTTGATAGGAGTCAACTGACAGATGCCTGTTGATAGGAGTAGTGTTGCTTTTTCAGTAAGGAGGTTAGAAATTCAAAAAGTCACGGACTTATTGACCCGCCTTAGTATCATTGTGTGTAAAAAAATTTCGACATGAAGATTTTAATGTGACGGGCTTGGGCACGCCGACTTCGGCGTACTATTTATTGCCTCATTTTCATGTACGCCAGCGGTATCTAGTCGAGCACCGAGACCAATCATTTATCTATGTTCCTCATTTATTATTATATTATTTGTAATATTGGCATTTGTTTCTTCGGTATTTTATTTTAATAGAGGAATACATAAATATACTCTCTTTCAACTTCATACTATCAATTGTGTGTGTATGTGTGTACTGTGTATTGAAGTATGTTTGGAAAAAATATATTACTTATATTAACTAAAATGTTGAATAAAATATGGGTGCCCTTCGACTACATTTCCAAATGAAAAAATGTTTACATAAATATTCAAATAATAATAATGATAATGCTTTGACAGAAAATATTTTCATGAACTTTAATTAATGTACCTACGCATTTGTAACCTTCATATAACTTTCTAGATATCTATTGAAATATTTCAAGTTTTCAATAAATTTTTGAAATTAAATTATTTCAATAATTTAATAGTATGTTCGAGCTCTCTGAAATTTGATATTTCATTCAATAAGTTGTAGTTAATTTTGATATATACATATTATTTAGGTACCTAATACATATTATATCGATAGGCTTTAGAACATCGTCTCACGAGCAGGTGGCGACCCATGGGGGGTCGAGTTTCTTTTAAAGGGGGGTCGGAATCTGTTGAAAAATAATAAATATAAACTACATATAGGTACAAAAGATTCGTTCGAAAATTCGAGCCAGTGATATACATAGGCTGCACTAAAAGTATCGGGAATGGAATATTTCCACTGTTCCTGTCATATTAAAATCTTTTTAATTTAAAACTCCTTGGTTTTAAAAATCAAATACCGTTTATTTATTTAAAAAAAGATTCTCGGTCTTGTCACAAGGTCTTGTCAAACTTGTTTAGTCGTTGAGAAAATGGAATTGACTCGAGAAAATTCTAGAGCGATGATTTATTGTGACTTTCGAAGTGGAAGAATCCGGTCAACACAAAAACATTGTGTTGACCGGATGATTTCTGCATTTGGTGATGAAGCCCCATCCAAAACCACAATTTATCGCTGGTTTGCTGAATTTCAACGTGGACGTGTCAAGCTCAGTGATGATCCCCGTCAAGGTCGTCCAAAAACTGCAGTCACCGAAGAAAACGTTGATGCTGTGCGTAAGCTGATTGAGGAAGATCGACATGTGACATACCGCGAAATTCAGGCAACTTTAGACATTGGCATGAGTCAAATACAAATAATCTTGCATGAACAATTAGGTGTAAAAAAGTTTTTTTCCGATGGAGACCGCATTTGCTCTGTGAAGAGCAAAAAGTGGCTCGCGTTACTTGGTGCGTCAGAACTCTCGAAAGATTCCACACAGAATCCTCAAATGCTGTATACAACATCGTATCAGGTGACTTATCCTGGATATATGCGTACGAATCCGAAACAAAAAACCAGTCATGAGTTTGGGTGTTCGAAAATGAGTTAAAACCAACAAAAATTGTTCGTTCACGGAGTGTTGCAAAAAAAATGGTGGTCACGTTTGTCTCCAAAACCGGCCATGTTGCTACTATTCCTCTTGAGGGACAAAGAACGGTTAATGCAGAATGGTATGCTAACATTTGTTTGCCACAGGTCGTTTCTGAACTCCATAAAGAGAACTGCAACCGCCGCATCATCCTCCATCACGACAATGCGAGTTCTCACACCGCGCACAGAACAAAAGAGTTTTTAGAGCAAGAAATCATAGAATTATTAGATCATCCGCCGTACAGCCCCGACCTAAGCCCTAATGATTTCTATACTTTCACTAAAATAAAGAATAAATTGCGTGGTCAGAGATTTTCATCACCTGAAGAAGCTGTGGACGCCTACAAAACGGCCATTTTGGAGACCCCAACTTCCGAATGGAATGGTTGCTTCAATGATTGGTTCCATCGTATGGAAAAATGTGTCAAATTTCGCGGAGAATACTTGGAAAAGCAATAAATACATTTTTAAATAGTAATGTTGTGTCACTTCCTTGATTCCCGAAATTTTCAGTGCCGCCCTCGTATAACGTATAGATGATAAAAATAGCGCACTATGTACATGTTATTATAGACTTTTTACTTACTTTTTGGCTTTTTCGTGGGTCGCGACAGCAAAATGGTTGAGAAACGATGGTTTAGAATATAATAAAGTACCAATAGGTATACTGGAACAAGTGTAGAACAAATGAATTAACATGCCGTATGTACTGTGTATTGAAGATTATATTTATCATTAACGTACTATGTTACCGATCCCTATAACTTTAAGATTTTACAATAATACGATTTTTATTTTAACCTTTTTTGATTCTGATGGAAACTTCATCTTAATTTTTGATACAAAAATCAAATCAAAAGAGTATCGCTAAAGACTTAAAGAGTAAAAATTTTTGAAACCCAACATAATACTCAAAGCATCATTAAATCTTCTTATTTTATTTTTTAAGCGTTAGGTGCCGCAGCTTCCGGAGTAGGGTTAGGTAACTGAGATAAGTTGAATTTCTTATATTTATTGTATTAGATACATGGCGCGCTAATATGATTTTAATGTGACTTGGCACCGGCCTCGGCCTTTAAATACGTTTCTTAAATAATATTAGATAACCGGGTAAATGGTACGGAAACCGCTTAGGTGAAATACGGAAGGGTTAAGATAAAATAAACTGAAAGGTGGCAGAGATTTGCGATTTATTAAATACCTTATTCTTATTATAAGCCCGAAAGTATGTGAAGTAGATATTACAGATTTATATATAATATACAGAATTATACATAATATAAGTGCCCTGTGGTATATAGATACTATGTATTTGTTACTATTTAACGTAAAAGAAAGAGCTAATCTGAATGATGCGCACAAATACATATATATATATATATATATATATATATATATATATATATATATATATATATATATATATATATATATATATATAGAGATTAGCCGGAACAAACACACAGACTGACAGACGGACAGAAAAATTTTAACGATTTATATTTTATTGTAAGTACCGATCATACTTTTAAATGCATTAAATGAAAATAAAAGCTGTTAATTTGAAATATTTAATTACTGAGTAATAACATCAAGCACTCTTCCGCTTAGTCACAATATGTAACAGTCATAACAGTCACAATATGTAATTGCAAAATTCTACATTATTGTCAAGGTGATAAGGTCGTTTTTTGTATAATTCTTAATAGTCGTTATTACATTGTGATTTCGAGTGGCAAAAAGTGTCGTGCCTATATTAATCCGTCTAGCCCCAATACAATTCGCAACGCGCCATAAGGAACTTCGTTTCAAAAAAATGTTTAACACATCTAATACCAGCGCCTTACGTAGAAACAACCGATTTATGCATTATCTACAATTCTCTAGCAACGTCCCTACATAATCAGCCTTTAATCCGTTCTATGATAGTTGTGATTGGCGTTCAGGCGGGTAAACGCGGGGTAATTGGCATTGGCGCCGATCATTCATTACCCTAATGTAATATTACCCGAGATCCGTGGCGCCGGGGGGTTTAATTATACACATGATTTGTTTTAAAACGCATGGAGGGCTGGTATAGTTTCACTGGTGCTTAACTAATGAAAAATACCTTTTGATCGTCGCCATTGTATAATATGACGATAAATAATATTATTTTTGCGTTTACAGTCTCAATATAGTATAATAGTCAAGTTGTTACGGTTGCAGCAACATTGCTAAAGTAAACGGTGTTTTCCGATAGTGTAGACACAATATAAAGGGGTTTTCATTAAGATCGCTCGAGCTTTGAAATGAAATAAAACACCCTGTTTAAGTTCTACAGTCACAGTTTTCATAATATATTATTGGATATTCGATGACGATATGAATGAAAAATAATATCAGTCAAATAGTCTCCGATATCAATTTTGACTACATCTTAGCATGAAATGGGTCTTTTATCACGATCTTTATGTTATGATTGCTTTTAGGGCGGCAATAATTGACTGTAGTTTGTCTGCATAGACTAGAGCAGGCATTACCAACTTGCGCACGGGCCTTTGCTATGCGGCCCCTGAGCTATCATAATCATAGCATATCATATCATAGCTATATAATAATATTAAACCTCGAATCATCTAATCGAAATTGTTTACAAACACATATTGAAATCATCACAACAAACATCTATAGAAAATTCCCGATATTCATGGACAAACGGTAACCGACCCTGTGTCTATGACTGTACGCCCGATACTCGGCTGACGGCCGAGAATTTATGACAATATTTGCCAATGTTTGAGAAACAATGGTTTTTGGGGTATTGTGGACGAATTGACAATTTTTATAGATTCTTTCAAATTCAATTCTTTTTTCACACACACACTCAAAAAATATACAAAGACATTATTAATATATAATTAAATAATATATAATATCGTCGATCTAATCCCGTGCTAAGTAGAACTTGTGTTACGGGTATCAGACAAAGGATATAATATATTTTATACAATACACGCATAATTTTATACTAATAAAAACAAAATAATAATATTATACATAATTATATTAATACACACCACGCCTATCTAGTCCCGTTCTAAGTTTAACTTGTGTTACAAGTACCAGATATATCGGGTACATATTAGATGTAGTTAGGGTTAGTTAGGCCTCTGCCTCGAAACTCGCGGGCAGCGGGGCGGCGGCGGAACGTGGACCCGTTTTTGAAACCAGCGGGCAGATCGTGCGGCAATACTATAGCGGCGTGTTATTGTTTTAGTGTTATTTGCGAACGAAATTATTGAATAACGGCGAGAACATCTTTTTGATTCAAATTTATTCCTAACGCTCAATTTACTATGGGGAGAAAAGAAGTGAATCCCCAGTATCGGACAGGACAAAATAACCTATAGTAGAAATACAAAAATAAATTGCACGACACGTTTCCCGCAACCGGCCGGTCCATTTGATTTTACGCATAAGATCCTGCGGCTCCCGCGCCGCCGCCGCCGCCGCCCCGCTGCCCGCAAGATTCGAGGCAGAGGCCTTAGGGTTTTGCCAAAATAAAAAAAGACACGCAATCTTGTTAAGGTTGGTCATGTCTGGACTAGAGGTTTCACATAGCCCCTCAGAAAGTGATAGAGCCGTGGTTATTGACACGGTTTCGGTGATCAGTTGATGTCGCCTCTGCGCGACTACGACGTAGCCCGGCGTCGTAGCGCCGTGTTGTTGAAACCATTCCAAGGTAAATTATCTTAATAATTAACATATTGCATTAACGCCAAATTTTATAGGTATCGCTTAACTAAGGCAGTAGCTATGCGCTGTCAAAGTTTGAGCGTTCTTATTGAAAAACCGTTATAATATATATTATACATACTTAATAGTCGAAAATTGAAATATTGTCATTTGTGAAAGTTGTCTAACAGTTTAATTGCTAGAAACCTGACAAGGTTTTTCACCATTACAATTTATTTTCGTCATAATCTTTATTTGGTACAAGTACTTTCCACCCATTAACAAAATTTCACTACGGTGCCAACGACAGGCGTTTTACCCCATTCGATTCATGAAACGTCTTATTTAAAAGCCAAGTTTGGATAAACGAAGTTACAACCACTCCAATCACGCGTCTAAGCTTCGAGAAGTTAGACAAAGGGCTCATCCCTTTAGGCAACGAAACTCAACTCGTTAGCTAACCCGTAATCACAACTGATATTATAAAACACAAAATCACAAAAATCATGAATAAACAAAATTGTACATTTTAAGGAAGCCCCGAATTCACGTCAGCTTTCAACACACGTTCAAGCACACAGCCACACACAGACAGACGGAGACATGATTTACGACCAATGTCCACGGCTTAAGGAGGTCATGATTGTGTTGTGTTGTAGAGATCGGGAATTATAAGTTCTTCACGTGCTTAAGGAGCCATCACATTATAACGTCTTGCAGTATTTTTGCCTTGATTGAAATAATAAGAGCATGCAAATATGGAACTCATTAAGTACCTATAGGATATCGTATTTCTAGATGTGTTAACTTTATTTTTGAGTGATTAAGTACCAGCTCATTATTGTGAGTAAGAGACATTTGTGAGTTTTTTTTCCAGGGCAAGGCCACTTCCAGACTCCAGTGTTTCGTATTACGTTCATAATAATTTGTTTAATTTCAGATATTATAAAATGGCTACATGTCAGATGAATCGTCATAAATAGTATCATATTAGCAATAATTCATCAATTTTGACCAATTTGCAATAGAAATGCGCAAAATGGCACACAATGGAATTTCTAAATTCTCAAATAAGCGAATTGATAGAAAATACTGTAACTTATTCAATGCATACGTGCGATTCACTTTTTCATTTCATTTCAGACGGCAGTCCTGCCGATGATCTGACGCTCTCAGATTTTCAGATGTTAAGCTGAAAATTATTCAATTTCCACGACAACAACTTAAGCATTTTCATTCTCCAATTTCATTCGATACAATCTATGGTTTCAATTATTGTTTGTTACATTGAAGTTTGTCTGCGGTATACAGTTTGCGGGCTTTAAGCTAATTTCAGACTACGCTATACTATTGTGCTATATAGTATAGCAAAGAAGGACCTAATGATATACTATATAGCATGGCGTTCACATTACCCGATATTATCGCAAGCATTTATAGTTTAAAGCAAGCTCATTTGACGAACGACGAACGCGAACTTTAAAGAGTGTGCACACAGCACACATCACGATCGACACAATGGATTTAATACTGGATAGTCTTGAAAGGTCATCAAGTGAATCATCGCTTGATATATTATATTGAAGATAGTGTCAAATAATTTGACACTATCTTATCATGAATGCTGCGAAAGAAGAAAAATGCCAGACACTGGATCTACAATAGACAAAAACTATGACAAAAACGATCATTTGGCGCCCACGCCAGCGCAAATCCATCTCAGTCCAGGGGGTTGTGTCGCTCGTTTCGCTTGCGAGACGGCTGGGGGTGAGGGAGAAGGAAGAGGGTTGCGCGCGATATAGCACTGCATGAACTCAGCGCATCGCATCATTTTATAGCGTATAGTAAGCCAATAATATATAGTACAGTTATACAGTACAGTGTGAACGTGTCCATAACAATGTATGGTGCGCGATATTCTTATGCTATGAGCTATATAATATATTATAGCGTAGTCTGAAAGCCGCTTTAACAAGTCCCGCTATCGTTCGGGTACAAGAGGTGTTACTTCGAGTGGGTCGGGTAAAGTAGGTTGACCCCCTCCACTTTTTACGTCCGAGATAAAGTCTAATTTTATTGCGTCAAGATCGTCTTTCACGGTTGCCCTTGTAAAGCCTCCGATGGGTACTTTCGATGAATCGTCAAAGCATCATATATTAATAGATCTATTGAAAATCATAATATTGATTATTATATTGTTATAAATATAATTTTGAATCAATCTTTAAATAACCGATGCATTTGGGTATGATATGCTATTATGTATTCCGTATTTTTGAGATAAGACAATTTTCGTTTTTCACGTTTCAAGTAAGTAAAGTAAAGTTTATTTCTCACCAGTAACACACGTAAACACACGACTGTATAATTAGAGTTAGTGAGAAAGTATTAAAAGTGAGTATTTTTGGTGGGATAATACCTGAACTAGGAGTTTCAGGTAATCAAACCTTTAAGCGGTCACTATTCTAATAAATTATTTGAATACAATAAATAAAAAAGCTTATAACAC
This sequence comes from Phengaris arion, assembly GCA_963565745.1. Lineage (NCBI taxonomy): Eukaryota > Metazoa > Arthropoda > Insecta > Lepidoptera > Lycaenidae > Phengaris > Phengaris arion. The sequence goes on along the minus strand of OY751443.1, from coordinate 13,432,140 downwards.
TTTTTGTGGAAGAAACAACAACTGTTTGATAAAATGATAAAGTCACTCAATATATTTGAACTAGCTGTCGCCCGCGGCTTCGCCGCGTAAATACAGTTTCCTACGGGAGCACTGTACTTTTTCGGGATAAAAAGTAGCCTATGTTTTAATACAGAGCTTAAACTACTACCATGCCAAATTTCATCGAAATCTGTTCAGTCGTTTTTGCGTGAATGAGTAACAAAAATTCATCCATCCATCCTCACAAACTTTCACACTTATAATATTAAGTAGGATAGACGTATTATGACGTCATTACGGCTATAAACATTTACGTAAATTTTTTAGCTATGATAGCATATAGGTAATAAAGCTACTGACTATGACTACTAATACTAATAATGATTCTGACGAGCTATTTGAATAACAATTTTAATATATAATATATTCTCTTATTATTTAATGTATTTATAATAATAAGAGTATTATATTATAATGTTTATAATAATAATGTTGCTTTGACCAACGTCTTCGTAATAATGATCTTCCTCCCGAGCACGGACAGTACTTCATAGGGTGGGGCGAATCCCCACTATCTCCACCTTGCGGATTCGTGGGTTGTCAGAGCGGTTCGAGGAGTAACATTGCACATGGGCATGACAAACAACAGCAGATGCATTAACACCTGCGCCGACAAGTAGAACTGTTAAATTTCTTTAATTCGTAAACTAATCGGGGGAGCTAATTTGTACAATAAGTATATATATTCACCGTTATTAATAAAAATATTTATACAACGGATAACCTATACAATGTTGCTATCTTTGTCTGATACGTTGGAAAAGTCACCTGACATACAAATACAGCGACGTTTTTAAGTTATCCGTTATGTAAGCATTGTCATTAGTAAGGGGAATTATGTATATTTTAATTAACTGTATTTTTTATTGATTAATTATTATTTAGCCATAAAAGTTATCTGCCATTAATAGAATTGAATTCATAATTTTTGAACGTCGAATTCTTGTAACGAGTTAATAATAATTTTCCCTAAAATGGCGGACTATAATATTTAAGGACGCGGCGATTCTCCCGCAATCTTTTGATGAAAATTGATCTGAACAAAATGACAACAATTTGAAATTTTCTTAAACACTTTTATATTTAATAAAAGAGAAAAATTATTAACTTTTGTACATTGTTACAGAAATAACAAAATATTATGATAATTGAAAAAAGTACCTTAATAATTTTAGTATAGGTTAAGTACATAATCAACACTATCTAGCATCTATTATGATGAAACTATAGTTTTAGTAATGGTATTAAAAACTTAGGTAAAAGTACTTAGAAAATATTTAGTATATAGCTAAAAGTTGAACATTACTATTTAACCTATAAATGTAAGAGAATCAACCGATAAAATGATTAGCGCCCGTTACATGTAGGTACAGCACGCGCCGTTCCAACACACACTCCGAATGGAAAAGCTGACATTCCGATCTGACGTGTCGACGACAGCGCATTTTCACAGTTTCACAGCCACAGTTGAAAAAGGAACAGACAAACAGCTGCATAGTTAGCTCTCAATTTGATTACTACTACAAGCATACGGTGTGTTTACGAATTACCTTACTCTACGTATTTTGACGTATCATGTAAGAGGCCGGCAGTCCAAACCGTCGAAGAATTTGACATCGTAATTAGAACGACAGCTCGATCCGCAGTGCATACCGGACCAATCTCTTCCGCGGCTTAGAAAAAACGCGGTCCGAACTTTATAAGTGATGCGTGCTGTAATGTTTACAATAAAAACCGTGACCATTTAAGGCTTTAAGTATTTATTTATTTATTTAAGTTTATACTGGCTGGTTATGTTAAAAAATATCGGTTGTCTGTAAAGTCGGTTTACTAACGATAGTTGAACGCGACAACGTCAACAACAACAACAACAATAATAATTATAATAATAAAATGCGAGGTAACGCTGGTACTTGGTAACAGTACTTGGTAACGCATGAGTCATGTTTTTTCGTGCGTGCAGCCGGCTCCATCGAATTATAAGACGTTATCACGTCAAAAAGAAACTTCTGATAACTAGTAAATATATTATAACGTTAATAAAAAGAAACAAAGTTACATAGATGGCAAGAACGTGAAGAACTTTAGCTCCTAAACCCTTAATCTGAACCATAATTTGAAATTACAAAGTAGGTTTAGAGCTGGCCATTGCAGGATGTCGTAAAAATGTTATATGGCCCATCGAAGTAATACAACTTGTGCAGTTATGAAAAAGGAAATGTATATCATTTTAACTGTGCGACAATGTATGCGGATGAAAAAATATTTGCCTCAATACGAACATCAAAATTCTCTACATGAATTCTTTTGTTGCTAACTCGCGTGAGTGTTGTCTGCTTTGAAATGTAGTTTTATTTATTTCATATTGTATTTTTACATTTTGGACATAGGTTTTATATCTGTATATGCACTGAATTTACTACTACGAAATACTCTTTGGTTGTTAGTACTTTTAGCGCGAGAGCTACAATTTCAGAGATATTTGAGGTTAACTGAAAACTTGTCCTTTATCTCTTATAATACCCCGACACGGGACCTGGCTGGTTAGTAGTCAATACCAAAATTTTGAAACCTAAATTTACAATGTATGAACATTTCAAATTGCCTCAAACTTTTTTTAGGGAAAAAATTACATTAAAAAAAAAATGTAGTAGCAGTCGGGACATCTCGGGCTTTTTTTTCAACCATTATACCTCAACGTAATCTTCTGAGCCCTCTTTGATTTATAAGCTATTTTTATTGAGACATTTTTTTTAAATTGAAAATAACCTTATTTTCGCACATAATACGCATTCATATAAATATTTATTTGATAACATCGTTTCTTTGATCAGTATATTTAACGATATATTCTAGATTTTGTTCTTGTCCATTCAAATACTATTCATATTCATCTGAAATTAACGATTTCAATAGTTCATTGGATCAAAAGCATTTGTAAAGTCTAAAGTAAATTTTGCGTCCTTTTAAGTAAAATTTGAAAATTCACAGCCGCGAATGTATCTTTTGGATAATCGGATAATCCTTTCAAATGAACCCAACAGTATCCTAGACAGGACCTTTAATATTTACGTACGGCTTCTTTTGGAGAGGCTTCGAAGACAAAATGATGCATAAGCTTAATGGCCGGGAATGGCACAAAAACCTCGACGGTCGAGACTCGGGTATAAATATAACATTATAGAACGTATCTATATATATAAAAGAAAGTCGTGTAAGTTACACTATTTATAACTCAAGAATGGCAGAACCGAGTTGGCTGAAAATTGGTGGAGAGGTAGCTTAGAACCAGGAGATGGACATAGGATACTTTTCATTCCGTTTCCGTGGGACGTGCCACGTGACATAAAACGTGGTATATCAAAACGCAACTGACATCTAAACGTAATTGTCTATGGTTAAGTATGGTTGAAAATTTGACAATTAGAAATTTTGAAGTTGACCGGTTTGTTGTTTCGAGTTTCTATTAGCTTATTGTGCCTATATTATCATTAACAATGCCGCTACCAAGACGATTGAATAGACAGACAGACATACAGACAGACGGATGGACACAGCGAAACTATAAGGGTTCCATAAGTATTACGGAACCCTAAAAATAGAATGCAATTCCAATGTCTCGCTACAACTCGAGAAGGGCTGGACCGATTTGGCTAATTTTGGTCTTGAAATAATTGTGGAAGTTCAGGGAAGGTTTAAACGGTGAGAAATATTGGAAAAATTACGGAGAAAATACCGTAGATGTAGGTGTACATGTAGGTGTAGGTGTAGGTGTAGATGTTGGAGTAGGTTGTAGGTGTATGTATAGTTATTTATTCCAGTTCATAGGTCAGACACAGATCAACGTGTGTCGGGACAGCTAGCATTTTATAATCATAAGTTTAGTTGCATTAAAGCTAGACATTTACGGTGTGGTATCTGAAAACGCATAGGTGCATCAGATATTGGAATAACGTACATAATTAATTAAAAAAAAATGTACATAATAATGTACATTTAATAACTTAGACTATAGAGCATGAATCATAGATCTTTTTAAAAATCATAATATGTATAAAACCAAATCTCCTACCTGAAATATTATGTTCTAGCTAGATGGAACATATTTCAGTTAATATTTATGACGTTTAGCCAAAATTCACTTAAGGTTTTCGAAACGTAAAACACAATCTAAGTCATGGGCAATCAAGTATGCAATACAGTCTTATACCAGGGTCACTCCACACCGCGACGATACGCAACGCGCGCGGCGCTGCATTTTAAGGATAACTATTCAAAATTGAACTTTATTTACTATACATATACGTCTCATATAACGAGTCATATACTGCACATGCGCTGTGCAGCGCGGGGTAACTTCACATTTGAACTCTTACAGTGAAAAGTTTATTTTCTTGTGTAATTAATAAAGTTCAATTTTGAATCTTGAAAATGCAGCGTCGTGTCGCGTATCGTTTCGTTTCGGTGTGTATTGACGCTTAGTCGAAATTGTGGCTTGGTGCCAAGTTCCAGAGTGTTTCACCCGGAGATGGTTTTGACAGATCCTTGGGGAGCCGCCCTAGTTGCGATGCTGACGTCAATAATTAATTGTTTACCATTCCCTGATACAAGTTAGCCACAAGTAGATATAAAAGTCATTGATAACAATGCCTTGATTATTTTCCTAATATTACAAATGTGAAAGTTTGTGAGTATGGATGGGTGTATGGATAGATCGATGTTTGTTACTCTTTCACGCAAAAATTACTGAACGGATTTAGATGAAATTTGGTATGGTAGTAGTTTAGGCTCTGGATTAAAACATAGGTTTACTTTTTGTCCTGCAAAAGTACAGTATACCCGCGGGATATCCCATAGTATATTTACGCGGGCGGAGCCGCGGGAACCAGCTAGTTATGGAAATAATTATGTTATTAATAATAAATAAATAAACTAGTTTTTTTTTAAATTACATAGTCCATACTTGTTAGTCACATAAATCTCAATACATATTATGTTAGTAACTACAAATTAAATGTAAAAAAGCTTTAATTATTAGTTTTTAAGTCATTCTACGTCTTTCACATGCAGATCAGTGAGTTAGCCTCCCTGCTAACATTTCCAGTGCTGTGGTGCACCATAGACCATGTTTTCTTTCTCATGATATCATAAAAATCATCTAGGTATAATGCGCATCATACAGTACCGGGGCAACCGCACCAGAGCCCTGAAAATTTTATTGAACTCTTATGTAGATTGTAAGTCTTCTGATTGAAACTGGCCCATAGACCACTCGCGTGAAAACTTTGACAGCATGCTTTAAATAGTGTGAGTTTCACGTCCAATGTCGCGTGCACTAACATGTAAACATTGACAAACTTGCAATAACATGCCAACGTATCATGTACACCATGTTGTATTCACAATGATGTGACCTACAGAGTGTTTCAAAATGATGAATACATGTTTTTTTATAATAAAGTAAACAACAGTTTGTCAGTGAATAATAAACATCCCTAGAGCTTCGTACAGCGAGCAAATCTATGAGCCAGCATGTGCATCCACGAACTGACAGTGCCCTCCGCTCTCTTTCTATGTCCTGATCTTCGGTTAAAGTGATCATCACCTAGCCACTTAAACTGGTCAACACGGTTCAACTGCACATTATTTAAATCAGTCTCTCCCAAAGTGTGCGCTTTTGCGCTTTTGTGATTTAAGGGGGCGATGGGTGATTTGTAAGTTCAGCTACTTTATATTTTAAAATTCATTGAAATAAAACTTGTCCTACTACACAATATCCATTTATTAATTTACATTTATATCCTATTTTATGGTATAAATATAAACTAAAATTATTTTTAATATTTATTATTTTTAATGCGTTCACAACGCTATTTATATATTAAGATATTTAGTAACAGGTATCAAATACTGAAAAATATTCGAGGTTTCAAGCGTCGCAGGTGAGATCCCTACTTCCGAAGATACGCATTAAAAATAGGTATATCTATTGTTGCGGCCAAGCTGAGCACTTGCCGAACGAAAACTCCAGGCGAGACTAATATGATGATGAGGTTTTTAAGGCAAACAAAATGGTACAAAATAACTGATTTTTACTGTGGGCGTTAGACGGAATATGTTTGGGAATCTCTGATTCAAATAGACAGCAGGTACATAAGTAGTCTTATTTTTTCCTACGAAAACTGTTAGTTCGCTCTTCTGTTCATTAATAAAAATAACAACACACATTATATTCTTTCAGATTATTAACATACCTACACTACCGTGCGTTTGGTATATACAATTTTGTTACACGTTGACATTTGTCAATCTGTCACAAGTCACAACATTTATATATTTTTTCTTTCTTTTTAAGAGGCTAAAAAACCATTGAGTAGTTTAAAAAAATTATATGAATTATTATGGACGAATATCGACCACAGCGCAACCTCTAGTAAAAGGAAATCAGCTATAGAAATTATGGAAATTAACAACAAAGTATTTTATTTCAACAAACAGTTAAATCGACATTATCAAGCAGTAGGTAGGCATAATGAGTTGAAGCTAAGATCTATCATATCATCAGCTTTTAAAATGGAAAATAGCATTAAATTCTATCTATTCGTTTAGGAGCTACAATAGCATAAACAGACACACACATAGACGCAACAAGCTTATAGGTACTCCCCTTTTTTGTTTCAGGGGTTAATAAGTAGGCAGTGTCGGTAGGCTTTGGCTTATTTCAAATAATCTAAAATTTCCTTTGTAAATGTATTCCTTTGCCTGAATTTGATACAATATTCAACATTTTCATACACGAGTAATAGGATTCGGCACAAACAAAAACTTTTGCGTGCCAACCCTGAGGGATGTAGGGCATTGATCTTAGAGGGGAAGTCCCGACTTGAATATGAAAGTGTTTTCGCCAGTAGAGCTAGTAATAATGTAAATAAAATATTAGTCTAAAGTTCCTTATGTTTTCACCCCACTTAATTACAACCTAATTAAGCTCGCCAACTTTTTTTTCGGCTTGTTAAAATTAATAGAATACTCGACTTTTAAAAATATTAATGAAGATACACTTAATTTGTAAACAAAATTTCCTCATTTTTGTGATGAAAGGAAATAAAAGTAGTTTTGATATAGCTCAATGAAAAATTGTTTAATTTTCTCTTTGATATATATTTCACTTACATGGTCTATACGAATATATATAAAGTTAAATAATAACAATAAAGCTTTATATATAGCGAGCCATTTCTCTTTACAATGCTATTATAAGGCCAACGGTCTTCGTGTCCCTTAAATTACCTCACTAACATTAATTTATTGATAATGAAACGAAGTTGAGAGTATTACAAGAAAAAAACAAAATGGTGGTTGCTCTATTTTAAAACGTATTTAAAGTAAAATTGGGCCTTTAGTCAAGAGGCATTCGATACTTTCGACGGCGAAGTTCAAAAACGTATGCGATTGACATAAGGCATCGCAAGACATGTCACTTATCGATACTTATGTCAAATCCCATACATTATTGATTTCGAAATTCGCCGTCGAAATTATCGAATGCAACTTCGCTGAAGGCCCAGTTAATGAGCTGATGGAGATTTCGGTATATGGTTTCATTGTCTTTGATTACGATTATTAGACGTAATGTAGTCTGCAACTATGTGAACTAGTGGAAAACTGTGTAGATGATTGTTTTCCTATACGGCCATGTTTTGCGGAAAAGTTGATTCTATTGGGCGTGCGCCATTTCACTCCGATTATTGACTTTAAGTCAATAGTCGGAATGCAAATGGTGGAGGAAGGAGACAATTTTGTTGCCAGTGCGCACACTGCTTTAGTTTACGCTTCGATTGCATTGTATTTGAATAGAGTATGTACAAACTCATACATCAGATCATACAGATTATGATCGTTTCCCGGCAATATTAGTATTTTTATAGTCAGTGAAGACAGTGAATTTATATATAGCATGTTCTTTTAGTCAGTGTCCAAGCTTTCAGGGGTGAATATACTCTTGAATATAAGCAACTTTTACTATGGGATCAACGTTCCTACTTGAAAACAAAATCTGCTGTTTTCTACAAAATGCTATCTACACCGTTGCCCTTTTGTAGCAAACAGCTGATTTTTATGTTTCCGCTGAAGCTGAAAGTTTGGACGCCGACTGTAAAAACACCAGGTACACACATAAGGTTGCTCAAAATCAATTACGGATATTTTGGGCGTGTGATCTACTGCTTACAACATAACGTCGATATCAAAACGTTTAGGCTGAAAAATTATAAAAAAAACGAAAACAATTAATAATAATAATAATAATAATAATTTTTATTGATATAATTGTTAATAATTACAAAAGTCCTATGAAGACTAAGACACCTAAACTGGGCTATAAAGCCCGTATCTCAGGCGTCAGTGGCTTCTCCCAATATTTGTAACAAGTGTCAAGAAAGTTGAATCAAGATTATACAGTACTTTATAAGTATGGATATTTTGCAAATTTTAGGTATTTTATGTATATATATTATGATTATACTAAATAAAATTTCATTGCGCTCTCTAAGGTGAGGTCTGAGGGCTGAGGTCTTACTACTAGAACTCCCGGCCTCCGGGGACTGAGGACTTTTACATAACGTATGCGCCATTAGCTTCAACTTTTAACGTACTTTTGCAATAAGCTAATGGTATTATTATGTGACATATGCGAGCTCAACGTCCTAACATCCTGCTACTTTCATAAATGTGAAAGTTAGTGAAGACGGATTGATGGATGGATGGATGGATGTTTGCGACTCTTTCACGCAAACACTACTGAACGGGTTTTGAGGAAAATTCGTATGATAGTAATTTAGGCTGAGGATTAAAACATAGGATAATTTATTTATGCGAAGCCGCGATCAAAGGATCATAAAATTTTCAAAGACACCTAAAAATATTCTATTAAAAATTAGCACTATTAAAGGAACTAAAAAACACGCTACAGATTTCACACTAAACAAATAACAAGTAGATAAACAATTTCATAATCTGCGCTTCCGCGGCGCTTATCTACATAAGTGATTTACCTAATTTAATTGAATTATGATAAAATTTCCATGATTAAGTCCACGATACGTTCCACGAAAACTTACGAGATGGGCGGATGACATGAAATCTACAAGCTGGTCCAGGATAGTTAAACACATTAAACACAGCCCAAGATAAAAAAAGTGGGATTTTCTGGAGTAGCCCTTCAGCCGCGGAGAAGATTGAATTTAATGATTATAACATCATGCATACTAATTAGTTCTGTACCGTTAACGTCTACGAAATAAAAGCTTTTTTATTTTTAATATAGAAAATTTATGACCAAGAAGAAAATGTTCAATATAATGTATCCAGGAAAATATATGATCATAAAATCGCCCGGTAAGAGGTCTCGATATGAGTCGAAACTCACGATAAGCGAAGGGTCATCTCTGTCCCTATTCCCTCATAAATCTTCATCACGAGATTTGCGAGTTCGCTAAAGGATAGATAATTTTGTCAATCCATCTTCCGCTCGACAGAGCCAAGTAATTGTGATTAGGTTTTCTCAATAAATCGGTAAAATTATTGTTTTAGGCGTAACTGCTTACGTAAGAATAATTTAATCATACACGTAACAATCGGCCGACAATCTAGGATCAATGTTGAAAATACGAGAAACACGATGGGTAATATCGAATAAGTTCGATACGCTCGACCAGGCATAAGATGTAAATAGTTTAATAGGACCGTTGAATCGTGCGCACGCAAACATACTCACGTGTGTTTGTGTTTGAATGCTGAGAAACTTGTGGAGTAGATGAACTTTGTCGATATTGTACCTAATCAATGGTACTTTGTTATGTAAATTATATTACAGTATATATAGTTCAGCTCAATTCTGCGCGCGGCGCTATTTTTTTAAAGGCTGTATACTTGTAATTATACAGTCTTTATTAGTGTGGCAGTGACGCGGCCCACTACCCTTACATCAAACATTACGTTTACATACTTTACATTACATTACGTTACATAGCGCCGCGCACACTATTGAGTTGAACTATCTATTAAATACCGTATCATCACAGAGTATAAGATATATTTACTTACGTACAGAGAAACAGCTTACGTAGAACCATCCAAATCGATCCAAATCGATCCAAATTTGTAAATTTTGACGTCACTTCAACGGCCCACAAATTTTCCACACAATCGTGGAAACACCGTATGCTATCAAATCGAAAGCTAACTATGTAGCTGTTTATCTCTTCGTCTTTCTTTAATCTGTGGTATCTTATTATAAGTTTAGTCACTTAACTAATTTTATAATTTTCACTACTACCTCACTCTACTTCTCTATACCACTTTATCCGTGTGCAAGCGATTTTGTAATTTAGTTTGCGTATGATGGCTTTGTGATTGCGGTGTTAATAAAATAAAACAATTTATTGGTTACCAACCAAGAAATATAAAATTTCTATTCTTTCTCTAAGATTTATAAGCATTAATAAAGTAATATGTAAGAGTTACGCATAATTTTTCAAGACTACCAAAAGCAGGAGTTCCAAACCCGTGAAGCGCGTATCCCTAGAGATATATCGAGGGGGCAAACTACAAATTCAACTTTAAAAAAAAGGGGGGGGGCATGAAAGTACTATTTATAATCCCAGGGGAGGCCAGTAAAAAAAGGTTGGGTAACCCTGACTTAAAGGAATGCTAGGTTGCTCGAATTTAATTCAATATTTAAAATTTTATTTCCAGTAAACACTAGTTTCGTTCCGTTTGGAGGCATTACAGCAGCGTGGCGTGTCTGTAATTGGTTTTACCATCTTATGACCCGAACTCGTGTACGGCAACATTTCAAGTTATCGTTGGAGCATTTAACTAAATGCTGTCTACCTAATATGGTTAGTGCCCAATGATATCATAGCGAGACACGACATGGCTAACTCTAAAACGTCTCTAAAATAACTCAAGAATTTAAATACAGGTGGATTCAATATGACAATTTCTAAATTCCGAAAGCTAAACTCTCCTATTATATAAATATAGCTTATTAGGTGTCCGTTGTCCGTCCGTACTCTGTTGGTAATATCATGTTTTTAATATGATTCAGGAAATTATTATTATTAATGATAACATTATAGACGACTATCATTTTCCCGCGGCTCCACCCGCGTAAATATAATATCACACAGGAATACTGTACTTTTTCGGTATAAAAGTAGCCTATGTGTTGATCCAGAGCCTAAACTACTACCATACTAAATTTCATCGATATCCGTTCAGTAGCCTATTCCGCCAATTTTTGCGTGGAAGAGTAACAAACATCCATCTATCCATCCATCCATCCTAACAAATTTTCACATTTATGATAGTAGTAGGATTATATTAGTAGTAGGATGAAGTGGTAGAAAGAACCATAGATAAATTATTGGTCTCGGCACTCGCCAAGATGCCGTTGGCTTATTTAAAAAATGCGACAACAAATAGTACGCCTAAGTCGGAGTGCCCGAGCCTGCCACATTGAAATCTTCGTGTCAGATTTACGTAACGAATCCACGCACAGGAGAAATTGTCTACACACAATGATATTATAAATCTAGACTACAGTAATGAGTTGCCGCACTCACGGAGCTCTTGTTGTTAGATAGCGCGGTATCTAGTCGAGAGCCAAGACTAATAATTGATCTAAGGAAAGAACTTACTTCTTTATAGGGATCAGTCCAATAGACTCGTAGTTTTTTTTAATTAAAATTAAAGTAGGTAATATTATTGAAATTTGTTAAAACTAATATTTAAAAAAAAAACTAATATTCAAAATTATGAAATGTTTACTTAGCAAAATATTCAAAACTAGCACAGAGCCTTATGTAATGATCACCTCTCTTATACGGTAAAGAGGTAGCTAGTAGGTAAATCAAGGATCAACTGTAAGACATGTTGTGACAACTGACGTCATTTATGGTTAGACCACTTCTGCTAATGAATGACAACACTTTGTAGATATAGTACATTAATAATCCCTGTTGGCTGCTCGGTATTGGGCATTCAAATCGCACTGGAAATTGTTGGCAATGCTTTGTGTGTGAACGGCTCTTCAACGGTATTCGAATATTCCAGAACACTGCAATGATTTTGAGAAGTCCGTCTTCATACACCATGGGCTCTATTAGTTCCGTATAGCCATGCCTTTCTCTCTTATTAAGAATGGTACGATGAATCTTTGGCTTGCTGGCAATGGTTTATGGTATCTGTTACATCTGAAACCCTATTGGGTATGTTATATTTAACTACATGTAAAAATGTAGTTTTTTTAAACATTCAGAAATAATCATGTATATAACTTATGTATAACTTGAAAAAAGTAAAATGAATTAGGATTTTATGTGTAGTTTTCTAATTAGATGCTTTTCAAAGTCACAAAAAGTAGGAATATTTTTTTAACCTACAAAAAGATTTACTATGGTGAGTATACAAAACGCGCAAACTTCGGATATATCAGAAATTTTGTGAATATGACATTTCGTAGCAACTTTCGTAACAACAAGCGTGTGACGTCACCTGCTTGTACGACTTTTGTTTATGGCGTTTTCACGAGACTCACAAAAGTGCTTCAAACAATCCGCATTTTTGGAGTTTACTCCTTAAGAATCGATTTTCATATAAGGCCCCCGGTATGAAAAAAATATGAGTAGTAAAATCTACTGAACGTACCTCGTTACATTTTCGTGCGCAACCTATTCTGCGCACCAGTCCGGACGCCATATATGGAAATAAACATTAACCAAAAAGTTTTACAAAAAAAAAATAGATGGCGCTTATTAGTAGATTGTTTCTAATTTTAAATATTTTTTAGAGTAAACTCCAGTCGTGCGTCGGAGCTGACACATACACTTTTTTTGTTTTGAAAATATAGATTTTTAGTAAAGTAGGTACATAGGTGCTATTCCTTTTGTAAACTGTCTTATTTTTCAGAGCACTTTTCATTTATGTAATAATCAAAAAATTACACGAAAATACCTTAATCATAGACTTTATGCTATCATAAACAGATTTTTGGAGTTTGGACCAATCAAAAGACGTTTGATATTTTATTTGAATACCATTATGTTATTTTAATTTATCAAAACTGCGTCCAAATACCGCAACCGATATCTGAAATTATGACCCCACCGGTAAAAAATATCGGTTGTCTGTAAAGTAGCTTTACTGACGATAGTTGAACGTGACAACGTCAACAACAACAATAATAATAATGAGGTAACGGAAATGCGAGGTAACGCTGGTACTTGCTAACGGTAACAGGTTACGCATGAGTCATGTTTTTTCGTGCGTGCAGCCGGCTCCATCGATTTATAAGACGTTGTCACGTCAAAAAATAACTCTTCTAAAATTCTAACACCTTCTAAAATACAAGTAACAAAAATCTCCTTGTCTTAATTGTAAAAGTGAAATCTTTATCAAATTGCGAATTCTGTGCGACACACAAGTTTCCCTGCTTACTTACTTAGTTAAATTAATTACTCTCTGGCTTTCTTTAGTTTGACCGTATAATTGATAGTTGTAGCTTTTAGATTGTTAACAAAAAAATAACTCTTGTTCACTAATGATCTAGAGTCTTGACGAAAGCACAGGACCGCCCCTTTGTGTCTTTATTGTACAGTGTACAGTCATGATACGCGACAATTTTCAAAGAATAATAATTATTAGGGTTCATTCGGAAAGGCAACTGCCTTTATGATACTGACTTACCTTTTCTGAATTCTTGGTTCTGAATTCGCTCTGTTAGGAATGTTTTTTGAGTTTGATTATGATTGGAAGAGCTCTCGCTACATATAATATTTCCACGGAAATGTGGCACGTTATGTGTATGTGAGCAAAAATCTTTCACGGTGAGTCTTTATATTGGCAAGACAACTCTACTACATACTATTATCAGGTTCTTTTAGTTCTTTTTTGCTTCTTTGTACGCATTAGAGATTAGGTTGCACTTTTTCTGACTTTATATTGTTATCCTTTTTCCAAACTTTAACAGTGGTTATAACAAGTTCTAACTAAAATAAAAATTCAATTATTGCTTTTGCTTATTGCGGGCGAAAAACAAAAGAAAAGGATACACGCCGTACCTATGCCTGGCAACTATTCCCCCATACGTTTATTTAAAGTTTGCCAACTGTCCGCTATAAAACTATCCGTTGTTTAGAGGTCCAATAAAACTGTATTTACTCAAAACTTATTAACCTATTTACCCCTATTTACCATATATTAGGCTTACAAGAATGGATTATTACAAAAGATAGAGACCTATCTTTGGATGAATATGTTGACTACAGGAGTATTTTAAAAAGTGGCGCAACTATCCGGCTTTTCCCCTATATGGACACAACATGTCATATTATTGTGTACCCAAAGGTAAACATTTTGTCCAACTCACGCTTCGTTGTTTGTTCATATACAGGCTGTTTTTTCATAGATAGCATTTTGTAGGAAACAGTGGATTCTTTTTTTCAGGTAGGAAAGTTGATCCCATAGTAAAAGTTATTTACATTCAAGAGTATATTCACTCCTGAAAGTTTGGACACTGAGTGGAAAAATGTATAGCCGGTATAAAGCTGTAATTTGTTAGTGGTTGGCACCGCATTCAGGGATCATACCCATACTATGTGACCTGTTTGGGGAGGGGGGGGGGGCTGTGGGGGGCACAGATTAATAAATAGTTACTACGTAGAATGGCCACCTGCACGGCTGCTTCTATGTACGTCCCCTTACATAATGTCATTTAAGATTATTTAGCACGATAACATAATAATATGATTTTTAAGGTGTTTTGATACTGTTATAAAAGTGAAAGTTTGTTAGGATTAATGGATGGATGGTTGGATGTTTGTGACTCTTTCGTGCAATAATTACCGCATGAGTTTTGGTGAAATTTAGTATGTTAGTAGCTGTGGTAGTAGTTTAGGCTCTGGATTTACGAATACGCTATCATTTATCCCAAGATAGTACAGAAGAATATCTTTTTTGCAACGAACCCCATTCCACGCGGGCGGAGACGCGGGCAAGATAGTCTATACTAATATTATAAAGAGGAAAGATTTGTTTGTATGTTTACATTGAACAGGCACTAAAACTACTGGACCAATTTCGATGAAGTTTGGCACAGACAGAAGGACATGGGTTACTTTTTATCGCGGCAAAATATACGGTTCCCGCGGGAATTCCTTTTGCGCGCACGAGGTGCGGGCGAAATATAGTATTACATAAAGTTATAATATTGCTGTGTGAGAGTACCATAAGTGTAATGTATAATGTGAAAAAGAGCACGAGAATTCTGCAAGAAACATTTGAGCAATAGTGTTTACAGTAAGTTTGTTGTTCCAGGTACGTATTGCTGACATTGTTTGCCGTAACAATAGGATTCGGTAAGCGAATATAGACCGAGGAAGAGGAGAGATATGGCATCGGAACGAAAACAATAGCTTTTATACAATTATTGTTTTAAATTGTATTGAAAATGTACAAGGTATTTTAAAGCGGACTCTACAACATTTTTCGCGAACAACTGCGAGTGAGTTCAGCGTTCGCGTTTGCGTTTTGTTCGCCCTTCGCACCCACTCCGCAAACGCAGCTTCGTTTGTTGCGGGCCAATCATGAAGCGATTGCTCCATGGGGCCAACGGTGCTGTCAACGTCGCCCTCTTCGCGGACTATCGCGGCGTGAGTGTGTAGCCCGCATGCTTTATAGGTAAATCATATAGAAAATATTGTAGAAAGAGTTCTTGTTTGTCGTTTGAGTGATGCCTAGTACGGAATTACATTTGTTTAGAAATTGTTTTGAGCAATAAATCCAGACCAAATAAAATTATTGCATAAAAATTAATGCGCAGTAGTAAAAAAACACGAGGAAATTATGATGTGCAACCTTTAACGTTTTTACCAAATCAATTTTTAATATTGTTGAATATTTAATGTGATTATGTCCGCTTTCTTTGGGTATTTTTATAAAACAAACAAAGTAACCTACATAAGAGCAGCAAACACGACCACTATTTTTTTTCAATAGGTTTTAGATAAAGAAGTACCTACTCTGTTTTTGACAATTGTTACCTTTGTACGACTTGGTTTCATTTGGTCGCAAAATGGACCGAAAAACAGCCAATTTATGTCAAATTTGTAAACGCGCCCTAAACAACAACATATTACAAGAAAGAAACAATAAATTAAAAACTACGTACCGAAGGATGGGACTATGAGTATTATTATGTAATGTAGTTTTGTTGCGAAATCGGAGTAACAATTATGTTTTTGATTTGATATATTGACCCTTAAAAACATCTAAACATTGCAATCGTACAGTTTCAAAGTTTGGAGTAGAGTTAGCTAGAAATGACATATAATAATTACTCGCTGTCAGGAAAACTAACAAGCCCGCAATAACTCAGTTACAGTTTTGGAAAATCATAATATCACAAACTATTAACACGAAACTATTATAATGTCTCACGATCATGAACAAGTTTATCGTGATTATCATAACTTTACATGTTATACTTTAAACGAGATAATCTTGTGTATATATCATCGGTTTCTCGTAAACGACTGCAAGTATTACCATGAAATTTAGTGTGAGGGAGAAAAATAGATCTAGCTAGGAAACTGGGCATTTTTTCTTTCGTCACGTAATAAGATATGGGTGATTTAGATTTTTAAATGAGAAATCCGGTTGGCGGCTTGGTTAGCAATGAACTTTTTGCGTTGTTGGCGAAACCCGACACACCCGTCGGGTTCGAATCCCAGTCAGACCAATATTTTTTATATAGGTATTCTTTTTTTTTAAATATTTTATCCTTCTACTAAAACTCCCAGATAGCTCTGTCACCCAGGTACTATTTTTTATCATTAGATAATAGTATCACTTGAAAAATTCACCCTGAGCCGTTTATGAATATTTGAAAACTGCTTCGTTTATGTTAGTGCTTGGCTATGCGTCATGTAGAATATATACGTTTATTTACTATATTCGCTTGGCTCTGGATATTAACCCTCCCCTATATTATTATAAATGACGTATTGTTCCTGCGGCGCCTTTGAACGTAATATACGCTATAAATTCTACATTAACTGTATGCGTTTCATGTTACTATGAATATAGCTTTGTACGAATACCTACGTATTATGGTTTTCAAAGCTTCGAGTTGAAAGGTCATCACCATTGTATATGTAGGTTTAGTGGCTAGTGTTTGAATAGGATTATAATAGATATTATATTCTTCAATAAAACTAACTGAAACTTAGTTAAGAGTTTTTTGGTACTTTTTCGAAACATAATTGATATTTAAAGGTTATCTCTAGCGCCCCTACAGTTGTAAGCTTCATAATCGCTGGCAACAGACACTAATAGTTAACTTTTACTATTGTTACACAAAAGGTTTATTCCACTCGGTAATACGCTTTAATTCGTACACGTTGTATTGATGTTATAAAGACGGGGTCGGAATTAATGTGGGCCGTCTAGCCGGGAGTTACGTGCGCTGAAATACCGAGCCCAATTCCGCGAGCCAGTTTTCTTCCGTCCCATTCCCGCTTGTGCAATATGCCTGTTCTCGCTTGTGCCTGTTCCCGCTTGTGACAGTTCCCGCTTGTGTCTGCTCTTACTTGTGACTGTTCCCAATTGTGCCTTTTCCCGTATATCCCATTTCCGCTTGTGTCTGTTCCCGTTTGCGTTTGTCCCCGCTTGCGTCTGTTCCCGCTTGCGTCTGTTCCCGCTTGCGCCTGTTCCCTCTTGTGGCCCTTTGTCTTACTCACGTGTCTGAGATATCATGTCGCACTTATCGACTTATGCTAATCAATAATGCACTAGCATAGTTACTAGTCTAATACATACGTAAATTTTACGCCCAAGATGCTTCTTATAATATAAAAAGTGGCTCGAATAACCTACTTTCCATATAGTAGCCCATCGTTTTTTACACAAAATATCTTTGCTAACAACAACTCCTGCAGCTTATTGAATGTGAATGACATAACAAATACCTGAACCGCGAATACGTAACGTTTGCTTCTGAAAATATGGCCGCGATCCTCGATCTAATCCGAGCAGTAACTGGAAATTTCTACCGATATAAATCCAGCTAGATACATTCCACGAACTGCGAAATTATATATTAAATATTCATTTCGATTTTAAAATCGAAGCTTCTTCGATATATTAGACCCGAAAGTTTATACTAGGTGTATGTTGTAAAGTTAATCGTAAATCAATCTAAATAGAGTCACGCACGGTCAGAACTGACGAATTTCATTATTAAAATATTACAGTAGCGCAAGTTCTGTATTTGCCAACAGGCAAATACGGAATTTGCGAAACCCTCCTTAGACATGTCCTGACATGCTCTTGGTTAGGTTATTAATGATATTATAAGGACTTTCCTTTAGCAGTGCATAATGCATGTAATACCTAAACCAAAGAATTTAACATACAAAACATTAAACATACAAAGCACAAACAATTATGATATAATATATATTAACTTACTCGATGTAAACCTTGAAATAATGTATTTTTTGTTAGTTGTCACTTCACATTTCGTTACTACGAGGGCGGCACTGAAAATTTCGGGAATCAAGGAAGTGACACAACATTACTATTTAAAAATGTATTTATTGCTTTTCGAAGTATTCTCCGCGAAATTTGACACATTTTTCCATACGATGGAACCAATCATTGAAGCAACCATTCCATTCGGAAGTTGGGGTCTCCAAAATGGCCGTTTTGTAGGCGTCCACAGCTTCTTCAGGTGATGAAAATCTCTGACCACGCAATTTATTCTTTATTTTAGGGAAAGTATAGAAATCATTAGGGCTTAGGTCGGGGCTGTACGGCGGATGGTCTAATAATTCTATGATTTCTTGCTCTAAAAACTCTTTTGTTCTGTGCGCGGTGTGAGAACTCGCATTGTCGTGATGGAGGATGATGCGGCGGTTGTAGTTCTCTTTACGGAGTTTAGAAACGACCTGTGGCAAATAAATGTTAGCATACCATTCTGCATTAACCGTTCTTTGCCCCTCAAGAGGAATAGTCGTAACATGGCCGGTTTTGGAGAAAAACGTGGCCACCATTTTTTTTGCAACACTCCGTGAACGAACAATTTTTGTTGGCTTTAACTCATTTTCGAACACCCAAACTCGTGCCTGGTTTTTTGTTTTTGGGTTCGTACGCGTATATCCAGGATTCGTCACCTGATACGATGTTGTATACAGCATTTGAGGATCCTACGTGGAATCTTTCGAGAGATCTGACGCACCAAGTAACGCGAGCCGCTTTTTGCTCTTTACAGAGCAAATGCGGTATCCATCGGGAAAACAACTTTTTTACACCTAATTGTTCATGCAAGATTATTTGTATTTGACTCATGCCAATGTCTAAAGTTGCCTGATTTTCGCGGTATGTCACATGTCGATCTTCCTCAATCAGCTTACGCACAGCATCAACGTTTTCTTGGGTGACTGCAGTTTTTGGACGACCTTGACGGGGATCATCACTGAGCTTGACACGTACACGTTGAAATTTAGCAAACCAGCGATAAATTGTGGTTTTGGATGGGGCTTCATCACAAAATGCAGAAATCATCCGGTCAACACACTGTTTTTGTGTTAAACCACTTCGAAAGTCATAATAAATCATCGCTCTAGAATTTTCTCGAGTCAATTACATTTTCTCAACGACTAAACAAGTTTGACAAGACCTTGTGACAAGACCGAGAATCTTTTTTAAAATAAATAAACGGTATTCAATTTTTAAAACCAAGGAGTTTTAAATTAAAAAGATTTTAATATGACAGGAACAGTGGAAATATTCCATTCCCGATACTTTTAGTGCAGCCTATGTATTACCATCAGTTTGTAAATTTAACAAACCTCCAACTCGTTTCTTACTCGACTCTCAAAAAGAAAATTTATTCGTCGGCATATTCCAAGTTCCAACGCAACACGCAACATGTATTTTTTTCGTATTCAGTGCAAAGTAAATGGGTGACTATATGTAAATATGATGACTATATGTAAAATATTAAGTTGAATTGATATATTCAGAAATATTGAGGTAATTACAACTTGATAAATGTAAAAAATATAATATTATGAGTGTGGTTTAGTAATTAGAGACATCTAAAAAGTGGAAAAAAAGTTAATTTTTTTTTTGCTATATTAGAAAACATACCTACGTCATTAGTTTACTTACATCATATGCAAAAATATTAATTACGGTAAGTATGAACTTAAACGCACAAATATGTTCCTGCGGTCGTATACTTCATACACTTTAACCTAGGCGTGTCGTCACAGCTAGGTACGACTTTGGTATGGAGCGTTTTCACGAGTTTGCGAAGTTTTGTATACAAATCGCCGTGTACCTTTGAAAATATCGACTTTTAATATACTGTTTATTCTGAGAAGTCATTCATATTTAAGAGTATACTATTCATTAATGCAATCAGTCATCTAGCCTATTGGTGTAATATTTACAAGTGTAAAGTAATTATTGTATCGCACCTATTATTTTCATACGTTTGTAAACAGTAACACACAACATAGGTACCTGTACCACGACACCCGTAAATTAATTTAGAATTACTGAAGTGTATTTAAACTCAAAAACGTAGAAAGTCAACGCATAAAAAGAGTTAATACTGTATGACAGGATCGTAAACAATTTCACTTTAGAAATACATAGCTTATTTTCATCGAGTAACAAGTTTTGCGCGACTTCACTGCGAACCATTCACATAGATGTGCGCTGGGAGCGGTATCGATTTTCCACAGTCTGGGTGGATGGGGGGAAGGGGGGCTCTCCTCCCCTCCCCCCGGTGCCCCCTTAGCCTGCGCTCAGCTGGGCCTCTCTCCCCTGTAAACATAAACACACAGCTCTTTACAGGATCGACATCAGTCGAGGTGAAATAACGACTGAATATTTATGAATCGTATAAGGTATTAAGATCCAGGTTTTCTAGGCGGCACGATTGAATGGAATTGGGCTTACTTGGTTTTGATTGAATGACATGTATGAAACGTTATGTAGAATATTTACGAAAATTGATTAGTATTTTTCTGAAAAGAAGTATTCAACCTCATTTTGAAATGAGTGAATGATTCAGATATTTATGTCTCTAGATCTACCTGCAAAACGACTTTACGTGGGAGAGCCATGCTTTCGCCCGAATCGGCTGGCTTTAAGGACCGGATAGATACAACGGACTCACAGAAAACCGAAATAACGCTTGCTTTGTATTTCGCCGAGTGAGTGAGGTTAACGGAGGCCCAGGAACGCAAGTGCGCAACACCAGAGGAGTTACAATTTGGTGTTGCGAGTGTCCATGGGCGGTGGTAACCGCTTACCATCAGGCTGCACGTTTCCTTGTCAATTTGATTTAAAATATATTTAATTATAGCATTATGCTATGTCTGTGCCTACTATACTAACTGTATACTCTATAATAGTGTCCGCTACTATCGTCCATAGATATTATTTAAAAAAAATACTCACCGTTGTCTGGTCCTCGTAACACAAGTACTTACCACGGGGCCACATTTATGGTGTGAAGTGTCCATAGATATTAATGACGCACTTTGTATACATTTCCACAAACAAGTCACTATATCAATTAATAAGTGGGATTTGAAGGCAGGTAGGTAAATTAAAGGTATGTTGTTATCATCGAGCGTGCCCGAACTATATGCATTAAATATCTCTGTCTTATATTACTACTCTCTTATATTACTAGTCTATACACTACACGGTCAGCTGATGCGAACTATAGGCGCCGCCATATTGGCCTCGGCTGCTCTGACGAGCGCCTTTCACTTTATCCCTACTCCGCGGCCGACCGTCACGCGACATGCAACACACAGACGAAAAAGTTTGAGACGATGTAATAAGTTTCACTTTAAAAAAAATTACGTGTACCTACTTAGTTTTGAAATTACGTGCATTTCAATGTTACACAAAAGTTGGACTTTTGTTCTTGTAACTAGTTATTAAGTTTTTACACTAGTGTAAAAACTTACATTATTAGTTCACTGACATCAAATACAAAAAGATTTTAATACGGTATGTATGAACAAAACACGCAATCAAGCGCACAAACATCGGAGATGTTAGAAATTTTGTACATGTAACCATACATATCTTAACAATTGATGAGATGTGAAGTCACAATCGCAGTGACATTTGTATGGAGCGTTTTTACAGGACTCGCAAAAACATTGACTTTTAATATAACATTCCTTTTGTAGTTTCTATTCTATTTATATTGACCCTAGATTTCGTTTAATTTACCCTAAAGTTCTGTGATACAAAACTTAAAAAATTTGCGTCGATTTCAAAGCGTGTATGAAAGCTGTCCTTCTGTACGTAAGTGTATAATAAAATTGACTCTGTACGTAAGTACATAATAAAATTAACTCTGTGGTAGTGTTGAAAGACATTTGCGTATTGAAGTTACGAAGAAACGAGTACCTTTTTGTGTTGTGAATAAAGTTTATTTTGAATCGATATCTTAAAATGGGCGCATTGCATCGCGTCTCGATGTGAGCTGACTCCTAGTTCTAAATAAACTAGGTAAGTATTTAATTAATCTATAAATACTTCGACCTAGATACAAATCTAGATCTCTAATATTAGTTTAGAAATAGAAACGTATGTTTTAATTAAACCTGTGATTAAACTAACATCGTAGGTGTGTGTATAATAATTCAAAAAGTAATTTCCTGATAAAATATATAGTTCGTGCAAGCAAAAACATGTGTTAATTGATAAAATACTAGTGGTCGAAATTCGCCCATAACGGCCATAAGTAATTTAATATTTAATTTTGTAAGGGTTCTTTTGTCTATTAGATGTAAAATAAAAATGTAAATATTGTCTATTGAAGGTGAAAGATAGATTGTCAAACGTCTTCGTGTGACAAAATTGTATAAAAATCAAATTTTAAAAATATAAATATGAGGTAGTGTGTACAACGATATTTCTATTAATTATTATAAAAATATTTTTAAGAATTATTATAAAAAAATATATTCAGATCACTACACGTCCGTATAAACTTTAACTGCGCCAAATTTCATACTCCTCCATTTGTATAATTTTCATAAAAACGTTGACAAAGTTTTTGCTTTATGTGTTTATGATTATTTTAACGTTAATATAATATTAAAGGTAAGTGTAGTTTAACAAGGTATAGGATAATTTGAGGAAAAAATTGTACTCAAAATAGCATGGTAGATAAAAATATATTACCTTCGTTTACTCCTTAGTCATACGTGTGAAAAACAATACCTAAGCAAAACATGTCGAGAGGAATATACTTTTCGTATGATCTTCACCCATATATTTTGTCACATATGACAATATAATATTACAATGAAGGTGTTTGATATTTTTTCTGCCTTTAGGGGTCACACCCAACGCACACAAAGCGTCATCTGGGGGTGTAAGTAGTATCAAAAACGGTCAATAAGAATTTTTCGATTCTTTTTCTGTCACCAGGCGGCGCTTGGTAGCCCGACGGTCCTTCTCGTGTCAAAAAGCTGTCATGTGTCACGAATTAAAAAACCCTCATTGGAAGTTGACTCTTGTAGAATATTTTTGGCTTACTTTATCATTATGAAATTAATTACAATGTTTTTATATTTTATACAATTTTATAGAGGTCATTATTATGAGAAAGCGAGGTTCTAATTTCGCAGTAACAAGGCAAGGCAATAATCAGCAACACCTGGCGTGTTGCTGATTATTTTCCTAAATAATGACGTAATAAACTTCTTTGATTGCTTCTTGTATTTTTTTTAATTTATATATGGCATCGGCTTAAAACCATTTGCCAGTGTCAAGTTAAAAAGGCGGGAAATAGAACTTTCGTCTCAATTTTCAACACCGTATTTCTATATCGCCAAGTCTAGAGTATAGTCAAAGTCATAATATATAGTCAGTAAAGTCCATGAGTCATGTCAATCGATTCAGTAAAGTGGTAGAAGCTTTATTGAAAGTTCCTAGGGAGTTTTGGCGGGAAACACAAAATAGCACGATTTTTAAAGTTTTTTTTTTCAAATGATCAGCGATCTTATTGTCATAGAATAGTGATAAGGTCGAAATAGCTACTTTTTAACCGACTTCCAAAATAGGTTTTTTTTCTATGTTCAACGATAACTCCGCCGTCTGTAGACCGATTTTAAAATTTGATATAAAGGATCCGAAATATCCGAAGTTGGTCCCGTTTTCACAAAAGTGGTGACCATGGGATCCATGAGGAATCGAGGGAACTCCTCGAAATTTATATGGACACATATGTGGCACCATATAAGTTACACAAGTGTGAAAATTATTTCAGTATTTTAAGTAAGACAAGACTCAGGGGATGGTCGTGTTAGTTTTTGAAAATTTTTGTCTCAAATATTTTTGGTTTTTATATCCGATTTTATATCCGTTTTCAATACTCTCAGGTCGGTGCGATCCGCCCTTGCCGCTTACAAAATTAGTATGATACTTGACGCTCAACGTTTCGTTATAAAGAACCATATTGTGGGAGTTTTGTTGTTTGGTACAATTTGGAATGTCACATCTAATTTAGTTCTGCTCGTGTCTAGTCCTGTTTATGTTGTAAGGCTAACCCCACATTAGCCGTGCGCGTTCCTCGGGCGTGTGAGTGGCGTGAGCAGCGCCCGCATAGCTGACACGCCCGAGGAACGCGCACGCCTAATATGGGGGAGGCCTTACTCTTACTTTATCGGTGGAGCTAAAACTTTAAAAAACTCCTAACAAAATGTTAAGATATTCCATAGAACATTTACTGGATAACTTGCAGATATGCCACGTGTGATTTAAAATGTCATGTTTAAACAGTCAGGAAAAGCAAATGACTTGCTTGATGGTGGGAAATATTAACATTACAGGAGCACACTTAACCCCAAATGCTAAACAATCAATTTCCTCGACCAAACAATTGGAATAGTCGATGACCACTTTCTCTAAACTCTAAGCCAGCTAACGTTTCGTCTATTCTGTCAAAGTGAGTGTGCTTTACGTCTAACAAGTCTGTGTGTACAATACAAGTAGATACTTACTTGCAATACGTGTCTAGTCACCGGTGACCAGTCGGACCACACGGCCGGTCTGACGACAAACTGGTCATCGGACAGTAATCAATTGTCTACGCCACTCACGTATTGGTTAGTTGATAATTAATATTTGATATTGTCAGATCGGGCAAGATGGTCTATGGTCACAGATTACTAAACAGTTATTGTGTAACTATGGTCTAGTGCAGGCATGACCAACCTTTTCAAGATTGCGTGCCATTTTTCAATTTAAGCAAAACCAAAACCAACAGCACATCTATAAAAATCCACAATTCGTCAACAAAACCCCAAAAATCAATGTTTCTCAAACATTGCCAAATAATTGTTATAAACGCTCGGACGCCGTGCGATTTTCGGGTGTAACCCTTATAGAAACAGGGTCGGTTACCGTTTGTCCGCGAATATCGGGATTTTCCGATAGATCGTGTTTGTAAACAATCCCGATTAGATGATTCGAGGCTTAAATTAGCTCAGGGACCGCAGGTTGCTCATGCATGCATGCACGTCTAGTGCCATACAAAAGTATGCGCCTCTTAGAAAGAATTAAAGAAAGCTCCTCTTGCTCCATCTCACTCTTATTATAAATCTTAACTGTACATATTTGAAATTACATTAATAATTATTATATTAAGACACTTGTGTAGTGTTGCGTCAAATGTCAATATCATATATGACAGCTCGACACTCGACACTTCGATTTTCAACTATAATGTATTAGCGTAGAGTTGTATTTTCAGTGCTCTGAATTTTCCCGGTCCCGCCGGATTCCGGATCATAATATAGCCCCAGTCCCAAATAAACGTGAAACAAAAAATTTCAGTACAGTTTTACGAAAATTGTGCGAACGAAGGAGTATGATATTTAGCACAAACTTTACTAGAACACTGTGAAACAGACCCTAAGAATATCAAGTTTATTATGAGTTCCGCCAGCTATGATATAAAAGTGTTATGCGCTATCAAACCGTTTGTGGGACGTTTAAACTCGGGGAATTGCAGTGACGTAATGTAGTATCAGGGAATCCAATTCATAAGCGGGTGGGGTGTTCTCATAATTTATTTGTATTGTATTATAATGACGGTATGCAGTTACAAATTTACAATACAATAGGCTAGATGACTAATTTTTTTATTGCATAAATGAATAGTACTCTTAAATATGAGTGACTTCTCAGAAGAAACAGTATATCAAAAGTATATCAATACTTTCAAAGGTACAGCGATTTGTATACAAAATTTCGCAAGTCTCGTGAAAACGCTCCATACTAAAGTCGTACCTGGCTGTGACGTCACGCCTAGGTAAAAGTGTATGAAGTATACGGCCGCAGGAACATATTTGTAAATATCTCCGATATTTGTGCGTTTAAGTTATTTATACTTACCGTAATGAATGTGTGTGACATGTTGTATATGATGTAAGTAAACTAATGATATAGGTTTTGTTT
Source organism: Phengaris arion (assembly GCA_963565745.1). Lineage (NCBI taxonomy): Eukaryota > Metazoa > Arthropoda > Insecta > Lepidoptera > Lycaenidae > Phengaris > Phengaris arion. The sequence goes on along the minus strand of OY751443.1, from coordinate 13,405,509 downwards.
ACCTACTAATTTAGCAAAAAAAAATTTTTAAACTTTTTTGTACTTTTTAGATGTCTCTAATTACTAAACTACACATAAAATAACATTTTTTTTACATTTACCAAGCAGTATAATGCCTCAATATATCTAATTATATTAATGAAACTAAATAGTTAGATGTAGTCATCATCCGTATTATCAATGATATAATATGTCAGTTTGTTATCACAACAATAACATAATACGGACAAATTATCACAACAGTGAATCTGCCTCGGAATTGAATTCCCTGATAGTACAATTGGGTACTCGTAAATATAACTTACTATAAATAAGATATTACATATCGTGAACACAAACAAAGGCGCGTGGCAAACATTTAAATAAAATGTGTACAGCTTATATGCGTCCCTAGTAGGTACAAACAAACGACAAAACATTTGGTGTGTTGTTTACATAGGTATCTTTATAAATCTGGCTTTCGAGTTAGTTTTTTTGAGTCAGCGAACAAAACGTATTTTAACGAATATTGTTATTGTTATAAAATATATAATTCAACTAGATGTTGCTCGCGATATTCCGCGGGCACCGTACCTTTTCCTCGCGATAAAAAGTAGCCTCTATTCTATATCTGTGCCAAATTTTAACAAAATCAGTGCAGTAGTTTCGCAGCATATTCAATGCAAACAAACAAACAATCAAATATTTTCTGTTCATTATATTCCAATCGATAAATTAATAATAATAAAAGTTCTAAAGTTTATATTCTTTTTACTGAATTGCAAATTTAGTCACTACAAAGTTATTCTCAGAGTAAAAATTATCCAAAACTCGTGTAAAAGTACACCGTTTAGTCAAACGCAAAAGAATGCTCATTAAAATTGTTTGCTCAGAGTTTTAGACCTCACCGCATCCAACTTCTAACTACGGGAGTTTGTTTCAGTCCTTTCTAAAGAGGATTCTGTATTTGGGAGCTTAAGTGAATGTAAAGTCTGAGTAATTATGCATTATCTTGTATATATGTAATCGGTGTCTCGAAAACGGGTGCAAGTATTACCATGAAATTTAGTATGTTTAGTATTAATTTAGTAGTTTTTTGGGAGGAAATATTGATCTAACTCGGTCCTATGAAACTGACCATTTTTAAGCTATATATGTTTTTTCTTTCGTCTTACGGCAATACTTATATCAATTTATTAAAATTTCGACTCTATTATGTCAGTCCGTTTACCAGTTTGGTAGGCTTTGGTATGTACAATTTTCGCTTTGTTCGATAGTTCGGAATGTGGTGGGATCGAATCCCGGTCAGATATTTTTAATTGATCAGAACTCCGAGCACAGCTCGATTACCCAGGTACTAATCTGTTACTAAATCTGATTCTCTCTTCATATCAATTTTAAACATTTAATTAGGTTGCATCCGAATATTGCTTTATGAGCATAGTGGAATGTACTTTAATTTTGCTCCAAATGAGAATAGTTCAAACAAAAAAACTTTTTTGCCTAGAAACCATCTCTGTTATCAGTAGGTCGATTCTCATAATTAAATCTTACGATATTACAGTTTCAATCCCGCCTAACAGGAAAATGGAATTCCCATAAACGTCAAACGCTGAAGTGTACCGCGATGTGATATTATTGCATCGAAGCCTTGCCTTTTATAGATTGAAGGAACCACACAACCATACCGAAATACATTTGACACTATATGCAGACCGGGTCAGGGACTTCAGATATGTAAAAGAGCGTGTGAAACTTTTGTGTCAAAGAATAATTTATTATTATTATTATACGAAACGGTAATCCCACTACAATTATAGTATAAATATATATATAAAAGTTTGTGAGTATGGATGGATGGTTGTTTGTTACTCTTTCACTTAAAAATTACTGAACGGATTTTAATGAAATGTTGTATGGTAGTAGTTCTAGTTTAGAACATAGGCTAATTTTTATCACGGAAAAGTACAGTGTTCCCGTGGGATATTGTATTTACCCGGGCGGAGCCGCGGGAAAAAGCTAGTATGTTAATAATATTTGACTCGAACTAGGTAGTATAATCACAGATTAAAGAAAGGAGGCACAGATAAACAGCTACACTGTTACTTTTCGATTTGATTGCACTACTACAAGCATACAGTGTGTCCACAAGCGTGTGTGTGTGATAAGTTAGATAAGTAAAGGCCGTTGAAAGGGACGTAAAAATTTTCAAATTTGGATCGATTTGATCGTTACATGAAAGCTGTTTTTTTGTATAGGTAAATTTAAATTGTTGGTACGTCTAAACATAGATATTACGTTTGTGTGTCTCACACACACACTTGAGATTTTAACTTTGAGTCAGTTTATGATAGCAATACAATGCATTAGTAATTAATTGAATATGAATTGAAAGTGTAATTTAAATACCAAAAATTGGGTTTCAGAGATAAAATATAAGACGTTTCATGACAAACTATTTATTTCTATAAAATAAAAACTCCGAGCTTTGGAGGGTCTAGCATGGCATCGAGTTGATCAATAAAGATATGGAACTTTACTGATCTACTAATTACCTGCAAATTGGAGTTAGGTTTCAGTCTTTAGGTCTGAACAAGATTCCTAGACTTAGAAGGTCTTATCTGAACTAAGTTACTAATTACTTAAGATCAACGCTCGTGTGTCAGTCACAGTGTTACCTGCGACAAGATAATAATATAATTAACATATTATCTTTGAAATGTAATATAACTTGAAGAGTGAAGGACGAAAGGGCGGGCATTTTAATTATTTTGTTATTTAAATATAAATATACCTTATGGTGTTTCATTTAACTATAAAATAACCTGGAAATAGGGGATTCGAATGTGTGTGGCGTGCATGAATGTTTTGCCATCTTTCAATATTTAAAAAAAAAAAACAAATATTTTTTCAGCTATATTAAAATAGTAAATATTAAGAGAGAAAACATACAAGCTTTCTCATAGTCGAGCTTAGAATTATAATTTTATATTCGCTGAGGGTAAACCACTGGACTGCGAGGCGAGGTCAAATCTGAGCGAACAATTTATTTTTAATTCAGTTTTGTTGGGAAGCTTTCAAACTATTTTGAAATAAAATCTCAATCTAGGCTTGAATTATGTGATTTGTTTTTTAATGAGGCGTGTTTTGTGAATGGCGTGAATTATTATCAAATAATAATGTCGAAGCTGAATTAATGATTGTAAAATATGTACCCTAAAACTTCCAAAATCAAATAAGTGGACTGAAACATAAACATAACATATTCTCAAATCGAGCAATATAGCAATTTTATATCACCTAGCAACTTCCCTACGTGCATATTTGCTGCTACTGCTGCCTGATCATTATTAGTTATTAGTATACTTTTGTGCTAAAAACCTCCATGGTCTAGTGGTTAGAGCTTCTCTCGGAGGAGAAATCGGAGGTCATGAGTTCGATTCCAGCATTGGAACAACAAAAAATGTTGTTTCCAAGTTTGGTTAGGACAATGCATGCTGATCACATGATTATCTGACAAGAAAAATGATCCATACGTCGGATGGGCATGTAAAAAGTCGGACTTCCACCTGATCGAGAGCCACCCAGACAGTTGGACAGATAACCGACACGACTGTCGGTTATCTGTCCAACTGGATTAAGAGAGTAAAGGAAGAGAGAGTGCTTTTGTGTACTGCGCACACACTTGGACACTATAAAATAACTCCTGCGTAACTGGCCTGGTTTCGATGAAACCGGCCACCGTCACCGAAATCGGTGTGGGGAGTTATTATTTTTTTTTATTATACTTTTGTGCTTATATTCTTTTCTTTTGTGTTTATATTCTTTGATCATTTGTACGTATAACTTAGATATTCCTATTTTAAAATTTGGTAAATAAATGTTGACGCTAAAATGTCACATCAAACACTACATAATTTTTTAAAGATTCCCTTCGATTCTTCGTAGATTCCAAAATCAGACTACATGATCATGAGACCGACATAGAATTATGTCCTTTTAAACAAGTAATCGCGTTATGTATGTTTTTTTATTATTATGTTTATGTATGTATATTATTTTGTTTATGTATGTAAATACATAAGCATAATACATTCTCTCGAATAGGTAATAACCTTCTCCCTTTAGAAGTCAGTTAAACACTACTATAATTGAAATAAAAAACAATTTACAATTGAAAAAAAAAACACTTTTATTCCGAATATTCATTTAAGTGGCACCTAATTCCTGGAGTCGCGTGTAATCTGAGTAAAAGGTTCCTTACAGGCCCACAATTTGTATGTTAATTTCCCGTGTGCCCTAAGATTTGAATGTGTAAGCGTTTAGACCCGTTTCTATCAGGTTTCACTTTTGTTTTATTAAAATATTCACTGTTCCTGAAATAGTTTGGGAGATTATCTCTAGCTCCTAATATTGTAAAAAATAAATATTTGATTGTTTGTATGTTTCTTACGATCCGGTACTTTCGGAGTATTTTCAATGCAAACAGCATTGAAAATACTCCGAAAGTACCGGATCGATTTTAATGAAATTTGGCACAGATATAGAGACGACGGGGAAGGACATAGGCTACCTTTTATTGCAGCAAAATGAACGGGTCCTGCGGATTACGTTTCGCACGCATGAAGTCGCGCACAACATGTAGTAGGTACCTAATAATCGAAAAGGGTTTTTACAGTTGACTGGCCCTTTGAATGTAGCCTAGATCTAGTCGACCCCAGCTGCCCTATTGAACTTCAACTGACAAGTGGGAATGGGCTTTTTATTTTATTACACTTATTTAATATTTTAAACTTATATAATATTTTAAAAGACTTTTTGAAAAGTTCTTATGTCAACATTTTGACATTTAAACTTTTAAAATTGTGTTTTAAAAAGTTCAAACGTCAAAATGTAGCTTAATTCCCACTTGTTCAAATACTCTCCGTTCGTTCGCGCACTGCGTACCCTTCGCGAAGTTACAGCGGCTAGATCTGTTCGACTCTTAGCTAATTTACACGTCTGTAATCTGCTTATTTGTAATATGCTATGGGAATATAATAGATTACAAATAAGCATAGTAATAAAAGTAGTTAATTTACTTATGAATTTATATAACATTATTTAATTTTGAATGTTATTTATTTCTATTTAATATTAATAGGTTAAAGCTATTTTTTATTGATTAATTGGGGACTTCTATTGTCTATTATCATCTTCATTAATATAATTGTTATTAATTATGGATGAATACTATAGATTTATATTTATATTATTGTTACTTACAATGTTGTTTTCCACTACTATCGCATTAGGTTAAGCATGTAATTATAGCTTAAGTGTGTTTGAAGAAATAAATAAATTTATAAGTAATTTGTTTATTTCGCAGCCAAATCTGTAATCCTATTTAAAAATTTACCAACATTTGTTAAAATATCAAGATGAATTCAATTAAAATTAATGTGCAGTAAAATACATAAAGATAATTTCAATTCGGGCAAAACAATTTTAAAACATAATGAAATTTTAATAGCGCGGAATAAACAATAAAAACTTGTTAGAAGTCCCGTATTGTGTATTACTAAACAAAGCCGCGGGACATGCTTATGACAGCTATTTAAATGGAAATGTCAGGATCCAAGTTTTCCGAGCTCTTAGCATCGCTTTCGGAAATGACACTGAAGTGATAAAGCGGCTTGTTAACATGTCTACATTTGCGGTACTGGTCTATGTCGCAAAACAGTTTGCGCTTAGTTCAGACTGGAGTTTGGAATTGTTTTACATGGACGCATATTGTCGAACGTCCTTATCCTAATGTATAGTTATACGCTAATTCCGGTTAGCTCAAACGGTAAAAAAGTCTCGTTGTCTAAAGGTAGCCTTCTAATCTAAGCGACCGAGACGCGCGACTGCGACCGGGTCTCGCGTATCCTTTCGTACAGCCCCCGTGGTCTAGTTGGTTCCAAGTTTGGCTAGGACAATGCAGGCTGATCACCTGATTGTCTGACAAGAAAGATGATCCATACGTCGGATGGGCATGTAAAAAGTCGGACCTGCGCCTGATCTCTCGCCAGTCGTGTCGGTTATCCGTCCAACTTGGTTAAGATAGTAAAGCAGGAGAGAGTGCTCTTGTGTACTGCGCACACACTTGGACACTATAAAATAACTCCTGCGTAACTGGCCTGGTTTCAATGAATCCGGCCACCGTCACCGAAATCGGTGTGGGGAGTTATTATTTATTATTTTTTTATTATACTTTTGTGCTATTATGTTACTGTCCCACTGGGTTATGAGAGTAAAGGAAAAGAGAGTGCTATGGCGGACTTATGAGCGCCATAATCCTGAATCGCGCTATCTATATTTTCTAAGATCGGTGGTATATACACAACATCCGAAATTGGGCATACCACCTCGCTCGGTTGGAGATCTCCTCCCATGGCATTGGCATCCACTCTACGCACATTGGTGACTCTCGACAGAACACGCCTCCTTCTGGATATCATCATCATCACCCCCCACCCCTCCGCACCACGCCAGCCAGGCTCAGCCTCATCGGGAACCGCGGCCTGGTCGAATCCTCATCGGCTTCAACAAATACTACATGGACCGGTTAGCAAGCAGAGCACGAAGGACCTCTCCTGATCAGCACACGTAGCTATAACGATCGGTTAGCAAGCAGAACACGAAGTCCTGGTCAGCACACTGGGACTCTCCACTGGCACCTGTCTACACAAGCGTAACACGCATCGAAGATTGCGACCTCTGGTCTTCGAGGGAGAGTGATGTGGCAGACCAATTAGCGCCACAATCCGTACAACATCCGAAATGCATACAAGTGGGGCTTAGGCCTGACCGAGCATACCACCTCGCTCGGTCGGAGAATCTCCCTTTGGGGCTTCCACTATTCCCACAGTGCTCTTGTGTACTGCGCACACAATTGAGAACTATAAAATTACTCCTGCGTAACTGACCTGGTTTCAATGAAACCGGCCACCGTCACCGAAACCGGTGGGGGAGTTATTATCATTTCGTAGCCTAATGTATAATTTATTCCCACGCTTGGATAAGCGTAGGAATAAATTATACATTAGGCTACGAGATGATAATAACATTGGTTGGCATAACAGCGGTTGGCATGTATCAATGAAATTTTTTCTCAATATATTATGCGGTTGCTCAGACGGTACAGAAGTCTCGTTGTCTAAAGGTAGCCTTCTGATTTTAGCGACCGAGACGCGCGACTGCGACCTATCGACTGTGAGTATTCCTTACATGAATTTATAATATGGAGCACTAAACAAATCACCGACCACGTCGCGAGACCGTTGGATGTGCCCAGAGAACCTGATTCGCTGGTTGCCAGATCGGAATGCTACCCTTAGAAGATTAACAATTTTAAATTTAAAGTCTTCAGAGTACAGCCTTCTCTTCACGTAGAGGACTGACAGTGAATTCCTGTAACTATTTGTGATCATAATCCTGTTACGTCCGCGCGCTGTCTCACTCGCTCACGCGCGTGTGAATGCGACATCGCGTGGACCGAAACAGGATTATGATCACAAATAATTACGAGAATAAGTATGTTGCCTAGTGTGGAATATCAACACTTTTACAAATAAAATTTTAATATCGTTGTATAGAGAGATACATAAATTTAAAGAAAAAGTTATTTAGGTTGACGCGAATAACAATTATAATAAATAAAACATATAAAAAAGTTGCCCATCTCTTTTTCGCAAAACGATTTGCGAAGTCACAATTTGCTACCGCCATACATTTTTTAATGACAAATGTATGGCGGAAGCACATCGTGGCGTTACAGGCCGATATATCTCTCTCTTTCTTATTGTAAATTTAAACTGTTTGTATGACTTGAATCTTCGTTATTTTTAAGATTACCAGAAATGGGGCTTAGATTGTTTATTATCATGGTGCCTAAAATTGAAGAGACGAAAAATATTTTTTTAGTCAATATGTCTATTGGGCTTCTGATCGTCTTTTTATGCACGATGACTTCAGATTCTATGAAAACATTAAAGACATTAAAATTACGATAACAATTTCATATTTGTCGAAACAATTTCACAAAATTATATAATATTAAGCTCAAATAATATTTCGAAAAGGAGCTTAACTTTTCTGAGCTTCCAATGCCTGATAATTTAACATTGTTTTACAATTTAATTTTGCCGGCGAATCTAATAATCTTTCATTTTTCATACGTTCATGTTTGTAGCTAAAATCCTTTGTTTAAAGTAGAAATAGATTTAAAATAATAATTTTGTAGCGATATAAAATAGTATACAAAATAATATAGCATAACTGTAAAAGGTCCGTACCTTTATTATAACAATGAACCTGGCTAATAGGTGTAATACTTACAGTATTTTATAACCTCAAAATGTCAGATTGACAGTATATTTTTATAGCTTACAGCTCTATACCTGAATAAAATAAATAGCAGCGGCAAAACACGAATTGAGACAATATGGTGCACTGAACTCGTATACTTGAAAAGTAAATACCTTCATTGGTTCATATTGCATAATACATCCCGCATTTTATTGAAGGAAACTTCAACATTCTTGTGAGCTTCCTTGGAAATATGGAGCCAGGCTATACAAAAAAGTCTACGTATAGTGGGATTGCAATAAAAATTGATATTTTTAGTTACATTTTATCACCTTCTAATATAAAATAAAAATACAAGTGTACATATACTTCATGTTTATTCCTTTGTTACAATAAACTTTACGTTAATTTAAGAACTTTATATTTCATTTCTTATTTCTATTAAACTATATGAACAGCTAAAATATTTGAAAAACCTTTTTGAATATATGGTGTTCATATAATATTATGTTTTAAGTTAATTCACATTTTTCATTTTTTAAGGTTATCTAGAAGAAACAGCTGTAATAGCAGTAAGATCGCCTTTTTGTACAGTTCATCTAGTTTAGTTATAATTGTTGTGTGTACGTGTGTGTGCAAATAAAGACTTTTCTATCTATCTCTAATAGGTACTTCTAGACAGTATAAGCACTTTGAAAATACCTACGCACTGTGATAAAATACTACCACAATAAAACAATGTTATACTTAAACGTTGTATAGCTATTGTGTGGATGCACCGTAGACAATCAATTTGAAAGTGATGGCTTGCTTAATAGGCCGCTGCCTCGAATGAGGGTGTTTGCTATTTTCTGTCACCAGGCGGCGCTTGGTAGTCCGACGGTCCTTGTCGTGTCAAAAAGCTGTCAGTTGTCACGAATTTTAAAACCCTCATTCCGCGGCGAACGGCGCGGCGACGACGCGAGCGGGCAGTGACAGCAGCGGCGCCGCGCGCAGGCAGGCGCCATAGTCACCTCTTGTCAGAAATGCACTCCTTCATTATTGTTTTATTATTCCCATGGTGCCTCCCCTTTAGTCCTGACTTTTATTGTCATTACAATTTTTCTGTCTCCCGCTTTGCTTGGGCAGAGAAACTGGAACACTTCCTACTCCTCCTACATTCTTCTGATTAATTTCGTTGCGGATCCCAAGACAGATTCAGCATGTCCCTCGGGCACCCCTGAGATCATGTCAAAGGGTTTTTATGATTGATTACCACTGTTGATCCTGACTACACAGGAGTTGCAGTGGTGGGTATGTGTGGTTGGCCAATTGCCCGAATTAAATTGCCATTATACACGTAATAGCCCGCGACGCCCGACGTGCCCGCTATATCCGAATTAGCTTGTTTGATTTATAGCAAAAGTTCGTCTCGTTTATCTCGACTGCGCTCAATCATGAACTAGGTTTATAGCTTAAATTTCGTAAGCTATTTTCATAAGTTTTCGCATGGTTCATGCTAGTAGCTGCTAGCTGCTGCTGCTGTTTATTTTGTCTGTGCTGCTAGCCAGCAGTTAGCAGCTGTGCCACTTTCTTTGTCCTTTGAATCAAAACCTGGTCAAATATGAAGTAAAGTGAATTGAGTGATTTGAAATTGTAGACTTAAGAAAAGTCATCGCCACCTAGATTACCATTTTTTATATAAAGGGGCTGTTTGCGTAGAACTAATGGAAACGAAATTCTATTTTTAACGGAACCCTAAAATAAAAGTAGCATAAGTAACTTCTTATAACATCAGCTATCTGCCAGTTAAAGTCCCGCAAAAATCAGTCCAGCCGTTTCAGAGATTGACCGGAATAAACAGTGAGATAGACGGGCAGATAAAATTTTTGGAATTTGATTTTTGGTGTATGTACGGTGTCATAAATCACACCGCAGCATTTTTCACATCACAATGCATTTTACCGTGAGTACGCGTTCATAATTAGCAAGCACCGCGCGTGCTCCCCTAGCACCTTTATAGCATATATCAATCTTATGTGGGACAATTAATAAAATCTTTATGTTCGGGAACACATTTGGTTTTATTAGCCAAACCCCCACATAATATGGTCCTTCGAGCTTTGTGACCTTCCGCGATTTGGCCAAAGCAGGATCATTCGCGAGTGAGGACTATCAGTGACTATCAGAAAATCAGTTCGGTAAAATCAGAAGATAGTACAGCAGTGGTAAAGTGAAATAGCACAACAGCGTAACAGAACAGCAGTACTGTGGAGTAGCATAACAGTGTAGCAGATCGGTGGTGTAGTTATATAGTAAAACAGTTTCTGGCGAATCAGTGTTGTGGTAGAGGAAGACGAGCATCAGCAGCAGCAGTATTCAGCATAGCAGTGTGGTTCCTGTCTGCAAACAGCAGACAGCAGCATCAGCATTAGCATCGCTTCAACATCCCATCAGCAGACCATCACGCTCTTCAGGGCGTGGGCAGCAGCAGCAGAAAGGTTCCCGAGCAATCAAGTAAGATCTTTCCATTTTTTCACTTTGAACAATAAGTTACCATAATGGAGGATATTTACGAAAATCAAGAGCAGTTAGTAGGTGCGATAGAGCAGTTGCTTGCGTCTTTCAAGAAAACGGGGCGAGATCGTAGGACAGTAGATTACGTTAAGCGGAAGTTACAAACCCTTGACGAATATTGGGAAGAATTTAAGCAGAATCGACAGCAATTAGCAGGATACGTAGATGAAAATTCTGAGCCTATGAAAGGTCTCAATGAACGGGCTACCAGAAACTACGAGATCACAAAGTCAACCTTGCAGCAGTATCTCTCGCAGGTGACTTCACCAGCAGTAGCACACTCAGAGGGTAAGGTACTTGAGGTCCCAAGTCGTGGAGCAAGCCCGTTACCTATCCCTGGTCCGTCAACAGCAGCATCAGCAGAACGGGTGTCGAGGACAATCTCCCAAGGAGTCGACAGCAAAACAGCAGAAATGTTACGTAAGCAGATGACGAACTTCAAAGCATTTTCACGAACGGTAAGCAACATTGACCTGGAAGCATTAACAGAAAGGTGGCAGTTTGAAGACACGTTGCAGCAGTTACAGATGAGATGGACAGCAATCGACGCTCAGCATTGGGAGCTCGATAATGAATTAAACGGGTCTAACCTAGAGTACGAAAATCAATTTACAGCACATGAGAAGAAATTTAATTTCATCAAGGAGAGCATTAACAAAAAAATGTGGTCAACGTCTCATAGGGAAAAATCAACCCCTAAATTAGATATCCCTACATTTAGCGGTAATTATCATCAATGGATGTCATTCCAAGATTTATTCAGTGAGGCCATTCATAACAATCCCTCACTGTCTCAGGCCCAAAAAATGCAGTTTTTAAGGAGTAAATTAACAGGCGAAGCTGAAAGACTCATACAACATTTACAAATTACATCGGCTAATTATAATATATCTTGGGAAATTCTTAACCACAGGTACAACAATAAAAGGCTTATATTCACTTCGCACGTCAACATATTGCTAGGGCTGCCAACCATTCAATATCAATCAGCAGCGCAACTTAAAAAATTACACGACACAACTAAAGAATGTTTGAATGCATTAAAGAACCTGGGAGTCAATATCAGCTCATGGGACCCCTTATTGGTCCACCTGTTAGGGCAAAAATTGGACAGTGAGTCGTATACAGAGTATTTGGAATCAGTCAAGAATCCTCGAGAATTGCCAATTCTAGAGGACTTCGTGAATTTTTTGGAAACGAAATTCACTGTACTCGAATCATCGCGCAGAAAACAAGAGCAGGGCGTATTTAAGCAACCAGCATCATCGAATCAGCAGCAGAATTTTTCGCATCAACGAAGACTTCCTCCGAGCAACTTTAAATCTAGCAACAATAATTTTTATTTTAATCATAAGTCAAAATTTAAGGCTTTGCATGCAACCAAGGTAATTTGCGGACTTTGCAAAGGCGAACATGGTTTATTCAATTGTTCAAGGTTTCAAGAAATGCCATGCGATCAGAAATTGAAAACCGTAAGCCGGTTGCGTTATTGTGTGAATTGTTTATACGAACACGATACTAAAGAATGTTTTTCCAGTAAAAGGTGTCGCCTATGCGCAGGATTTCACAATAGTTCATTGCACGATGCATGCACAAAACTCAAACCCAGCACTTCTTCGAACCATGTGGCGAAGGCCCACCACGTGTCTCAACCCAACACGTGTGAGGTCTTACTAGCAACGGCAATGGTTGGTGTGAAAACAGCAAATGGAGATCAGCATCATCTTAGAGCCCTCATAGATTCGGGTTCTCAAATTTCAGTTATTACAGAGAGAGCAGCGCAGTTTTTAGGATTAAAAAGACGTAGGTGCAAGGGCTCTATTTTCGGCGTCGGCGAGCATGAAAGCAGCAGCAAAGGAATGCTTACTATACAATGCAAATCATTGCATAATGATTTCACATTTAGCATAGACGTCATCATCATGAGCAATCTTATCAAAAGTCTTCCAAATGTAAATATACCTAAGCCTTCGTGGTCATACATCGAAAACATTAATTTAGCAGATCCAAAATATTATGTAAAACGTCCGGTAGACTTACTTTTAGGAGCAGATGTCTACTCAAAAATTTTATTGGATGGTATTTTGAGAGGTTCGACTAGCGAGGAACCCATAGCACAGCAGACTTATCTTGGCTGGATCCTCTGCGGCTCCGTCAAATCATATCAGTGCAACGTCATGTTACATAACAATTATGACTACTTGCAAAGATTCTGGGAATGCGAAGACATTTCCCAAGAAAAGGAGATGACGTCAGAAGATGAATTTTGTCTTCAATATTTTTCTAAAACGACTAGAAGGTTGGAGGATGGAAGATTTGAGGTGCGTTTACCTATCATAGAAGAATTGAAACATAAATTAGGGTCATCAAAAACTACAGCATTAGCACAGTATCAGAGTTTAGAAAGAAGATTGCATCGAAATACAGCATTAGCAAATGACTATAAAAAGTTCATGCAGGAGTACATGGACTTAGGTCATATGGAACGATCAGCATCTGAAAGAAAAATGGAGTTCTACTTACCTCATCATGGAGTCATCCGAGACAGCTCCACTACAACGAAGCTACGCGTAGTATTCAACGCATCAGCAAAGTCTTCGAGTGGATATAGCTTAAATGATATAATGTATAAGGGGCCCAATCTTCAGCAGGATCTACAGCAGATAATTTTGAAATGGCGTCAGTTTAAATTTGCTTATACAGCAGACATCGAAAAGATGTACAGGCAAATTTGGGTCTTTCCCGAAGATCAAGCATATCAGAAGGTATTTTGGCGGGAGTCTAAAGACCAACCCGTGCAAGCGTATCAATTGAAAACAGTAACTTACGGAGAAAAAGCAGCAAGTTTCTTAGCAATAAATTGTTTACAGCAGTTGGCAGCAGAAGAGAAGACGAAGTATCCAGAGGCAGCGAAAGAAGTAGAAGAAATCTTCTTCGTAGACGACTTTTGTGGAGGTCATCATACTTTACAGCAGAGCAAGCAATTACAAGCAGATTTAATTGAGCTTCTAAAATTAGGAGGTTTTAATTTACGAAAATGGAAGTCAAATGACCAGCAACTTCTAGCAGATTTAGATACAGAGCAGTGTGACAAGCAGACGTACGAATTTAAGCATATAGAGTCGACGAAAACCTTAGGTCTAAGCTGGGATCCCCAAGGTGACGTGTTTACATTTCAATGCAAAATAGAATATTCTGAAGCAGCACCAACTAAGAGATCTTTATTGTCCGAAATATCAAGGTTATACGACCCCTTAGGTTGGCTTACGCCATTGAGCACGACACTGAAATTATTATTTCAAAATGTGTGGTTATCGAAAATAGAATGGGATGATAATCTCCCGCAGAATATTAAAACAAAATGGTTAGATTTACGCCAAGAGTTGCAAAATATAGACACATTTAAAATACAACGGTGGATCGGGACTTCTGAAAACGACAAGATCGAGTTTCATGGATTTTCCGACGCCTCTAGCAAAGCATTTTCGGCAGTAATTTACTGTAAGGTCATAAAAAATGGCAAATCATCAGTATCATTATTAGCAGCCAAAGCAAGACTCGCACCATCAAGCAAAGTTCAGACCATCCCTAGGTTGGAATTAATGGGAGCTGAACTATTATCAAAATTGATGACCAAGGTTCAAAAATGTTTACATCAATACAAAGCAGAAGTGTATGGTTGGACAGATTCTACAGCAGTTTTAGGATGGATACAGGGAGACCCATCACGATGGAAAACATTTATATCCAATCGAGTCAGAGCAATAACGCAAGTAATGCCAAAATCATGTTGGCACTACGTTAAAACTGACGAAAACCCGTCTGATTCAGCTAGTCGCGGCTTAAACGTGACTCAGCTTAAAAAAGATAAGCTATGGTGGAACGGCCCATCATGGTTGCCGTCATTAACAGTTAAAGAGCCAACATTATACGAGACTACATTAGAGCTAAAACATCAATACAAACAATCTAATACTATAATTCATACGGATCCTCAAGCATTAAACATCATCGAACAATTATTAAATAAGCATAGCAACATAACTCGAGTTATCCGCATACTTGCATGGATATTACGAATAACAAAGCGCAAACAACGCCGCGAAGGATATCTCACATTACGAGAATTACAACACGCAAAAATGCTTATTGTAAGGAATGTACAGCTGGAGCACTTTAATGAAAAGACCGTTACAATCAAAAAGCAAAATTTTAAATTTAAATCCGATTTTTAATGACGACAAAATTTTACGAGTTGGCGGCCGTCTCAAGAACGCGAGTGTAAGTACCGAAATAAAAAATCCCATCATCATACCTTACGAAAGTCGACTTACAATTTTACTGATACAGCAAGCACATGAACTAACATTCCATGGCGGTCCACGAATTACATTGGCCAATCTTAGACAAAAATATTGGATCATTGGTGGTATAAGAGCAACCAAAAAGCATATCAGAAAGTGCGTAACCTGTAGGAAAAACACACCTATTTTAGGTCAGCAGCTCATGGGCGATCTTCCAACAGCACGTGTTAACCCGAGGCCAGCATTTTATAACACCGGTGTAGATTTTACAGGATACATCGATGTAAAAGCAAATAAAGGACGAGGTATCAAAACCATGAAAGGATACATAGCATTATTCATTTGCATGGTCACGAAAGCAGTACATATGGAAATGGTATCAGACCTCACGAGTTCAGCATTTTTGGCGGCTCTCAGTAGAATGGCAGCTCGTCGCGGCACGCCTCGTCACATCTTCAGTGACAATGGCACTAATTTTGTAGGAGCAAACAGATTGATGCAGGAGCAATTTCAGAACATTTTCGATGACAACACTTTAGGAGAGATAGCAAGCATGAATATCACTTGGCATTTCAATGTAGCGAAATGGTGCCAAGCATCAGGTTTATGGGAAAGAAATATAAGGAGCTTAAAGCATCATTTAAAAAGGGTTGTAGGTGAGCAAAAACTTACATATGAGGAATACGCCACCCTATTAGCAAAGATAGAAGCAATCTTAAACTCTAGGCCCCTCTGCGCGCTCACAGAGGACCCAGAGGACTTAGACTATTTGACACCAGCACACTTTCTAGTCGGCAGAGCAGAGTTAACTATCATAGAAACGGAGCAGGATGCTAGGTCAAGATGGTATTTAATATCAAAAATATATTTCGATTTGTGGAAGAGATGGAGGATCGAATATATGACTCAGCTCTCAGTAAGATCGAAATGGTTAAGAGCACGAAATAATCTTCAAGTTGGCGATTTAGTCACTATTCAGGACGAGAATATGCCCCCCGGCAAATGGCTCATGGGGAGGGTATTGGAGCAGCATCCCGGAGAGGACGGATTGGTTCGTGCCGTCACTCTGAAAACAAAAAACGGAATTATCAAAAGGCCAGTAGTTAAATTATCATTGTTGCCTATCTCTAACGCAGCAAGCAGCGACCGTGAAGAAGAATCTGAGGCACAAAAAGAAGAGAAAAATCAAAGAAAACCTATCAAGCAGAATAGTTTCACGTCCATGGCGATAGCATTTATATTATTTATGTCGATTGTGACGACTTCTTATACAGCTGAAAGGTTACCAAGCAACATGTCTCTATATTTCGATTATACCGGAAGTGCAAAGATCATTCGGGATAAGTGGACTCTCATAGCATACTACAATATGTCTCCGTACTGGGAAGGATTCACCGCAGCAAAAAAGTTCATTAATTATACAAATATAATATGTAGTTATATACCCGACTATGACTATTGTTCAACAATCACGCTACAATTACAGCACGAGTTCGAGGAACTGGATCACTACAATCGTTTGTTATTAAATCAGCGTTTTAAGGCGCGTGCGAGGAAGCGCCGGGCGCTTATCAATGGTGTCGGTTACGCCGCCAACTATCTGTTCGGAGTATTAGACGAGAGATTTGCGGAACAGTATAGGAACGACATCGAGCTTATCAGACAGAATGAGCATCACCTTAACAACTTGATACAGAATCAAACATCAGTCGTCGAGGCACAATACAATTTACTGAAACGCACAGAACAATCGATTCAACTTCAGCATAAATCGATAAATAACCATCTTGAAGATTTGTATAATTTTACTAATTCTCTCAAGTCGGAACATATTCAGATTTCGGACGTTCAACATTTTTTATTGTCGTCATTCACGGCGATGAACTTATTTCAAAACCTGAAAAGAATTCAGGACACGATTTTAGATACCATCACAGATATTTCACATGGCAAGTTTAATATGCATTTATTAACTCCGGAACAAATTAAAAGCGAATTACAATTCATAGGAAGTCAGTTGACAAAGGATATCACGTTACCCATTGACAACATACAATCAGACTTACAGAACGTTTACAGTTTCCTTAGAATTAAAGCAAGAATGTTAAAGGATTATTTTATATTCGAAATATCGTTTCCATTAACTAATAGAGAAGCATACAACGTTTACAAAATTATTTCGATTCCTAAGCAGATAGCAGGAAATGCGATCACTGTCCTCCCAGTAGATGATTATGTAGCAATCAATTTAGGAAAGGATTCCTATTTTATCCTTTCCACATTTGAGCTTCAACTATGTTTCAATAATGAGCAAACTTACTTATGTCATCTCAGCAAACCCATACATTATCTCCCACCAGATGAGAGGTTCTGTAAGATCGACGTAAGAACTAAGCAATGTCTCGTCAGCAAATCAGCATGCAGTGATCAGTGGATTCAGCTGAAGGATGAGTCCCAATATTTTTATTTTTGCTGTAATACATATCAGGTCAGAATCATATGTTCAGATCGTGTTAGCACAGATCAGCTGAATGGGGCTGGTATATTGAGCATCGAGCCTAACTGCATGATAAAGGGCCGAGACTTTACTATGTACTCTCAGACCAATTCCAGGAATGAGATCTATTCGGATTTGGGCGTTATAGCTCCCAAACTTCATAATATTAATCATATGATCAACCAATCACACTTGCAATATTCGAACATCCTTGATAACAGCGAAATTGACATAAACAACTCCATCAGTGATTTAGGCAAGCAAGTTGAAGAGTTGAAGGTCGCCACTAAAGATTTAAAGGCATCAGATAGTCAAATATCGGGTCACGACGTTCATCAATACAGTATCTCATACAGCCTGCTCGCTGTCGTGGTCATAGCAGCGTCATTCATACTGTGGAAGAAGTATAGGAAAAGATTCAGCAATGTCTCCCCGCAAACAGAACCTAGTGTAGTGTTTAGTGCGCGAAAGCAGAGTACGGCTGACCGTCAGCCGAGTGAATTGTGTAGTGTAAATATCACGAGGGACATAGCAACCTCCCCTATATCTGCCAGATGTAATTTTCCCCCAAAATCAACCTAGTTTTTTGTATCTTTTCGGCTCGGGAGTATGTACGGTGTCATAAATCACACCGCAGCATTTTTCACATCACAATGCATTTTACCGTGAGTACGCGTTCATAATTAGCAAGCACCGCGCGTGCTCCCCTAGCACCTTTATAGCATATATCAATCTTATGTGGGACAATTAATAAAATCTTTATGTTCGGGAACACATTTGGTTTTATTAGCCAAACCCCCACATAATATGTGGTCCTTCGAGCCGGATCTTTCCGCCTTATATTTCTTTCCCATAAACCTGATGCTTGGCACCATTTCGCTACATTGAAATGCCAAGTGATATTCATGCTTGCTATCTCTCCTAAAGTGTTGTCATCGAAAATGTTCTGAAATTGCTCCTGCATCAATCTGTTTGCTCCTACAAAATTAGTGCCATTGTCACTGAAGATGTGACGAGGCGTGCCGCGACGAGCTGCCATTCTACTGAGAGCCGCCAAAAATGCTGAACTCGTGAGGTCTGATACCATTTCCATATGTACTGCTTTCGTGACCATGCAAATGAATAATGCTATGTATCCTTTCATGGTTTTGATACCTCGTCCTTTATTTGCTTTTACATCGATGTATCCTGTAAAATCTACACCGGTGTTATAAAATGCTGGCCTCGGGTTAACACGTGCTGTTGGAAGATCGCCCATGAGCTGCTGACCTAAAATAGGTGTGTTTTTCCTACAGGTTACGCACTTTCTGATATGCTTTTTGGTTGCTCTTATACCACCAATGATCCAATATTTTTGTCTAAGATTGGCCAATGTAATTCGTGGACCGCCATGGAATGTTAGTTCATGTGCTTGCTGTATCAGTAAAATTGTAAGTCGACTTTCGTAAGGTATGATGATGGGATTTTTTATTTCGGTACTTACACTCGCGTTCTTGAGACGGCCGCCAACTCGTAAAATTTTGTCGTCATTAAAAATCGGATTTAAATTTAAAATTTTGCTTTTTGATTGTAACGGTCTTTTATTTGATAATAGTTTAATTTCTTCATTAAAGTGCTCCAGCTGTACATTCCTTACAATAAGCATTTTTGCGTGTTGTAATTCTCGTAATGTGAGATATCCTTCGCGGCGTTGTTTGCGCTTTGTTATTCGTAATATCCATGCAAGTATGCGGATAACTCGAGTTATGTTGCTATGCTTATTTAATAATTGTTCGATGATGTTTAATGCTTGAGGATCCGTATGAATTATAGTATTAGATTGTTTGTATTGATGTTTTAGCTCTAATGTAGTCTCGTATAATGTTGGCTCTTTAACTGTTAATGACGGCAACCATGATGGGCCGTTCCACCATAGCTTATCTTTTTTAAGCTGAGTCACGTTTAAGCCGCGACTAGCTGAATCAGACGGGTTTTCGTCAGTTTTAACGTAGTGCCAACATGATTTTGGCATTACTTGCGTTATTGCTCTGACTCGATTGGATATAAATGTTTTCCATCGTGATGGGTCTCCCTGTATCCATCCTAAAACTGCTGTAGAATCTGTCCAACCATACACTTCTGCTTTGTATTGATGTAAACATTTTTGAACCTTGGTCATCAATTTTGATAATAGTTCAGCTCCCATTAATTCCAACCTAGGGATGGTCTGAACTTTGCTTGATGGTGCGAGTCTTGCTTTGGCTGCTAATAATGATACTGATGATTTGCCATTTTTTATGACCTTACAGTAAATTACTGCCGAAAATGCTTTGCTAGAGGCGTCGGAAAATCCATGAAACTCGATCTTGTCGTTTTCAGAAGTTCCGATCCACCGTTGTATTTTAAATGTGTCTATATTTTGCAACTCTTGGCGTAAATCTAACCATTTTGTTTTAATATTCTGCGGGAGATTATCATCCCATTCTATTTTCGATAACCACACATTTTGAAATAATAATTTCAGTGTCGTGCTCAATGGCGTAAGCCAACCTAAGGGGTCGTATAACCTTGATATTTCGGACAATAAAGATCTCTTAGTTGGTGCTGCTTCAGAATATTCTATTTTGCATTGAAATGTAAACACGTCACCTTGGGGATCCCAGCTTAGACCTAAGGTTTTCGTCGACTCTATATGCTTAAATTCGTACGTCTGCTTGTCACACTGCTCTGTATCTAAATCTGCTAGAAGTTGCACTACATCATACATGCATTATATGATAGTATCTACATGCATATTATTATAATATAATATATATACATGTTTGTATTGTTTGTAGTGCAAAGTTGATAATTTGAAATTAAAACAGACACATCGATTTTATTTCTTTGTATAGTTTTCTTAGAATAATTACAGTTTTAAGACGACAATTTAACAACGACACAAGATAGATTTTTTCCTATCTCATCGTGCATCGCATAACCGAATTAGCCTGGCAATAACAGTCCATAGAATATTAAAAAGATGCCAGAAAGTTCTGTGCAAACAAAGTGGAGGTAGCGAAGGTTGTTTAAACAATCCTCCAGTCCAGATAGTTATCGCCAAAGTTACACAGAACTTCAGGCGTTAACAAATGAAACGGTGTTAGTTTGTGTTATCAAAATCTTTGTTACCATTCTAATATTAATTGTAGAAATGATAGAAAACAGGTGTTTTCTATCATTTCAAAAAGTGTAATTTTTTTGTTTCTGTGTTTAGCTTTGACTATAATATTTTTTGAAGTCGCATTGCTACTTGGTGTGAGCTGACCCTTAGTTACTACAATACAGTAATGATAAAGAAGTTAAAAAATAATAAAATGTGTGTGTACACGTGACTTAGCGATGAGATATGTCGATTTCTTACATTTTATTATTTTGTAACTCCGCTATCCTTTTTACGAAGGTCCCGGATCTCAAAGGAGAATTACAAACATAATAGGGCCCGGATCTCAAACTTTAGACGCGGTATCCAATTTAGTGGCATGGATTCAAAATAATACAGTGGCAGAAGTGTAGGTTCAAAATAAATATTTATTCAGTTATTGCAATTTTACAAAACTCATTTTCGACCAAAATTTCGCTTACTACCGTCGATATTTTTCAACACGTCTTGTTTATGTTTAATGCAATGCGAAACTTTTACTTCTATTATACAATCATTATCATCTTCATATAAAATATACGTGAAGCATACACTATCAATACAGCGTGCGAACGGAGGAGTATAATATTTGGCAAAGATAAAGTATATGTGGAGGTTATATTTTTTTGTTAATGTAGGTAATAGGTATATGAAATTAATAAAAATAACAAAAACACACACTACCTCATTAATAATACACACTACGATTATGTTACTCGTTGACGTTTGTCCCTCTGTCACAACTTCTTTTTTTATCTAGGTGGCAAAAGAACCCTTATGAAATTTAAATTTAATAATTATATAATTATAAAATAGACGAATTTTGACAAGGCGCACCTCTAGTTATATTCAATACAAAGATTCGTTATCACAACTTATTAGCATTACGACATTGTCACGGTAAATTGAGAGCTCAGCTCACAAGTCGCAAGAGCTTCGTCACCGACACAGATAACAAAGCTTTTTATCTTCTTATCTTCTTCTCTTATATATGAAAAGGATTGCAATTTCAATGTCTCGTTAAAACTCGAGAACGGCTGAACCGATTTATCTAATTCTGATCTTGAAATAATTTTGGAATCACAGGGAAAAGGTGAAAAATATTGGAAAAGTTAGGAGGAAAATACTAAAATTATCCCGTATTGGGTCTCCAGTGTCACGTCTTGTGTTGACTGTCAAATATTTAAACAGGTGTATTCAGATTATCTGTTTCTTACGATTTGCCATTTTGCAATACACTTTGATTCTCTAATGGTGCTTTGTCGTTTCAGCCTGGAAACGACTGCCGGAGGCATAATATCAGACCCAGACCATAAATTTCCAGTTCCAGTTTCCAGGCCATTTAATTATTGGTCCCATTTAAATATCACGTTGGTCCCGATGTTACTTAAGCCTAATTACAGTGTTTTACAAGAAAAATGTCAAGAAGCAAGTTAATTTACATGGAGAATCGCTTCTGCTCACTGACCGTGGCTCAGCGCTCTCGTGGGGTGGACATTAGCATGTTCTAGCAATTACTTCTTTTTTCTTTTTACATTATGGTGAATTTTTACAGCGTGTAATTTCAAACCATGCTTGTCTCTGATACTGTATGATACCTTGATTTTGAATAAGTAGGTATTTGGGTAAGAATTTTCGAACAAAGCAAAAATTATTCATAAGCATACCAAACTGGACAAACTGAAACAGGATCCTGCGAGGAATCTTTCGAGAGTTCTCACGCACCAAGTAACGTGAGCCGCTCTTTGCTCTTCACAGAGCAAATGCAGTATCCATCGGGAAAACAACTTTTTTACACCTAATTGTTCATGCAAGATTATTTGTATTTGACTCATGCCAATGTCTAAAGTTGCCTGAATTTCGCGGTATGTCACATGTCGATCTTCCTCAATCAGCTTACACACAGCATCAACGTTTTCTTGGGTGACTGCAGTTTTTGGACGACCTTGACGGGGATCATCACTGAGCTTGACACGTCCACGTTGAAATTCAGCAAACCAGCGATAAATTGTGGTTTTGGATGGTGCTTCATCACCAAATGCAGAAATCATCCGGTCAACACACTGTTTTTGTGTTAAACCACTTCGAAAGTCATAATAAATCATCGCTCTAGAATTTTCTCGAGTCAATTCCATTTTCTCAACGACTAAACAAGTTTGACAAGACCTTGTGACAAGACCGAGAATCTTATTTTAAATAAATAAACGGTATTAGATTTTTAAAACCAAGGAGTTTTAAATTAAAAAGATTTTAATATGACAGGAACAGTGGAAATATTCCATTCCCGATACTTTTAGTGCAGCCTATGTAATAGTTGAAATTTTTCATATAAATATTGTTGCACAACAAAAGAAAAAAACATTTAAAGCTTAAAAATGCGCAGTTTCTCAGGGATAAGACCTAGCTAGATCCTTTTTTCTCCCCCAAAACTCCCTGCATACTAAATTTCATGGTAATACTTGCAGCCGTTTTAGAGAAACCGATTAAATATATACAAGATTGCCTGGCCTCGCTTAAAGTATGAGATGTGTGTCCTGCGGGGCAATCGCGCTATTGTTTATCGTTTGAAATCAGGTTCAATTCTGCTTTGTTTGTGATTTAGTTTAGGTTCAGTATCGCACTCTTCTTTCAAACGTAACTCAACCTCAGACGAAACTAAACTAAACTTTCGATAGATATTAGGGATGCGAACCTAATATTTGTGTAAATATCTATGATTTTAGGATAAATGAGCATTTATTTCGCTTGCGCACTCGCACTAGTTGCTTTGTGGAATATGGGTGTTTGTCAAAGACATCACCGAGGCCACCATAATTAAAAGAAGAAGAAGTCAGTTGACATACTTCGTAGTTCGATAAAGTTTTTAAAGTATCATGAACGCAAGGTCAGTGGTACTTTGGGTGCCACTTTTTTAATTAGGGCTCTTGTTAATGCCTTTGAATGACGGTACCTTTTAATGAACATACAATGAAATTTTCGCGTCTGGAATGAATGTCTCGAGCCATTGTTGTATCAAAGTTAGAAATATCATATAAATCGGTAAATTCATTTTTACCTTACATTCTCAACAATTTAACACACCAAAACAAGAAACGTTTCAGAAACGTGTGAGAAAATGTAGCATCGTATCAACTTTTTATTTTGACAGCGTTTGTGCTTGGGCTGCGGTGAGGCTGCGTTCCAACTATCTGTCAAAACGTTAGCGCGATACCGAATCATTCAAAAAGTCGAGTAACGTTCACGGTTCGTTTGCGGCTCAACTGAAAAAACTCGCCCTGCTGTGTAGTTGCACGGTATCTTACAAGCACATTTTCAAAGAAGTATCTACGGCACGATTTAATGGCTTTGACCCACGCTTTAATTCTGAATAGAACTAAAAAGGATTGTGTGGTTTTATGAAACCACGGTAAAAGTGAAACTTAATAACAAAATAGCGTGGAGCACTGGCACAAATGAGTAGTCTATACACTACACGGTCAGCTGATGCGAACTATAGGCGCCGCCATATTGGCCTCGGCTGCTCTGATGAGCGCCTTTCACTTTATCCCTACTCCGCGGCCGACCGTCACGCGACATGCAACACACAGACGAAAAAGTTTGAGACGATGTAATAATAGTTTCACTTTAAAATATATTGATTTCTACTTATTTTAAATCATTCAGTGAGTATTTTACAGATTATACTTTATACTAATTCTATTAATTAATTATTTGAATAGTTTCTTACCTTTCTGTACAATCTTCGAGAATATAAGGTATAACTTATCAGGATATCAGTTTTTACGGCACCAAGTTGTCAATTCCGTATAACATAGAATTTCGTTCTGCCTATCGCGGATTAAACGGAATGGAATAATAAGAGAAATTCACTTTGGCTTATTGGAAACCTTTTGTAATATAAATACAGATTTATGTCAAAATGTGAAAAGCATAAAGAATACGTCCATTTGATCGGAAACACTTATGTTTGTACGAGGCGAAAGATTTTGTAAGAACTAATTTTTATTAAATATTTTCCGCGTGAAATCACGCGGGAATTGCACATTTTGTCGCGATAAAATGTAACCTACATCCCTACCCGTGATCTACTTTATATCTGTACTAAATTTCATCAAAATTGGTCCAGTATTACCGACACTACTATTCAAAGTAAACAAACAAACAAATATTTCCTCTTTATAATATTAATATAGAAGACCAGTAAACGAGCAGACGACTCCATATTCCCATGTGCCACTAGACTCATTGAGCGAAATATAATGTATGCGTTATTTTACGACGGGATTTTTTGAGAGACCCTGTTATCTTTACGGTCGAGGCGACCGTAAAAATACTCTCTCTCTCTTCTGCAAAAACAGAACCTGTTATTAAAATTGTCCTGCTGTCGTTCTATTTATGAGAGACAGATGTCGCGGCATGTCCGTATAATTACAAGCTTAGCTTGTAGATTTCTTTGGTGAGCCTGTAAAGTTCCTTACAATTCTAGGAGTTCTTGTTTTTTAACTAGTTAAGTGGCTCTTGAAAGGATAACGACTCCGTATTTCCATGGCAAGTTTTAACTTAATTACCTCTTGAAAAACTCCAGCGACCATGGATCATTAAGATACGTAGAATAACCCGCCATATTGTAATGGCGGGCTTTATTACATCTTTCTTTTACGTGAATTTTTGAAGTGAAATCTACTTGAGGCGCGTTGAGCGATTTTGAGACGTGAAAAAACTATTGAACTCGCGGCACTGTTACCGACACCGGTGCGGTATGAGGGGGGGGTGTGTGAGTCGCGCACCGCATGGCTGACTGTGCGCTATCGTTTTCACTTTTGTCGTGCCACTGTTTTTATTGCGTTTTTTAGTGATGCACGTATAATATTTAAACGTGGGAGAGACATGATTCGGCACGAATGGACCGGCTCGACCGGATAAATACCATGACTTCACAGAAAACCGGCGTGAAAAACGCTTGCGTTGTGATTCGTGCGAGTGAGGTCCCGAAATTTCAAGGACCAGGAACGCAAGGCCGCTACACCAGAGTAGTTAGACTCCTCTCTACTCCTCTGGTGTTGTATCAACTTTTTACCCACTAAATAAAAGAGCTGAATTTCAATGAAATTCAAAAAAACAAAGGCACTCAAATCAGGGGATTGTTATTAAAGTTTCGTATTGGGTCTTATTATGTGGAACACTAAAAACAACATTGAGTTAAGCAATATATAGAACACAAGCATTTTCCACTTACGCTCTTATTACGAAGTCCTTTGAAGGCGGCGCGAGAGCGAGAGTTCGGTATAAGTTAGCGAGTTCAGTAATCATAGATGTCTGCTTATATGTAGGATGTCGAACAACTCACGCGAGTCACCGGGTCGGGTTTGTCATCCATCATCATCAACGTAATAAAAGCACGGGAAACATCAAATCTAATAATCGATGATCATTGATCACTTTTTTTATTATTATTATTATTTTTATTATTATTATAATAAACAAACAGCAGTGCCTCTACGCCGCAGACATTAGCTCGTCAAAGAACATCAGAGTTGCGAACACGATCCGAATACTTGATGTTCATAATCTCGCGCAGGCATTTCAGATGGAATCTGTATAGCGTGCGTATGTGTGTGTCTACGGTAGGGACTGTTAGCGACGCGACTAAATGACAACAAATACAAAGCTACATTTTTAACGTAGTTAATATCCCTAATAACGTCGCTTCGTCATCGCGTCATCTATTAGCTGTTATTGCTAACTATAATAGCTAATTTATACTAGACGACGCCACCTATTGGCAAACGTTTCTAACTGGAGCTTCACCTCCAATATTTCTTTATTGTGGCACATGGATTATGTAACCGCTAGTTGTCAGCTAAAAAAAACAATATGATAGTAAGGGTATTTAAGGGCTGTCGCGAGATGACAGTTCTTTTTTTTGCTGAATCCATAATTTATTAAAGTTTTTCCGGATACAAGTGTATCATATAATATCTTAATCCCGTTTTTACGGGACCTATACTCCGGGTTCAAGGCACCGTTTCGCATGAACTTATGGCTAGTTTCCACAGATCAGGATTTCTGAGTGTCGCTAGTTATTCCGGACTGAAGTGACTGGCTTTGGACCCAGTCTGCACCACCCCTTGGACGATCTACGTCGCGGCGAACATATCGGCCTGAACGACAGAGAGACGCTACCGGAAGAAATGTAGTCATAGACTATCCAGCTAAGTTGCCCGTGTGGTGGTTGCCCCTCCGATTCCCCACAGACACCAAGAGGCTATACCATATCTTTCGGCCTTCTGCCCACGTCCCCTTTTTTAAAATATATTTGTCACCTCGTTTCATTTAAATTACCCGTAACAATACTTACCGACACATCGCCTTTGCCACACGTGCCATAAATGTAAAAAAAAAATATATGAATATTGTCTATATTGTCTATGTTTCAATTTGCCGCGCTCGCCCCGCGCCCGCGCTTGAAAACGACGGAGTTAGTTTCTAAGTTCGGGCGGTCGAGTGCACATCGCTGCACCACTTTTGTCAATAGTCTAGTTTTTCTGTTTTAATTGTAAGTAATTACTTGAGGTACTCAAACTCTCTAAAGTAGTAAGTAGTTTCTAATAGCAATTTAGTGAATGCACGGACTTCATTATCGTACGTCGTCACTATAGTATAGTCGTTTCGTGAAATTCCTCCTCCCGTTGCCTACAGGGAAAAAAGGATGGTGTGGTTTTATGAAACCACGGTAAAAGTGAAACTTAATAACAATAATATGCGCTTCTTGTGTCTTCGCGTGAACTACATAACGAGTTAAATGCGGTCTTTATCAATATACAGACTGTTTATGCGTTAGATTTTAAGTTAATTTTCTTAAGGAACTTTGGTTCTCATATGGCATACTAGATGGCGCTGATTTGCCGCTAGATCACGCTATAGGTAAAGCGAACCCATTTGATATTATATTAAGATGTTTATAAGGGCCTTACTAATGTGAAGTATTTATGGGTTGTAAACCAATCAAGAAAAGGATTGTATGGTTTTATGAAACCACGGTAAAAGTGAAACTTAATAACAAAATAGCGAGGAGCACTGGCACAAATGAGTACTAGTCTATACACTACACGGTCAGCTGATACGAACTATAGGCGCCGCCATATTGGCCTCGGCTGCTCTGACGAGCGCCTTTCACTTTACCCCTACTCCGCGGCCGACCGTCACGCGACATGCAACACACAGACGATAAAGTTTAAAGTCTCTTACGAGTACAAAAAGTGAGCCAGTACAATTGCCAAATACTGTATTTTGATACTCAATTTGATGTTGTGGGAGCGAAATACCCGGTCTCGTAGTTTACCAAAAGCGACCTTAGCCGAACCAAGTCTGCCATTGATCTCCGAGTCGATGTTGGCTTACTACTTTCCAACTATTTAAATGTGTTGACCTTCTTTAGGGCTTGATTATTGACGACTGTATTTAGCGGAGCTTGATGTACAGCATCCATATGCATCACTTCAGTAATAATTCCGCCAATAGTTGAACAATCTAAAACAGTATTACTTACATAATAGGTTTGCGTCTTTAGCAGTACGCCTAGTACCTAATAAGTGCCTTTTTATTGAGATTTGAGGTTAAGTAATTTTTATTGATAAATTATTATATTACCTGTAATTAATCTGTATTTAAGAACATTAACGGCTTAAATTAAAATTAAGAGGCTTAAGCTTAAATTAAGAGTCTCTCAAGTCACATGCTGTCCTCATAATTTTGACATGCATATTAATTTAAATAGCGTTTGAGCATTCGACCGCTAAAGATTCAGGCTAAAACTGCTTTGCAAATGGTTTCAACGTTAGCGGTTCAAACGAAAATCCTTCCTAAAATTATTTGAACAAACGGAGCTTCGTCACAAAAATAGAAAGGTCGATTCTTTTACTGCGAATGACGTTTTTACGAGGTGGCAAATAATGTAATGGAAATTCATTATTTTCTGAGTGTAACAGCTGTCCTTTTTTTTACAACAATAATAAGTGTTTGGGAAACCGAGCTTGCGCTAAGAGAGAGCTAGGAAAATTTTGCTAATTTGTATTCATGATTACAGAACTTAGGTAGGTCGTACAGACAGACAGACGGACAGAGCAATTATATAAGGTTCGTTGTGTTCCTTCGGAACCTTAAAAACATTAAAACTATAACGATAGCACATTGACAAATAAAAATAGAAGCCCATAGAAATGTGTTCAACAAGGTGAAATAAAAGAAGCATTTTAGCATTTTTTGTTATTCCCATTAGATCGTTATGTTCTTTTTCTAGCGACAAGGCTCGTTTTAATTGTGGGCGAAAACTAGGTCACCGCGACTGTGCATAAAATGTATCACACTAGTCCAATGTCCCAGTCTCACTTCAAATTGAGTATACTGTGGTTGACTTATTCATAATATAATATCAACCATAGTTTATTCAAATCAACCATAGTTTATTCAAATCATGTACTGTACAACCACGTACTTAATGACTTTTGGGAACTGGCGTAGAAATATGATGTTTGCCGAGGGATATTAAGAAAGTCGTTGTACTGCAAACTGCGCGCTTGACCACAATAGAAATGCTTTTTTTTCGTCCTTCTGCTTTCCTTTGTCGATCTGTCATTTTGTCTATTCTCCGTTTAGGCAAGAAAAAAATATATAGAAAAAATATACCTACTGAATATAAAAATACATTGTCTTCTTTTTAGGCTTTGAGGTCATTAACCTCACAGAAGCAGCTGATTTAAGGGGGAAGCAAATACTTTTCTTAAATAACATCAATACATTTAGATGCGTGAGGTCAATGACCTTAACAGCGCCGTACTGCAATCTTATTTTGTAAGTATATATTTTTTTCAAAATTTGTTTATTATTTTTCTGCCTAAACCTCTATACAAAAGCAGTATATCATATGCCCAAAATATTCGTAATTCATTTTGTACGACGCGGCGTTAAATACAAAAAAAGTAACGCATTCCACAGTCGTTGGTAAATTGCTGTATTTTTCGATCATCCATCGCCGTATGTTAAATCGTCGATAAATCATTGCAGCATAACAGTTGATGCTGTGTTTGATTGCGAGTTATAAATCAACTCCATCATTTGTTAGTTTCGACTAAACTGATGGCTCATGGATTCTGTCGCTAAATAATGGTTTTGTTTCAAACTGTGTGTGGTTACTCCATCGTCCTTATAACGGCTTCTCAAGTGTTTCTCAAAGTTAAGGGCTCTGTAAAATCTTGTTGTTTCTGCTTGGTAGAGTGATAGAGAATATGTGGCCAAAAAGCATTTAAGAATTTGGGTTTGTCTTTAAAGAATTTGCAGCAACTGAAAAATAGTATGGAATATTCCGTTTTTTTTCCAGCTTCCAGCACGATTAGCGTAACCACCGTAGAAATTGTTTCTTTTACGTAAAATTTACATCAGAATGACATCATGTCATGTCATGATTTACGTAAGATATAAGTCACTTATAGATCATATGTGAGTCATTATTTCATACCTCTTGACGTCAAACTCTGACGTAAATATGACTATATATGAATTTTTGTCCGTAAATATTACCTTCATGTGATCTCGGATTGACTTCGATGTGATTTAACTTGAAAATAAAATCGACATTTCATATTGATTTCTTGTTTTTACAAGAACGTCTACTAGTTTTTGCCCGTGTCTTTACGTGGGTAAGACAGTATTATGCACGTTTAAAACATTTAAAATCTAAGTCTGTGTTCACACTTAACACATAGTTACTCCACTATATTAAATTACTGCTCGTTTTCACTAAAACACCAAGTTAGTTATAATTCAACTTTAATCGTGATTGGTTTACAACCCGAAAATACTTCACATTAGTAAGGCCATCATAAACATCTTATGCAAATAGGTTCGCTTTACCTATAGCGTGATCTAGCGGCAAATCAGCGTAATCTAGTATGCAATATGAGAACCAAAGTTCGCTAACGCATAAACAGTCTGTATATTGATGAAGACCGCATTTAACTCGTTATGTAGTTCACACGAAGACACAAGAAGCGCATTTTATTAATGAGGTGAGATAAATATGGTATTATCATATTAGCTTTACGTCAGGAACCTGACATGTATCTTATGTAATCATATGACTTAATGATTACATAAATGATACATAAAATTGTGACTCTAATATGACGTATTTTGATGAAAATATGATATAATATATACGTAACAGTTAAGTCATACAAAGGGCATCATATAGAAGTCAAGTTTCATGTCAATGATGGTATGGATATGAGGTCATAGTGATGTCATTCAATGACATCAAACGAAAGTCATCAAACATAGTCACAATTATGTCATACTTACGTTGTAATTTGTTGTGTGACCTGTGTGTAATCTGTACATGACGTCACTTCAAAGTCATGTGTTCACTGGGAATAGACAAATTAATGACAGCTAAGCGTATTGAAGCTATTTGCCGCTGTAGTAGAAAGGCATACAACTTTTTCCAACAAAAGAGATTAAGCTTTTTGAAAATTATATATATTATAAAGTCATTGGAAACAATACAAATAAAATAATTTTTTTGTAAGTGATTGTTTAAAACACATAATAAAATAATAACATTCGATAGAATTTTATATACTTGAATAAACGATTTACATCTATTTTCCAAAGTTTTCTCTTGCACCATATATTTCAAGCACGAAATTACTTTTAGCGTTCGTTGTTTTGTGAACTTTTTATTTCTTTACAAGTTCCAACAAGTTTCCTTTGACTTGAGAAATTCCATTTAAAAGTAAAACAGCGGCCACATGTGGTTACAAATATATACAATAGCCTAACTGTGTTTAGGTTTTTCTGATATAACAATTTTATTTTTTTAAGGACGCATTTACTGTTGTTTGACAGGTTCCCGAGTATGGTATGTGTCATATCTTTAGAAATGTTTTGTGCAATAAATCCAGACAGTGACCATGTAAAATAAATCTCATTGCCACGCATAAGATTAATGCGTTATTACACTTTAATCTTTTGCGTGGCAATGAGATGATGAATGAGAAAACACAGAAAATATTGAGGAGACTTTTTTGATTTTTTTCAAAGCAATTTTTAATATTTTTGGATAATTTTTTAACCAACTTTAACGTGGTTATATGACAAATTCGCGATTTGGGAGTTCTGCGCCAGTTGAACTTTGTTTATCTAGAGTTTAAGTAATGTTTATATAAGATGTTCAGAAACCGGGCATGAGTGCAATGTATACTATAGTGTCCTGTTATAATAATTATTAATATCATTTTTAATTTTACGAAGCCACCTGAAGACGTGGATACGTATTTTTATTTTTGACGTGATGTCTTATAAATCGATAGCATTAATTGCCCGCGACTTCGCTCCAGTGAAAATAGGTTTTAAACTTTAATCCCCTATTTTATCCACCCAGGGGTTGAATTTGAGAAAACGCTGAAATACGTAATTCGTTATTTTTTCCGTACTCAATTAGTAATCTTATATAGTATAGATTTTAGTTATAGATATATAGGTCATTGAAACGGACCTTTCACAGACAACCATTTTTTGTTTTTACGAAGTCTTACGTCACGCGTACTTGGTATAGTTAAAGATATTAATTCAGTAATAATATCGAAAAGTATAACTGAATTAATATTGAGGAAGTGTGTTTCCCGCTGTGGGATCGTCAGGTATTGAAGTGATTCCTGTTAAGATCTGCTTTATTTCCGTTCTAATTAATCCTTGTTATTATAATATGCGTATTATTGTAGAAGCTGCGTGTTGTTGTAGAAGCTACGTGGCCTCCATTAAGGTGTTTGTATCATTTATTACGGTGTAGTTGGACGAGTACATTGGCTTATGTTAATTAATTTGAAGCGGCTGGGAGTGTGAATTATTGACTTGGTTAATTGTTGTTCTATAAGCGTCAGCCTTTGAATATTTCATTGTAGTACAATACCTAGTAATATTATAACTCTAGTTCTCAGGGTATTATTAGTCATTACATCATTATTTTTAGGGTTCAGTAATACTCAAGGAACCGTCTGTCTGTCTATAATTAGATGAGATTTTGGCGTGATAAAATAATCACATTTTTATATTTTAGCGGTGGCTCCCAATCCCACTTCACATGAAAAAAACCCCACTTCACTCATGTGCATCATGTGAAGCGGGATTTTTTCTTGCCAAATCGTAAGGTATGTCGTCGAATAGTTCTTTTTAAATGAATTCAAGGTCTCATACATGACTTTTATACAAAGTCAACCATAGTCGAGTAATCACCCTCCAAAGTGGTATATAAGTTGGTTGGTTTATGTCAAGTTCTTACTTATCCATTCAATAGCGTCAAGCCGATTGGACGATATACACTGCCTGGTGTAACTGTATGACCTGAGTTCAGTCGATATGAATAGACTTTGATTTAAATTGGTATAGCAGTAGTTTAGATTAACACATAGGCTAGTTTTTATCCAGAAAAAGATACGTTCCCGTGTAGATACACGGGAAAAATACACAATAATAAATAATAACTTATTGCATTTTTGCCTGTCATTCACGCCCAAAGGGCTAAATCGATTTGAATGAAAAATGGTATTCTGATTTGGGGGAATGCTGCAACAATTTTACAAAGTTCCGCGCGAGAAAACTTCCAGCATCATCATCATATTGTTGAGTGGCAGTCCTCCACTTTTCAGGGGGCGTTTCCCGCAGTTTTCTGCCGCGCGCAATAAAAGTGTGGAATAAACCACCAACGGTATTTCCGGACCACTACGACCTTCAAGACAATAGCATACTCCTTTTGAAAGGCCGGCGATGCACTTGAGGCTTCTCTGGTGTTGCGATTGTCCGGGCAACGATAATCGCTTACAATCGTGGTCCATCTGCTTGTTTGTCCCTTTTTCATAAAAAAGTCGTTACTTGCTTGTCAGGTACTACTCAATACAGAAATCAACTAATTTTCATTTTAAACTACTAATGTGATACATTCTATCCTAAAGCATGAAACTAGTCATACACGTAAGGGTTTACCAGTGGGCCTAACAGGAACATTTGACAGCGGCTTAAATGTAACGTTATAGAATTATATTTGTATGAAAATCTGTCAATATCACGACAGCGCCCTAACAAACTTCATTCGTTAACGTTACGTTACGTTTACGCCGCTGTCAAACTTTCCTGCTAGATCGTCTGTTGGGTTTGCCTGCACAGTGAAATCTGTGACGTAAGCTTGATGTGATAGTGTATATGCTGATACCTGCACAGTTGTGCAACACACACGCTCCGGTTTACCTGTACAAATCTGTCAGGTATACCGTTTCGTGAATGGGTAACTTCAACGATTAATTGAGAGTATAACTTCACTAATGAATATAACATTTCATAATTGATATTATAATATCGCAACATTAATATTTGGAATTAATTTAGTTAGCCAGTGAAATAGTGCCTTGTAGTTTGTTGTTACAAAATTTAATGATATCATTACCTAAAAGCGTGTGTACATACAATTTTGCTGAGCAATTTAGTAGAATTAACATACCTTTTATACCATTAATACAAATCTGCTAGCGTATATTTTGTTTACTCGATTACGGAAGCCAGAAAGGATTAGATTATTGTTACTGCTGTAAATGTATACGTGTATTGATTATTTTGTTTGTTTTGATGTAATACTTATATATTTAATAGCTGCCGCGGCAAACGTTTTTCTGCCATATAAATTATCAGCTAATGCTATGTAAAATAGCTTGCGATCTATTCTCAGATATTTTTATATTTTTTTTTATTTACCAAATGTATATACATTTGATGCCGTAATTTGAGAGGAGTTCGATAACAAACACCGTGAAACCGAGATTTTTATGTACTTAATAAGTTTTAGAGAGACATGCCTGGAGTGACAAAAAAACCTAACCGAAAACCGGCGTGAGTACTTGTGTATGACTTCCAAAGACGCGAGTGTGACAATAATATTATGTTAAGAGGTAGTAACTAGGTACATGCTTGTACAAGCATTAAAAAGCAGATCAGAAAACAAAATCACGTGTTGTATTTAATGTCGTTAAGATAAAAGGTTATCTGTTGTTGCATAACAAAAAAACTAGCCTCTCTACACAATTGAAACCAGACCAGCTACATAGGAGTAATTTTATAGTGCCCAAGTGTGTGCGTAATACGCAATATCACTCTAGTCTCTTCCTTTACTCTCGTAACCCAGTGGGAAGGATGACCGACACGACTGTTGAGAGATCAGGCGCAGGACATTTTATACGCCCATCCGACGCATGAATATCGTTCTTATCAGACAATCGTGTGATCAGCCTGCATTGTCCTAATAGCCCAGTAATTTTAGGCATTTGAAACCCCAATCTGTTAATTTTACAGAAAAATTAGAGGAGAGATTAGATTAAAAAAGAGGCATTTTTTGTAGATAATTTTACATGTTATTGATTGTACTGTAGGTTCTTGGTGGAAATTCATGTTTCACAGTAATAACACACAGGACTTCTTGCACTATTTCCACTTTAATAAGTATTTTACATTAATTTTAATATATTACACGACCGGTTTCGACAAAGTCATCATCAGGTGTAGTACACTACACATGTGCAAGAAGTCCTGTGTGTTATTACTGTGAATTTTACGACACCGCACATTTTTATTTTAACGTGAGATATTTGCGAAAAACGGATTTTCGTGACCATTTGACGTTTATAACTTCTTTAGCCGGCACGATATCAATGTCGATTTTTCACATCTTCATTACAACGCCGTAATAAAGGTGTATACCCAAATTCAGCGCACTAGGATTTTTTTCGTAGATAAAACCTAAAATCACTAGAGTATAACCAGACTTGGAAATAACATTTGACATAATATTGCTTAACAACGTATATGTCAAAAGGCATTGTGTTTTCTATTTGCTATTGAATTTATAGCCAACTGTATTTACAATGTATTTGTTGATTTGTTGGTGATCCTTTGAGATATATTTATAAAATGTGTGGCTAAGTAGGATTTATGTTCATGATAAATAGCTCTATAAATTCTTTCAGTTCTTTACCAGCTTTATCTGGCATTTTATTTAGGAAACTCCATGTGATGAATGGATTAACTGAATAATGAGAATTAAATATCATTATCAACCACAGGCGAGGCGTGCATTGTATTATTTAATAATTATAATCTCTTTTTAAATACGGTACTAAACCAAAACAATATTTTGCACACAATGCACCCGAAAAATTGCGCTAACACTATGCGACGAACCAATTCCGTATTTAACAAAATAATATATATTAAATAAAAGATTTACAGTAATATGCATAAGGGAAACGGGCTTGTACACGCCTCGCCTGTGTTATCTAATATACTAAAAATGTATTTTGATATTGGCTTATGGTGTTAGTGGCTAAAACGTCGAAGCTCAGATTCACAAATATTGCGTAAAATTTTTGACTTAGAATATATATGATATATATATAGTATTTACGGTACCAGGACCAATATCTCAATTTTTTTTGACTATCTGTCCGTCTGCATATCCGTCTGTCAGTTTGTTGTGAATTGACCGGATCGATTTTGACCGGAGTTCTACTGGCAGATAGCTGATGTTTTAAGAAGTAACTTATGCTACTTTTATCTTAGGGTTCCGTTTAAATATTTAAACGGAACCCTAAGATAATAATCCCATATAAGGCTTCCATTTCCATTAGTTATTGTTCCACGCAAACAAAGTTGCCATAATATAATTTATGGTGGCGGTCCATGCTACTGTAGTACAAGTGTGTGGGTGACACCTAATATCAAATATATAAAATTCTCGTGTCATACTGTTCGGGGACGCACTCCTCCGAAACAGCTTGACCGATTCTTATGAAATATTTTGTGCATATTCGGTAGGTCTGAGAGTCGGTCGTGATCTATTTTTTCAACCCCTAAATGATAAGGGTGACCCTAATTTTTTTTTTTTAAATTTTTATGATGTGGCATTAAAAAATACATACAATGGCAAAACAATGTTTACTGGGTCAGCTAGTAATATCTAATATTATTTATACTCATTACTCCTACGATACTGGCGACACGCCTATAGATGGCGCTTAAACATCTAGAACGGCTAACTGATAAGCAAATAGTTGACGCCACAGAGTAGAAAATATATATAAGATGTTTTTACAGTCAGTGTCCAAACTTTCAGTAGTGAATATACTCTTAAAATAAAAGCAACTTTTACTATGGGATCAACTTTCCTACTTGAAAAAAAAATCAGGTGTTTCCTACAAAATGCTATCTATGCCGTAGCCCTTTTTTTTCACGTAGGAAAGTTGATCCCATAGTAAAAGTTGCTTATATTCAAGAGTATATTCACTGCTGCAAGTTTAACACTGACTGAAAAGCATCCTGTTTATCTACGTACAGAGAAACAGCTTTCATAGAACGATTCAAATCGATCCAAATATGAAAATTTTGATCGTGGATACACCGTATGCTTGTATGATATGTTCCTTTTTCTTTAATCTGTGGTTGACGCTAATAGAGATTGTTATGCCTTTGTTTAAATTCCGTCTTACCTACAGCTCTCGAAGAACATCTTTTTATACGAACTGAAGAGGCGAATAGTATTTGTTATTTTCAATTATCGTGGATGCACTTAGCTCGGATCTAGATTGTTGTGTACGTTGGATTAAATGAAATAAGTCATAATTATTAAAATGGAACCGGGGGCTTTGTTGGCACAGCGCCACGCCAGCAATCTTAAAGTAATTGTTCGACTCTGGCCCTCTCGCTGTTAATTAATTTATAATTTGTACGCCGACTCTCTACTTCCTGAAAACTTTATTCCTTGGTGTTTTCAATTTTTAATTTCTGATGAACTGTACCAGTAAATCATAGAGTTTTTCACTACGTTCAAGGACGTTTTTTATTTTGCAGAACATTTTGTATTTAAAATGCTGCAATAATCGATTTGCATATTATATTTTCAATTTAAACTACATAAACTACTGATGTAAAAGAGAACATTTTTTTACACCATGACAATCTGGTGCTTTGCTAAGTTCTTGAAAAACTTGTTACTGGTAACTGGTGTCCACCAGACGACGGAAAATAAGTACAAGTCGGTGTTCATGATCCATAAGGCTAAGCTATAGGTCACTAAGTTTCAAACTGTCATAGTTATTGCATCTTAATTAAACGTGAAGTCGGTGTGAATCGAGTTATATGCCACTCGTAGCTACTGCTATTCATATATCATTATATTTATTATTAGGTATTTTATCTATTATCCACGAACACATAACACTTTTTATTCCCAGACGGGAATCGAACCCGCGACCTCCGGCTTGAGCGCAAATCGCGCAATCAACGCGCTAACCACTGACCCACAGAGGTTGTCAAATTTCCAGGTTTAAAAATATTTTACATCCACGTTATAAGTTTCCATTTCTCGAACGCAAATTGTCAATTTATTATTCAATTATATATTCAAGGTCGACAAATGAAGCATTGGAATTATACGCAATCCCGATTTCCATTTGGAGACGTTCCCCTAATACCTCCTATCCGAGTCCCCATCGAAACCAATTACAGATCGCAGCGGGCCGAGTTGTCGGGGAATTACCGAATTATACACTCGTGTTCAGAAATTAGTGGCTTCCCTTTATTCTTTGGTCAATATTTGTAGAGTCCCGTAGTTGCAGCTCTTATAGTTTCGCTCTGTCGGTCCGTCTGTCTGTCTGTCCGTCCGCCCTTGCATCTTCTGTGATTATGAATATTAATGGATGACATTTGGTAAAGTTATTGATGGTATATAGACTTCATTTTTGATTTCAGATAATGTTTTCATATATTACTTTTTTTACATACTTAACCATTTTCGAGTAATTTGGGGGATTTTGGGATTTTTGGGAGCCCCCCTCCGGAATTTCCAAACTATAAGAGGCAGATACTTGTAAGTTTCCTTGCTGATAGGGTCATGCTAAAAACTCTTTAGGTAAATTATTTTGAGTTACATCGGGCAATAACTTTTGAAATAATTGGAAAATAATCTTTTGCACATTGATGGTTACGGAACCGTCGTCAGACATGTCCTAACATGCTTATGGTTATGTTATTTCATATAAGATTGGAATTTATGTATTTTTTTGTTACGATCGTCTTGTATTTTTAATTGATATCAAATCCGAATAGAACCAACATTTTCGATTCGTAAAAATCAATTCTTTAAACCGTTAAGCTTCGACGTTCGAATTGCCATACGAGACGAGTAAAAAAACAATCATTAACAAAATTATCAAGAGTATAGGGAACGAAGGTGACCAACCTTGATTTTTGCTTACCAAAACCGTGATCGACATCGCAATCAATTATAATATATTTTTATAAAACAATTGTAGGAAATTTATGAATGTCTAATTGCAATTTCTGTCTAAAAAGGGTATGAGCATTAAGCCTGTAGTTTGTTTTTATTAAATGAATAAAAAAACCTGTACCTTAACTGTTTCCGGCAACTTTGTTCGTCGTAATTTTCGCCAAACGCTTTTATTGATAACTAGCTGTCCCGAGAAACGTTGTTCTGTCACACCTATAAATATCGTGTTAATATTTTCACCGAAATTTTTCCAAAATATCTCACCGTTTAAACGGTTAACGGTAAAGGTTTAAATCTTACCTGAACTGATTAGATTTTTTTAAGACCAAAATTAGCCAAATCGCTCCAGCCGTTCTCGAGTTTTAACGAGACATTGGAATTGCAATCCATTTTTATATATAAGAAGACGCAGAAGATTGGGATATCAAACACTTAAATATTTTATTAAATGCAACAAGTAATTGTACAGATTTTCACGTGCAATCACACCATCTCCCCATTTTTTAAAACTAAGTATTATACTAGCGTTATAAATATTATACTTAGGTGACATTAGGTATAAGTTATTAATCCATCGTGCTCTTTTTACGCAATCTCGTATCAAATTCAGGTTCAAGTGAGTTTGGATTTCTTTGTTTGGAAGTCTTACGTGAAACGGAAAACTTTGATCGATATAAGGTTATCGCATTTAACTTTCGGAGAGGTTCAAACGAAATTGAACGTACAGTAAAGTAGTTGGAGTTTATTTTCGTACGCTCCTCGATTTAGAAACAGTTGCTGATTTTTTTGCAAGTTTAAATTTAATTGCTGTAAGATGGTTCGATTTTGATCGTTTGTTTAATGGTTTTTACGAATATCTCTTATGATCGCATCAAATTAGTATTTTAGTCTATATCCAAAGCCTGTATGTATTATCTATTTTTCTGATCAAATAGCTTTTGCCAGCGGCATTGCCCGCGTAAATATATTATTTCACAGGAACATTGTACTTTTATGGGATAAAAAGAAGCATTTGTGTTAATCCAAAGCTTAAGCTACTACCATACCAAATTTCATCAATATCCGTTCAGCGGTTTTTGCGTAAAAGAGTAACATCCTATCGATTCTCTCAAACGTTCACATTTATAAAAGTAGTAACATAAATAAGAAAATAAAACAATTAACATAAGAAATAGGAGTTAATTGAGTACAGAACTCCCAAGTCAGAAGACGCAAACATTAGAAGAGATCGCAATTTCGTACTCAAAGTACCGTATCATAATCAACATTATTGATGATGATACTTCCGTCGAGTCTTTACGATATTTAATGTGTTCATAAATATAAAACACGCAGCACAAACTTTTATTACTCATTTTGCATATATTCATAAGGTTTTATTTAAAAACATAATTTTCTCTCAAAGAATATTCATTTCATTATGAGACGCTTGTATGTAAAGCAGGTTTAAAAGTGAATTGAAGGCCCTTTACGAACTTGTGATTGGCTTGGAAATAAGAGTAAATTTAGGTGTAAGCTTAGTCACCAAACATATGCACTTAGAATAATATAATGTCCTTCAGATTCTAAAATGATTCGCCTAAGTACAAAGATCGACAAAAAGTTAGTTATTTTTACCGATTAATTTTTACCGATCTCCAAAAAACCACGCAACATTAAGCAAAACGTGCATTTTATAAAATATTGCTCTGAATGTTTCTGTGGCCACTTTGAATTATGTAGCCTCGTAGCATCCGTAGCACTGCTACGTATTACGTAGTAAGGCTACGCAGAACGTAGAGAATGCTAAGAATTCGTGTATCTTGCAATATTTGTAGAGGATACAGCAGCTGTTTTAGGTATTAGGGATAAGGGTTCATTCACACCAAAACAAGAAAAAAAATCTGCATGTGATTGGCTATCTGGGCTACATGATACGGATCGCTCGTTAAAGACCTTATTATTAAGACTCCGCTGTCCGTCCAGCCCGTACCAGGCTGTATCTCATGAACTGTGCTAGTTAGACAGTTAAAATTTTCACTGATTATGTATTTATGGTGCCGCTATAAAAGAGAATAAAATAAATATTTTTGTAGGGCTCCCAAGTCCCATACAGCAAACGTGTTTTTTGTACGGAACACTTCGTGCGCGAATCCTACTCGTCTTGTACGGACGATTTTTGTTCAGTATTCTTTGTACAAAAAATAAAACACGTGCGTCATCAGCTACGGATATCATATCTTAGGGAAAGCGCAATACGCGTCCGATCGCCCACATGTGGACGCACACCATTATTATAATAGATAGGCTCTATGAAATATACGCATAACATGCATTCCATTTTCACCTCCGCCACCATGGCATAAGGTTGGAAATGGCTTGTTATATTATTTGATGTTACGTTGTGTATTCTGCGACCGCTGATCTAATTAGAGCTTGATGTGTAATTTCTGTTCGTGTTAATTTTGTGTTTTCTCTCTTGTAATATATAATCTACTATCATGAAGTTGTATATTATGTTAGAATATATACAACTTTATGAAAGTATATTAAATGTTAATGCACTAACTCTAATTTCCGAATTCATTTGCCAGCTTTCTATTAACGCACACAAAAATATATACAGAACAATATTAATACATACAGGAAATAAAATATTTACAAACTATAAAAGTAGGTAAGTACTAAAAAAACATAATAACTACTCCAAAACTTAAAATGCTACAAAACAAAGAAATCTCCCAAGTCGTCCCCATGAGTTTTTTGGAGATTTCTCTGAAAAGTTTGTGTGCACCCAGAGCCCATGTACCTAGGGTTTCAACTCCAAACGGTTCAAATATGAGATCCCCACTAAGGTTCTCGTATTTGCGCCGCTTGAGGTTTTCCGCCTGATTGGCGGCCGCACCTGCAGAACTCGAGGTGCCCTGGACATGGGACGGATCGACGCAAGTAGCATCCCATACAAGAGCCCGTTCCACTCTCCAAGGGACCAGGGTCATACCGTCTGGTCTCCTGCCATCGTCGCGTGCCAAACCAGAGGGTTCCAGCACAGCTGGCACTCCGGCGGTGACAAGAGCCCGACGGATGAGATCGTTCAGGCAGTGATGTCGGGAGATGCGGATGATGATGAGATGCTTTCTGTTTAGGTTATGGTACTTCGATTTATTAAATACTAGATATTATCCAATCAAAATTCAAATCCATTCAGTGGTTTTTTTGTGAAAGCCAGTCAAATACACGTAAACACACAAACTAAAAGATTTATGTAATATTATTGTGTAAAGTACATAATTTTTGACATAGATTTTTTTTATGAAATGGTGATTTGTGTTTATAAATTAATACTAAACACAATTATAAATTTATGAGCATTTTTTTAAATAAAATGAAAGGTTTTATTTTGGATGGTTTTTGTTTCCAGTCGTACTATGGTGATGTAGACTAGAAAATTAATATAGAACATAGTACCGACACTATACATTCGGTCGTTAAAACGAAACGCCCAAAGCTTGTTCGTGTTTGAAAAAATAAAAAGAGCGTTTTTAAAATTGCCGACGCGAAATATTTACAAACCAATCCGGAATTCGGGCATTTTTTAACGCGCTAAATCACCTGCACGTTTAACTAGTTGGGGAATAGTTTTGCTAGTTGATTACCGTGAATTCATTTATACTCACTGCTAGCATTATTTTCCCGCGGCTTCGCTTGCCTGAAATTAGGTTTCGAAGTTTCATCCCCTATTTTACCCACCTAGGTGCTGAATTTTAGAAAAAGCTGAAATACGTGACTCATTATTTTTTGAGTACTCGATTCATACGAAATTTCATGCAAATACGTCCAAGGAATGAAAAGTTTCATACAAACTTAAATCTCCAATTTGACCCCCTTGGGGGTTGAATTTTGAAAAATCCTTCCTTAGGGGATGCCTACGGCATATGAGAAACGCGTGTGCAGAATTTAAAATTTTTAGCCTTAGCCTGTGCGTTGATACATCAGTCAATAAGCTTTGCCTTTTATATATGTATAGATATATATTGTATATATATGTATATATTGTAAAGGTCATTGACATGACAGCAGTGGCACAGTAGTATTTTTAGTTTGAGAAAGCAATTGTATCTATGTCTCGACAAAGGGAATTATAAGACAAAATATCTTTTAACTTTTGGAGTTCGACAATACTAGTTTTACTACTAGTTTTTGTCCGCGGCTTGGTTCACGTGGAATAGTGTTCGTTGCGAAAAATATTTTTGCCTATCCCACGGGAACACTAAATAATTCTTTGAAAAATCAACTGTAACTTTTTTGTGAATCTTCTCCGCTGAGGCCATTGACCTCGCACTATCAGCTGATTGTGATAGCTGATGGTGATAGTCCATTATTCAACTAATTAGGTTTTTACTACAATATTTTATCGTTTGATATACTTTATGACACAAACCGATTTCCTCCTAATAGTCCTAATAGCTCTCGAAAAACAAGACAGAACAAAGAGTGAAATAGAGACGTTTACTAAAGTTATTCCGTTGTAAGGCCTCTTGTTTGTTAAGGGAAAACTCCGAGGCTCTTGAATTACAATATTCTGATATATTTGTACTTGTATATTGACTTTTTACTGGCGTCAGTTTAGGGAATAGCTTGGGTGAAAAATTCTCTAACGTGACTGCCCCA
Organism: Phengaris arion; assembly: GCA_963565745.1. Lineage (NCBI taxonomy): Eukaryota > Metazoa > Arthropoda > Insecta > Lepidoptera > Lycaenidae > Phengaris > Phengaris arion. The sequence continues at coordinate 13,361,653 of OY751443.1, read as the reverse complement.
TTGGGGCACTAGTTGTTGTGGAAACCAGATTAGAAAACTATTTACGCAGCGCGCGCAACATTGACACGACAAAGTAATGTCAAGTTTTTTGTTTTGACGAAGTCTTATGAAAAATGTTTCCATGGGCTTTTCCTTCCTTTGAAATCATTGTATATTTTAAGACAATTTCATTATTTTCCCTGTTTGTTTAAGAGTTTTTCCGCATTAGTATCTAATCTGTATTTATGGGTTCGAATCAGGCGTTTGTAAAGCTTATAAGACGTATTGATAGCATTGTTTCAAGGAAAAAAGTATTGCTGAATTTCGTTACAGAAGAACAAAGTGTGTGGCATACACGTATAATAATATAGCGGCGATAGTAATATATCGGCGATAATAATATATATAACAGCCTCCGTGGTCCAGTGGTTAGAGCTTGGCTCTCGACTCGGAGGTCGTGGGTTCGATTCCCGCATTGGAACAAAAAAAATGTTGTTTCCAAGTTTGGTTAGGACAATTCAGGCTGATCTGACAAGAAAGATGATCCATGCGTCGGATGGGCATGTAAAAAGTCGGACCTGCGCCTAATCTCTCGCCAGTCGTGTCGGTTATCCGTCCCACTGGGTTATGAGAGTAAAAGGAGGAGAGAGTGCTCTTGTGTACTGCGCACACACTTGGGCACTATAACATAACTCCTGCGTAGCTGGCCTGGTTTCAATGAAACAGGCCACCGTCACCGAAATCGGTGTGGGAGCTATTATTATTATTATTATATTCTATTTGCGTTATGAAACACGTGAAATGTGTAAAAAAAAAACAAAATTGACCAATGAAATATCTTAAAGGAATTTATGTAAATTCTCATGAGAATAAATGTCTTAAACCTTAAAGGTAAGACCGTACTAGGTGGCAGCCAGACCCTACTAGTAATACCGAAATGGAGTGCCGCGGCACGTTTTTCCGCAGCCCCGTAGTGCATTATATCTCATACAATTTCATACAAATATTATTTGGCCGTGTCGCGTCGTGTAGTTACGCCTATTGCGGTCCCACCTTAAGCAGTGTTCACATTAACCAATCATAGTAAACCATTTTTTACCATTTTGACATAATATTATATTATGTCCGCGTGATTTTTGATCTTAACGTGAATTGGCTAAAGTAAATATACTTCTGTGTTTTTTTAGTTATAACTAAAGGATTACATAATATAAAAGGTTGTAATGCGTTTACTTAAAGTGTTTGAGACAAATAAAGTCTATATACGATACGTCAACTACATTCTATAAAATAATACATACATTAACTTTAACTGCTTCAGTCCCTTTTATGGGTAGATGCAATTATCATACCTACTTTAACGCCATATTTAGTATTTAAATAACTTTAACTTTGAATAGGCTTGAAGTAGTTGTAAAGAAAATGTATTATATTAATAATTAGCTTTCCCGACACACGTTATTCTGTCTTATGTACGAACTGGAATAAATAAATAACCAAGCAGGAAAACTGAACGCTCCTATAAATATTTGATAGACAAGGGACAAAATGAACACAGGGAAGTCATTCTCGAATTTTAGCGACACATTGGAATTGCAATCCATTTTTATATATCTAATATATAAAATTTCCATGTCACAATGTTAGTTACCGTACTCCTTCGAAACGGCTTTACTGATTTTTACCAAATTTTATATGCATATTCAGTAGGTCTGAGAATCAGCTACTGGGTATTTTATATATTGATAAGTGCATTTGTTGAATGAAAAATAGTAAATTATTACAACTCGAGACTGACGGCGACCATATTGATTGTGTGACGGGATAGCGATCGACGTTGCCATGGTGACATACTTATTTAGTCACTTCAATAAAATAATATGGGCGAAATACTTAATATGGCAAAGCAACTTTTGCCGGGACAGCTAGTAAGATTATATAATATCTGAAACGTTAGTGTTCCAACAAAGTATTCCAAGAACGATGTCTAGTGCAGCCTGTAATTACGTACTATGTACTGCCGACATTGATATACCACTACGCGAGATGTCACATTCTGATAAAAAAGTGTGCACCGTAAAGCAGTAATATGAAACATGCATAGTGGTTATTGGCTTTTCTAAAAATACATAATAAGCCATGAAACATTGTCTTTGCAATGGCATATCTACGTTCAAACATTGAATAAATATAATCGTCACAAAAGTGAGATCGTTGGAGAGCATTAAAAACGTTCTATACTGTATGTAACTTTTTAATTTCGTAGCTGATTACTGTACTGTTTGCATTTTTCAGTCCATATTTATGTTGCCTTTCGTAATATATAAGAATTTTACTGATTTAAAGTAGATGCATGTTCGCTATTCTAAATTCAGATATTTAAGGCCCGATTCGACCAAACTTGAAGTCACACGAGTGTAACTATAATGAGAATAATTTTACTCCTTCAATTTACTCTAGGATATCTTCGTTTGCGTTTTACCAAGTTACTCGAAGAGTATACTATGCTCGGTATTATTATTCAATGAATAATGAACGAATGTATAAACCGACAAAAAAATCATGTACTATTGTTTGTATTAGAATGACTTGTACGCCATAATAATTTAATTTCGTAGAGTAATACAGTAAAATGTCAATATCAAATTATAACACTTCACAATGACATTGATCGTGACAATTGCCAGCCAGCTGTGCGACTATCCACTATTCTCAGTTTAATACTTTACTCCGTCAAAATCGCCCGTGTAAATATTTACTCCCATGTAATTACCTTATTCTTGGATTAGAAGTTGGAAAAACGCAAAACCAGCTTACTCTTAGATTAGGAAACATTTACACTGGAGTAAAATTTTACGCCAGTTTGGTCGAATCCGCCCTAAGAGTTGGTAGAAGCTTTATCATGTTGTCATTCGTCGTTTTTGATGGAATAATATCAGACGGATCGCCTTATGGTAAGAGAAGTTGCAAATTCGGACCTTAAAATACACATGCAGTAGTGGTTTTATGCGTATGGCCGTGGTATCTCACCGGCAGCTTCATTAATTCGTAAGCGGCTCTCACACGGTTACCATGTCCCTGTTGATTTTGTATGTCTGTTGAGTGCGAGATCTCGAGGTATGGTATGCTGATGGCTCGCTATAAATATGTACCGGCGTACGGCTGAGTGTCACCCCCAGACTGCTGAATAATTTATCTTCTCCACAGACTCGGCAAACCACTGTAACCTGGTCTCCAGGTACAAATATTTCTAAACAGCGTTCGCACTCATATTGTATACGTACTCGTCAATTTCTGTGAACTTTGTTTTATTAACATTATTGATTTATCCATAGCATACAATATGACTATGGAAGTTTATTCTCGGAATCTCCACAAAGGTTGTTTGTTACCCTAGCCCTACCCTAGACGTAGTATCAAGATTAAAATTTTTCTAGATGGCCTAGGAAAATGTTAATCTTGATACTACGTCGCTAAAACAAATAGACTATAATGCTCTATTGACCAAAACAATAGCTATTCATGTTAATATTAACAAACTACAATCCAGTCATAATATAGTCGACAATTTTATAATACTCTAGAGGCGTCTGAGCATATATATTTTATACTAGCTGTTGCCCGCGGCTCCGCCGGCATAAATACAGTATCCCACGGGAACACTGTACTTTTTCGGGATAAAAAGTATCCTATGATAAAATCCAGAGCTTAAACTACTGCCATATCAAATTTATTGTGTGTATTTTGTCCATCACTGATATATAGTTTGGACAGAAAAAAAGATCCAAAAATTATAATAAGTACAACTCCACAACTTTCTCGTACAACTTTATGTTTTTGTAAAAAAGTAAATAGGTATATACAAATTCTGTTATGTTTTTAAAATGAATATCAGGGTTACCAACCTAACGAGCTTTCACGTATAAATTCATACGTAGCTTTTAAAAATATCTGACACGTTAATAGTTACGTAGGTTAGGTAACCGCCATACTTCATAAAATTAAGATGGACGTGTCTATCCCAAAAAACGGTACCCATGTCAATCGGATGAATGTCATCGCCTTACTGAAAGGGATGTGCTCGAAATAAACATACAAAGGTAGGCACTTAAGTTACAATCTAGCATTTTTGGAAATGGAATACCATTTTTTTAAACGGAACCCTAAGATAAAAGTATCCTAAGTTACTCCTTATAACATCAAGTATCTGCTAGTAAAAGTACCGTGAAAATGGGTCCAGCCGTTTCAGAGATTAGACAGACCAAACAGACAGATAGACAGACGGACAGACAGAAATTGTAAAAATGTAGGTTTTTATGTCGTATAATTATTATATAATATACTTTTATATTTAGCATTCAGTGAAAAGGTGTCAATTTTTACAAACGTCTGTTTGTGACACTTAAATCGAAAAAAATCGGTTTTGTTTCACCATTTCGGCCATAACTTTTTTCGTTTTTGACTTTCTCGAATAATTTAGCACCTTACAGCTCCCGTGAATTATTTGTAACGCGTCTTATGAGCCTTTTTTGAATAGCTTCACAACTCTCCGAGATATAAGGGGATCGCCGTTTATCGTGAAATCGCAGCCTACACCGGAGCGAACGAAATGGCATTTCCAATGTCAAAAGGAAAAAAGTATATAGTCATTAAGTCTGAAAAATTAAATTGAAAAGTCGGTACTATAATATGTATGAAGCTGTAGATATTATGCCAAATAATTTTATATTCTGAATGCTCCCAACTACATAATGTGTCACACGAATAGGGAATTCGACTACATGCAAAATGTTTAGTATAATATGATATTCTGAAATATTTCTGACTTTATAAATGAAAAAATATAAATGATGACGACCTCTGCAGCTCAAGCCGGGGGTCGTGCGTTCGAATCCCGCCGAAGGAGCAAAAAGTTTTTCCGTGTTCCTGGGTCACGGATGTGTATAATATAATAAAAATCTTTAATATGTGTATAATATTAAAGTATTAAATATATTACCGTTGTCTGCATTAATAATTAGCAAATCTCTTCTTGAGACCTATATGTTTCATACAACTGCAGGAAAGCGTGACGTCAGACTTTGTATGGAACGTTTTCACTAGATTTGCAAAATCTGTGAACTGTTTCATCTGAGAAGTTACTCGTATTTACGAGTACCTACCTACTATTTTCGCAGTAAAAAAATCTCTCAACTAGCCAACTGTGCGTCTAACGGGTTACTCAAATACTTCGAGGTACCTATACGGCCGTTAGTACTCTTAGTAACTTCTGCAAATCGAATCAGCAATAATAATAGTATCTATGACAGCGTCTATAGACGCTTCACACCACGTCAATCTGGCCCAATGCTAAGTATCTGAAGAACTTGTGTTGCAGGTACCAGAAAACGGGATGCGTATTTAATACTTTTATACTATACATATATTTAAGATTTTTATTATATTATACACATCCATGACCCAGGAATACAGAAAAACTTTTTGCTCCGTCGGCGGGATTCGAACCCGCGACCCCCGGCTTGAGCAGTAACGCGCTGAACCTCTGAGCCTCAGAGGTTGTCATAGCGAAGCAATAACTGAACCTAAATTGTCCTAAATAAACCTAAATAAAAAATGACCTATATTGTCGAATAATATACGTACAGTAAAAAGTGTCCTATATAACCACGGGCAAAGACCTAAAGCGGGTGGGGAGCGTATTTGGAGCGTAACACTGATCGATGCCAGCGTCTATAGGTAGGCTAAAACGGTGATATAATTAATTCAATATGGCTCTTTAGAGAAGTGACGTCACCGTGGTAGGGAACCACTTAAAGCTGTTTCTATGGCAACGCCTGATTGAGTTTTAGAAACGGAAACAATGTTGATCTGAGTCGTAGCATATCATCATCATAGGTATGATGATTGAGAAAACAATCAGCAGTACCTACTACTGCTGATTGCTTTCTCAATCTAAAACCTACTGTTGGTTGGGTTATGTTAGGTTCAGGGGCGTAGCTACCCCTGTATCAGCCGTATCAATTATATGGAGCCCCGGAAAATTTTTAGTCACCACTCGGGCCCCAAAACTATTTTTGATACGGGGCTAAGGCTCGCTACGCTTCTGGTTAGGTTAATCATCAAAGTACACTTGCGCAGATCTAGGTTAAAGTTAATCCTGAATTAAATATCATGTTATCTCTCTCGTTATTCGTATTTATGAAAGAGAAGGCATGATATTTTAACCCAGCATTAACTTTAACACAAATCTGCGCAAGTGGGCCTAGGTTCTTACGATGTTTTAGCCCTTCCCTTCCCTCACAGTAAGCGTTGCACTTAAAATAATTAGACAACAGTCAACCAACGATCTGCCTACGTTTTACGTTACGTCCTTACTTTTATTACTATTACTGCTATATACTTTTTTTTCCTACTATTAAAATATTTAAACAACTGATTAAAAAAATAATAATTGCTGTCTCTATCTGTCTAACAACTTTTCCAACTGTAATCACTTGTGTAAATATTTTATTAGTAGGGGATATAGTGTGTGACCAACGTAATACACGGGAATTATAATATACTTGCCGTTTTATATTAGTTCACCTTTAAAAGGTTATTAGACTTTGCAGAGGAGAAATCAACAAGGAGGTAGTATTAAAATATTTATTTACTCAACAATTCTCTCAGTATGCCGTATAAAATTAAATACTGCAAGGAGAACATCTTGTTCTAGTCGTTACTTCTACACTAATATTATAAACAAGAAAGATTTGTTTGTTTGACTGCGTTGAATAGGCTCCGAAACTATTGGACCGATTTTGATGAAATTTGGCACATATATAGAATAGACCACGGGGACATAGGCATATATTTTATTGCAGCAAAATGTACAGTTTTCTATTTGCGCGTACTAAGTTGCGGACAAAACTAGTCTTCTATATTTTTGATAAAAGTGATTTCACCTTATCTTATTAATAAAAAGGATTGTGTGGTTTTATGAAACCACGGTAAAAGTGAAAGTTAATAACAAAATAGCGTGGAGCACTGGCACAAATGAGTACTAGTCTATACACTACACGGTCAGCTGATGCGAACTATAGGCGCCGCCATATTGGCCTCGGCTGCTCTGACGAGCGCCTTTCACTTTATCCCTACTCCGCGGCCGATCGTCACGCGACATGCAACACACAGACGAAAAAGTTTGAGACGATGTAATAAAAGTTTCACTTTAAAAAGTTAATTTTCACGGCTTTGCGTGCATAAATTGAAGGGCTAGGTTTAGATAGCAAATGACGTCCAAACCGGAGCAGAGGGATCTGTGCAGTTTGGATTGCGGATTGCGGTCACGGCTTGGAATGCCGGCGTCTTACATAATACGTCAAAATACATCATAGCCCGCGGGTCAAACTGTGTAAAATACGCTGTCATCGACATGCCAGATTGGACTGTCGGACCCGCGCATTTATCGGCGCGCGAGTTGGAAAGGCGCGTGCGCGTCCAAAGTCCGACAGGTGTGACAGGCGCTATACTGGAGGATCCGAACTAAGATCGTCCTTCACTGTTGTGTCAACCAGATGAAAGTTTTATCTAATGAAATAAGTTTCTCGACATAATTTAATTAGGCAACCCTTTAAAAAATGGTCATGTCTATTATACAATTAAATTTTTAATTATTTTTTTTATAATTTCGCCGGCGGGCCAACCAAACAAAACAAACTCCAGTGAAAAGTTTATAATGTACACAACACCTCAGTTGATTAGCTTTTTCTGGTCCCTATTACCTGGCAGCCTTCCACTCTTCTGTCAACCTATCGATGCCAGTTTGAAAATTTTAACAATTAAATTACAATTATATATTTTATATACCTATATATAATTGTAATTAAATATATATTATTGCTGGAGAGGATTTGTTCCTAGATAGTAGTTGTAAAGACTTTTAAAATGAAAAATCGGAGTGAGAAAAATTGTTAGACAAAGTTACATTGCGCGTACTATTTCCCACTGTAGAAAAGGACAGAGCTGGTCGCACAGGTGCCGTAAACTGCAAGAGAGTGCGCAACTTTTATACTTATATTAAAGACAAGAATAAGGATAAAATATGCTACAAATAAATATACAGCAAATGTCAAAGTAGTTACAAAAAATGTTTTTAAAACAAACAAAAGAAAAAAATATACAATAACACATGTTTAGCAGGAAATGTACATTTTTTATTAACAATAAATATAAGATTCGGTAAAATCAACTGCGGATACTTTGGGCATATGATCTACTGCTTATGTATAGACGTTTAGCTAGAAACATATTTTTTTTTAACATATGATTTTTTACTTTGAGTATGACAATTTTTTTTGTCAAAATGTATTTATATGAGCAGTAGATTGTTTTTTAGAGTCACCAGAATTTGTATCGTTTTCCAAGTCTGGGGAAGTTTCGTCGTTTTCTTTTTCTGTCATTTCTAAAATATCGTTTATTTTCAAAGGTGTCTGTCTGGCTTCCATCAAATTCTTTTGGTTTTAAATAACCATCGAGGAACCAGCCACAATTTTCATGGGTCATTTTTAGGGTTCCGTAATACTCAATTAACCCTTATAGTTTTGCTCTGTCCGTCCGTCTGTCTGTCTGCGCCTCTAGCGTCTGTTATTATGAATGTAAATGCTTGAAATTTGGTATAGTTTTACATTTTTTTTTTACATTTTTAGGTTTTACATTTTAGGGGTGGCTCTCCACACATGTGAAGTGGGGATGAAAAATATTTTTTTATTCTACCCTATAGTGTGGAGTATCATTGAATAGGTATTTTAAAATAAAGGCAAGGTTTCATACATGATTTATTACAATGTCAACCATTTTCGAGTAATCGGCCTCCAAAGTGGTTTATATGTTGGTCCCCAGCCTGGCATTTCTAAACTTAGAAAATTGCAATTTTTGATGCTGATTGATACTCTTTAGTACTTTTGAAGTAATTTGAAAAAAACCTATTACGCGTTTATAGTTACGGAACCCTCCTAAGACATGTCCTGACATGCTCTTGGTTAGGTTAGGTTATTTTTAATTTATTTTCACAATACTCAATAGCTCTTGCAGTTTGCACAATCCACAACTGTGAATAGGGTATTTTGTAAATTATTGAAAACTGCATAAATTTAAAGACCAAATTATAGTAGAATCTATTTATAATAGTTTTGAATTTATAACAAAAAAGAGCGACGTAGTCTACACATCAATGTTTCCACTTTATGTATTTTTTTTTTATTTTTGCATATAATTTTCATAATTTTCATCCTTCAATTCTTTATTATATACATTTAATAGAATAAAAAAAAAATATTATATATAAAATTTTTCTCGCTCTGATTTTTCAATTTAAAAGTCTGTACAACTACTTACTAGGAACAAATTTTCTCCAGCGACCTTATACTATGTTATTTGTGATTATATTGTTAACATTTTAAAACTGGTCTCGATTGGTTGACAGAAGAGTGCAATTACTAATATCAGTTTACCTGTTTGAACGCGGCTGCCAGGTAAAAGGGACCAGAAAAAACTGATCAACTGAGGTGTTGCGTGTTGTGTGCATTATAAGCTTTTCACTGGAGTTTGTTTTGTTGGGTTGGCCCATCGGCGAAATTATAAAAATAAATAAATATTATAATGACCATTTTTTTAAGGGGTTTGCATTATTAAATTATATTGAGAGACTTATTTCATTAGATAAAATATCACTTTTACCTGATTGAAACAACAGTGAACGATCTTAGTTCGGATCTTAGACTACTAATGTTTCAGTCATCTGTCATAAAGCTAAAAAACAATAATCGGCTGTCTGTAAAGGAAACTCTTCTCGCACGCCGGGCCCCTGAAAAGGGCCTTGGGCGGGGAACCAATACCAGGGGCTAGAGCCCCTCTAATTGGGGTGGGATTGTCTGTAAAGTCGGTTTACTGACGATAGTTGAACGTGACAACGTCATAAGAAAATACTGATGGATCGCTCACTCAAGTAGGAGAGAGACAGATGTCGAACGCTGCCGAACGCAGAGGCCGATTGTGCCTCTTTGTCGCTTGTTCCGCGCTCTCACTTGCACTTCAAGCCTTAAGTGGAACGCCTCAGAACGAGGTAACGCCGCATGAGTCATGTTTTTTCGTGCGTGCAGCCGGCTCCATCTAATTATAAGACGTTGTCACGTCAAAAAATGCATACAACTCAGTTTTGCGGTTCACTTTCTAGTAATTTCGGAAAACCTTTGCTATGTTTAGCATATTATACATTTTGAGATTCAACCACCAAGAAATACTAACATAATAGATATATAGATAAACAGATAGATAAAGTGTATTTGCTGAATTAAGGAACAATTTCAAGGTAAAAACAATGTGAAATTCTGTTCTAGCCTGTTATTGTTGTTATATATTATGAGTTCTAGTTCTAGTTCTGCATTTACCTTTCTTGTTTTGGGAAGTTGGATAATTCCTAACGTTCAACTCTTCGTTATTTATCAGTTGAATAAGCAACTAAAAATTACATCGCAATCGCACCGGTATTATATTGAAACACAAGTTATTTTCATATTTTTAAAGCAATTTATATTTAAATTGTACCCAGAATAGACAGAAGCCGCATTTAATAGAGCTTTTGCTAAAACTCTATCCGTATAGACCTCTCGTCTTAACTATAACGCCCAGAATTGCTGGCGAACTGCCAACTATCGACCGTTAGAGCATTGAGAACCGCCACAATCGCATTTATTATATAAGCAATAAACTATTAAGCTTACCCGTTAAAAATAAAATTTTGAACTACGATTTTATGTTTTCAATTTAATTGGTAAACTGTCAATATGTTAGTAACAAAATGGATACAAGTCTTCTTGAGTGCTTTGTTTAAGATTTGAAACGATATTAAAGTTATCGTACTTATTGTATCAACTGGAAATCTATGTTAACAAATGTAGTATTTAATGTATCAACTGGAAATCTATGTTAACAAATGTAGTACCTACTTAATGTATCAACTGGAAATCTATGTTAACAAATGTAGTACCTACTTAATGTATCAACTGGAAATCTATGTTATCAAATGTAGACGGTAAAGGTCAAATTAACTTCAATGGCAAATACTTTTGTGAGATAAATATTTTTGTGATTCTTTTTATTTTTTTAAATTTATCGGAATTCCGAGCAAAGGTCGGTTGCCCAGGTACTTATTATATTATGACACCAAATCCGAGATCTATACACAATCTAAAATTTTACCAAAGTTATCGAGGGAAGAATTTACCGTCTGGACGGAAGGACGGAAAGAGCGAAACTATAAGAGTTTCTTGTGGTGCTACGGAACTCTAAAAATGGCATCTTTCAGTTATTTACATAAACTATTTAGATTTAGTAACATTTCTATACATTTTGGACATTAACTGAACTCCAATATAGTGTGGAAACTTTGTCAATGGATAACTTTAAATTTATCGCTGAAGGGAAAGTCGTTTTCCTTTACGGAAAACTGAATGATAAATTCTTATTATCGCTTCGCACGCTATGTAACTTACATCTTACAGATTTGAAAGGATATATTATGCGATAAAGTTTGGTATTAATACGCTAGTACTTATTCTGTGATATTTATCTCAGAATTCAAATTCAAATTCTTTTTTAAACACACACATATTATTATACAATAGAATAAAAATGTAATGTACATCACGTCAATCTAATCTCATGATAAGTTAAGACTTGTGTTATAACAATTAGACAACGAATACACATTTAAAAATTGTATACTATAACATATTAAGTATTACAAACACTCTCACCCTACACACACTAAAAATAGTTTAACACGTATTATCATTTTTCGGCGACGTGATGCGCGCTTCGTCGGTAAACTACACCCAACGGCCAGAACGCCTCCACCTGAAGGGTAACACAAAGAAGAAGATTCAAGGCAAAACACAAAGGCCGGTACGTCGGATCCATCTGCTTCAACAGGGTGATGATGTCCTGTAAGCTATGTTCGCCCCCATCTCTTCTTTGTGATGGTAACATCTGCGTGGTCTTGCCGAGCGCTTCACACAGCATCAGCTCGCCCGTGCAAATCTCCTCGTTGGTGTAGGTGAACTTGCAGAGCTGCACGATGCTGTCCTCGTCCATGGTGTTGATGACGTTCTGAATGAATGCCAGCAACTCATTCGCAATGAGCACCATGGTGACGTAGCGGCAGCGAGCCGCGACTCGCGAAATATTAAATCTTAATAAATATTTGCATCATGTGTCGATTTGCGGAGCGCGACTGCTTGGTAGCGCTCTACGCTCTAAATAACTATAAATATTATATGAACCCGGCCATAAGCTGGAGAAATAGTAATAAGTGCTCAATAGTGTACCTATGAAGTCAATACTCATTTCAAAATATTTGTAAACAAAAAATTAAAACCGACTTCCAAAGTAAAAATGCACAAAAAAGTATGAAATAATTTTTATTTTCCAAAAATTTCCTCTTTTGAAGTCGGCTAAAATTTTAACTATGAAGGTGTAAAGAGGTGTCTAAAGGACCAATTTGGGATTATACTCTTTACAGCAAAAAAAAAAAACATACCGGTTGTCAACAACAACAACAACAATAACAATAATAATAATAATGAGGTAAAGGCAATGCGAGCTAACGCTGGTACTTGGTAACGGTACTTGGTAACGGTACTTGGTAACGATAACGGGTAACAGGTAGCGCATGAGTCATGTTTTTTCGTGCGTGCAGCCGGCTCCATCGATTTATAAGACGTTATCACTTCAAAATTAATTTTGAAAATTGGTCCACAGGCGACGCGGGCGGAGTAATCGTTGAACATGCAAAAAGAAACAAACATATATACAGCCGAATCTATAACCGCCTCTTTTTTTCGGTCGGATAAAAAGACTTTGTGTTAATATCGTGTGCATTGAACACAAAAATATTAGATAACATATTAAAACAATAAAAATTTATTAATGAGAAACGAACAAAAGATAATCCGCAATAGTTTTTCATGACGAAATGATTTGTCCGGCTGAACATATTAATCAGCTTGAACACATAGCCCCGTTAACGATTTCATTTGCATGCAAATTTTACGTTTTCGTTATTATTTTATTTTTGTTAATACAGAGTAGGTACCGATTAAATTATCTGAATATATTTCCCGTTGAGTTCCACGTAGCTTTAATTAAACTCGTATTAAATTTGAAAAGTACGAGATATAATGAAGCTACTTTTGCCGGTTTTTTTATTACGATTCGTTCGCTTTACATTGATATTACAATGTTTATCTGGAATCTCTGCCGTGAACTTTATTTCTGTTTCCTATTAGGGGCTTTCATCTCGTATATAGCTGGGTTATGTACTATATTTTTCGTCTACTAGCTGATGCCCGCAACATCGTTTGCGTAGAACTAACGGTATCGGATCCCTATATTTTTTTCAAACGGAACCATAACATAAAAGTAACCTAAATTACTCCTTGTAACATCAGTTATCTGCCAGTGAAAGTCGCGTGATTGGTCCAGCTATTTCAGTGATTAGCCGGAACAAATAATTAGACAGACAGACAGACGGACGGACAGACATAATTTAAAAATATATAATTTTTATTGCGAGTACCTTTTATACTTTCATATTCAACAAGTGAAAAGCTGTTAAATTTAAAATTATAAACTAATAAATAAATAAACTAAGTGTAAATTAATGGCAAAGATTTTGAGGAAGTGTGGATGTGTGTTTGTTACTCTGTCGTCGCCTCTGTGGTCCAGTGGTTTAGCTTGGCTCTCGACTCCGGAGTTCGTGGGTTTGGTCCCCACGTTTGAAAAACGAAAAATGTTGATTCATGTCAGGTTAGAATAATGCAGGCTGATCACCTGATCGTCTGTCAAAAAAGATGAACCATACGTCGGATGGTCATGTAAAAATTCAGTTCTGCTCAGCGCCTGTGTGTTGTGTACGAGTTTTTTTCACTACTCGCCGTGAACAAGATCGAAACAACGCCCCTAGTGGTAAACAATCGTAACTAATTCGATGCCATACAAATTCCAGTTAACTTCTTTACGGCGAGTAGTTACTCGCATTCAGTACACGGATCTCTGGCCAGCCGTGTCGGTCATCCGTCCCACTAGGTGAGTAAAGGAAGAGAGAGTGCTCTTGAGTATTGTGCACACATTTGAGCACCATAAAACAACTCCAGCGTAGCTGGTCTGGTTTAAAATACACCGGCCACCGTCATCGATATCGGCGTGCGAACATAGACGTATATTTTATAGTCGACGCATGTTGAGGCAAAAAGTGTCACCAGTTAAATAGCCCCACTTTTGAAATGTTTGGGGGCATTTTGACATTTAAAGTATGATAAAAACCAAGATGGCGAAACTTTTTATTGTATGGAAATTTGTTCTGTCAAATATGCGTCATAGAGTTTTGAAATCGTGCGTGCGAAGCTGTTGCTTTTTCGTGCTAATTCCGCTGAAGAGATTTGAATGAATAGTTTTCAGCCTAGAATGTATGTAATGTAACATTTTATGAAAATATAACAAAACTAAGTAGGATTAACTATTATGATAAAAATACGGAAACTTTTCAACTAAGCAGTGATAGAAATCAACGTCAAAATTTAGAAAAGCTAAAATATACTGAAATATTTTATTCGAATCTGACGGCCAACTCTACCTCATTGGTCATTGGCGCGCTCATTGGTCGATTCTAATGGCGCGCGCTTCCGCGACTTTCTGTTACACATTTTCGTCCCATTTCATGAAATCACTCCCACAAATTGCAAGAAAGCGAGAGGAAAGATGTTACACAATACATTAAAAAAATACATTTTGTTCTCAAGATATAGATTTTTTTCGTTGGTAACGAATACCTGTTCATATCTTTTACCTTTTCCCAAGGTCTTTCCCGTCGTAATAGTATCTGCCTAATAGTAAATGATTGCCAACTCTCCGAAGATGAATTACGGGGAAATATACATTTTCGTGTGTACGGTCGCCGACAGACCCGGCGTACTACATTTCGATCTTATTACTATGGCAACAAGGTTCAAAAGTGATACGCGGGGTTTTTCGGAGTCTGCACAAGTAACAATATGCCGGCTCAGATTACGCGACGTGAGCAAACCGGGCTGATCGATGTATTTGTCGACCGTGTTGTCGCTGCAAACACACATATTAAATATCTCTATCCTATCATCATCATCATTATTCAATCGTTATTGGTTGAGCATTAGCTAACAATGAAATGATTCCAAATACACTCTTCGATTGGACAACAGAACCTCAATTTGCGTGATTAACTTACAACTTTTATTTCACTTTTTTAAAATATAAATGAACGGTCTTGAAATCATAAACTGATTTTTGGAGTTGGGACTAATCGAAAAGGGCTTTGACGTTGGTTTGACGTTTGGGAGAATGCCATTTTGCAGTTTTAACATGTCGGGCATGGATCGTAACTGAATTATTGCAGAATTTAATTATCAGAATCGACCTTCTGACCACCTTGTACAATAGGTTACCACAGATATACAATTTTTATGCATTTTAAAAAGTCGCCACTCTCACGTGTGGCCAGTCGTGGAAACTTAATTTAGGAGCGGCAGCATCCGGCCACGGTTGTCAGTGTCCTGATAGTTTAGATTAGGACGTAGAACTTATCTTTTACTAAAGGTTTTCCGTTTCAAGTACGAAGTGGCCGGCAAAAGCTAGTGATGACGTTGGAGTCATTATTAAACTTAGGTAGATAATATTATAATATTAAGGTATGAATTCTCTCAATCGAAACAGTAGATAATAACTTGTTCTGTTAAGCCTCATTAATTTTTAATTACTCAGACAATGTCTATGATATAGCTAATCTCAGGTAATTAATATTACTAATTCTGCCAATTTGTTATCATCAGTATTATCTTGTTTCACAGGATTAGATGACTTTAATTATTGCGTCAGTAAGACATTCTCATAATACCTACTCGTACTTAATATGATACAATAATATCGCAGGAGATACTCCTGTAAGTTTATAGGTATATCTATTGTTGCGGCCAAGCTGAGCACTTGCCGAACGCGGGATTTTGTATGTACCTGATCTAGTTAAAATAAAATTGAAATTGGGAGGTTCAGTTATAATTCACGTTTGGCGCGAACAAATATTGTACGATTTATTTGTGCAATCCTAAAACAAATTCTGATTTTCCACGTGGGCGTTAGACGGAATAAGTTTGGGAACCTCTGCTAGAGCCTCAACCGCTTGTCACATTTGAGCTTGAGATGATACCTTTATTAGATTCGTCTACGTCGTGAGAGTGACTCTAGGTACATCAAAATTATTTAGAATAGACGGGTTTTTTGTTTTTTAATAGTCATGGCTATTACAGTACATTGTATAATTAGTTCAATGCCATGTTACATAGACATGATTTTTATACTTATGAGGAACTAAATCAATTCAAACAATTTTGAACAGTGTCACAATTTCTGGTAGATAAGTTTAGCAGTTTGAGCGTTTTCATAATTAGTTCAAATTGTAGCGACGTGATGACGTCATTTGTAGCTTACGTCAAAGAAAAGATACCATACTCTTCGTGTATTGTACTGCAGTTGCCAACATAGCAGATTCTAAATTAAATTTTCATTGTTACAGGCGATCGAGTGCGGGTCTGCTGGCCCCCCAGCTAGCATGCCAGAACTCCCCCGGGCCGATGGCGCCCAACATCGCCCCATCCTCCCCTCCCCGTGTCGTATCTGCGCCGCCTGCGTCTGCGCAGCCCCCTCCCGAACCCGTACCGCAGCCAGCAGGGGAGGATGGGGTCCGGTTGCGCCGGGTCCACACGGTCGCCGTACGGGATTACCTCAAGAGGGAAACGCAAACGTTCTTTGGCGTGCAGAGAGATAACGAGAGGGAGCAGAGGAAGTTGTGGCATGAGAGGAGAAGACGGCACGCGGCTAGGGCACTGGGCGATCTTAGGATAGACCTGCCGCCGGACTACCACCCTGATGATGATGATATTAGGTTAGTCTTCTCTTAGTAAATGCAGTAGCATTTGCCATATCGACTGTAAAACAAATATCAAATACCTAGATATGGAGCGAGTACGCTCTATTTAGGTATTTAATAAAAAAAATGAGCAAATCATCCCGACCAATAAATTCATAATTCGTACGTCATATTAACATTATAACCAAAATAACAACTTAAATACAAATACCTATTGACATAAGGCGACTTTGGTTCATTCTATGTATATTCTTCCTATATGGTATTAACACAGAATAGTAAATATACTTACGTACAGAGAAACAGCTATTATAGAACGATCCAAATCGTTCAAAATTTGAAAATTTTGAACGATCCAAATCGTTCAAAATTTGAAAATTTTTGACGGCTCACAATTTTCCCACAATCGTGGACACACCGTATGCTTGTAGTAGTGCCATCAAATCGAAAGCTAACTATGTAGCTGTCCCGATACGTTATAGTAATATCATAAAATTATCTTAATCCTGGATTACAATCCAAATAACCAATAATAAAAATCGCTACACGCTCGATTTTTATTATTGGTTATTGGTTATTGGTTATTTATTATGGTATTTTTATATTAGTCGCATTCGCCTATGATCAATCGTAGCAGTCGTCCGATATTAAATCTCGCATAGAATACTAAGTTAGATTGTGAACTAATAATTTATAAACTACTCATTATATTGGAAATTATTCCAGTTACATCTACTTAAATACTAAAAAAAAGACAGACAAGAAATATACTTTCAGATAACTGGGTACAGATAAATTACAAGGTAGCGACTAATGAGTCCACTTCAAAGACAAATCGACTTTGACAAGCTTTTTAAATCCTTAGTAACGAGGTCATAGTGATAACTTGAATTGATTATCCATAGATAAATCATTGGTCTCGCTGGGCGCTCGACAAGATAGAGCACTCCCTTACAAAAACAGCTTCGTCAATGCGGCAACTCATTATTGTAGTGTGTAAATTGACGTTTGACTTACACGTGAAAAATACTACGGTGCGTGAAAAATTGTGATGCCACTCCACTCCAAGCCAAAGCCACTCAACTTTCACCCGATTTAACGGGAAAGATATGTTATGCTGTGATTTTTTTAGTTAAGTTATGGGTTGTAATGTAGCTAAGTTAAATATTTAAAACTTCGATTTTTCCTACGTCTCTGCCCACTGTATCCCACGGGAACACTTTTAATATTTACTCACATTTATAATTATATTACTAATAAGATAGACGGTTTTACAATTAATTAAAAGCGAATATATGAATATCTACATCTTACGGGCTTTTTATGGTAGGTACTTGTATAAATGTCATATGGTTTTATTTACATTTAATATTTACAAATTATTATTTAAAAAATCATAAAGAATATAAGTTGTTACCAAAATAATGCTTTCTATTTCTATTCCACTCGTCAATAGTATGATTACCTACACATTATTTAGTAACTGAAATACAACATTTTTATACGAGATTAGTTAGTCTTATACGAGACTAGCTGTCCCGTCACACGTTGATCTGTCGCACCTATAAATATAGTGTTAATATTTTCCCGCAATTTTTCCAATATTTCTCACCGTTTAAATTTCAAGACCAAAATTAGCCAAATCGGTCCAGCCAGTCTCAAGTTTTAGCGATACATTGGAATTGCAATCCATTCTTATTATATTATATAAGTTAAAATTTTCCATTACTTTGTACTTTTCCATATCAAATCACACATTTTATAAACCCACGGGAACGAGATAAAAGTATCCTATTTCCATCTCCTGATTCTAAGCTAAAGCCAATTTACAGCCAAATAGGTTCAGCCGTTTTTGAGTTATAAATAGTGTAACTAACACTTGTATATAAAATGTAAATAGATTTACATGATGGGTAAGTAGATTTACTTGACTAATCGCTTTGTCATTTTCGTTGGCAAATTGCCTTGCGAACGATATTTAAATTGAAAAAATATATATATATATATATATATATATATATATATATATATATATATATATATATATATACTGATAATAAGAAGATATAGATACTAGAAATTAAAAACTATTTTTTTTCCATATTATTGCGATCGCCAAAAAAATCATTGACCCTATAATAAACACACAAGCGTTCTTTAACAACTTTTTTAAATTTATTAATATACTGATTTTGAACGTTTTCTGGGATTCTATTGTATAGGCGTAATGTAATACTCTGACCTTTAAAAGATTTAATAACTTTACTTAGTCTGATCACCGGTATATCTAGCTTGTGATTATTTCTAGTGTTCCTACAGTGATTATTGCTTTTCGTATTTAACATATTTAAATTTTTTGTAACATACAACACATTGTCCAAAATGTATTGAGAAGCGACGGTCGGAATTTCTATTTCTTTAAACATGTCTCTCAGATATTCAAAGCAGGACATTTTGTAAATCGAACGTATTGCTCTCTTCTGCAGCACAAATATTGTATTAATGTCGGCGGCGTTTCCCCATAAAATAATAAATACGATAATAATATTATTTAACTGTAACGGTTTCATATTTTTCTACCTATGCACCTTGCGAATAGTTATTTAGTTCCATAACTAGATTAGATAAATTAAATAGGATATAATTTATTATCACTGTATTTTATTTTAATATAATAAAACTAGCTAACCCGATAAACGTTGTTTTGCCATTTAGGGGTTGAAAAAATAGATCACGACCGATTCTCAGACCTACCGAATAATATGCAAAAAAATAACATAAGAATTGGTCAAGCCGTTTCGGAGGAGTGTGTCCCCCGAACACTATGACACAATATAATATTTTATATATTAGATACAATGACAATAGATTCACATCATAAAAATATCAACTACGGGGAATTTGATTCTTGCATACGTGGCAACACCGAATGGCGTTTTGAGTTCGTGTAATTTTATGTCGAAATTTCGTAATTATACGACTCTTGCTGATGACATGTGATCCCAGTGTTCTTCTTATTTCTTGTCGTATTAATTTTTACATAGTTTTACTACGCAACTTGGCATTTTTTCCCGATTATAACTAAAATTAAATAAAATATTCGGGATGTAAACCTGAGATAAATCTTTCAATATGACTGGCTCGTGTAAGCGGACCTCAGCTGAGTATTTGTTTCAGTATTTGACAAGCACGTCAGCGGTGTCTGGTAGAGCGCCTAGCGAGACCAATGATTAGTGTATGTGATTAACTAATAAAATTATTAAGGTTCCTACTAAATACAGAACACATACACATAAAACTGTAATGTCAAAAGTGTCCGAAAAAAACCAGTAAAACGCATTTTTATAAATGGAACTTGACGCTCCTTTTCATACATGTAAATAACCATTTGATAATTATCCGCTTTACATACATGTAAAGCTCTTATAAACCGAAAAGGCCTTTAAACGTGTAAAATCACTGAATTAAGATTTAATTCGGATCCCGTACTCTTGACACGTTCCGGCAAATTAGGAAAATATACCGCAGTCATATGGATCAGTGCAAACGGGCGACCAATTAAAATGGAATGAAATATAAATAAATAAAAGTTTTCAGGTATTATACAATCGCAAAGATAATAATATGAACGTTAATAATGTAGACAATATTAAACAGAGATGTATAGTATCTATAAACTTTGTGTAACGTGACATCATATTACACGACATGCATAGTAGCAAGTTCATACAAAATTTCTTCTTGCTAGAAAGAGATAGATTAAAAATAATCGGTTGTCTGTAAAGTCGGTTTACTGACGATAGTTGAACGTGACAACGTCATGTTTATAGTGCGCGCGGAACTAATTGGCCGCGCCTTAGGTAGGCGTGTTGCCGCCGCGAAGTCAGGCGCCGAACTGAGTAATAACATCAAGCGCATAATAATAATAATAATAATAATACATCCATAATAACGCCTCTCCGTTCCACCGCTCACATACCTAAGGCGCGGCTAGCTGAGGTAACGCTGGTACTTGGTAACAGTAACAGGTAACGCATGAGTCATGTTTTTCGTGCGTGCAGCCGACTCCATCGAATTATAAAACGTTATCACGTCAAAACGTTGACTTCTTAAATTTTGCTCAGTTTTCAACAGATATTGGCGATATTTCGCTATTTCTTTTAATTTCTAGTCTAGTATCATGTTTTAAAGTAAATTTTCTGTTTTATACATATTATTCCTTACTGTCGTACATATTTTCGAGCCGTCAATCCCAGCGACACGCATAAACAGTTATTTCTAAATATTCAATAGGAATAAGATAGGAAGGTTTATTTAAAACATTCCCAGGGGATCACCTAAGGAATATTTTGAATAAACGATCTTCATAGTTTGACACGAGTAAACTCATATTACTTGGGTTTGTCAATGTGGCAGTCCAACGCATAACAGTTTGCGGCAACCCAAAATGTACTATCATTAGGATATGATTTTTTCCTTTTCAATTTATGTTCACTTAAATTCCTAGAACTTTTCCTGCGATGCGTTAGCGCATAACAGTTTGCGGCAACCCAAAATGTATCAGAATTGTGTAGCGCGTGGCAACTGTAGTCGCTCGTCTGCGCCGCTCATTTGCAAAGTGTAAAAGTGGAACGCCCGATTTTATTTAGAGTTCAGGTTATTTATATTCGCGGCACGTTTAATGTTCATGATTCTTTGCGGAACTTCCACTCATTAGGATATGAATTCTGCGGCCGGCGCCTTTTCAATTTATGTTTACTTAAATTCTTAGAACTTTTCCTTAGGCATTATAGTCTGTCATTAAGCGGGTAAGCCAATGATAGTAATATTCATAATAATTATAATATTATTCAGAATGTTTAGGGAAAAATTCTGAATGCAAGATCTATGGTACGAGTAGCAGATTTTTTCTTTACCAAAATATCAAATTTTTATATATTGTCTATTCTATATATATTTCTATCTATACTAATTTTAGCTGCAAAGTAATTATTTTCAAGCTTTCATGTTATTCACTATATAAAATATAATGTCCTCGTATCTAATGATTGTATCAAACTGTTTAGTTGTTCATTTTATGTCAGTATTGTAATTTTACAGTATCTATAACTAACAACCAGCTGCTAATCTGATTTTATCATCTATTTTATGGTTAATAAGTATATTTTACTAACAAATAAATATTAATATCGTTTGGCACTGTTTAGTAATCATCATCATCATCATCATTAACAGCCATAGGACGTCCACTGCTGGACATAGGCCTCCCCCATAGATTTCCACAACGAACGGTCCTGGGCCACCCGCAACCAACGGCGGCCCGCGACCTTCATAAGGTCATCGGTCCACCTAGAGGGAGGCCGTCCAACGCTGCGCTTTCCAGTTCGTGGTCTCCACTCTAGAACCTTTACTCCCCAGCGGTTATCAGTTCTACGAGCGATGTGGCCCATTGCCACTTCAACTTGCTGATTCTGCGAGCTATGTCGGTTACTCCAGTTCGTCTGCGAATCTCCTCGTTGCGGATTCTGTCACGCAGAGAAACCCGGAGCATAGCTCTCTCCATCGCTCTTTGAGTGCCTTGAGCTTATTTAAGAGGCCAACAGTGAGGGACCACGTTTCACATCCATAAGACATAATAATACATCATAATCTCTGCTAGTTATTATTTACTATACTGCATTTAACAAAAACATTTTTAGAGCGAAGTTTTAACAGCAGTTTTCTTAGGTAGGTAACTCATAATAAATAATTCATAATATGATAAGATTATGACGACGATTAAGCTGTTAAATTTTCAATATTAGGCATAGTGCATACGTTACATAATAATGATAATGGTACTAACGACCCCAATGTCTTAAATAGCATTCTATCTTAGGCATCTTACGGCCCGTTTCAATAACCTATCTACCAGTAACTATTTGTTAGAAACGTCAAATTTGTATCGCAAAAAAACCGGCAAATGATTGAATGAGAACGTTTTTACCAAATAGTTATTGGTAGATAGGTTATTGAAACGGGCCGTAAGATGCCTAAATGCCAATTTCGCCAATGCTTAAGTGAATTGTTGATTAAGTATCACAATATGATATTTAGACAAACGATTAACCTTAAAAAAGAAGTTTAAGCCGTGTTTACAAACGAAACTATCTTAAAAAAAGGGTCACGATTTAGTTACTTTTTCGTCCGCTGGAGGCACTGTGATGATTTACAATAAATTTTTGTTCGACGACGTTACTATAACATAAACGCAAACTGTTCCGGTAGCCCAAGCAGGAAACAATTACATCAACGTACTCGTAAAGTAATCGAATGTCAATTGTATGGGCGCTGTCATAATTTCCATAGTATTCTTTTACGGTAACGTTACGAATACGAAGTTGTCAATTGTTACTGCTCATCCCACGCTTGGGCTATTGAAGCCTCCATGTGTCGATATTGTTTTTGCACTTAGCAATATTTTATTTTCGTTCCCATTAACTTCCTTTTCCCCCTTTAACTTGTGTACGGAAAGGTAAATAAAACAGCTTTTCCCTTAATACATAACGTGAAAGTGTTGTAAATTTTTGATGAAATTCCTGACCCTTGGGATTTTTGATGTTATTTTAGAATTTTTACTGTAGGTAAAGAAAATATAGAATGGAGGTTTATTTTTTCATCATCAATACTTATGAAACGTTTATAGGATCTTTCGAATTAAAAGTAATGGATTGGAAATTCTTTGGCGTTTTTCATAAATTTAAAAATATTTTTTTTATATTTTCAAAGGACAGTGGCGAATCCTGCTCGATTTTCCATCAAGAGCGGCCAAGTTTCGAACATATTATGTGGTTTTATAGTACTTAAAAAATTATTATATTAAAAAATATTTATTATATTTTTAGGAATTGGGAATAAAAAGTTATGAATCTCCGAATATTAGAGAATTAATGTGCAAAATACGTACTTATATGTAGTAATCGTTGTCATCATATCTGTATAGTCTATGGTTATCATGCTGTAAATTGTCAATTTGAGTAGTAAAAGCTCCATCTAGTGGCCCAGTATGTGGCTTTATTTTTATCGAAGTATAAAGTTATATTTTTCAACAGTTTAGTACTAGTTTCATAAAAATAAAATATTTATAGTGAAATCGATCCCTCTATACTGTCTATATTTATACCTATCTAGAAAAATACTTATTATGTTTTTGGTTTCCGGAACGTGAAAGCGACATTTATCATTTACCTGCTAGCATATTGCGTTCCCAAACTTGTTATTAATGTAATTACGTAATTAACATCACAACTAATGTCGCTTTTCCGCAAACCGCCACTAGGGCAATTTATTGAACAAAAGGTTAAGTTATATTTAATCAAATATCTTTTATCAAACTCGGGGGGAATTTGATGTATAATATTATTGCTTTTTGGAGTTTACTCCTTAAGAATCGATTTTCATATAAGGCTCCCGGTATGAAAAAAATATGGGATGTAAAATCTATTGAACGAATGACAGCGTTACGTTTTCGTGCGCAACCTATTCTGCGCACCTGTCACTTTTTCACATGGCGCGAATTTTTGAACTCAAATCGATCGCTAAAGTTTTTAAAAACTTTGTCTAGTTTTTTGCCTATTTCTCCTAGTAGTTGGCACTTAATTAAAGCCTTAATACCTAGTACCCATTTAGTACCCAATTTTCACTAAGGGAAATAGAAGTTCATATTATTGTTTTCCAGTCCGGACGCCATCTATGGAAATAAACATTAACCATTGGTTTGGTCTTAATAATTTTACAGAAAAAATATAGACGGCGCTTATACGGAGTAGATTGTTTCTAATTTTAAATACTTTTTTATATATATTTTGCTGTACTAAAATAAAATTTCCTATCATCAATCACTTTAGTTATCATAATATCCGTTTATTGTTTGAAGTACGCACTTTTTAACATTGCCCAATAAAATAAAAATAATATTATACAATTTAAATACTAAGCATTTAAAATGTCAACAAGTCTTGCTCAAGAGGAATCTCCTAGTACTCAGAGCTAAATATTATAAATAATTATTCTATCGAAATGTGTAAAGCGCCATCTATGTACATTTCAATGCATCACCGTTTTTCACATGGCGCGAATTTTGAACTCAAATCGATCGCTAAAGTTTTTGTTCCTTCTGAGGGACGTGTTTTACTTTTTAGAGTAAACTCCAGTCGTGCGTCGGAGCTGACACACCCTTTTTTTTGTTCCTATGTTCATAAAGTACAATTTACAATAAATATTTTTGTGGCCACGTATTTCAATTACCAGGCAGTAAATATGTATGTACGGTGACTTGCCGGTATCCTTTAATAGCCATTAAAAGGTTAAACTAACTAACATACTACATTATACTGATGTAGAGAGTTTTGTTAGGTAGGACATATATCAAAATAGTATCAGATATTTTTGATTCACTAAAAACTGATGCTTGAATCCGTATTTTTAGCTAGAATTTCGAACTATTCTCATTATTTGAATTGCATTATAAAAATGTTTAAAAGTTTTAGTCCTTTGTGTGAGCGTTTACCCGACTGGTGAAAAGTATAAAATTTGACTAATATCCATTTTTGTTAGTGGGACTTTTGTTACAATGTTTACATAGTAAGTTTCTTTAGGCAGTATACTAATTAAGCAGACCCTGCTCTTATGTCCATTTCGGAGGTTCTTTGCGGTAGTTTATTTATTCAACAGCGCTTTTGATTGGTCAAAGCGTTTGAATTGAATAGATAACTGTCAATTGGACTGACATTAATAGACTCAAAATTATTGTAGGACGAGGTCTTTCGTCGTATTAAATACGTCGTAACAACATAGATAACTTAAACTTGCGCAGTTTCTCAGGGATATGACCTAGCTAGATAATTTTTTCACGATCTGGTCATGAGATACAGCCTGGTGACAGACGCACGGACAGACGGACTGACAAACAGCGAAGTCAGAAATAATAGGGGTCCTTTTTAAACATTAGGGAAACAAGAATATGCCCATTGAATATGTCTTTTAATTAAAAATACTAAAGCATAGGAACGGCGCGGCGTATTCCTGATATAAGTTACCTACAACATAAGTTTCATTTATATGAAATCATGCGACCCAACCGATTCCATATTTATATATGGAATCGGCTGGGTCGCATGATTTCGATGTTGTGAGTTTAGAGTTTAGACACTAACCCACCACTGTTTCCAGTATGTACGGAGCGTCAGGCGCGGCGCCGAGGGAGGCGCGGGGGCAGCGGGAGAGGCCGGACGTGCTGCCCGCGCCGGCCCCTGAGCCCGCCGCACCCCCGCACCCCGGCAAAGACAGCGTCGCCAGGCTGACGCTCACCGGCCTGTCCTACGTTGTCACAGTAAGTTGGTTACACAGATTACATAGTCTTAGGACCCTCGCTCATAAGGTCCGAAATTATCATTCATATCACTGCGGACATTCGCTGTGATTCCAAGGAGTACTAGACTCCCAAAATAATATATTACGCACACAAAAATACATTTTTACAATGATTGATGATGAAAAATTGCCCATTCTAATAAGAAATCAAGAAGAAATAATACATATTTATATACGACACCAATTTTTATTGATAATCTCATAACATTGACCACCCATATTATCTACTATAAATATTATCTACTATTATATTTATAGGTGATAACTTGAGCTAGAGGCCATACATAGACTTGGTTGTTATAGGCTAAGATTAGTTCTCAGTAAATTTTATATCCCTAAAAGATTATTAGACAAGCGTACTTTAGTAATGGTTTACTATGTATTGGTGGAGTCAGTTATTAATTATGGGCTAAGTTGCTATGGGCTAGTATTTAAAATCTATGTTGTACAAATTAAAAAGATACAGATAAGATTCCTAAAAATAATAGTAGATAAAATAATAAAGGTAAAGTATAGAGATGAATATAATAAGCTATTTCACGAGTGCGAAATTATGCCAGTAAGTGAAAAAATATAAAATATAGGATATTTTTAGTATTCTAAAGGATACATACACTAGATATATAATATGAGAGAGAAAAATGTATATATTATTATATTATTAGATGTAACTTGTAAGTGTAATTGGCATGGCAAACTTTAAAGTATTTTGTTATTGTAGTAATTTAATCTAAAGTATTTAAGTACCTGTGTAAGTGTAACAAACTGAGCGGAACGCCTACAAACTGCCGTACGTTACAGTATATTGTAAAAAGTATAATCTTAAATAAATAAATTAATTTAAAAAAAATGTTTTACTAAAAATACTTTAAATTTGTATACCGCCACGGCGGAACTCGTACTCGAAAAGAATACGATATTTCAAGTTTTCCATTTTGTAAACGGAGTGACGCAAAGAAAAACCCAAAAGAGGAAAAAACAAATGAATTACGGTTTTCGAAACACAAATGTATAAGTAAATAGCGGTATAAATTTCAAATTTGAATTCCTAACCAAAGAAGACATATTTGAGATCAAAATGGCCAGTATGATAAAACGCCAATTTCATATATAAGGCCCTAATATTTGATATGACTAGTAATATATGAATGCTAAAGTGTGCAAAATTTTCCACGTAATCTTTTTAGAATGCAAATGTGATGTGAGTAGACTGGAATAAGCTATAACTATCCTCCCCTATCGACAGTTACAAAGATAGTTACAAATTAAACTGCAGAACTATTGCTGTCGCAGGTGGCTCATCTCTTAGCGAAGTTACGATAGTTTGCATTTTCAATGTGCTATAATTCTTTAAGGCCGCTGCCTCAACAGAAAACTCACTCACTCACTTTTGTGTCGGAAAAACAAATTATGTGCTACAGAATACCGTAAAAATTGTGGATATTTTATTTTTTACGGAGGAAAAGAAAGTAATCAAGAAAGTGAAAATAATAATCTCTCTTAAGATACTATTTTCAAGATGATATTTCTGTTGTTAAAAAGAGTCAAGAATCGAGATAGTTAATATTATAATCAGATTAGAATAAGACGCTCAGAATAAGTAAACGAACTCACACACGCAATCGAATTTGAATGACAAACAAGTTCGCCAGTTCTATTCTGCCAGTCCGGCATTTCTCAGTTTCTTTTTAGATTTCGTAGAAATGATGTTATGTGAACAGTAAAAGGTTTTCTGTGTGAAAGACTTTTATAGGGCGCTGGAGAAAACGTAAAATTCTTTCCAATCGAAAGCGTTGCAAACTTAGCATACGATTGCGTTGATGGGGTGGAAAATAGTGAGGCCAATGACGCTTTGTTTGATTTGAAGGTGGCCTATTCGGTATATTGTAATCTTGAATATTTTAAGGTTTAAGGGCAGTCGCTCAGTACTACTACACCTACTGTGTGTTAGTATTATACCATTGATGTTGAAAATGAAATTGTATATCTATTATAAATGTAAAAATTGTGAACATTGATGGGTGGATGTTTGTTACTCTATCACGCAAAAACTACTGAACGAATTTTGTTGAAATTTGGTATGATAGTAGTTTAAGCTCTGCAATAACACATAGGCTACTTTTTATCCCGGAATAGTACGCTGTTCCCGTGGGATACTGTATTTACGCGGGCGGAGCCGCGGGCAAAAGCTAGTAGATAATAATTTTGCATACAGAAATTCTTTAAATCTTAACAATTTTCTAACTAAAACAGCGAAAAAATTTGTTAAAAAAAACTACATATATTCTGTATGCAAATACTGTCCCCAATAATTCCTCATTTTAGTTTCGAGTCTGCGGACGAATTAGGCTTTCATATTTCTGCTATAAATTATGAAAGCAATGTCTTTAGGGATCGACTCGGCCGTTATGGCATCGTAAATAACATAGTCGCTTCGTAGCAATATCCTCGACTTTACAAAATACGCCGATATTTCTTCGGGCCACTATACCGATTAATTTTTTCGATAGATATTCAAATAGCCAAGCCGGATAAAGGATATAGGAAAATGATTATTCGAGATTTAGGTCATGTTTATTTTGAATTATGCCTGTATTTTGCGACGACTTGTTTATCGACCAGTCCAGCACTAAGCGGAGATTGAGATTCATCATCGTTATCTACATTTAAGGGATCGAGAGCATATTAGGCAGGTTGACTAAAAATACTCTTCATCTATTCAATGCTAGACAGTCACGAGGGTAAAGGGAGAGAGAGTTCTCTTGTGTATTGTGCACACACTTGGGCGCTATAAATAACTCCTGCGTAGCTAGTCTGGTTTCAACGTAACCGCCTTCACCAGAAATTAGTATCGGAGCATTTATTACAATTTCGCCTTTTTAGGTACTTGCCAGTGGCGTGGGGTTCCTACAACTCCATTCCTGTCGGCTTCACTTACCACTTTCCTTTTGAATACCCTCATCCAAATTCCTATTCCCTACCTATTATACAGGCTAGGGATTCCTTATGAAGGAGAACCAGCCTTCGCCACTGGTACTTGTTACACAATATTCTATTTTGTTTTGCTACACAATATAATGTTATTCTGATCACATCTTCTTTTTCTCAGGCGGTGACGAGACGTTCCCGGCAGTCCACGTCAGCGCAATGGTCGCGGTCGTTTCGCGGCGGCGCCAGCAGTCCGCAGGACGAGGCTGACGTGGACGAGGTGTTCTTCGCGCCGCAGACCCTCACCATACCGCTGACGCAGCACCATGATGAGGATCAAGTGGATGGGTCGAAAGGGTGAGTAATATTTAAATGGAATTTGAAATACAATTTATATTGTCTTTTTAGGGTTCCGTAGTACTACAAGGAACTCTTATAGTTTCGCTCTGCCTGTCTGTCTGTTTTTTCGCCCCTGATAACTTCTGTCATTATAAATTGTTGAATTTTGTTATAATTATAGATTTTATTTTGGCGTCATGAAATATTAATAATTTTATATTTTAGATATGAAATACATATGAAATAGGGATGATTTTTTTTTCTCATTCAACAAAATCATATGGGGTATCGTCGAATAGGTATTTTCAAATAAAGGCGATGTTCGGTACACGACTTTCTTATTAAGTTTCCATTTTCGAGTAATCGGCCTCCAAAGTTGTGTACGAGCTACTCCCTAACCTAGCATTTCTAAAATTTAAGAGATAGAAACCCGTAACTTTTCATGCATGACATAATATTATGTATATATTCAGGCTATTTAAATTTTGAAGTAATTTGAAAAAACTTTTTGTGTGTTGATAGTTACGGAACCCAACATACACATGTCGTGACATGCTCTTGGTAAGGTTATTTTAGACAATAGTACAGAAACACATTCAGCAGCAGATGGTAACCATCATCTTATTGTACTTATGTAATGGTGTGAACTTAAATGGCCACATGTATATTCGAAAATCTCGAAGCTTTTCTTTTATATATGAATATTAAATATATGCTACAATACTATGCAAGTAACGTTCTGTTATAGCTGATAGCCAAAAAACTGAAAATAGTAATCAAATGGATCGATATTCAACTTTTGCCTAAATATTTTAAAACTGACCACCAGAACCTAGACAATATACATAACATTATATTATAAGCAAGCGATATTATAACGGCTATGGCGATTTGACGGCCTCTGTGGCTCAGTGGTTAGCATGTTGGAGCTCAAGCCGGAGGTCGCGGATTCGAATCCCATTCGAGGGAACAAAAAGTTTTCTATGTTCCTGGGTAATGGATGTTTGTTGGAGTTATATTAAAATCTTAAATATATGTATAATTATAATACTTAATCGTTTATTTGCATATAATGTAGGTTACAAACGTTCTTATATTTAAATATAGTGTCACAACATTCTGCTTTAAGAAGCGTGCGAATGTCCTTTTAACAATAATTTAGAAAAATACAAACTGAAATAAATACTTAATTATTATACTAATAACAATTTTAAACCATTTCATACAGTCCTTAAATCCATCATAATCAATTTTCCCAGTCTCATAATCATTATTTAATATATCAAACTTAATTTCACATTTGCACTACAGTTAGGTTCAAAAAATCTTAATACTTCAACCAATAAATAATATTGAATCTTCAGATTTCATCAAACCATCATAATATTATGCACGTCATTAACATTTAAGTTCTTAGGATTTTATGCTACATTACAATGAATTGATCTTTATTAAATAAAATTTCATTAGATTGAATAAATAATAATAAATATATATCATAATATGTACTATAAAAAAAATTGCATTAAAAAGTCACATTAAATCGTGTATGTAAAATTAAATGTCAATGTCTATTATCACCACATATTCCCTAACTAATTACTAATCTAAAAATAATATTTTTTTTTACATTTAGTCAAAAAATCAAAGAAATTTTTTTGTCATTAATGAATTCATTTATGCCATAATAGCATTTGTCAATAAAAAAATAATTTCGATTTTTGAATGAGTTAAAGTTCTGTTGTTAGATTTATTATATATAGTTATAGCCATTCAGTATGCACTTCTAGCAAAAATATTTAATCTTTTAATTGGAATTTGTAGCTTGTCTCCTCTATGTGGTCTTTGGCTTACTTCTTATTTTTTTTAATCAAATATTATGTGTGTTTTTTTACAAACTTTAGTATCTCAATGATGTAAAGATATATAGACATGTCACTTCGATAATATTTCTTTTGTTTTTTAATATTGGCTT
The DNA here is from genome assembly GCA_963565745.1 of Phengaris arion. Classification (NCBI taxonomy): domain Eukaryota; kingdom Metazoa; phylum Arthropoda; class Insecta; order Lepidoptera; family Lycaenidae; genus Phengaris; species Phengaris arion. The sequence continues at coordinate 13,330,025 of OY751443.1, read as the reverse complement.
ACAGCTCTCAAGTTGTCGGGCACCACATACTGCTCGCAAGCAGGCTTTTTGTTTTGTAAAAACATTCTGACTATGGTAAGAGTTACTCCATAACACAATACCGTATCTTAAGATGGATGATACATAGCCATATGATAGGCTATCAGAGCTACCTTTTCACTAACATTTTGAGAGAAAGTACGCAGTACGTATATAAATCTATCAATTTTTGTGCACAATCTTTCAGTATGTTGTTTCCAAGAGAAGTGTTGGTCCAATATAATACCTAAATATGCCATTTCGTTAGTAAGCGCGATATTAGAACCTTGAAATTTTATATTTATGTTTGCATTATTAAATGGTTTGAAGTATCATGTTTGTTTTATCAGCATTTATTTTTTAAATTGTTTAATTGTAGCCAACTAGAAACTATTCTTAAACTATTATTTATTTCGTTAGATAAAAGTGCTTTATTCTTGTTCACGTAAACAATCGTAATGTCATCTACGTACATAGTGCATTTTTGTTTTATAAATGCCGGGATATCATTTATATAGAGCAAGAATAGCAAAGGCCCTAATACACTACCCTGTGGTACACCGTAAGGATTATTTAAACAATGCTATTTACACGATGATCTTCTGTTTTAATTATTTTTACTCCTTGTTATATTAAATAAGTGGTTAAGTAGTAGTTAGTTATAGTATAAAAATATTAAACATACTTCCCGTTGTCTGGTCCCCGTAACACAAGTTCTTCGGATACTTACCATTTGGTCAGATTGACGTGGCGTGAAGCGTCCATATAGAGTAGATATTATTTAATTTTTATATAATTTAAATTTAATATCAATGGTGGTTTTAAGTTCGTGACATCTGACAGGTTTTTGACACGACAAGGACCGTCGTCCGTTTTTGATACTACTTACGCCATCAGATGACGCTTTGTGTGCGTCGGGTCTGCCCTAACAGCAGCCCTTTCAATAATCTTATTTGCAAAATCCATAATAAAGTATCTCAAAAGGCAATTTCATCTTAGGGAGTTTGATAAAAATAGAAGATAAATCATTGTTGAAGATTAAACGAGGATACCCCTGACCTGTAGCCCATAATATTCATTGCTTTGAGATCCCTTATCAAAGACAACTATCGAAAAGTGGGTTTATTGGATGGATTAGCATTTTAGACAGACCAATCCCCGGGGCTTTCAGTTATAATAGACTTTCGGAGTATCAAGTTCATTTATAAAGGATTTAACATTTATGAGTTGTTCATTTAATTGTTCGGGTTTTGTTAAACCTTTTTTTTCTATTTGAGCGACACTAATCGCTATTGTATTAAATGTCAGAGATCACCATTTCAGCCTTAGACAAGTTTTATTTTGAGGCGCAGATTTTGAAATTCTTTGCAAGCACATTTAATCAATTTGTATAAATTATACCGTTAGTTAAAAAAACAAAAAACCCGACTGTGTCAAATAATTTTGATATACCCACTTACCCAGTGGCATTCTCACCTCCGATTAATTACTATTCATTAATCTGAGATTCTCACGACAAGACGAATTAATGATATCTCTCAAGCTCAAATGCGACCAGCCGTTTAGCCTCTAGCATCGAGCATGACAAATAAATATACATGCATACACTCAAAAAACATAACTCTCCTTCTGGCGCAGTCGGCTAAGAAGTTTGCAGTTTGCATCATCTGTACAATACTATGGCGTTCGGGGCGTAGACACTCAGATGATATTTGTTATCTCCGGTATCAAAGACACTAGTATATCATATAATATAATTATATATGTTTTTTTTTCGTCGTGCAACAATATATCACTAATTTCTATTCTATAATGTCAGTCCGATTGGTAGATTGGTTCGGAAATTCGGAATGTGGGGCATTCGAACCGCGGTTAAATATTTTCGTGACTCTTTTTTTTTATCTACTAGAGCTCCGAGCAAAGGTCGGATACCCAGGTACTTAGATTTTAGATGAAATTACGGCTTTAGTTTGCAAATCAAATATAACGATACAAAGACAGACTAAACTAAACCCGGAAACTAATTTTAATCTTGACTACATTGAACGGATTGGCGCTTGGAGAATTTTATTAAATATTCCTAGTTAGAACAAACTTCGGTTCGCCGTGTACTAACTTGACATATTAATTAGGTTCTCATTATAATTATGCTCTCGTCTGCTCAGCATCTGGGGAAGATTGTGAAACTTTCTAGTGTTTACATTAAGTGATTCCTTCTAATATTAGAACTTGTAATTATGAACCGCTTTTGTCCATGGTATTGTCGATGTCATGTCTGTACCCCAAGCCCTCGTATCCACCAGAGTTTGTTGTGGTCCCGTCAGAAAAAACTGCACTCTAAATAGAACTCTGCACCAATAAAATAGAGCTGAAAATCGAAGTGTCTAGTGTTAAATCTCAGATTTGACAACTTTACACGATTTTCAGCTCTAGCGTACAGTTCTATTTACACTGCTGGTTTTTCTGTCGCGACCAATAAAATACGCTCGTAGGTACGAGAGCTGAAACGTGAAACGCTAGATGTTAAAAGGAAGAGTTGTTACCTACGTACTTATTAAACACAATGAGCATTAAATATAATATCTTTCTTGATACAAATTTTTCAACTTCACTAAGTGACAAAACATGTATGAGTTGTAATTGTACACAATTTCTTACTTTTTTATTATTTCTTACTTTTTTATTATTTTATTATATATTCGTAAAAAACTTTCAGGGTTTCGCTGTAAATACTTAGCTTATATATTAATGGTTAAAATCTATCGTTCAAAACAGGTGTGCATCGTAGCCGTGAGCATTTTTAAATTAGGAAACATTTTCTAACTTTTATTCTGAAAGTTAAGCAGTGCGCGCACATGCAAAAAAATTGTCATCTTCCTCCACGATTTGCATTTCGATTATCGACTTTAGCGCACGAGAAATATAGTCAACGTTTTCGCATAACATGACCGTATAAAAAAACAATCCTGTTTTGCGGAAATGTTAACTCTTATTTTGCGTGCACTAAAGTTCATAATAGGAATGAGAAAATGTTGCGACAAAGATTATTTTATCGCCAGTACGCGCATGCACTTGTCGCATCAAAGGTAACTTTGGCAGGCCCTAAAGGATCCCTAAAACAATAATCTGGCCCCGTGCTAAGTATCCGAAGAACTTGTGTTACAGGTACAGAAAACGGGTATATTTAATACTTTTATACTATACATATATTTAAGATTTTTATTATATTAGGATACACATATTTAATACACATCCATGACCCAGGAACACAGAAAATCTTTTTGTTCCTTCGGCGGGATTCGAACCCGCGACTCCCGACTTGAGCACCAACGCGCTGAAACACTGAGCCACAGAGGTCGTCAAATAGTAGTTGTAATATAAGATATAAGGTTATATTCCTGCTACTGAAACTCCTGTGTAGCCAAATCGACTCAACCTGCAAAGATTTATAGCAGTAGGTAACTAGGTAGCCCAGTAGAAAACCGGACACCCGGGGTATGAAAGAAGGGTTTATTAGAATTCACCCTCTGAGCGTGTAAACTAAGTTAAAAAATTTTATGTTCCTTTTAAATGTGTCTAGTGTACATAGCCCTATCTCCACAACCAACATCCACATATCATTATGGTTTGCTGGAAGAGATCTCTCAAAGAGATGAGTACGCCATTGTAATAATATAACTTTAAAATGTTTTTTTGTACATAAAGAATAAATAAATAAATAAATAAAAAATATCTGTCCCGATTTCCATGAAATTTTATATCCGAGGAAATAAATAGAAATGATTGAGTATGTATTTTATAGTTTTTTGAAATTCGTCCCTTAAAGGGGTGAAATGGAGTTTCAAGGTTTGTGTGGTGAAATATCAACAGCTTTCAATTACGTCGAATTTTGTTACGCGTTACTATGACGCAGATAATCATTAAAAATAGCCTTCCAAATACATACCCCACGGTGATGCAATGGGGATCCACGCGGACGAAGTCGCGAGAATAAGCTAGTACTAATATAAAGCTAGATTAAATTCCGCCATAAAATAACCGCCGCCTTTTTTTGGAAGTCGGTTAAAAACGAGCGAGACTTACAGTAGTCGCATAATATGATGTGTGACATTTGACAAGAAGGAGACCTTAAAAAATACGGAATCTTTTCCCTTAAGCAGTTATAGAAAGCAACATCAAAATTTGAAAAAGCTAAGTACTGAAATATTTTATTCGAATCTGACGGCCAATTCTACCACCGCGCGCTCCTTCGTCAAATCAAATAGAGCGCGCTTCCGCGACTTCCTGTTACACACTTCCGTCCCATTTCACGAAATCACTCCCACAAATGGCAAGAAAGCGAGAGGAAGAGTGGAAACATGTAACACATCACAAAGCTTCACGTGAAATTCTACACAGCTGATTATGTAAACCGGTTACCACAGTCCGTTGTCTTGGAATAAAATATGGCAGAACATTTGTTGAAACGATATTTCAGTACCGTGTTTGCAGTACGAGCAACATTATGCTAAGTATCCGCCTCTGTGAATGACAACGGCTCAGTTTACTGTATGAATGCGTAATGCTGAACACACTTCCTCACACCTGACACAATTTGTCTATTTATAAAAATACTAGCTGTTCCCCGCGGCTCCGCCCGCGTAAATATACTATCGAGTATGCCGCGGGAACACTGTACTTTTCCGGTATAAAAAGTAGCCTATGTTTTAATCGAGAGTCCAAACTACTACCATACCAAATTTCATCAAAATCCGTTCAGTAGTTTTCGCGTGAACAAGGAAACTTACATTCACATTTATAATATTAGTTGGGATAATACGTTTCACAAATAAATAGAATTGAAAGAAGGTGTAAAATAAATTAAGAGTGTTTTATTACCCGACTACGGCGAAGCCAAAATGAAGGATAATGATTGTGGCAGTCTATGTATGTATGTTTGTTCCACCGTAGCGCCTAAACTACCGGTCCGTTTGTAATAAATGAGGTTTCAATAGATTCGTAATAATAACCCGGGTAATATAGGCTATATATAATTTACGTAGTGGGGTTTATAAAAATTATAAAATCATAACAATTTTTATAAAATCTATAAGCGCATAGATTGTATAAAAATTGTAGTTAATTGGTTTTTGAAATATATAACTTGATGAACTGGAGTTATACCAAGGACTCAAGGAAAGTAGTGTGAAATAACGCTCTAAATTTGTTTCGCCATATGAGTGAGCCAGAGGGAGTGAGGGAGAGGAGAGTACCAGAAGATCGCATAAAAACTCTGAGCCCACTTATTGTGAAATAGTCTTTAAAAATAATATAGTACATAGGTAATACTCTGTAGGAATAAAAATCATACATTTATTTTAAGATTTTTCAATTCATTATGCGATACATCAAAGGAAAAGTACAAAATATATTCCTTAAAAAGTTTTTACTTTTGAGGTAGTTATATGAAACAACCACAAAATAAAACTCATTATGTTATATAACCTAGGATTTTGCACTAAATATTCAGTGAAAGTCAAAATTTTTATTCAAAGTTGGTATTATTATACACTTTCTGTATACGTCGGTATACGCAATACCTACCACCGGTTCGGGAACTAGCCCGGCGAGAAGTACCGGCGTAAGAAACTCGCGCGGGGCATAGTAAATAAAAAGAATGAATAAGCTCCAACAAAACTGAGTTACAGAGAGAAACAGTTTCCGGCCTTTTCTCCTTTAAAACTTCGCATGCCAGGTGAACCTCCAAACATAAATTTTCCGAATGAACATCAATTTCAAAAATGCATGTCCTGGCACAGAGTTTCCTATATAAATCCGCTCATACATATTTAAACTCCGCCGCAAGTTACCGAAGGTGTTTGTTGCAGAGATCCGATTGGGCATTGGATGAACTCGTTTGTAAAGTATTTATGTAACAGTAGCACGAACTTCGCAATATTAATTCGAAATACGTTGGATGATTTTTAAAACTGTTGTTGAAATTCAGGATGCAGGTGGATGTAATCTATAGATTACATCCACCTGCATCCTGAATTTCAATTTGTTTCAGTTTTTGTTATAACAAATCTGCAATAAAGAAACGTTACCTTTTCTACACTAATATTATAAAGAGGAATGATTTGTTTGTTTGCAATGGATAGGATCGGAAACTAAGCAAATTTTGATAAAATTTGGCACAGATATAGAGTAGACTACGGGGAAGGACATAGGCTCCTTTTTATCCCAAAAAGTACAGTGTGTACATCAGTGGCGTGGAGTTCCTATAACTCCATTCCTATCGGCTTCACTTACCATTTACCTTTTGAAAATTGAAAAACCTCATCCAAATCACTTCCTTGTTATACAGGATAGGAATTCCCTATGAAGGAAAAATCCTTAGCTACTGGTGTACGTACATGTAGTAGCGTATAAAATACGAGATGTTGCCCGTGACTTCGTGCGCGTAAAAGGAAATCCCGCGGGAACCTTACATTTTGTTACTGTGATTATAATAATAAGGAATAATTTATGATCACTAGGTTTACTTAATGACATAAGTACTTATTATACTATCTTATACTTTAAACGAGACAATCTTGTATATATATAATCGTAATCTCGGCAATAACTATTACGTAACATAAAATTTCGTATGTTTTGGGGAGTAAAATCGGTCTATCTAGGTAGGGTTTTATCCCTGGAAACTGCACATTTTTAAGTTATTTAAGTTTTTTTTTTGTCGTGCAACAATCCTATTAATATTATAAATGTGAAAGTTTGTGAGGATGGATGGATGTTTGTTACTCTTTCACGCAAAACTACTGAACGGATTTCGATTAAATTTGGTATGGTAGTAGTTTAGGCTCTGGATTAAAACATAGGCTACTTTTTATCCCGAAAATGTACAGTGCCTCCGAGGGATACTGTATTTACGCAGGTGGAGCCGCGGGCAACAGCTAGTATATCAATAACTTCGACAAAATTTTGCGTTGTCCGGAAATTCGGAATGTGGTGGGTTCGAACCCGGATAAAATATTCTTGTGATTCTTTATTGTTTACCTACTATCTACTAGAACTCCGAGCGAAGCGAAGGTTATCCAGGTACTGATTTTATAATAAACAACTGAACAGTTGAAATATTTTCTATTTTTACTAAGTATATTAAGTTCTATACAAAATGTTCTCTAGAAGGCTTATTTGGTTAAAAGTAATCATTAATTTTAATAACACTTGCACGGTTTCGTTTATTATCATCTATTGTCCGCCTATTTGCATTAAATTAATGGAAATTTTGGCGGACTGCTTGACCCAAATTCGAACCCTTGTCACTATCTTAATAATAATATACATTTGCTTATAACATTGGGTAATATCCCTTTCTAAATTGATGTTTATACCTACTCCTTTTATTATAGTATAAAATTCTAGAATGTGTCACTAGAATGTAAAAAAAATGTAGCATGCTGATTTAAATTTAAAGCTTTCACTTTATCACAATATCAATTTTATTCTTTTGAAAAATAAATAGGTACCTGAGTATTTGTTATTATCATACAAAATTACATTTTAATCTAATCATATTATGAAGTGATTGAATCTTGATAATGGAACAAGCATCTTACGGAATTTTTTATTAGCATTCCTTACCTTTCCTCTGTAAATCGGGAAGCGAAAATTCGACTAAAATTTTACCAAGATTCCTAACAGCTAACTGGGAATAAACATGGATAAACTTTACAAAATAATTTTGCGAATTATTTTCACGAGAATATGTAGATCTTTTGTTGCGACATTTACTTGTCGAAAATTAAATAATTTAATCTGAATGGGGCTGTCTGTAAATTACTAGATACTGCTACTTTACAGGTCGTACAATATATCTGCATGAGCTTACGAGTAGGTTGATCGGATGTTTTTAACATACAGTCAGTGTCAGTAGGTAACATAGGCAAGTCAGTGATGACAAGTTGACAGAGTAATGTAAAGACCAACATCTACACCTACATCATCACCTACACCTACATCTACGACTACATCTACACAAACAACTACACCTAGACCGTCATATTATTATATCTACCTAACAACCTATCTACCTACCCACATATACCTACAATTTCAGCACCAAAAACTACACCTACTACGTACACCTACTACCTACACTTACTACCTACACCTACAACCTACACCTATTTCTTACTGCAACCTAGTGGGGCCGGCCAATTTTTCTCGAAATAGAACTGTTTTGCAGTCCAAGTACATGTGTAAACCTAACCTACAAATAAATAAAAGACAGTCAATGACCCGAATTTACGCTACCGACGTAACGAACATCAAATGTTTGACAGGTATGAACAGCTAGTATGGGAACAGTATGGGTACAGTTAGTATGGGAAAATTGACAATTTTAGTATTGTCCATTCAATTTTTGCAATATGTCTAGGCCTTAGGTATATACATTTGCAGTAGAATGGGGTTCCTATATCTCAATTTCTATCGGCACCCCTTATCACTAACCTTTTGAATACCTTCATCCAAGTCCCTACCTAGGCTAGGGCTTTCCCTATGAAAGTAAAGATGTCCAATGCTAAAATTCCTCTTGATACGTAATGAAAAATATGAACGAACTAGCTAGTAAAAAGTGAAAATATTTGTTTGAAAACATATTTACTTACTCAATATTATTGGACATTGCGTGGTGTCCTTTTTTGTTCCCATGTCAGGGATTCTGTACCAAAATACATATTGACGATACAACGAGTAATAAGGGCACAATCCTACACGTGGAGCTTTTTATTAAAGGCAAAGAATTCCAGAAACTCTTGTCATGTATAAAGAATTAGGGCCCAAGGATTTTACCTGTGTAAGTACAGTCGAGACATTTGAATGTTTAGCAGATTTACCTAATTCTGATATTGCTTATGTTACCAATTATCATTAATACAGTTTAAGCACAGAGTAAAAAATATAATATATTCTTACGTACACAGAAACAGCTTTCTTAGAACGATCCAAATACATCAAAATTTAAAAATTTTGATGTGCCCTTCAAACGGCCGATAATTTTTCCACACAATCGTGGACACACCGTATGCTTGTAGTAGTGCTATCAAATCAGAAGCTTAGTAGTAGTAGCTTCTAAGCTGCTATTATAGAAACTTGTAGCTGTTTATCTGTTCTCTTTCTTTAATCTGTGGTTTAAGCGACTGATGAAGATATCGCGATTCACGTCATTGTAAGGAACAAATTATGGGTTCTATAAAACTGCTAAAAATTCCAATTCCACGGCGGTACGTCTCCAGAGCTTTTCTAAAGATATAATCGATGAAGCCTACGTTATGTAAGCGGTCACGCCTCATAACTTCGCACTTTCGTCACAGCTTTTTATTTTCGTGAGCTTTTGAAAGTTTGGTGCCAAGGCCGGCGCATGATAAGTGTGCTTTACATATCCGAATTATTTCACAGTCGGATAGTATCAAAACTTTTTGCATTCGGACAGCTTTTATGGCTATTTCTTGAGTAACTCAATTGTATGATCTTAATAACATGAAAGTTCTAAGGCTCACTATTGACTAGAATTTACGAGAAATATTAACTTTTGATTCATTTTTATTATTATCTAGCTGGTGCCCGCAACATCGTTTGCTTAGAATTAACGGAAACGGAACCCTATTTTTGAAACTAAACCTCTAAATATATAAAATAAAGTAGCATAATATGTTACACCTTATAACATCAGATGTGAAAGTTCCGTGAAAATCGGTCCAGCCGTTTCAGAGATTAGACGGAACAAACAGGCAGACAGACGGGACGCGGAGGCCGATTGTGCCTCTTTGTCGCTCGTTCCGCGCTCTCACTTGCACTTCAAGCCTTAAATGGAACGCCTCAGAGCGAGGTAACGCCGCATGAGTCATGTTTTTTCGTGCGCGCAGCCGGCTCCATCGAATTATAAGACGTTGTCACGTCAAAAAAATGTTTTTTTATTGTAAATACCTACGCATCAAGCGCATCAAGTGTAAAGCGGTTAGCTTAAATTAACAAACATACACTTAAATCTTTATTTATTTGTATGTATTATATTATTATTATTGAATTAGATGTTACCCGAAAATTCGTTCGCTTAGAAATTAGTACGCCACGCTGGAACCATACATTAAGTTTGCGATATTAAGTAGCCTATGTCCTTCCCCAAGGTTTTACCTATTTCTGTGCCAAATTTCATCAAAATACATACTATATTAATCAGGATATTTTAAGTTTCTATAGAACATTATGGTATATTAATTCTAAACTATATAATAAAATAAAATAACATCATTATATAGCCGCAACATATGTTACCCGGGCCATTATTACGAATATATTGACAGCTCATTCATTAAAATCGGATCAGTAGTTTAGGCGCTACGGTGGAACAAACATGCATGCATAGATCATTACCCCTTCAAATTCATTTTTCAAAGCCCCTTTGGCATCGCCGTAGTCTGTTAAGAAGTAAAATACAATTAAAATGGGTATGTTCGATTAGGTTCGCACTAATAAAGTTTTCAGTATGTAAACATATATGTGCAGGTCTCTCGGGTTCGGGGACGGGCTCAGATAACTTCATACACCTATTATTCTCTTACTAGCTGTTGCCCGCGGCTCCGTCCGCATGAATACAGTATCCCTCGGGATAAAAAGTAGCCTATGTTTTAATCCAGAGCCTAAACTACTACAATACCAAATTTCATCGAAAACCGATCAGTAGTTTTTGCGTGAAAGAGTAACAAACATCCATCCATTCTCACAAATTTTCACATTTATAATATTAAGTAGGATATTCTGATAATCATCCCTCCGTGTTTTAATTATATAACTATTTCGTATAGTTTAGACGTGTTTTATATAAAACTACGTAATGTCTATTTTTTATTAATCTTACACCCGGTTTCTGAAAGGCTAATCAAATGGTTGATGAACTAACACGTTGAGTTAATAGGCTTGTTAAATCAATTTCCGTTTCTGAAACGCTGATTAGTGAAAAATTTACTAATCATTGATCAAGTTGACATGACACATACAAGCACATACAAGCCTTAAATAGCTTTCCAGAAACCGAAAACAGCGCTTTACATGTTGTTTGACCATTCGTTTGACATTCGTTTCGTTAACTAACACGTTGATCAAATCAAACGACTGATCAAGCTTTTTGCAACTCAATTTACACTTGACAAGAGATTTGACCGCTGATTAGTTGATTTTGGCGTTGATTAGCCTTTCAGAAACCGGGGGTTAGTGAAGAAAACGTTGATTAAAAATCCCTTAAAATTATAAAAGTGTACAGTTCATACGTCATAGAAGTTACAAGCCTAAGAAAATGGTTTATGCCTTCTATCTAATCGATATAGAGTTGGTTTTCTTTGCATTATGTTTCAAATTACAAAGAAGCCAAAGTATACACCTAAAAATATAAATTACTAGCGACCCGCCCCGGCTTCGCACGGGTGCAATGTATAAAATATTAAAAATTATAAAATAATATAAACCTTCCTCTTGAATCAGTTATCACTCTATTTCTGAAAAATGCATTAAAATCCGTTGAGTAGTTTAAAGATCTAAGGGAACAGATAGCGGAAGCTTTAAACAGGCAATTCTTGTATAATATATAAAATCAGAATTTTAGAGCCGGCTACAACTATTTCCATAAATTTTGTATGTAGAAGGTTTTGGGCGAGAAAAATCGATATAGCTAGGTTTTATCCATTACAATTGCAAAGCAAACCGCGCATTTTAGGTCATATAAGTTTTGTGTTAATAATGTTTTATCTATTGATAAATAAAATATTTTGGCTCTGATCTGATCTGGTCGACTCTGATCAATTTTTGTTGCCATGTTGTTCATGTGAGCGCACCTTTACTATCTGCTATATTTATATCCCTTTACAATTATTTACCATTATTAAAATAAAGGAGTGCGTACTGTAGGGTAGTGAATTTAAATAATGATGTGCTAAATAAAATACCTCTACCAGGATTGTTTCAAATAAATATGAACTCAACTGACCACAATGAGAAACTATGTATGTAAATCAGTGATTTAAAGATCGTTGATGTATATGAATATATTATGCTTAACTAGATTAATACGCTACTATATTTGCGAGGCGCCACACCTGTGTGGATCCCTGCTTGCCAAGCTGCACGTTTAGCATGTGCGGGCGCTGTGAGAATACTAATTTATATAATTTTTCCTTCTAGTGGCCGGTCTCCTCTGGGCTCTTCCAGCGTGGAGTACCGGCGGCCTGACCGGTCGGTCTCCTGGGGCACCGGCGGGGTCCGCATTCACACGCCCATGCTGGAGCCCCTCGCCGACAACTCCAACAGGAGGCAGTTCGGCATGGGAGTGGTGGGCAGGTTTTTTAGGTGAGTATTTGTTAGGTTAAATATAGATATTTGTTACTTGGGGTAGTAAAATTGGCATTTAGTAATTATTGGTAAAATTTAGTAAAATTGAAAGGAAATTTGTGGTGCAATGGAAAAAAGTTAACTCGACCGATCTCTGCGCGCGATAGTGTTGTAGCCGTTGAAAGAATGCGTACGATTTAAGGGCAATTCACACCGAAACGAAACGATACGTTTTATGGCGCTGCACTTTTAAGTTAGCTATTCAAAATTGAACTTTATTTATTACACAAGAAGATACACGATTCATTGTAAGAGTTCGAATGTAGAGCTCGCTGCATAGCGCATGTGCAGTGTATAACTGATGTCATATGAGACGTGTATCTTTTTGTGTCGTGAATAAAGTTTAAATTTGAATAGCTATCTTAAATATGCAGCGCCGCGTATCGTCGTACCCTTATGTTCTTATGTAGTTAAATTGTCGTATTTGGAGTAGGAATTTTAGTCTATTATTTTGTATGCGTGCAAACAGAATAAGAAGTGCAGGTAACCTAGAAAAAACAGAAAAAAGACGAATAAGATGCAAAAACATCGGCTTTCTAATCGTTTGCTTATATTAATAGGGGCTCCGAGGTGATCTTAGCGGTATGATGATGATGATAGATAGATAGATAGAAACGGTACGAAAATGACAAAGGAATAACTAAAAAAATATATAAGGCATGAAAAATGTTTTGTAACAAAGCATTATGGGGAGGGTAGATGAAGAAAAGCTATGGGCCATTTTATTTTACCTCCAACGTGCGACATAATAAGATTTTGACAATGTATGTTGTTGTATGTGTTGATAAAAGCCGTAACGTATGTTTGTTAATATTTTTACTGACTACAAATTAATTTTTGTGAAGAGTTTACTTTATTTATTTATTCGTAATACTTTTTTCCGTTTGCTTTATTTATTAGTAATAACTATATTTTTTATAAAAACTTTAACCCGTTTACATTAATTATATATCCTTTGTTACCCGGGCTATTGTTGCGAATCTATTGACACCTCGTTTATTAATATTGGATAAGTATTTTAGGCGCTACGGTGGAACAAACATACATACATATACATAGACTGCCAAAATCATTACCCTTCCTTTTGGATTTTCGCCGTAGTCGGGTAAAAATATAGTAGAATTGGAGCCATGAATTAAAGAAATAAGTTCCAAAACTGAAAAAGCTAAAACTACAAATCTGAAAAATGGCGTTCATCAATGTATGAATTTATGGTAAAATGTTTAAAGCATAAATTTACATTATTAATAGCTGATTCATAAATTACATTACTAATGACGTCATGAGATTAAAAATATTAATTTATAACATGAATACTTTATGGTTAATTAATATCGAGCGGGATCAGTTGGATCATTAGCTAAATTAGAACATACGGAGCTGGTAATTACAAATTATTTATTAACCATAATAAAGCTCGTTCCAGAATGATCGATGCTCTGGCGATAAATTAACGATGTTGGCAGAGCTACTCTGTCATGAATAGGCTCGACCGGAGGGATACCACGACCGCACAAGACAGGCGTGAAAAAATGGCAGAACTTTCGTTTGGTGTTGCGGGTGTGTATGGGCAAGGTAGGATTTAGTATTTAATGCCCATAGAGTGCGATTTTGCCTACCATCAGTCGATCCGTCTGCTCGCTCGCCGGTCTTATTTCATAAAAAAGTGACGTATTGAAAAGAACTTTAATTATATTTTATACCCGACTACGGCGAAGCCAAAAGGAAGAGTAACGGTTTTGGCAGTCTCTGTATGTATGTTTGTTCCACCGTAACGCCTGAACTACTGATCGATTTTAATAAATCAGGTGTCAATACATTCGTAATAATACAACCACCCGGGTTTATAATAGATTTTATAAAATTAAATAAAAGTAATAATAATAATATATTTTTTTAAATATAGTTATTGACTGTGATTTTAACAACATGAAACTTATCCTACTACTATTTTAATGTGAAAGTTTGTAAGGATGGATGCATGAATGGACGGATGAATGTTTGTTACTCTTTCACGCAAAAACTACGAAACCAATTTTGATGAGATTTCGTATAGTAATAGTTTAAGCTCTGGATTAACATATAGGATACATTTTATTCCGAACATTGTACAGTATTCCCGTGGGATAATATATTTACGCGAATACGCGGGAAAAAGCTAGTAATGATAATAATATATCTATAGCCTACACCCAGATTTAATTTAAGTATATCAAAAACTAGCTGTTGCCCGCGGCGCCGCCCGCGTAAATACAGTATCCCACCGGAACACTGTACTTTTTCGGTATAAAATGTAGCCTTTGTTTTAATCCAATCCAGAGCCTAAACTACTTATTCAAAATCCGTTCAGTAGTTTTTGCGTGAAAGAGTAACAAACATCCATCCATCCATCCGTCCATCCATCTTTACAAACTTTCACATTTATAATATAAGTAGGATAATAATTAATTTAAATTAGAAACATTTTTGTTCCACTTATAATTTCTTACGATCACATCACAAAACCGAGTTACTAAATAGAAAGAAATGATTACTATTTCCAATCCATAAACTTATTCCTACTTGGCGACAGAAATATATTGTTATGTTTCCTTTGTTCGTTAGGCAACTTCGTCGGTTCTTGATCTGCGACGGAAAGTTACAATACGGACGATGTAACACGAAACGAAAATAACTAATATAAAATATTGTTTCATTTCTTCAACCTGCTATGATAAGAATAAGATTATTTTCTTAATATTTTGTAGTATGACTGTTTTGTATTGAAACACAGGCGTCGGACGAGCAACAGACTTATCCTACTACTGTTGTAAATGTAAAAGTTTGTGAGGTTGGATGGATGGATGGATGATATTTTTTCACGTTCATAGTTTCGCACAGTCCGTCCGTCTATCTGTCCTCTCTTCTAGCTATAGTCATATAATAGATATCAGTTTTAGCATCATAAAATAATCATTTTATATTTTAGAGGTGGCTCGCCATACATGTGAAGTGGAGATGAAGTATATTTTTCATTCTACCTCAACATGTGGGATATCGTTGAATAGGTATTTTAACATACAGGCAAAGTTTCATATGTGACTTTTTTTTAAAGTCAACCATTTTCGAGTAATCGGCCACCAAAGTGGTATGTAAATTGCCGGGTGTGGTGTAAATGTTCAATCTACCAGGATCTCTCCTTAACCTAAACATGGGAAGTGGCGTTGTATTTCGACGGACAGCTACTCGTAATCATATACTTTAAACGAGACAATCTTGTATATATACATAATCGTAATCGCGGCAACGGCTGCAACTGCATGAAAGTAAATTTAATATGCAGGGAGTTTGGAGGGAGAAAAATCGGTCTAGCTAAGTTTTATCCCTGGGAAACTGCGCGTAATGTCAGACCGATTTGCAGTTTGGTTATTCTTTGCGTTGTTAAGAAATTCGAAATGTGGTGGTCTCGAATCCCGGTAAAATATTGTTGTGATTCTTTTTTTTAAAAAACTACCAGAGCTCCGAGCAAAGCTCGGTTACGCAGGTACTAGATACTATTATATAATTATTACGTATATAATAAGATCTGAGGCAAGATTATACCTTAACTAGGTATAATATTGTCTCAGATAATTAAGGTAAAACCAGCGGGTTTTAACAAAGAACGTGGTGTCCATGGGCGACGGAAATCGCTTACAGCTCGTTTGTGCTCATTGTGGTGGCAGGTTTATGTTATAGACGAGGCATGTTGAGGTAAAAACTGTCCCCACTTAATTGGCCCCAATTTTGGAGATTTAGGGCCATTTAGGCATTTGAGGTATGGTGAAATCAAGATGGCTGACATTTGAAGTATGGTGAAAACCAAGATGGCGTAAATTTTTCTTGTATGAAGATTTGTTCTGTCAAAAGTACGTAGCATATCTTTAGTTTTGAAATCTTTTTGTTGTGGGTAGTTCTAATAGTGATGGAACTAGCTTTTGCGCGCGTCTTCACTCGCGTAAAGTGTCCCTCGGGAACACTGTATTTTTTCGGGATAAAAATTAGCCCATGTTTTAATCCAGAGCCTAAACTGCTACCATACAAAATTTCATAGAAATCTGTTGAGTAGATTTTGCGTAAAGAGTAACAACAACATCCATCCATCCATTCATACATACATTCAGCCTTACGAACTCCCGATGAAACCCTATATTTTGCTACCATCTAGAGCCTAAACTATACCTATATAAACTATACCATAACAAGTTTCATCAAAATCCGTTCCGTACAGTTATTGCTTGGAAGAGTAACAAACATCGACACATCCATACATCCACACTTACAAACCTTCGCGGTTTTTAATAACAGTAAGGATAAAACATGTAATCAGATTTAAAAGCGAACAGTTTAAGTAGGAAAATATCTAAGGATATTTATCTAAAGCTTTAACCTGTAGAGAAATATTTTCGTAAGCGATTCGCTTGACGTTAAAAGTTTTATTATGAAAATGGAAGAAATGAAAGGAGGATTTTCAAACAGTTTGCTTGTGTTACTAAGTGGGTAGTTTAAAAATTGTTTGACATAAATTCTTGAACGATAAAGTTAAATTTATGTGCCTCTGAGATTATAATATAATTATAATAATAATAAAGTATATAGCATATATATAGCATTATGTCTATGTTTAATTGTATTTAGAAGTAAACTTAACGTGAGCAGGCATAAAATAAGCGTAAGTATATCCTACTAGTATTATAAATGTGAAAGTTCGTGAGGATGGGTGGATGGATGTTCGTTATTTTTTCACGTTCATAGTACAGAAAGGATTTTGATAAAATTTGACGTGGTAAGTAGTGTTTAAGCGCTGAACTATAGGTTACTTTTTATCGCGTAAAAGTTCAGTGTTCCCGTGGGATTCTGCATTTACGCGGGCGAAGCCGGCGGGCAAAAGCTAGTTTCTTGCAAATGCAATGCAATAAAATATGTTTAATCGATACAACGTTATAAGAATCTCACAACAATCAAAGCCTTTCTTTAACAAAAATGCCATTATGTAAGATAATAAAAACCAACACAATGGATTGTTGGAATAAATTCGAGTGAAATGCTCTTCTATTGTAACATACATTTGATGTTTTAAATTCCATTTCCCCTTGTAACCTGAAAGAGTTGAAACAAAAACAGCCTGCGGTTCTCGCCGCGCTCTCGTCGAGCTATCGACCCCGCCATAATTATTTAAAGAGCCTTACAAATACAATAGTTACCTTGCTTACTGTAGTGTATTTCGACTGTGACAATTTGTGTGAAGCCGCTGTCCGCGTCTTTGCATGGAATGCAAATGTATTCCATGAAAATCGCACATTTTGGCTGCCGAATTCCTTAAATGGTTTCTCATACGTAACTATAAGTTTTAAGGCTAATAATTTGCATTTTTTGCAAATTGCTAGGCGTTTGCATCGCAACGATACGCGGCACGACGCGGCGCTGGATTTTTAAGATGCACGTTTCTCAAGACATCAGTCAGTGCACATGCTCTGTGCAGTGCGGTGCATCTTGAGATTCGAATTCTTACAATGAGATGTGTATCTTCTTGTGTAATGAATAATGTCCAATTTTGAATATCTATCTAAAAATGCAGCGCCGCGTCGAGTATCGTTTCGTTTCGGTGTAAATTGACCCGTAAGTTTTCTTTTATTAGTTATATTACATGATTAAAAGAAATGGATTTAGCATAGGTACCTACATCATAATAGGTATAGGTACGGTTACGTAACATATCATATCAGGTCTTTACCTATGAAATTGCCGTTTTGTATTATTTTTTTCGGGCAATTGGTCCACCACACTTCCCCACCACTGCGACTCCTGTGTAGCCAGGATCGACGGTGGTAACCAACCGCAAAAACCCTTTGATATGATCTCAGGGGTGCCCGGGGGACATGCTAAATCTGTCTTGGAACCCGCAACGAAATTAATCAGAAGATTGTAGGAGGAGTAGGAAGTATTCTAGTTTCCCTCCCCAAGCAAAGCGGGAGACAGCAAAAATTGTGATGACAAAAAGTCAGAATTAAAGGAGAAGCACCACGGGAATAACATGTTTTTTTTTCTTTTTTTTTATGACTACAAGACAGAATGTAATTAAATGTTTTAATTAATAATATGACAATTAATTACAATGCATTTATAATGACAAAAAAGTGTTGCATTGTTTCCAATAGTACTTATGACAAAAACGTTTGAAAGCTCGGAAGTTCTTCGCGCAGCCCACGAGATCTTCATAGTACACAACCCTAGAAACACAATGGACGCTGTTCAACATTTCGATTCTTTCGTCATACCAGAGATCACACTCCCAGAGTTTGTGATGAGCAGTTTGTTCATAAGGGCTACCTTCGGTCGAACACTCGCATAGCGGAGACGAGACTAATGTAAATCCAAAAAGTTTCGCTTTAATGTTTCCGTGTCCTGTCAAAAATTGTGCGACGTAGTGATCTATTTCTATCCATTGCTTCGAGAGTCGATCGCGTACCGAAGGGAAGACATTATATAGGTGACGCCCTTTGATAGTGTTGTCCCACCGTTCCTGCCACTCAGAAATTAGGTTCTGTATAGAAATATCTAATGGCTCGAATAATCTAGTTATCTTATTACTCTTTTTCGCGCTTAAAAACTCAGGGTTAGTCAGTAGACGCTGTATCTCTAAATCTACTGGTAGGACTCCGGCTAAAACTGGAAGTGCTTCAGTACTTACGATACGGTATGCCTTACATAAAAATATTAAGGCGAGTCGTTGGCTTTGCAAAAGTTTACGACGGGCCGCTCCTAATGTAGCCCTATCTGTCCAAGCCGGTGTGCCATAGCATATGCTGCCGAGGTACGTCGCATTATAAATTATTTTTAATGTTTTAAATGAAAGGCCCCATGTCGACGTTGATATTTTTGTGAAACAATAGAAATTCCTTTTAGCTTTCTCACCGGTCTGTATTATATGTTCCAGGAATGTAAATTTATTTTCTAAAATAAGTCCTAGATAACAAAGTGACTGTTTACGTTTCACATTGATCTTGTTCAGTTTAATGCAAGGAGTTGATATTAATGAACCTTTTAAAAGTACTTGAAAGGTTTTATGTGCTGCAAATTCTAATCGATTTCTGTGGCCCCAACTTGATATTACGTTGAGGCACTTGTTGGCCTTGTTTTCAATTTCAGATCGCGAATTGGCTTGAATAATAAGAAAACCATCGTCAGCATAACCTATCAGAGAGCACAGAGGAGGCAAGGGAACACATAATAAATCATCAAAACTTATATTCCACAAGTGCGGCGATAGTACAGATCCTTGAGGGCAGCCGCGCGTTAAGTTTTTGAAATGTGTGTAATGGCCGAGTTGGAGTTTTGTTACGCCGTTGCAAAAATACGAGTAAATTAAATAATAAATATTACGATAGCAGCCTCTGTTTCTTAACTTCAGTAGTAGCATTGGCCACCAGGCATTATCGAAGGCACCCGCGATATCCAGAGATATACCTACTACATATTTACACTCCGATAGATTAACTTTTTTTCTGACCTCGATTGCTGCATCCACTGTTGACTTCCCGGCGGTAAATCCAAATTGCTGATTATTAAATTTCGGGCCACCGGGTAGCAAGCGGGGAACAATAAGACGTTCTAATAATTAACCTAAGCATGATAATAGCATTATAGGACGGTAGGATTTCGGATCGTCTGGTGGTTTATCACCGGCTTTTGGAATTAATTTTATTGTGCCGATTCGCCAGATTTTTGGAAAAGTGCCTTCTGCAATACATTTATTAAAAACCTGTAATATAGATGAGCCTACCGCTAGATACGCCTGCTTAATCATAATATTAGATATTTTATCCTCGCCTGCTGACTTTTTCGTAGGTAACAAATTAACTGTTGAAGTGAACTCATCAAGTGTAGGTAAGTCAGATACATCGGTATCTGACTTACCTACACTTGATGAGTTATTAGTTTTGACGGGGTCTAACATTCTGAATCTTATCTTGCGGTGAAAATCATTGTCCAAGTCCGGCTTGTCGTCTGGAATTACTACGTCGAGGTACGCCTTCGCCGTGTCTCTTAAACTATGAGTATACGAATTATTAATCTTGATATTTGAGAAATACTGTGGAGCAGTGGTATTATTTGGTTTGAATTCATGGTATAAAGAAGACCATGGTCCCTCCTTATCCAGTCTTACGGCAGCATTTTTCAACATACTATATTTTGCTAAGGTGACGGCGGCGCGATAACGCGACCTTGAAGCCCTAAGGTCAGCTAGGTACGATACGTAATTATCGTCCAATAGACCGAGTCCCTGTCTACGTGCATAATTAATTTTCCGTCTGGCTCTCCTAAACTCCCGACGCAAGTTATATAAATCATCGTGCCACGTTTAACACTTATTTTCTGTTTTAAGCGGCCTTCGGCCCAGGGCGATGTCGGCACAGTAGACAAAGGTGTTGGTCATTATATCCGCACTATCATTTGAGTTCAAGTCTGGACGAGTGAAATCTCTGGAATGAGCGAACATAAGGGACCGTTCCAATATTGAAATATTTCAATAATATGAAATTCCAATTACCATTTTTAACATTATATTTATAATCTTTCGACTCAATCACGGGACAACTCGAGGGTGCGCGAATAAACTCAAAGACAATTAAACGATGGTCGCAGCATGACGCATCAGGAATGACGCGCCAATTTATTATATTGTTATTATGGACGTACGCGCTGGAAAGCGTGACGTCGATGGAAGATTCACCAGAGGGGCTGCTAAATGTAGGTGGTGCATTGGGAGTGTTATGAATTTGCAGTTTGAACTCTGCTATGAAGTCTTCCACTGAGCTACGACGGTCGCGGTCAGTGTATCTAAGTTCCCCATGCCATAAGGGCGAAGAAGCATTTACGTCGGCACCAATAACAATTTTATTCCCCGCAAGACATTGTAGGACATGACGTAGTTGGTGTAAGTGAGGACCTACAGGATCGGAGTATTGAAAATAACAACTAACTACGTACAATCTAAAGTGAAGACACGAAACCTCCGCTACCGCACAGTGAGACGTTGACAGATTTGTAAGGGCCGTAATTGAAAATTTAGACTGAGGTGTGTAAATGCCGGCGCGCGCTAGGTTGTTAACTTGTACGACTTTCGACCTTAGCGACGCGGATTGGTATTGTTCTTGTATGGGAACCAAGTCTAAATTATAATCCGACACCAATTTTTCTAATTCAATCGTCGCGTGCTTATTGTTATGTAGGTTCAACTGTCCTATAACTAACTTATCCATAGCGAGTTGTTAAAATTAATTGCTCCATTTTTGCCTTGTATGTTGGGCAGTCAGGGGAACCCGTGGGGTGGTCGTTAGGTTTCTTGTACCGGGTGCAGCTTCCGCAAACCGGTTTGAAATCTCTTAAGTCTTTTTTTGGACAGTTAATTGAGGTATGTTTATCGGCGCAGTGACAACAGCACGGGTCTGAATCTTGGCAGAATTTAGCAATGTGACCGTATTGTTGACAATTAGCGCAGCGTACAAGTTCGACGTCATCGATGAACCGACACATTGCCCAGTCAATAAAAAATTTTTGTTTCGTTTCAATGAGATGTTTCCAAATCTTTGGGTCTACCTCTAGGCCCATCCATTTCCGATTGTAGTTATTATTTATGCGCCGTCTAATAATTTTTGTCGAGTTCATAAATTGTTCTTGAGTCACATTAATTTCGCCTTTAATATTTTGGTTATAAAGCGATAAAAGGAAATTTTCGTCCGTAATATTTTGCGGGACATCTTTAATTAGAATACGCGGGTTACGCCCTCTCGGTATTTCTAGACGCAGACCGGCAGATTTTAAACCTTCTACGGATTTTAATCTCCTGACTTGTGTCTCGCTTGTTAAGCGCAGGATCACGCCCGAATTAGATGTCTTTTTGACGCCGTGGATGGGTTGATCGCTTTCATTAATGCCTGTTTGGTCTCGTCAGAGGATTTTAATTCCGCCAATTTGTCTTGCGTCGGATAAGCTATTACGCACGGGAGCGGTCTACGCGTTTCAATAGGTGGCACCGACTTCGCGAGTCTGAGTTTGAGCGCGTCAGAATAAGAAAATGGCGGCGCTGAGGCGGCCGGTTGCTCAACCTGAGTAGTAGTTTTGGCGGTCAGCAAATCCTTTTCCAACTTAGCGACTTTAGTTTCTAATGACGAATTTTTAAGTGCCAGAAGTGAGACGATGGCCGTTAATTTTTGTGTCATGTTCATTATTTCTGCTTTGTTTGCGAAATTATTGCGACGAGATACTGTGTCGTTTGCGAACTCATTTATTTTAGACAAGTATGAAGAGGCCTCGCGAACTAGCTCGTAATAATTGCACGTATCGTCGGGGCCACGGCTTGTATCCAATAACGAAATTACGGGGGGCGGTTGATCGTCCCTTGTGGGCTGATGGCGCTTTTCATCAGGTGACAGAGAAGAGGGCAATTGGAGTTGGCGGTGAGCGGGGAATTTTGTCATTTTTCGAAAACGGATTTGTATCTTTATCCGGTGGCATATTATGACTCGATATGCTGGCTAGGTACTTACTAAAAAGATTTAAATATGCAATAGAAAAATAATGGCCAAAATAAAGATAAAATAGGTAAATAACTAACAGCTGTTCGAACAGAGCGGCCGGCGCTGCGCGAGAGCTACCGACAATAAAAAGTTTTTGCCTACCTACTTGTTGACAACAATAAAAGTGAACAAGGAAATCAACTTACCGAATTAAATCCAACAAACTACGGACAAATGTGTTTCAAAAACTTACAGTAAACGTTGCTCACACCTTTACCTAGCTTATTACACACACTCAGCACGTATTTGTTGATTTTAAACCACTGAAAACAATTTATTCCCCGGAGCGCACGTCAGATGGTGTTAGCCGTACGAAGATCGCGGGGGGAGGGGCCCCTTTGTATGAAACAATTTAAACGATTTTTTTTCATGTATTTTTTATTTGTATGAATCGAAGTAATCACCCATGCAATCAATGCATCTTTGCCAACGCAGTGGCAGTTTATTGATGCCCTTCTGAAAAAAATCAGCTGGACGGGAGGCAACAAATTCTTCAAAGGCATTTTGTACTGCCTCCCGGGTATTGAATTTTTTTCCCGCCAAGAAGTTATCCAAAATCTGGAAAAAGTAGTAGTCTGTAGGCCTTCCATCCCCAGTTCATGCAACTTGGAGACCGTCTGCTGTGCAGTATGAGGTGCAGGAGCAGCGGAGACGAGCGATCGACCAATGCTGGTTGGAGATGTGCCAGCTTCTCCATCATTGTGTTCAGTTATTCACAGTACACATCTGCAGTAATGCTCACCCCGTTTGGTAAGAAGCTGTGATGAATCACACCGGCGCTAGACCACCAAACAGTGACCATCACTTTTCTAGGGCTAAGTTTTCGTTTAGGGCATTGTTTAGGTGCTGAACCAGGATCCAACCAACTTGCTGAGCGCTTGCGGTTATCAGAGAGAATCCATTCTTCATCGCAGGTAACAATGCGGTTCAAAATTCCTTCATTTGTGTGTCTGTTGAGCAGTGCAAGGCACGTCTCGACGCGTACGTCGCGCTGGCGATGATTGAGTTCGTGGAGCACCCATTTGTCAAGCTTTTTTACCTTGCTAATTTGACACAAATGGACTAATATTGTTTTGACGCTAACGTCGAAAGCTGCTGCTAATTCAGCCGTATATTGTGTATCATCAGCTTCCACAATCGCCTTTAATTCGTCATTGTTGACCAAAGTCTTCGGACGACCGCGAGGTTCATTTTTCAGGTCGAAATTACCAGAATGGAAGCGAGCAAACCAATAACAGCGCACGCACCACGCGTTGGTTGGTAGTGCGTGCCGCTTTTGCCGCGTTGCTGCCACGACGGTACTCATATTCCATAATTACTCGAATTTTTAACGTAACACCAATGTAAAAAAAAATGTAACACTAAACTATAAACAAATGACTACTTTTGGAAAAAGAATTCCATGTTTTTAAAATAAAATTAATTTGAAATTAGAATTCTTAGCCAAACAAAAATTATTTTGATTTGAAATGGCCAGTACTGCAGAACGGCAATTTCATAGGTAAAGACCAGTTATTTAATCAAAATCGTTATCATCAAGCCTAACAAGTGGGCTCGTATCAGAATCGTGATTGATGATGTCGAGGTATTTAAGGCGAAAATCACTTCTTTAATAAATATTGACAGTTCTGCTGAATAGATAGTTAGCCATTTGCAAATAAACTTTAGGAACACGATGTTTCTATTCAAATTTCATTCAATTGTGTTCATGTAAAATTGTATCGGATGAAGCCTAACTGGAGTCTTTATATTAACTTATTATGTATTCTAGTAGAAACTGAACTTTGTAGTCTTGTTATGAGTTTTTACTAGTATTATCAAAGCTGGGAACTTTATAACAACGCCGATATTAGTTTGAGCATTAACAAGTTTATTTTAAATTTTAAGTTTATTCCGTACTATAGCTGTTCTCGCAACTTTGTGCGCGCAAAAGTAAATCCCGCTGGCATTGTACATTTTGTCGCTATAAAAAGAACCCTATGTCCTTCCCCGTGGTCTACACAATATCTGTGCCAAATTTCATCGACATCGGTCTAGTAGTTTCGGAGCCTATTCAGTGCAAATAAACAAACAAATCTTTCCTCTTTATACTAATTTATGTGTAGATAATAAAATCAGTTCTCAAAGGAAAATGAACTTCGGAGAGATACAACCAATACCTTGGTTGTATCTCTCCGAAGTTCGTTCATTTATCATTATTATTTTCGAGTTTTGGACTAAAGGATTAACTTAATCTTTATAGATTGAGTACATTTCATTTTGCGATTGGTTACTTATTAAAATTATGAATTAATCTACGGACGCTTTACACGGATTGACGTGGTATGAACCACACCACCTCAATCTCAAGAATATTGTGTTACAGGTACCAGACAACGGGAAGTGTATTTATTTAATACTTTTACACTATACATATATTTACGATTTTTATTATGTTATACACATATTTAATACACATCCATCCACAACCCAGGAACACAAAAAACTATTGTTCCCTTGGCAGAACCCGCGACCTCCGGCTTGAGCGCCAACGGACTAACCATGCCAAATTATATTTATCCGCTCAGAGAATTAAGAAAATCTAACATAATAATATTGTAATACTAAGAAACGGTCGCGTGACATTATATATTAGGACTAATGAAGCCAAGACAAATTATAATTAGCTACTTCAGCTAAGAAGCGTACGCCTTAGGGTCTGTCTACATGTTAACGCCACTACGTCGTATATGTGAAACGGCACGGTGGGGAGTAGAGGTCGCCGCAGAACAACGCAAAATGTACCGGAATTTTACATGGCACGGCGCGGCGATCAGGCGCGGCGCCAAGACATGCATTTTTACGGCGACGTGAATTAGCACGTGATGTCAACGTACCGAGCCGCGACACTGCACTGGTGTACGTTGACGACGTCGCGCCGCGGACGTGTGGTCAGGCCGTTACATGTTACAGCTACACAACACAAGTAATTACGGCTACATAAAATTACACAATGCAAAAAGGTCAAGGTAAACACATATTACATTTACATTTTTGCCTATTATAAGTAGAATGTGTGCAACATAACTCATTTGCGGCAGCCATACATCACCGCTTCGCTTGGCCACATTTTAAACATCATAATGGTTTTTTATATTAATGCCCGGTGGACACGATATATTAACGGTTAAATTGTAAATTGCAATGACCTTCTAGAAAAGGTGTTTTCATTTTAAGGTCACGTCCTTAAGAAGGCAAGTTCTGTGCATGATATTGTCTTGACAGCTTTTAAGGCGACATAATATTTGTTAAAACTATTTAAATTCACCCACCATGCTATCATGATAGAATGTGTAGACTTGTCTTAAACTATACCACCGGCATATTATGTAATAATACTTTGTAGTAGTAGACCGCGGATCCGCTCGCGTGAATGAAGTGTCCCAAGGGACCACTGTACTTTTTCGGGATAAAAAGTAGCCTTTGTTTTAATCCAGAGCCTAAGCTACTACTATACTCAATTTCATTAATATGTGTTCTGTTGGTTTTGCGTGAAAGAGTAACAAACATACATCTATCTATCCAACCATCCATCGTCACAAACTTTCAGATTTATAATAGTAGTAGACTAATACCTGCTACAACCAGTAAATAAATGATTGAATTGAATTACTCGCACATCGCACAGGTATACCGAACCGTAGCATGATTGGACGCGCTATTCAATCAAAGTGGATTTTAAACCACATTTTGCGTATTTTAAGTAGGTACCAGAACAAACATAAATCCAGGAATTTATTATTTTGTAGGGGTTACGACATTTTGACCTACTTTGTGATGTTAAACTTTTAAGGTCGCATTTCATAGTTATATTATGGTCGAATGAATACCAAAACTCAAAATAATATTATTTTGCAACTAATTTCCTCCCGCAGGGCTACGAATATGGGACAAGCAAATTTTAATGCATTTTAATTATGTTTTGGAAGTTGCGTAACGTCTGTTTTCTGTATTTTAACGACTCAACGTTGAATTTTTAATGTTAGGTCCAACGAGCTTAATTAAAAGGATACACTATTCTATATTTATTCTTCTATATCTATGTGATATGTGTTATATATGTTTATGAACCATTTATGTGCTGTGGATGCCTGTGTGCTGAATGCTTCTAAACAATGAGGGTGTTTGATATTTTTCCTGCCGATAGGGGACCCAACACACACAAAGTGTCATCTGGTGGCGTAAGTGGTATCAAAAACGGTCAATAAGAATTTTCGATTCTTTTTCTGTCACCAGGCGACGCTCGGTAGCCCGACGGTCCTTATCGTGTCAAAAAGCTATCAGATGTCACGAATTTAAAAACATACATACTTACATATTTCATAGAATGCTGAATTGGTAAACTTTGTAAGGCGAAGTGGTGTCGGAGCACGGCTCGTCAGTTGCGCAGCTACTGGGTAGTAAGAAACACGCAAACAATAGCAAATATTAGGTCATTACATATGAAATTGACGTTTTGTAAAGGAGGAATATAAAGTCGATTTTTTTAAACATAATATATTTATTTAATCAAAGTATATGCCATTACTATCTATGCACTTTTGCCATGCCATAGGTAGTACATTGATTCCTTATTTTCTAAAAAATCGGTTGTCTGTAAAGTCGGTTTACTGACGATAGTTGAACGTGACAACGTCATGTTTATAGTGTGCGCGGAACTAATTGTTTGCGCTTTAGATAGGGACAGGGGTGAGGGGGCGGGTAGCTTGCTACTCGCGACGCACATAAGATGCGTGTTGCCGCCGCGAAGTCCGGCGAATAATAACATCAAGCCTCTCCGTCCCACCGCTCACATACCTAAGACGCGGCCAGCTGAGGTAACGGCACATGCGTCATATTTAGCGAGGTAACGATTGTAACGGCATGACTCATGTTTTTTCGTACGTGCAGCCGGCTCCGTCGAATTATAAGACGTTATCACGTCAAAAACCTTTCGGACAGGAATCAATAAAATCTTTGAAGGCGCTTTGGACTGCCCCATCGGAGTTGAATTTTTTCCCTTGCAAGAAGTTTCTCCAAATATCGAAAAAAATGGTAATCTGTTGGAGCAAGGTCCGGGGACTACGGTGGATGTCTTAAACATTACAATTGAAGCTCCTCTAATTTAGTAGCCGTCTGTTATGCAGTGTGTGGTCTAGCGCTGTCCTGAAGCAGCAGTGACCTAGTGAGTATGACAAACCTTGGTTGTTTGGCAGCTAGCTTTTCCATAATGATTGGCAGTTGCTGGGAATAGACATCTGCCGTAATCGTCTGGCCAGATTAAAGAAAGCTGTAGTGAACGACACCGGCACTAGTCCATCAAACGCTCACAAGAAACTTTTTTTGAGTAAATTTTCACTTGGGGCAGGCTTTAGCTGGTTCGCGAGGGTTCAGCCATTGCGATGAGCGTTTCCGATTATCGTACAGGATTCACTTTTCATCACAGGTAATTATTCGATTTAAAATCCCTTCATTATTGTGCTGGTTGAGTAATATAACGTAGCAGTCGACGCGCGTTTGTCGGTTTGCTGCACTCAATTCATGAGGTTTTTGAAGCACCTTTCAAGCTTTTTCACCTTCCCAACTTGCTTCAAGTGGATTAAAACAGTTTAATCACTAACAACGCAGCCTGCATCTAACTCGGACGTGGTTTGCGATGGATCCGATTCCACAATAGCCTTCAATTCTTCATTATCAACTTTGGTCTCCGGCCGTCCACAGGGCTTGTTCTGTAGGTCGAAATTTCCAGAACGAAAACGTTGGAACAAAAAACGCACTATGTTTTCTTTTGCGACACCGCCGCTATACACATCATTAATCCTTCAAGCCGTTTCAGCAGCACTGGTGCCACGGTGGAACTCGTACTCGAAAATAATACGATATTTCATGTTTTCCATTTTGTAAACAGCGTGACGCAAAGAAAAGACCAAAAGAGGAAAAAACAAATGAATTACGGGTTTCGAAACACAAAATGCATGAGTAAATAGCGGTATAAATTTGAAATTGGAATTCCTAACCAAAGATATATTTGAGATCAAAGTGGCCAGTTTGGAGTTTTGCCGGGATTCAATAGGTGACGTTGTGGATTTTGTATTTCTTTCATAAATTTGTGTTACTTCGGTTCTTAATGTATAATATATATAGTATATATATATATACATTATACACCTAAATAAATTTATTAATTTAATAACTACGTTATGCGATTGCAGTTTTTCAAAAGTAGCGGTAACCGCGCGTACAAAATAGCATATAGGTAGATACTAGGGCGGGTCAATAAGTCCGTGACTTTTTGAATTTCTAACCTCCTCACTGAAAAAGCAACACTACTCCTGTCAACAGGCATCTGTCAGTTGACTCCTATCAAAATTTGAACTTGCTGCGTCAGTTAGTTTGTGTTTTACAGCTATCTTTATCAGACTATCCAGTAACTTAAGGAAACAATGGAAAAAAGTGAATTTCGTGTGCTTATTAAGCATTATTTTTTGCGAAAAAAAACCATTACCGAGACCAAGGCTAAGCTTGATAAATACTATGGGGATTCTGCACCATCGATTTCAATGGTAAAAAAGTGGTTTACTGAATTTCGTTGTGGCCGTACAAGCACTGAAGATGCCGAACGTCCTGGACGCCCAGTTGAGGTCTCTACACCCGAAACAATCGAAAAAATTCACGATATGGTGTTGGCCGACCGAAGATTGAAAGTGCAAGAGATTGTGGAAGCCATAGGCATCTCGCATGGCTCAGTGGTTTCAATTTTGAATGATCACTTGGGCATGAGAAAGCTTTCCGCAAGTCGACCACAAACGCAATCGTGTAACAACTTCACAGGAAGGTTTGGCGTTGTTTAATCACAATATGGAGGAGTTTTTGCGCAGTTTTGTAACCGTGGACGAAACATGGATCCATCACAATACACCAGAGACCAAACAACAGTCAAAACATTGGGTTTCTAAGGGTGAATCGGCGCCAAAGAAGGCCAATGTGGGTTTGTCAGCCAATAAAGTTATGGCGACTGTTTTTTGGGATGCACGTGGGATAATCCACATTGACTATCTTCAAAAGGGAAGAACAATTAATGGGGAATATTATGCCAACTTATTGGACCGCTTCAATGAGGATTTGAAAAAAAACCGACCTCATTTGGCCAAGAAAAAAGTTATTTTTCACCAAGACAATGCAAGGGTGCACACATGTGCAGTTGCCATGGCAAAAATCCATGAATTGGGCTATGAATTGCTCCCACATCCACCCTATTCTCCAGATTTGGCTCCGAGTGACTACTTCTTGTTCCCAAACCTGAAAAAATGGCTCGGTGGAAAAAGATTTGACTCCTATGATGAAGTCATCTCGCAAACAAAGGCCTATTTTGAGGACCTCGACAAATCATATTTTTTGGAAGGGATAAAAAAATTGGAGAAGCGTTGGACAAAGTGTATAGAGCTCAAGGGGGACTACGTTGAAAAATAAAATGATTTATTTATCAAAAAATCTGTGTTTTATTCCAAAAGTCACGGAATTATTGACCCGCCCTCGTAGATATCTATTAAGTACAAAATTATCATTCAAGTGTGGTCCATCCATGTCTGCCACAAAGTTATCGACCACTGATTTAGACGAATAAAGGAGACTTAATGAAAATGAAAAACATAGGTATGTATTAAAAATGATTAAGTAAATTGCTAATTATTTTTAATACAGACTCGTGCTCGTTTTGACCGCCATCTCGTTCAACACAAAAATTATGTAATCAGCACTAAGCTACGCCCACCCAAAATCAATGACCGATTTCTGCGAGAAAATAAGCACAGACATCAATTTATCAATCGGTCTTTGTAAGTCATTTAAATTATCAAACACTTATCCTACAAAAATCTGACGCGGGCAGCGTTCTATGAAATGAATTTGTGGGCTTAGATAGATTTTGGTAATTTATATATTTTCAAGTAAAATTTCTTTTAGGTAAAGTGTATCACAGAAATAGACGTGGGATAATGTTAGCTCATTTTGCTCGTTTTGTATAAAGGTATATTATTGTTTAAGTATAGCAGGTGCACACCGTAACCCGTGTACAGGTACACAGGTTACGGTGAAGGAAAACATCGTGAGGAAACCCGCACATGGTTGGCCCCAGACGTAATGACCAGTCATTCCTCTGGACTAGGCCGACTGATTTGTTAGAATGCCGTATGTGCTTGGGCAACCATACGACATTTAAAAACCAACTGTCCCAGGCACTACAGTATTTCAAGAGTGGTTACTTCGCTCGGAGAATACTGTATAAATCATCCAATAACGGATGAAAAGGCCTAATTTTAAAGTAGGTACATATTTACAATATTTTGAAACTCGGATATATTATAAAAGCTCAAAACATTAGTTTTATTAACAGTTAGGATGGACGAGAGTCTATGGGTATACTAAGTAATAACCTAACCAAGAGCATCTCAGGACATATAAAGTAATATAATTAATTTAATTAGGTAATTCGTTTAGGGAACTAAGGAAAGTTCCGTAGATTTTTTAAATTACCTCAAAGTTATTGTACGATTTCGCTCAAAATAATTTTACTTAAGAACTTTTTTTTCTAAACTATAGTTTAGAAAAAAAAAAACTTAACGCCCACGTCCCACGCCTGGCATTTCTAAGCTATAGCTTAGAAATGCCAGGCGTGGGACGTGGGAAAACTTGACCGAATACTCGAAAGTAGTTGACTGTAAAAAAAGTGTTAATAATGAATTTATCCAAAATTGCGTAGATCATCGAGCATCAGTCACTTGAAGATGTACAATTCCTATTCCAGGCGCTCCCTCCGCAAGTCGGTGACTCACCAGGAGGACGTGGCTCGGCAGCTGGACGAGCTGACCGACTACCGGCCGTACTTCACGTGGTGGGTCAGCACGGTGCAGACGATGGTGCTGCTGCTGTCACTCCTGTGCTACGGGTTCGGGCCGGTCGGCTTCGGACGGCACACGCACTCCGGACAAGTGTTAGTCAAGAGCCTTAGTTTACAGCAGGTGAGCTATATTTTCAACTCGCAGTACGTGCGCGACGAACACACTGATGTGCTCGCGTGGTGGCCTAAACACTGGCACTCCTCGCATTAAAAAACTATTATCTCCATACTCCACTAGTTGGATGGCCAAAAATTTAGAATATTTTTATTTTATACTGGGACCATAACATTAACCAGAATGTCCGTGGATTGGCGATATTAGTGGTGATAATGACAGCGCGCGCCGGCGTTTGCATAGAATAAAAAGTCAATATCCAACATCGCCATTAAATATATAAATGTTCAGTTATTTTCTGTACTGCTAGGGCAAAGGCTTATATGTACTTCGACCTTAAATACAACACTTGAATAAAAATTCACTTTTTATTCAAGTGATGTATTTATTTAGTGTAAATAAATATGTATCATACAATTTTATTTTATTTAGCCCTCCTTTTGTGTGGGAGAAAAACAGTAACAAGTTCTAGAAGTAACTTAAGACCGTTTATATGTACCTAATATAGACGTAACTCTTAACGTATGAGTAACTATATTCACTCATCATCTACCTCACCTTTATACCAGGACCTCAATTCTCGTATTTAAAGTAGACTTTCATTTTACATTTGATTATATTATATGTGAAGCGACTTATTATCATAAACTGATTTTGTGACGTTTGGACCAATCAGTAGGCGTTAGACGCTGCTTTAACGTTTACGAGAATACCGGTTTGACAATTTTAGCGTGTCGGGACTTGATTGTAATTGTATTATTGCAGGTTTTATTTAGCAGAATTAACCCTCAGTTTTCAGCTCGTCTGCCCAAAATATATTTTAAAGTTACTTGTTTGCCCTTTCAATGTCAAACAGATATTCGATTATGAAATAGGTATTATCTTTAAGTTCGTTAATAAACATTTCAGAAATGTAATCGAGAGTTATTACTATAATTCTAAATCTAATTTTAGGAGACAGACCTTCCTTTATAACATCGGGAATTATGAACGGTACGGACAACGGTACGGAATTTTGTATATTTATAAATGGAAAAAAAATGGTATTGTTCTATAACAATACAATTTTTTTTCTATTTGTAAATATACTATATATTTTAAAATTGCACAATTTGAACTTTATTTTTGTCATATGCCAATTATATTTTTGTTTGAAGTGGGGACGAATTTTATTTTTCATTCCATCCCATTATGTGGGGCATTGTCAAATAGTTCTTTTTAATAAAGGCAAGGTTACATACATGCCTTTTTTTATAATGTTAGCCATTTTCGAGTAATCGTCCTCCAAAGTGATCCCTCCTGGCATTTCTAAACTATGAGACTTAGAATCTTTACTGATAGATCATGCTAAATACTCTTAAGGAATATTATATTGAACGAAATTGGAGAGTAACTTTTGGATTATTTAAAAAAAAATCTATTAAGCGTATCAACGCGTAGTAAGTATCAACTTATGGGACCCTTCTGAAAAACATGTCCTGACATGCTCTTGGTTAGGTTATTTCTTAAGTAATAACAGGAAAAAATAGCCGACATCGCTTCCTGAAAAACGGATAGTCATTATATTTTCATAACAATAATGCTAATTGTTGTTGACACAACAAAAAATGGAGCTTTTTCTAGATAGACTTTAAGTAACATAATTTACTTTTCACTTTAACTGCGCAAAGCTTTTAGCCGAGAACATTACCCACGATTTATGAGAGAGAGCATCGCGCAAGATGTTTTCTACATTTTTTACACAATCGTCTATTTTGTGGTTCTTTATGAATATAAAAAGCGCGTTTAGCTTTTTTCATTATGTTCGTATTATGTATTTTTGTTAGATAACTTAGAAGTTTTCTTTTTTATCTCTTCATTTTACTGAATAAATAGGTTCTTCTTTATCGGTTTATGAGATTCTCAGGTTTTTAAATTTAGACACCATAGACACACCGAATAAGTTAATTTTACTTTTTTTATATATTTTTAGTATGTGACATTTAGAATCTCTCACGCAAAGAATGAATAATTTTTATTACAGAAATGAAAAATAAGAAAGCTTAAAGGAAAATGCTAAAAATCAATATTTTCGCCCCTTAAAAGTCGTACAAGCAGGTGACGTCACAACGCTTGTAAATTGCTACGAATGACCATAGTCATTTAAACAAAATTTCAGATATCTCCGAAGTTTGCGCGTTTATGTTCATACTCACCATAGTAAATTACTTTGTATTTGATGTAAGTAAACTAATTGTAGTTTTTTACACTAATGTTGTAAAAAAATATTCCAACTTTTCGTGACTTTTAAATGCATCTCATTACAAAACTACAAGAAAAAATTTAATTCTTTATACTTTTATCAAGTTGTTCTATCGAATAATTTTTGAATGTTTAAATAAAACAAAATTTTACATGTAAGAAAATACCCAATTGAAAAATCACTCAAACAATTATTGTATATGTATCCCCAAACATAATATCAATACTTTAACTGAAGAAAGAAACCATCACAGAAATTTGGAACACGTGTAATTAGCAATTAACGTATAGTACAAAGGCGGAGGTTGACACGGTAAAGTAAGAGTATTAATGAGCGAGCGAATCTGGGTCACAAGGCCTTTGTGAACTTCCCTTTGTCTAGTTTTTGTCGCTTACGATGTCATCTTTGACGCCGTTGACCACAAGGGACAAGCATTACTCGGGCTTTTCGGTTATAATTTTTTACTTCTTGCCAATTTTAATGAACATTAATTTTTCTGGAGTTAAGTAACTTGGTACAGGCGTATTAATTATATTCTTTCTCGAAAATGTCTCGGCGTTTTTCTTCATCTGCAATAATTTTTTCTTCTTAATTATTTAAAGAAAGACCGGCAGCTTTTGCTTGTCTCTTGGGCACAGTGGGAACATGTAATGGGCTCAAACTCGATAAATTAGTCCCAGTTGACTTACTTAAGTTTTTTATTTCACCTGTAATAGATCTCTAAGGGAGTTTCGATTTATTTGTTTCAGGTGGAATGGGAGGAGCCTGCATCATTCTGGTTAGGTCCACGAGCAGCAGATCTAATACATTTAGGAGCGAAGTTTGCGCCGTGTATGAGGCGAGACGCAAGGATAGCGAGGGCGATAGCTGCATCAGCGAGAAGAGAAAGAGACACAGCATGTTGCATACGAAACGATGATTCGGGCTGTGTGCAATCGTCTAAAGCAGACTGTTCGGTAATAATCAAACGTCATATTGTACTTAAGTAATTTAATGGATACTATTATGTTGTACTAAAGAAACTGAGCCTTAAGCCAAGTTGCCATCGCTAATTACGACTACGAAGTACGAAAACAAAAATGTATGGAATTTTACATAAGCATAGCTAAGTGACATATGCATCACTAAATAAAGCTCTGTTCTTGGTATGGTACTGGCAAGTAAGCAACCAGTGTATCCAGCGTAGATCCAGTAGGTAAATCCCTAGAAACAAATTTCTATTCAATTCAATAAATGTAGGGGACGAAGCACCTTTTGCGCAAATGTTCTTACAACATTTTTAGGGTTCCGTACCCAAAGGGTACCCTATTTATGCTAAAAATTTACTGTCCGTCTATCTGTCACCAGTCTGCATCTCATGAACCGTGAGAGCTGGACTGTTGAAATTTTCACACATGTATTTCTGTTGCCGCTATAACAACAAATAATAAAAACAGAATTCAATAAAATATGGGGCCCATACAACAAACGTTATTTTTGCCGTTTCGTACAGAACCGTTCGTGCGAGAGTCCGATTCGCGTATGGCCGGTTTTACTGTGATAAGAATTAGATGACGTGGGTTGTGCAATTGATATTGACAACTGTACACAACTCCTTATGTATCTTAAATTAAAATATTTGTTTCTCCTTGTGCTACCAAAAGATACGAGGATTGATTCCAAAGGTAAGTTTGTAAAATCATAATGTACTATCAAACAAGCCGCTCGATCAGGCTTTAGATGAAAATCGCTTAGGGGTCCCATATACTGTCCGGTTTTCCTCCAGTTCGGCCTGAACGGATGCAAAATCGTATCGTCTGTGTGCAATTTCGGGATCACATCAGTCGGCCGGATGGACTGAAGCGATTCGTTCCAGTGTTGCCAGCTCTGTTTTTGCGAAACTACTAAACTCGCGTCGATTTCTGCTAACAACTACTAAAATAATACTGAAAACTATAAAAAAAGCTACTAAACTTAGGAATCCGTAAAACCCCTAAAAACCACGGCATTTAAATTTTATTATATTAAAAAAATCTTGTATTGAATTTTATTATAAATTTTACCGTTAAATTAAAATATACTAGGAAATATTACGTATATAGTAATTAAACGGGTAATTTTAAGCAAATTACGAACGAATGTATTATTATGATAAGGTGTTTTTTTTTGTGGCCAACCTAGACCATTTTGCATAAGATTACTGTCTGGCTCTTTCTCACTAAAACACTACTAACAACTAAATTCCTAGTAAGGATGGAATAAAATACTTAATTTAGTAGTAAAACTTTGTAAAATAACAAAGTTGGCAACATTAATTCTGGACTGTACGGATGGACTGAACGGACCATATGTGGACAAATCGTTTCAGTTTTCGCCAGAGCCGCGGCCCTGCGGGCGTGCATTGTGTACAAGCGTAGTGAGTTTTCGCGGTGTTTAATTATTAAACACGACCGTAGCTCACGGCAAACCAGAACGAACTGATGCGATTTTTCCGTGTGTGTGCTCGAATCCGTTCAGGCCGAACTGACGTCAGTTGGGTCGGATGCGATTTTTCCGTGTATGTGCTTGAATCCGTCCAGGCCAAACTGGCGTCAGTTCTAACTGAAACGATCGGCCCCTCGTCTATGGAGGCCTTTAACAACGCCGTTGAATCGTGCGCATGCACACATTATCATGTGAAAATACGTAGTTCAATCACGTCTGTAGTCATTGCGGTCACTTCTTTTGTGTTTAAATATTGTAAGGCATGCAAGTGCTAAGGAAAATGTTTAAAAACTGTCGAGCAGGAACTTTGTAGATAGTGTACATAAGATTTAACACTATCCATAAATATAAAAATGAATAAAAAAAAGATTTAATAATCTATGAGATTCATCTGATTACAAAAATATTATTTTAAAAACATACTTAATTAATTACTAAAGTGGGTCGTACAGTATTATAT
This sequence comes from Phengaris arion, assembly GCA_963565745.1. Lineage (NCBI taxonomy): Eukaryota > Metazoa > Arthropoda > Insecta > Lepidoptera > Lycaenidae > Phengaris > Phengaris arion. Next base: position 13,292,789 of record OY751443.1, on the reverse strand, counting down.
TACTGTGCGAGAGAAAGAGACAAGTAGCGATGAGTCAATGTACGAAATTCTACGTGCTCCGTAACCGCACTTTAGTTACATTTTTAAGGGTGTTGATATAATAATGACTTTATTAAGAATAATATCTAAAGTATTAACAACATTATAATTCCAGAACACAATATCAACGTGGAAAAAGTGGTCATCCGGAGAATCTGGTCCAGGAGGTCGAATATCTGGCTCCGTATGCGGTTTGGATCCAAAGTAAGTACAGAGTGCTAAGTGTGAGTTTTTCTTTTCGCATTCGATCGTGAGCACGTTTGGCGTTTACTAGAAAATTGGATGTGATTTGACCTAGTTGTCGCGTTTACAACTACATAGGTCGCGCTGTACAAATCACATACAAATGCGCTTACGATCGAATGCGAAAAGAAAAACTCACACTTTGCACTCTGTTCTAGTATAAATTGCTTCTAAGTCAAATAAAAAAGCGAACTGAACCTCTAGCGTCTTATTATCATTTAGCCTACTGGGGCGACTAAGAAATACATGGATGACAACTAATTGGTCCAGTATTGGGTTTTTCTGCAGGTCTCTGAGGAACTTTTACAACAGCAGAATATCTAGCTGTCACTTAACACAAAATACAAAGTACCTAGCAATCACCTTGTCTGTCCAAATTATCAAAATCATTTCATAGCACTCCGAACATTTCTTTCAGATTTTGTGAAGCGCCTCGTTCGATAGCTCCACACGAGTGGCCTGACGACATAACCAAATGGCCAATATGTCGGAAATCTGTGATAGACGGTTCGGCGGCAGCCGGCCGGGCTGGGCATGCAGCGGAACACATGGCCTGTGAAGTGATAGGCCATCCTTGCTGTATAGGAGTGCACGGACAGTGTGTTATCACAACGAGAGAGCACTGTGATTTTGTTAAGGGTTATTTTCATGAAGAGGCTTCTTTATGTTCACAAGTAAGTAATATAAGTTTAACATCGTCACCAGACATCTTACTGCTAGGCCTTGGGATATCTCCCCTTAATATCAATGTCTTAAAATATATTAAATAAAATTATATCTTAAGAGACTTTGTGACGTTTCATACACTACTATCAAACGTACATCTCACGAAGGCACCAAAATATGACCTTGCAAGTTTTGCTGAAACTGTTCACGATTTTTATGCGCCAGTTTTATTTTTGCCGATACAGCGGTATCAGCGAAGAATTCAATGCAACTTACGAATACATTTTTCAGGTTTCATGCTTAGACGACGTGTGTGGAATGCTGCCTTTTATGAGACGCAGACGTCCAGACCAACTGTATAGAGCTTGGACGTCATTATTCGTACACGCGGGACTTCTGCATCTAGCAGCAACGCTGGCCTTACAATGGCTCTTCATGAGGGATCTAGAGAAAATGGCTGGACCTGTCAGAATGGCTGTTATTTATTTAGGAAGTGGTGTCGCTGGTAACATGGCATCAGCCATTTTTGAGCCTTATAGAGCAGAGGTAACTAATTCAATCTTATAATTTAAACGAGCAATGAGAATCTCGGAAACGGCTTCAACAATTTCCATGAAATTTAGTATGTAGGTTTTGGGGATTAAAAATCAATCAAGCTAGGTTTTACCCCAGGGAAACCATGAATTTTTTCGTTTTTATATATTTTTCTTTCTTTGCGTAGTAAGATATTATGTCAATTCGCTCTCTAATTGTCAAAGCGCGTGTCTTCGCTACGTATGGATACTTTTTGCGTTGTTGGCAAATTTACAATGTTTAAAAGTTAAAACAAGATATAAGTTCTCTAAAATGTATAAATAACCCAGATAGAATTATAGAAAAGAAGTTAAAGTTATTATATTTTGCTGATTATTATTTGTTGCAATTTTCTAATTGTATTTTTTTTTAATTTTCAGGTGGGTCCAGCAGGTTCACATTTCGGTCTGCTGGCGTGTCTCATAGTGGAAGTGATCGGAGCGTGGCCGCTCTTGAAGCATCCCCGTCGTGCACTCATGAAACTTATAGGACTCGCGTTCGCTCTTTTTCTCCTCGGCCTGTTGCCATGGATTGACAATTTTGCTCATGTTTTCGGTTTTGTGTTCGGATTTTTACTGTCATACGCGTTGTTACCGTTCATCACGTTCGGACCTTACGAGAGACGGAGGAAGATCGTTCTCGTGTGGGTGTGCTTAGTGTCAGCCGCCGGTATGTTGTGCGCGTTGATCGCATTGTTCTACGCCGCGCCTGCGTACGAATGTACGGTGTGCGCGTACTTCACGTGTCTGCCGTTCGCGCCCGACATGTGCGCGTCGCAGGATGTGCGCGTGCGCCAGATGGACGGCGTATGACGGCGCGCGGCCCGGGCGCCCCCGCCGCCGCCGCCCCCCTGCCCCGCGCTCCTTACGCGCCCCCCGCCTCGTCGAACCTGCCGATGTGCACAACAATAATATCATCCATGTAAAATTGCAACCTGGACATGCCTTTGAAAGTTGTAGATAGGGAATATCCGGCTTAGATTTATTCTTATGACTTTGTAACTTGTAGCTCCTATTTGTTTCTATATGATAGCACAAAACGTCCAGCACTATGAGTTGGTGATTTTTTGATTTCATCGCTCAACTATAGCAATAACATCATTTTTGCTTATTTATTGTAAAATCTAATGTTTGCACTTTTAATTTAAAAATCTAAATGAGAATTGAAATCTGCAATACATAGTTTCGATATCATTAATCGCATTTCTGCGAGTGTGGCTTTAGTGGGAATCTGACTGTTTTGTTGATTTTACTTAGAATAGGAAATGTTAACACCTGCTGTAATATTTCAAATTCACTGCCATTAAAATATTATCTATGTCTATACAGTGTTGCCTTAATTTTCGCACCATGAATAAATAAGAAATACAAACAAGCAATTATAGCATTGCATGTTTACCCGGTGAAAGATCTATAGTTAAATATTAACCATATTTAGTACAGGATTCATTGTAGAGAATTTTTTTTTGTTAAACGCTATAAAATGAAATAGCATCTAAACAGATCTATATTAAAAATTTATCTCCGTTTTGATAGTCGAATACGCTAAAATCAGTCTATGTTTGTTTCCTTTAAAATCTAATAATTTCAGCTTATAGATGTTTCTATTTTCGCATATGTATTATGTGAGATGACAAATATACTCCTCAATGCTATTCGCTTTAAAATCTAAAGCCAAATAAATAATTGTGATACCTTATTACCAATTTCTATCGTGTGAAATTGTTTAGACTAGAGTTGTACCAAAACAGAACCATTTTATTTTTTGGGGACTTGGGCTGCTCTTCAGTCTCATTAGGACACCAGAGTTAGGCAACCACGGTGGAATCCTTAATAAAATGTGAAGAGAAATAATATGGCCGGTTGCTCACCTCTCGTAATTAAAAGAGTCCTGCAGTCGAACTCTCGTAATTAAAATTTGTCAATTTACATCATGCCTTGTCGCTGGAGACGTACTGTAACTTGACAAGTTTCAATCAAGAGAATGATTGCATGAAACGATTGATGAACCTTCCCGATTTCCGTTAGCGCCACCACCAATTTTTTGGTATTCGAAAACTCTTATAGTTTTGCCCTGGTGTTCGAGTGAGCGAAACCACATAAAATATTGTTAGCTGGAATTTGCATTTTTTCAATTCAATCTATGCCATTTAAGGGTTTGTTTCATGATATTTACGAAATTAAACATACTGTAATGATTGACAATGTGTATATTTTGTAAAATATTCATCATCTTAAGTACGTTGTATTTATACTATGTAATATATGTCCATTACGGTTATGTAGGTACAATAACTTTTTACCACCGTCTTTAAAAAATTAATTAAAATGCTACTAATGTTATTGTTAATGCTATTTTATTAACAATAATTTTCTTGTTCTCAATAGAAATATTCTTATTCAGTATGTTCCTTCTTTTCATCTTTATTAAATGTCGTCTAAGCATATACCGTAATGTGGCGTTATAAACAAAATTTTAGTATATTACTAAATAATGTAAATAGCGAGTAAATATACTAGTTATTCTCATGTATCTATCATTTTCACGGATTCTGTCTTATCTTAAGGATCACTTTAATCAATTTTAGTTACGTCAATTTATATCTTATAGTTACAGAATGAAGTCTGTGTAGGTTTTAAAGTTAATTTATAAAGTATGCTAGGACGTATTTCTAATGTTTAATTAGATTTGTTTTATGGTTGTAGGGAATGGAGCAATACTCTCATATGATGGTCACGTTCTAGAGTAAGAAAAGGCATAATTCATGAGGCAGCATCTGTCTCTCATATTCTTTTCGCAGAAGTCACAATATTTTCTTTGCTGTTATCCCTGCGTAAAACAGAAAAGATAACTGCTAACCACATGATCGCTCCCGTCTTTTTCTAGAGAGTGATCATTACGAAAGTTGCTCAGGGGTCGCTCAGTCTACGTTAATGGTTTTATGTAAAGCTTTTGAGATCAAAGGTTAATGTGTGCAGATGTTAAGTAATAACGTGATCTTTACGAATTTATGGGTAAACTAGTCAGTTGCATTTTATTAGACGCACCGGACTTCCTTTTTGTTGTTGCACATAACCCAACCTTTTTATACAAATTAGATGTAATAATTGTAAAAATATGACTAAGCTTTTGATCTTTGGGTTATAAAATTTTCTATAGCAAATATTTTTAATACAAGCCGTTTCATGGTTACCTATTTCGTCTTGTCATAATTTATTTTGTAAATTTTCTTAATTTTTGTTTTCTAAGTTCCTTTTTTCCCCTGTCAACTGTTTTTATGTGGTTTTATGGGATTTTTTTTTGTTTAAGTTTAAGTTTTACTTTTGCTGTAAGCATATCTACGTTTATTTTACAATGCCGAATAACAAAAAAATATTATTAGATTAAGAGCATCTGTGCATTGTTCAAGCTTAGTTTATTTATACCTTTTAACTTAAGCACAAATTTATGTACGTTATACTTACCTTATATTTAATTGTAAATAGGTTATTTATACTCATGTTTTTTAACCTGTTAGAATATACCACAATCATACTTTATAGGGACCTTAGCAACATATTTCAATTTAGCATTTTTACATCTTTTCATTTAGTTACACAATGCGTCTTATCGTAATATTTGAATATTTTATTTGGAATAGTATCTGTAACTAATGTTATATCACAAATTATTTTTTTTGGTTAGCTACTCTATTGTTATTGATTTTTTTCATTAAATACTACCAAGTGTGTATTCGTATGTTTTCGAATTCGGGCTGATTTGATTTGCCAAAATGTAATTAGCTAAGGTAATGTAAAATTCAAAGTGCCACAATTATTTCGTAATTAAATGTTAAATGGCTTTCATTTCTTCTGTATGCGACTGTTATGCTTGGCGCACACTGAAGACATTTTTGTGGTCGTTTGTTTTCCAAATTGAATATTTTAGGAACGTTCCAAAGTGTGGGCTGAGCATTACACGATGTACACATAACGAGAATGCACAATTACCAATATGATAAATGTATTTTTTATACTTTAAACGAAGTGTTGTATTCGAGTGAAGTGTAAAGTGTGAATGTCCGTACTTATTTATATATTATATGAATAATAATCAGCGAAGTTATTTCGAAGTGCCCTTGTGGTCGGAGGCCCGGCGGACTGTTTCAAAATTTAACTTTAAGAAACTTAACATTGTACATTGTGAACATACAAGTAATTGATATTTTATGTATAAGGACGTGGTAAAGTAATCTTATTGTAAACTAGTATTATTCAAACAAGAAACCTTATTATCATAATATTGTAGTGTTTTATTTATCAAATTTTCCTACCAAAAGAGTTAAAACGTATATGAAAGTCCTAGAAGGTCAATTCTGCTAATTTAAATCTTACAATATTAAAGTTTTGATACAGTCTCGATCTCATCTAATAGCAAAATGGTATTCTTATGAAAACAAACAAACATCAAACGCCGAAGTCTACGTATGCGAACATTATTGCATCGAAGCCTTACTGTAGATACGTAACGAACCACATATCCCTCAATACGGTTTTCAGAGGGTCAATTACAATCAAGTCCCGATACGCAAAAACTGCCAAACCGGTACTCTCGTATACGTTAAAGCAGCGTCTAACGCCTCCTGATTGGTCTAAGCGTCACACAATCAGTTTATGATAACAAGCCGCTTCACTTATAATACAATCAAACTAACTTGAAAGTCTACTTTAAATACGAGAATGGAGGTTCTGTTACTGTATCTTAACTATATTCATTCATTCAAAACTATACAACCAAATTGACATTCTCGTATCTACACAAACAAAGATTTAACTTCAGAGCTACTATTTAGACTGAATACTGAATCATTACGTTTTGTGCATAAAATATAGGTGTAAGTAATATAACATTAAGTCAATGTAATGTAATGTCAATGTCATTTCAAAACGTCTGTGTTGAGGCTCAATTGAGACTACGTTGAGATTTTAACTAGACTAAAAATAGTGTAGTAGAATATCGACTTTTGATCAGTTTAAAATAACAAGACGATTCATTGACTAATCACAAATTGAAAGTTAAATACGAGAATTGGGTTTCAGAGTCAGCACGAACGCACGTGAAATACTTGTGCATTGTGGAAAGCCTCTTAATAATATGCGACATTCTAACGTAAATATGAGCCTTCAACAACACATGAATTAATGAATGAAGAATGAAGAAGAAAAATGTTTGACTTTTTAATGAATTATGAATGAATCATAGTATTGATATCGTAAACCGATTTTGGAGTTCGGATAAATCAAAACGCGTCAAAACCAAAGTCAAACGCGTTTTTATTGGCTCGAACTCCAAAATTAGTTTATTAGAATCTTAAGAATCCAAGGAGACCCGAGCCTCAGGCGTTTCATTTGAAGAAAGGGAATAAGAATAAATTAAAAATTAAAAGTTTTGTCAGATTCTGATATAAATGAAATAAAACTGCTTATTTAATTGCTTATAGAGCAATAATTATAATTTTGCGTTGCGTTAAAACTAGTCGGTTTTTTCTCCACACAAACGCTCTTGGTGATTTACTCTAAAGTCGAACATTTTAGACCCAAATTGTAGCCCAGTATCGATTTTTATTACACTTATCTAGGTCGGTACGTGATTATATTCCAAAAATTTGAATTAGTTTAGAAGATAATAGCCTCCGAATATCAAATTTTTAACGCAACTGTAGCCGAAATAATATAACCTAACCAAGAGCACGTCAAGACGAGACGGCAGGAGGGTTCTGTAACTGTAAACGCGTAATAGGTTTTTTGCAAATTAACTTCAAAACTAACTGTCTGAATTCGTTCAAAATTATTTTTCGAAACAGTATTTATCAGCATGCATGATCTATCAGCATGGAAAATTACAAATTTCTAAGTCTCATAGTTTAGAAACGCCTAGAAACCATCTTACGAACCACTTTGGAGGCCGATTACTCGAAAATGGTTGACTTTGTAAAAATGTCATGTATCAAACCGTGCCTTTATTTTAAAATACCTATTTAACGAAACGAACGAAACGAAAAAAAATATTTTTCATCACCTCTTCACATGTATAAAGAGCAATCCGAGATAATGATGCCAAAACTGAGATTTATACACAACCTATAAGTATACCAAATTTCATCAATTTATGTTCATAATCAGTTCAAAATCAGGGAGAGTGGACAGACAGACAGACGGACGTACAAAGCCAAACTATAAGGGTTCCTTGAGCACGACGGAAACCTAAAAAAATAAGCACGTACCGACAGTTTGATTCTTCAGCAATGAGGGTTTTTAAATTCGTGACATCTGATAGCTTTTTGACACGACAAGGAACGTCGGGCGACCTAGCGCCGCCTGGTGACAGACATAGACCATTTTTGATAACACTTACGCCGCCAGATGACGCTTTGTGTGAATTGGGTCTGCCCTCTAGCGGCAGAAAAAAAATCAAAAACCCTCATTGAAATAACTTTACTTCAGACAATAATATTTTATAGTTTTTTTCATAAAATACTGATAATAGCTGAGCGTCGATTTGCGTAAGTTAAGGACGCCTTTTCGAAAATACATGTAATATATTTATATAGCGGTATAGATGTGTAAACTATAGCTTCTCTTATAAGTATAGGTTACTATTTTATGGATATTTCCTTTTTTCCCCGATGTTAGGTGAAATATCAACTATTTTCCCGCAATGAGTTCGAGCCGTTGACTAGCGCACTCATAAGTTGCACTATTGCAACGTTGACGCTGCGTCGTTTTTAATCGATTTTTTATGTCATATCCCATTAATTCGTTTATATGGTATTCGTATCGTTAGCGAGAGGTCCCACTGGAACATCATAAAGATGCCTTTAATGTCCCGCAGTGGACGTCCTGTGCTGGACGACAACGAATATAATGTCGGATACTATTAATAATAGGTCTTTACCTATGAAATTGCCGTTCTGTAGTACTGGCCATTTCAAATCAAAATAATTTTTGTTTAGCTAAGGATTCTAATTTCAAATTTATTTTATTTTAAAAACATGGATTTCTTTTTCCAAAAGTAGTCATTTGTTTATTGATTAGTGTTACATTTTCATGGCATTTCAATCTTGTTCGTCATCATGGATACGTTAAAAATTCGAGTAATTATGGAATATGAGTACCGTCGTGGCAGCAACGCGGCACAAGCGGCACGCAACATCAACGACGTTTACGGAGCTAACACTACAAACCAACGCACCTGTTATTGGTTTGCTCGCTTTTGTTCTGGAAATTTCGACCTGAAAAATGAACCCAAGTCCGAAGACTTTGGTCGAATAATAATGAAAAATAATAATGACGAATTAAAGGCGATTGTGGAAGCTGATGATACACAATCTACGGCTGAATTAGCAGCAGCTTTCGACGTTAGCGTCAAAACAATATTGGTCCATTTGCGTCAAATTGGCAAGATAAAAAAGCTTGACAAATGGGTGCCCCACGAACTCAATGATCGCCAGCGAAGCTGGCACATCTCCAACCAACATTGGTCAATCGCTCGTCTCCGCTGCTCCTGCACGACAACGCGCGACCTCATACTGCACAGCAGACGGTCTCCAAGTTGCAAGAACTGGGGTTGGAAGCTCTCCGTCATCCGCCCTACTCACCAGACCTTGCGCCTACAGACTACTACTTTTTCCAGAATTTGGTTAACTTCTTGGCGGGAAAAAATTCAATACCCGAGAGGCAGTACAAAATGCCTTTGAAGAATTTGTTACCTCCCGTCCAGCTGATTTCTTTAAGAAGGGCATCAATAAACTGCCACTGCGTTGACAAAGATGCATTGATTGCATGTGTGATTACTTCGATTAATACAAATAAAAAATACATGAAAAAAATTCGTTTAAATTTTTTCATACAAAACGGCAATTTCATAGGTAAAGACCTAATACATGCCTTACGTTACATCAACTGAAGGTAAGAAAACAGTATTCATAGACAGATGTCTAGCAGATGCTACACAAAGTAGGTAACTTGCATGGCGTCGCGTGAAGATTGAATGCTGTTAACGTAAGGCATGTATTAGGTCTTTACCTATGAAATTGCCGTTTTGTATGAAAAAATTTAAACGAATTTTTTTCATGTATTTTTTATTTGTATTAATCGAAGTAATCACCCATGCAATCAATGCATCTTTGCCAACGCAGTGGCAGTTTATTGATGCCCTTCTTAAAGAAATCAGCCGGACGGGAGGCAACAAATTCTTCAAAGGCATTTTGTACTGCCTCGGGTATTGAATTTTTTCCCGCCAAGAAGTTATCCAAATTCTGGAAAAAGTAGTAGTCTGTAGGCGCAAGGTTGGTGAGTAGGGCGGATGACGGAGAGCTTCCAACCCCAGTTCTTGCAATTTGGAGACCGTCTGCTGTGCAGTATGAGGTCGCGCGTTGTCGTGCAGGAGCAGCGGAGACGAGCGATTGACCAATGCTGGCACATGCCAGCTTCTCCATCATTGTGTTCAGTTCTTCACAGTACACATGTGCAGTAATGCTCACCCCGTTTGGTAAGAAGCTGTGATGAATCACACCGGCGCTAGACCCCCAAACAGTGACCATCACTTTTCTAGGGGTAAGTTTTCGTTTAGGGCATTGTTTAGGTGCTGAACCAGACAATCAAATCATTTTGGCAACCATTTGAGAGCACTTTATGTACGAATAGGCACATATATTATTTTACCTGATGTAGGCAATTCAAAAAACATAAGCAGCGAAACGGGCGCACATAAAAAAACGTAAAGGAGCGTACAAAATTCATATTTTTAATTTGTCTCGGTTTCTGGGGTTGTAAATTACAAAAAAATGTTCATTTTGAAATTTCAAAACAGCGGATATTTACTTTTTGTAAAATTGATAGGGTTTTCCAGGTTTTTGGGGGTTAGCACCCCGATAATACGAAAATGATATTTATTTTGAAATGCCAAGATGGTAGACATTTTTCATATCGTAATTAGGACCTCCAAAAACATTGGAGATCACACCCATATAAATTTTACAAAAAAAAAAATAATATGTCATTTTGAAATTTAAAAATAAATGACTTTTTTTGTAATCAGCACCCCCAGAAACCTGGAAAAAGACACCCATATTAATTTTAATATAAAAAATGTAGGTATGCCAGTTTGGAATTTTCATATTATTCAGCACCCCTAAAAACCTTGAAAACGACATCCATACGAAAGGAAAAAAACCCAACAGTATCCGAAAATGTGATTTGGTCGCCAAAATATTAATTCGTTACAAATTTAGTAATACAGTGCAGTCGCCAACTTATTTTTTGTTCGCAAGATTAATCATAACGCTTTATGTAACATGAAAAACTTTTTTTGCTGCTTATAAATTGTAATTTATCGAGTTATCTCCACTAATATTCTAAAGAGGAAAGATTTATTTGTTTTTGAATTATTGTATGTTTTATTGCTTGCATAAAATAGGCTCCGTAATTACTGGAGAATTTTGTTAAAATTTGGCACAAATGTAGAGTAGATAATGGGAAAGGATATAATTATAATATGCTACATTTTTCCCGGGAAAATTTACTGTTCTAGCGGGACGACGCGTACTAAGGCGCGGGAAACATCTTGTATCTATATATTTGTTCCTTTGCCTTTTTTGTAAACTACGAAATACAAGTAAAGGAGTAGGAGGAGTCATGCAAGCGTTACCGCGTGTGCGAAAAGTTAGTTAGATTTGCTCTGCGGTGTCTGCCTAAATCTATGGGCCATTGTGATGTTCACTGCTTACAACCCTTATAATTCTGAGAGGCATGAACATGAGAGTATAAATAAAAATATATGCTATTGATTGTACTGTAGGTTCTTGGTAGAAATTAATGTCAGTAATAATATAGATAACTTCTTGCACTTTTTCCACTTTAATAGGTATTTTGCGTTTATTTTAATATATTACACGAGCGGTTCGACAAAGTCATCATCAGGTCCTTGTACACTGTAAATACAAGTAAACCCAGCGAGCAAAGCAAGTATATTTCTGTCAACAACAGGTACAATCTACGTGCTTAAACATACCGTACCGACACGTAATATATAATTTATTCTTTGACACCTCCTTATCTGACGTTTTAAAGTCAGGTGAAATTAGTTACGTTGGTTAACTTGTGGCTTGCGCTGAACAAGTACTTGATCGGCTTGCGATTAGATTAGAGAGAATGGGCTGTCACTTTTCGGTTGAATTTCGAGATAAAATCAATAATAAAATTCAAGCTATCCAAACTTTTGCGTGTTTCTCAAAAGTTTTATTTATTTGCAAGCCAAAAATTCATACTTTTCCGGTTTACGTACTAGTTAAAGACTATTGAATACAAGTAGTTTCGTATAGGATGTGCTGATTGTGTAGTGTAGTGATTGTGCTGAATGATAACAATTTTTTAAGAAAAAAAAAAGCTGAATATTTTTCGACATGGTAAATGATTCACAAAAATTTTCGTCTGACCGGGATTCGAATCCAAGACACCAATTTGCCAACAACGCCAAAATTATACATACGTATACCATTTGTTTCGACACTAGTAGAGTCAAAAATATTTATATATTGTTTCACGTAGAGAGTAAAGATGCGCGAAAGTGAGATATTAAAAATGCGCAATATTCCAAGGATAAAACCTAGCTAGAACAATTTTTGCTCCCTCAAAACCCACTCGAGATTTTGAAAAATGCGCTTTAAAATTGAATATCTCGCAAACAGATACCTACACCTACCTGAATCAAAAATCGTTATAGCAATCTCTTAACGTTTTTAAAAGACCGATCTAATGATAGGTCTTTTACAAACATTTCCCCACACTATGGGATGGACGAGAGAAAAAAAAACATCCGAACTTTACGTGTAAGTGCCCCAAAAAAAAAATCGTGATTTTATTGTAGTACAATATTGTCGACGTGGTAAATATTGTTACCTATATTTTCGCATAAAATCATATGTCATAATGTAACTTGGCATAATTTAATTTGTCCTTATAATAGTTACGCAGAATAATAATTTGGCATAACTGTTAAGGCATAATTTTTTTTGACACAATCACTTTAAGCATAATAATCATTACGCATACCTACTTATTGTTAAGCATACATTTACTTACGCATAATGAAATTTAAGCATACTTTTACAAATAATAAACATAATATTTAGGCATAATTATATAAAATTATTTAAAGACGTTTTGAGCTCGATAAAAAGTTCTAACCACACCGGGTTTTTGTGAGGCCGTGTTACCACTCTGAAGACGTTTTGAACGTGATAAAAATGTTCTAACCTAACCCAAAGTTTGTGTAGCCAAAAAACAATTATGCCAAAGTAATGTTATGACAAAAAAAAATATGCCTAACGAGTTATGGCACATTAAATTAGGACAAAAAACATTAGTCTAAATGATAATTATGCCTAATTATATAGTATGCCAAGAAACAAGTATGACAAAGTATTCTTATGAGAAACAATCTTATGCCTATTGAGGAATGCCACATTAAATTATGCCAAAAAAATATGCGAAAAAGGCATCCCGGTAAATATACATATCCATGCAAAGTTTCATCTTTCTAGCACTAACCGTTTGGACGGTAACCCGAAGACGGACGGACATGACAAAACCACGGGTAAAAATTGTATTTTCTCACATTGAGAAGACACGTGCTCCTTATTACGTGTGGTTGATAGCAAAAAAATGTGATATCTGTAGGCTGTGAAAAATATTGCCGAATTACTCTGATTAATAATCTCTCTTGCGCATCTCAAAAACCAAACAAGACGGCAACCAAATTCTCAATGAATAGATAACGTCAGTCAGGAACTGATAAAGGAAATCATTACTTGTAGCAAAATATAGTGTTTTAGTAATAGCTCTCCGTCTGCGACAGTTGCCATTGTCACATTGCAAACAATATGTAAGTTTGTTTTAACTATTATCGGTTAACATAAATAATATTATTAGAATAGAAAATCTTTCAGCGAATTATTGAAATAATGGAATCAAAAATGCACTGCTAGCATTTGGGGGTAGCGATATTCTAGGCTTGTGAAATTGTTCCTTCTCATACGTAAGTTTGTGATAATTACTCGTAAATGTTGAATACATAATTTACATGTTAAGTTAAATAAGACAGCCCCAACTAGGTAACTTAAAACTGGATCTCGAAATCTTCCGTTATTCAAAGTCAAGAGTGACGTCTGTCATAACACTCGGAGAATATCCGTGATCCGCTAGCACGGGAGGTGGGTGAGAATTTCACAAGCTATCTTATTCTTCGAATAATCACAGTTTTGAATATGGATTATGGCGCCAGCTGCAGCTCGCCTAAGTTTAATGCGAAATAAAATATTTAGGTACGCGTAGCTACCTACATACTTCAATCTTTATTCTTGAATACAACTTAAGTAAACTGCAAAACTATAATGTATTATTAAAACTACAACTTGACTACGTAAATGTTTCCCGGGCTATTATTACAAATCTATTGACACCTAATTTATAAAAATTACATACATAGACTGTCAAAATCCCTTCCTTTTGGCTTCACCGTAGTCGGGTAAAAACATAGCCAGCTCATACACTACATTTGTCTCGATTACCTTGACACGCATTTTCATTTCCGAGTAAATAGTCCTTCCGCTCATGTCGTGAAATTATTGTTTTAGGGCGGATTATTGTTGAAATTATTAATATTTTAATATCTATCATATCAAGATGTCTCGGTGATTCTCACTTTTATGACGAAAAAATAAAAAAATGGGTACTTTAGTTATTTTATAACTAAGTTTAGGCTAAACTTAGATTTAAAGTAATATTCATAAGTAAAGCCGGCTTGTATGCACTCCTCGCCTATGGTAAACTTAGTTTACTGAGTTAAATTCAATATTATTATTTTAAATGAACTGTAGTTTCCTCTAAGATTTCGATAGACAGGATAGATGGATATATGTTTAATGTTTGTTACTTTTTCACAAAAATACTTCGGAACGGATTTTTCTGAAATTTGATATGGTAGTAGTTTGAACCCCGAATTAACACATATGCTACATTTTATCCCGAAAAAGTACAGCGGAGCGGAGCCGCGGGGAAATGCTAGTATATTATAACGCCATAAAAAAATAAGAATGAAATTTTACGTCGCTCTTGGAAATCCAAAATTCGTGTTACTTTTTGAACAGCCCCGATGAGATTGATGAGATTAATTTATTTTATTTTACTTTTATATTACACTATAAATAATTATTTAATGTGGATAAAGGTAATAAATTAGAAAAAAGTGCATGCCTAAATCGACCTTACTGTATTAACCGGTAGTGACACTGAAATGATCTGTTTACTCCACATTTACACTGATTCTTCACGGGAAAACGATTCTTACACAGACGAAGTTAAATGATAAAATAGCAAAACAAATTTTTATTTTACTAAATTGCCTGTCGTACTCTAAAATAATGTCTTTTCCTGATCATCTCAGCAATAAATAGTGCCTTCTGATGCTCCGTAAGAGACGTACCGCTGTAAAAAATAGAAAATGACGGATTTTTTACCAAATAATACTAAATTAAATTGTGTAATCACCAGGTATAAGGACACAGTGCTGTCAGGATGGAGGCTGGCGCTGTCCAAAAGTAAGTGAAAGTGTAATTAATAACATTAGTGTTTTCGTAAACAAAATAAAAAGAACTTTTGTGAGTACATAAAACTTTTGGCGGCAAATTAAACTTAAAAATCTACACAACAATGATACCCCCGGTATTAACATAATATTAAACAGAAACGTAAACATTATACCTAAGTGCAGAAAAATACAACTTCCTAAACAATACTATAAAATTTATAAAACTATAACACTACTGTTAAAAAAAGAATTCCAAGACATTATAGTATTACTACCTGCATACACTTCCCACGTATCGAGATCTACTCCTAAAATTTAAAATGATTAATATTTAACAATGCCAAAACTGAGATCTATACACAATCTATAACTATACCAAATTTCATCTATTTATATTCATAATTACAGAAGCTAGAAGCGCGGACAGACAGACAGACAGACGGACGGACAGAGTGAAACTCTAAGGGTTCCTTGTGTAATACGAAACCCTAAAAAACTTCCTCATATTGAGCATAAACCACAATCAAAATATGTTATAAACATGCACCATTAATTCAAAACATTATGTCGATAAATATCTAATGTCTCTCTTATACCACTTATAAATAATGCAAATGATATCAGATGTTTTGAAGAATGTTATAATTATTTTTGTGAAGGCACAACAAATATACCTAAGTATACACACTTGTTACGACTATACTTTCAGAGTATAGTAATCTCAACATCTAACTTTAATCTTTTGATTGAGCTTGAAAGAACATTCTTATGTTCAAGTCTATGAGATTCATTTAATAAAACCCTATTTATTTTTCAGTGTTCATAATACCGCAGCGGTATGTGTTCTCTATAATGGCCCTACTGGCTATAGCTAACGCCTATACCATGCGAGTATGTCTGAATCTGGCCATCACACAGATGGTCAAAAGGACCGTGGCGGTGGAAGGTGAACCAAATTATGACCCAGATGCTTGTCCAGACCCAAACGCGATTGTCAATAATACATTTTTGACATTCTCAGACTTTCTGACAAGAGATGACGATGGGGTGAGTACAAATAATACCTATACTTAGGCCTAGTTGCGCAGATCTGGATCAAAGTTAACCCTGGGTTAAATATCATTTTATCTCTATTGTATCCTGGGTTAAATATCATTACATATTTCGTTCTCAGCATACCTTCTCTTTCATAAAAACGAACGTAATGGTTCTACTTTTATATATTTGTTCGTTGTTGTAAATTTCTACTTGTCTAATATTGCATCTGATTGATTTCGGTGCGGATCCCAAGACAGCTTTAGCATGTCCATCGGAAACTCTTGAGATCATGTCAAAGGGCTTCGTTGGTGGTTGCCGCTTTCGCTCCTGGCTTACAGGAGTTGCAGTGGTAGGAATATAATATGGTGGGTCAATAGTGACTTAATTATATTTTTGATAAGGATTTATGAATACAGTTAGAGTAGCTTGTATGCAGAGTCAGGATGATGCCAGCTAAGTCTTTGCTCGGAGTTTTAGTAGAACGATAAAATAATGAAATAATTATAAAAGAAAAATAAATAAAAATATTTGTCCGAGTCCAAAGCTAACCAAGCCGCTAACTGGATTTGACAATTAGAAACCGAATACACATCCTATATCGCAAGACAAAAGAAAAAACATATTATATAAATACTTACGCAGTTTCCCAGAGTTTCCTATATGTAAGACGTAGATAGATCGATTTTCTGCCCCCAAAACTCCCTGCATGCTAAATTTCATGGAAATCCTTGCAGCTGTTTCCGAGATTTCGATAATATATATACAAGGCTTGCTCGTTCAAAGTATAAGATGAGACAGAGCACGAGTAGTACATTATCAGTTAATAACACGAGTACCTAATTATGCTATAAAGATAACAAATATCTTTACTATTGTTTTCGCTGTGAATTTGCTGTGATAATGAAATAAAGAAGTAGCGATTTTTATGACATGCAAATATTTTTTTTTCATAACAGCATGAAGGAATTTACTGGTCCATGATAACAGTAAGGTTTTGAAGATACTGTCTGAAAATGAGTCTGTAAAAAACACCACCCGATTATGAATCAAAAATTTACAATTATATAAATCATGCTTGTATGTTGTAAATCAACTATGAAATCATGAATATTGAGAACTTATATTAAAAAGCGAAGCTTCACGAGCGGATTTTGCCAACTCTTTGCAAGATAAGAATTTTCTAACAAAATATCAAATATCAATAACAATATCATTATCATCATCGTATTATATACGTGAAGCAAAATCTGTCAAAATCAAAAAAATCAATCTGTCACAACACAACATTTTTTTTTCTATGTAAGAGGCAAAAGTACCCTTAAAAAGTTCAAACTTAACAATAATAATAATAATAATAATATTTATAGTAATATAATATTTTATGGACGCTTCACACCACGTCAATCTGGCCCCGTCCTTAGTACCCGAAGCACTTGAGTTACAGGTACCAGACAACCGGAAGTATATTTAATACTTTTATAGTATAGATAATATAATAAATTAATATTTTTACTATATTATGCACACAAATCCATGACCCAGGAACACAGCAAGCTGTTTGTTCCGTCGGCGGGATTCAATCCCGCGACTTTCGGCACAGAGGTTGTCAAATTGGAATTATTATGGGCGAATTTCGACCACACGCGACTTCTAGTTAAATGAATTAAACGAAACTTAATGTTGACGTTCTTTTCAGCCAGTATTATTTGAGTGGAGTGAAGCAACTCAAGGGTTACTGCTGAGCTCATTCTACTACGGCTATGTGTTAACCCACATTCCCGGTGGTATTCTCGCAGAGAAGTACGGAGGCAAATGGGTTCTGGGCCTGGGTCTACTATCGACGTCCATCTGTACCTTCATCACACCATATGCGGTGAGAGCAGGAGGCGCGAGCGCGCTGTTCGCGTTAAGGGTTGTCGAAGGCTTGGGAGAGGTACGTATTTATTTTTACAATTGATTTAAATGCAAATGATAATAGCAATAATCTTAACGATCCTAACAATTATTGTACAGTTAAAAATCGTTTTGTGGTTCGATAACCTTTCGATACATTTACTTTTAATAAATTAGTTTTTAAATTAAATACCAACGACCCAAAGCCCAATACTTATTGTGTCCAAACAATTGAAGTATGCAAAATTAACAATTTCGAAGTATATATCTTCGTTTATCAAGTTACGTTAGCTAGTTAAGCAACCTTGAAATGCTTTAGTCAGTGTTGGGATGGGCATGGCAGTTGTTCTTGATAAATCAGCAAGTCACATAAAAAAAATGAATGATTTAATAGTTATTGACGCGAAGGTTTCTAGATAACGATAAGTTTATGTGCCATAAAAAGGAGCGTTTATCTGCAACACTATGTCAGCTTACTCAATGTCGAGGATATCTTTTAAGGACGTATCATTCTAGTATTTTGATATAGGAATTTTGATTATGGTCTTTAATATCCCTATTGCCATTACACTATATATTATTTTTACGTTTTACACCGGATAATATTATCCGGCTTAGATTTAAAAAAATATATTTTTATTAAGACATAAATACAAGTCACTTACGTGAGCATATTGTTTATAATATTAAGAGCATTTCATATTATTATCTATTTTACATCATTTTGTATGGCAGCAAATAAGTTCTCTCTTAGCGCGTCAATAATATAATGTAACTTCAAACCCGCTGCCATGATGATTAAATTTATGATTTTTCCGCGTTTGCATAAAATCGTTCTTATTTTTTAGGGTCCGACAATGCCAGCACTTATGGCAATGGTTTCAAAATGGGCACCAAAAACTGAAAGAGCCCGTATTGGTGCAATTGTATTTGGTGGCGCTCAAATTGGTAATATAGCCGGAACATACTTCTCTGGTCTGGTACTACATGAAAGTACTTGGGAAAATGTCTTCTACTTGTTTGGAGGTCTCGGCCTCGCATGGTTTGTTGTATGGGTAAGATCTAGTTTTTTTACGTCTAAAAAACTACTACTCCTAATTTCTTTTAAAATTTTAATTCCAGCTCTTTGTTGCATAAAACAATATTTACATTATTTTCTTTATCCTAAAGTTGGCATGAAATTGTTTACGTATTAATTTCCAAAGCTAATTCTTGTCAAGCCTAATTAGTGACAGCCGTATCTTTCGTTCAAAGATTAAAAACATTGTACACTTTTCAGAGTTTAATTTGCTATAGCTCGCCTAATACTCATCCATACATATCAACCAAAGAAAAGAAATTCTTGAACGAGAACGTGCTTGCGTTAATACACAGCGAGCAGCAGAAGCTGGATCCTGTACCATGGAAGGCTTTGTTACGATCTGTACCATTGTGGGCATTGATTATAGCCGGTGTAAGTATATCACTAGCTTTTGCCCGCGGCACTACATAGTAGTTATGGAATATGGTAAAATAAACTTACAAAATGTTTTTTTAGATTGGACACGATTGGGGCTACTTCACCATGGTCACAGACTTACCGAAGTACATGACTGACGTGTTGAAATTCAACATTAAATCTGCTGGGTCGCTATCTGCTCTCCCGTACATTTCTATGTGGATCGCATCTTTCTTCTTTGGCATGATTTGCGATTTCTGCACCAAAAAAGGATTTCACAACATAAAGAATGCAAGAAAAATTTATACAACTATTGGTATGAATTACAATCATGTTATTAAGTAGCATTATTTATTATTAATTATAATGGACACTATAATAATATTACAGTACTGGGACTCTCCTATTTGTATTATAATTTAGTAGTAGCATTGTTTAAATATAACAATAACAGATTGTAATTAATTATTATTGAATGAAGTCTTAAACTATACTTGTTCTCATCTGAACTACGCCAGTGCTTCCGTATTACTTAAAACAATTGATACATTGCGACAGTTAACAGCGTCTCTATTACGGAATCACTGCTGTTTATTGCAAGGATATATCCTTGTATTGTATATATATGCAATTTTAACAATTATATTAGTCTACAATTTTTAGAATCATTATCACAATCAGCCCAAGAGCAATAACATTTAGTGCCCAATAACACTGTGAAACTAGGTTCCCATCTATAATTAGGTACTACCTTTTTATAATTGTTCTCAGCTGCCACGGGTCCTGCAATCTGCATCCTTCTAGCCTCATACTCTGGCTGTGACACAACCCTAGCTGTGTTCTGGTTCATAACAGCCATGACTCTAATGGGAGCGTACTATAGTGGTATGAAGATTAACGCCCTGGATATAACGCCGAACTACGCTGGTACCACCACGGCCATGGTGAACGGCATCGCTGCTATCTCTGCAATCATCACACCGTATCTGATTGGTCTTTTAACACCAAATGTAAGTATAAAGGATGAGGATATCTACCAACTGATACTAACGATCAATTACTGTTTCGAATTTTACTTCATTCAAATATAACCACTAAAATTCATTGATCCTTGAAAGTATTAACCAAGATAAACTGATTTACTGCATCTAACTGCATAAAGTTCTTTGTGAAAGTCACAGCTTATTAATATTTTACACAAGAGGTTGTATTATAAAAAAAACATTGAAGCCGTAAGAAATAAGTACACGGGGAAGATGAGAAGGGTAGGTATTTCAATTCTTTGCATGGCTAATGGTCATTAGTCGTTTCCCTTGGAAATTTAATTGTTATAATTAGTCTTTTTTATCAGTATTTTAAATCTTTATTTATCTGTAGTTCCAGGTAGCCTTCACTAAAATACCTATGTGCTAGCCTATTCCTATAAAACTTCTCTTCCCAGATTTTCATATTACTTAACAGTTGCTTTATGGGAAATATCATTGAATAGATTATCACTTAGCATGTGTAGTGTGTACTTGATAAGAACATAGTTCAAATCGAGTACATCAGATTAGAAGGATCCTTATTGTAAATGATATGAATAATGTATATATGTCAGATTTCACTATCGTACGGTCCAGATAATGTAACTAGTAGGTCGCGTCACACATTTTTTCCGTGGCTTATAATTTCCGCAAGTAAGTACAGGAATCCCAAGGGGAGTTGGAGATTTTAAGGACCAGGAACTTCAGAGGAGTTACAAGTGTAACTCGCGGCGATAATCGCGTACCATCAGGCGATCCATCTGCTGTTTTTTTGGTCCATTTCGAATTTAAAAAAGCTGCTTGTAAAGTTGCTGGAAGTTTGCAAGATCTGCGTTTAACTCATACGCAAATTATTGTTAAATAGAAAGCTGACAATAATACCTATCTAAGTTATGTATAATGTATATACTTAAAAAAATTAAAAAGCTAGATTAAAGATTAAACTCTAGAGCTAAGGCATTGTTGACAATCCATTTAGTTTTGCATTAATTTACAAAATACTTATATTTCTTTCCAGTCGACATTGAAAGAATGGCGATTAGCGTTTTGGATCTGCTTAGCTGTGCTTGTCATAACGAATATCGCCTATCTCATATTCGCACAAGGAGAACAGCTATGGTGGGACGATGTGAAGAAATTCGGCTACCCGTCAGACTGGAAGCATGGACCCCTACCAGAGAGGAAAAAGGACACGGAACAACAACATGAGAACAAAACCAAAGATTAATGCCTGTGATTTTTTACTTAAGACCGTAGTTTTAAGTTAAAATATGAAAAATAAAAGATGACAAAATATGTTGCTAATATTATATTGATACGTGAAGCTTTTGATTCACGTATTTAATTTAACTTTCAGTACAGTTTTACGAGAATTGTGCAACCGGAGGAGTATGAAATTTGGACGGTAAATTAAAGTTTATGTGGAGGAAGGCGTCCAGAAAGTTTAAATAATATTTTTTAATATAATGCTTAGAAATATGGTGGTACCCATTAGAATCATGGGGTGACCTCTAGTTATTATTATTAGCTGTTTCCTGAAACTAAAGATGTAAGTGATGAAGACATACCCGTTTGTACGAGTGTCCGATGTACCATTCTATCTTTTATATATTAAAGATTAGTCTAAAAGAGGCAGGTATGAATGAATGAACTTCTTTAAACAACCCATAATTTTAATTTATCGCCAGTTCAATGAAACGTGAAGTTAATTATAAAGACATATACATGTTTAATTAGGGGATCTAATTAATCTTGCGAACAAATAATAAGCCGGCGACTGCACATGAGCATACTGTATAGTAATACAAATATTGCTGAATTTTGTAATACAAAATTTGCTGAATTTGGCAGCGAATTTATATGTTGGCGACTAAACTACTAAACTGGCGAAAGCACCAGGTGACAAATAATACAAAAATCTGCATATAAAAAGTGGCGAAATTTAATTCAAATTGGCACCGACATTTATAAGTTGGCGACTTAATTTCCGAGTTGGTGATGATACGATGTAAGCAGCTATAAAACCAGACTGAGTTGATAAATTAATGGCTGCTAAAAATTCAATTTACAGGCTACGGAAAATCGCATTTTTGGATACTGTTGGAGTTTGGTATGGGTGTCGTTTTCAAGGGTTTTGGGGGTGAAGAATAATATGAAAATTAAATCCATTTTGAAATTCCAAAATCGCATACATTTTTTCGGTAGGAAGGAAATTTTCATTCGGATGCACCCTTTCCGAAATAGAAGCGATTATATAATGGCAATGGCTATTTTGAGATACGAGCGATGTATAAAGCTATTAAAATTTTGGAAAATTCAGTATTTTCAAATTTCTTTTAATCCCATTACGAAGAAAATATGTGGTTGCATGGTTACTAAGGGGGAGGAAATTTTCTTTATTTTTTCAGTAGGATGCACCATTTTCGAGATAGAAGCAATTTGAAAAAAATTGAAATAGCTCTACATTGAGATACGTCATAGAAATCTATAGATATGTTGGAAAATTCATGATTTTAAAATTTCTTTCCCTTCCATCATAAAGAAAATATGTGGTTGCAAGGTTACTGAGGGGAAAGAAATTTTCATTATTTTTTCAGTAGAATGCACCGTTTCCGAGATAGAAGCGATTATAGAAAAAAATATGCCAATGCCTACTTTGAGATACGAGCAATGTGTAAAGCAATAGAAATGTTGGAAAATTTATGATTTTCAAATTTATTTTTCTCCCATCATGAAGAAAATATGTCTTTGCGGGGTGGGGTTACTAAGGGAGAGGAAATTTTAATTATTTTTTCAGTGGGACGCACCATTTTTGAGATGGAAGAATTTTACAGAAATACATTTATATATCCCCCATTTTGAAATTTCAAAATATATATATTTTTTGTAATTAATATCCCTTAAACCTAGAAAAGGACACATAGATTATTTTTATTAAAAATAAATGTCCGCTATCATTGAAATTCAAAATGGACATCATTTTTGTATTCAGCACCCTTAAAAACCTCGAAGACGAAACCCGTATAAATTTTACAGAAATATAAATATTCACCATTTTGAAATTTCAAAATGAATGAATTTTGTAATCAGTGACTCCAGAAAGCTAGAATAGGACACCCTATATCCATTTTTTTAGTGTCAACTATTTTGGAAATTCAAAATGAATGACTCTTTTGTAATCTGCGCCCCAGAAACCTACGAAAGGACACCCATATTAACTTTTATAAAATGAAGACATATGTCCGCCATCTTGGAATTTCAAAATTAATGTCATTTTCGTATCTAACACCCCCAAAAACCCGGTAAACGACACCCATATCAATTTGACAAAAAATAAATACACGCCATTTTAAAATTTCAAAATGAATCTACACAATATCCACACCTCCCGAAACTGAGAAATATTAAATATGGGAATTTTGTACGCTCCTTTACGTTTTTTTATGTGCGCCTGTTTTGCTGCTTCTTATGTTTTTTAAATGACCTACATCAGGGAAAATATATGTTGCCTATTATTAAATTAAATGTGTACTCTCAAATTGTCGCCAAGATGGTTATTTGTTCGCTAAAATAATATCTGTCTGCCAGTTTGGGATATTCAGTGAAAAAAACTGTTATTAATTAGTCACCAGATTTTGTTAGTGGTGGTGGTGGAGATTAGAAGAAAAAAAAGAAAAAGATCACAGGCTATTGCACTTTTTTATATTTCTTTACTGCAATACTAACAAGATCTCACCTTAGCGAACAAAGACTACGATTTATGTTTTTCAAGATCACGATCTATAGAACAGTAAGCTAGTACCTTATTTTCAATAATGTTGATTTTTAAGATTTT
The DNA here is from genome assembly GCA_963565745.1 of Phengaris arion. NCBI lineage: Eukaryota > Metazoa > Arthropoda > Insecta > Lepidoptera > Lycaenidae > Phengaris > Phengaris arion. The sequence goes on along the minus strand of OY751443.1, from coordinate 13,268,413 downwards.
AAATGGGTATAATAATAATACCTAAGTACATAATTAATTGTTTGTTCCACTCTTAGTTAGATTTTCTATGCTATTAGCTATGCATATTAAATTAATATTTTTAATAGATACGAGTGTGTACCTTGTTCCAAATAAAATACTAACTATAAAACTGAACATTGAAGCAATTTAAGAAGTAATTAAAAATGTTTCTAAAAGTGAAAATATAATTATATAATTTTGATATAATCAGATTGTGTTTTTATTTATTCAGAATGTAATTTAATTTACTTACAACTTGAAATAAGAATTTATTTAAATTAAATTAAATTATATATATGATTTTTTGTATTAGATTATATTGACGTAATATACATTACATCTTTATTCCTTTCTATATTATTATGTTTGTGTTTAATAAAGAATTTAATTAATTAACGAGTGTTGGTTTTGCTAAAACATCAAAGTAAAAAAACATCAGTTTTATATAAGGTCCGGTAAAATCAAATACGGACATTTTGGGCATATGAAGTACTATTTATTTCGAGACATAAGGCAGAAAAATAATTATCCTACTCGAAAAAAAAAATCTGCCTTTATATGGGCGAGTTTGCGTTGAGCGGAGAGTCGGGTGAGATGATTTTTTTACTTTGAGTATGACAATATTTTTTTGCCTAAATGTTATGCAAAATTTTTAAAATATTATATAAACTTCGGTCAATTCCGAATTATCCGGATTTTCGTGAGAAAAAATCCAGAAATCCGGATTAGATAAACGAAACGGTTTTTGAAACCCATGTATCCAAAAATACTCAACAGAACTACTGACTCCTTATAGATACATGTTTGGGGATTTCGGCGTTGTTTAAAGAACTGCAAGCATATTATGCCATTATGTAACAGTAATCATCATCATCATCTTATATACAATACCTAATGAAGGCTTGGCGCGTATTCAATTGTACGCAACGAACGCTTATTTTATAAACTTTCTTAAAATGTGTTAATAATAAACAAATACGACTAAAAAGGGAAAAAGATTATTTTTAAACAAAAAATGAAAACCGACTTCCAAAGTAAAAATGCACAAAAAAGTATGAAATAAATGTTATTTTCTAAATAATTCCCCTTTTAAATTCGGCTAAAATTTAAAAAAATTAAATTTAAAAAAATAATTAAAAATTTCGTTTCGGTGTGAATTGGCCCTTAGTATTTATTATCTCACTTAATAATATTATTTCTTGACAAAAAAGCCGATACTATTTCCAATGTCATGCTTATTGGCGTAATATTTGGGAGTTTGGCAATAAATCTCCTTAAGCCCATCATTTCCAAAAGATAAACTTGAAGAACAATGTCAAAGTAAATCATGATAATGCTTAGATATCTTAATCCCTTCCTTGACGGATCATTACCAGGGGGTAGAATTGTTTACCGAAAATGCAGGATTGTTGCCAATTCCTTCGTAGCTTCGTTGTGATATTAATGTTATATAATGTAAATAGAGAAATGATAATTTAAAAATTTAATAATTCCTATTTTGGCAGTCGCTTAAAAAGAGAAAAAAATATCTTCACCAGTGACTGACAGAGGGAAATCAATAAAAAACTACAGGGGCACCTGCGATGATCTCCAAGAATTCACACCGAAACGAAACGATGAAATGTGTATCTGTTCGTGTAATGAATAAAGTTAAATTTTGAATAGCTATCCTTAAAATGCAGCGTGCAGTGCGATGTCGCAAATAGTTTCATTTCGGTGTGAATTGACCCTTTGTCTTATAATAATCAAAGCCTACCTATAGATCACACTTTGCTCACGTTTTAAGATAAATATTATTCACATAATTTAAAACGAAAAAAACACATGCTGAAAGGATATGTGCCCAAGGCCCTAATGCATCTTTATCATAAAGTAATGCGGAAAGTTAAAAATAAAATTATGTGACATTGTATGTAAGTATTTTAATAGCAATAATCGGTATCAGTGGGACGGGTAACCGACACGACTGGCGATAGATCAGGCGCAGGTCCGACTTTTTACATGCCCATCCGACGCATGGATCATCTTTTTTATCAGACAATCAGGTGATCATATATATATATATATATATATATATATATATATATATATATATATATATATATATATATATATATATATATATATATATATATATATATATATATATATATATATATATATATATATATATATATATATATATATATATATATATATATATATATTTGTATATGTTTATAATAAAATAGACAGTTGATTGAAAGGATTACAATGATTAGGTAAAACAGTGATTGGCATTAACTTTTCAATATTCATTACTAATCTAAACAACTTTGTTGCAGAATAACTGGGACTAAGAGAGTAACTAGTAAGTGATCTATTAGACAGCTACGTGTAAAGTGTAAACTAAACATAGTTAAACAGTTAGTTTTAATGATGTTTAACCAAACTTGGGATAAGTATCATTATAATTTTATATTAATATCCTCATATGTAAAGCAAAAACTTTCAGTACAGACGTACGAGAGTTGTGCGAACGGAGAAGTATGATGTTTAGCACAATTCAAGTTTATGTGGAGGAAGTTGTGCAGTAAGCTAAACTTTTTTTTTTTAAGAATGCTTATAAATACATAAAACAAATAAGAATAACAGCAACACACGCTATCTCAGATTATTAATAGATAATACCGTGCATTTGATAGATTTACGGTTTTTTTTTTTTTTGAAGCAAATTTTCCCTTAAAAAGCTCAAAGATAAAAATTATATGAATTATTATGGGGGAATTTCGACCGCTGGTACCGAAGGTTACCGATTTCATTTCTACGAGGGCGCTATCTTCGCGCTTCTATTTCACTGAAAATTTCGGGAATCAAGGAAGTGACACAACATTACTATTTAAAAATGTATTTACTGCTTTTCGAAGTATTCTCCGCGAAATTTGACACATTTTTCCATACGATGGAACCAATCATTGAAGCAACCATTCCATTCGGAAGTTGGGGTCTCCAAAATGGCCGTTTTGTAGGCGTCCACAGCTTCTTCAGGTGATGAAAATCTCTGACCACGCAATTTATTCTTTATTTTAGGGAAAGTATAGAAATCATTAGGGCTTAGGTCGGGGCTGTACGGCGGATGGTCTAATAATTCTATGATTTCTTGCTCTAAAAACTCTTTTGTTCTGTGCGCGGTGTGAGAACTCGCATTGTCGTGATGGAGGAAGACGCGGCGGTTGCAGTTCTCTTTACGGAGTTCAGAAACGACCTGTGGCAGACAAATGTTAGCTTACCATTCTGCATTAACCGTTATTTGTCCCTCAAGAGGAATAGTCGCAACATGGCCGGTTTTGGAAACAAACGTGACCACCATTTTTTTTGCAACACTCCGTGAACGAACAATTTTTGTTGGCTTTAACTCATTTTCGAACACCCAAACTCGTGACTGGTTTTTTGTTTCGGGTTCGTACGCGTATATCCAGGATTCGTCACCTGATACGATGTTGTATACAGCATTTGAGGATCCTGCGTGGAATCTTTCGAGAGTTCCGATATCAGAAAGTCATAATAAATCATCGCTCTAGAATTTTCTCGAGTCAATTCCATTTTCTCAACGACTAAACAAGTTTGACAAGACCTTTTGACAAGACCGAAAATCTTTTTTTAAATAAATAAACGGTATTCGATTTTTAAAACCAAGGAGTTTTAAATTAAAAAGATTTTAATATGACAGGAACAGTGGAAATATTCCATTCCCGATACTTTTAGTGCAGCCTATGTAATGTTGTTAATTTTTAACTGTCAAGTGTGTCAGCACACACGTTAAATTGTAACTCCTCCAGTCAACACTGGAGGAGTTACATTTTTTTAGGACAGCCTCAACAGGCTGTCCTAAAAAATGTTATATACAATGATCCGTTTTAGTGGTTTGAATATAAAATTGGTGATCGTGACTTCATGACACACGTGACTCGTAACTTCACAGTGTATAAAAGTCAAAAAAATGTTATCGAAGTAGCATCAGAGCGTGTCTTTATCTCAACATCTGTATCTACTTACGTATCTGATAAAGTGTTCATCACACGTAGTTTTGCCACAATTCAATTGGGCTCAGTGACAGTTAATGTGTTCATGACGAACTCAGTTGAAGTAAAATGACCTTAACAGGATGGCGTCTTATACTCAACAGAGGTAAAAATTATTACACTTATAATAAGGCATGATTTATTTTTGAGCTTCAGTTTCAAAGCAATAGGCATTAGTAGATATAGTTTTTTAGATAATTATTACATCTAAAGTACTTACTACTTGAATTAAAACTGTTTTATTATTACTTATATTTATCTCTTATTACTATCATATTTCTATTTACTTTATTACTACCGGACTGCCGGTGAAAGAAGAATTTTGCTTGTAGACTTACAGCCGAAACGATATTTATTTATTAGCTTGAAATATGTTCTTAGATTCGTATTAAAATTGGCAGATGGTTGCTTTGATTTCATTTAGCTTATTATTATCACTTTTAGTAATATTTATACCACAGAGGTATGTATTGGGAATCATGGGTTTATTTGCGTTGGCCAACTCCTTCACAATGCGAGTGTGTTTGAACATCACTATTACCCAGATGGTAACCAAGGCAACGGCTTCTGAACATATTACTGGTGAAACATGCCCTGATGATTCAGCTGTTTCAAACGTAACAACAGGTAGTAATATCACTGCTACTTTATATGAGGTAAGAGATAAAAAAAAAATAGGAATCTTGTGTTAGAATAAGTAATCATTCAAATTTAAAAGTTTGTGGTTATGGATGTATGTTTGTTTATTTTATACGCCAAAGCCGCTGTTATGTTATGTGAGATTCGCTTTTCCTTTAAATATAAAAGCGAATATAACACGTGCGTTACTACAGCAAATATATGTGCTTTAGAATGGTGGAAGTATAACAGAAACTGGTGATAAATACTCGTATACTTATAATCTTAGGCCTGCCTCACAGTTTTTTTTAGATTAGATTAGAGAACTCATATTATGTAAAATTGATTACATTTCTATAAGAAAAGTTATTGCGAGTTATTCAAAAAAAGTTGCGTCCACAAACTAAAAGACTATTGTACAATTCATTTTTCATAATTATTTTAATTCAGATCTATGGAGAAGTGGATATAATCCATGTATTGCTAATCATATTTTATTTTAATATATTTTAGCTTATAAAATTTCACAGTATTTACCCCACCTCCTGGAGGTATAAATGCCGTTGTTATCCAGATGTTATTATGCTTATTCATGCCACCGTAAAATTATAAAAACCGTTAGATTGTAATACAACTAGCGAGATTATAAAATGTCGACAGATTGTGAAATAAACATTCTGCTTACAATTTTACGCAACATATTTCGTTATATTATAAGGAAAAATAACACAGTTAATATAGTTAATACACTAACACTAGTACATATTCACTAACCAAAACTTTCACGGACAATCACTGATTTATTTTAGTTTAATAAGTTATATTTGTAATTACTTGTACAGAGTTAATATTAACATATTAATACTCTACCACCAATGAACACTTATCACTTTAACACTGTTATAATTAATACTAATAATAATTATCGCATACTATTTAATGTTCACATAGGATACTATTTAACACCACAGTTTGCTACTAACAAAAAGCCATTCGACTGTGTTTGACGGTCTACGTAAAGGGCTCATTCGCGTCAAGTATTGTGGCGGGAGTGGCGCTAGTGGCGCCGTCTATACACAAGTGATAACAAAATTATAATATTAACGAACGGAAAATCATCAAATTGTAAAACGGAACGTAACTTGCGCGCTGACTGGTTGAACCGTGAACGGCATATGCCCCGCGCCGCCCAAACAGTGTATTGGTGATTTTAAATTGATTTCGTATTTAAAATAACTCACAGTTTTATAATTAGGTAAACAAAGTTGTCATGGATGTAAATAAAATCTGTTTTTAGCAAAAGAAGTGCAGTTGGAATGACAAATTAGTTAAAGGTAGTTGGTAACTAACCCTACCAAACATTCATCCTAAATTTTGTTATGTATTTCTCGTGATGTAATATTTTTATGTGATTTAGCCAATGTGATTTTGATGTTATAATAGTAACATTCGATAACAAATGAATAAGCAAACAAATATGGCGGCGCGGGGCGTATGCAGTTCAAGCAAACAGCGCGTGAGTTGCGTTCCGTTTTACAATTTAACAAGTTTCAGTTCGTTAAAAATAATGCTTAAAATTGTTAGCAGAATGATTATTCCATAATTTATCGACATTTTATAATCTCGCTAGTTATATTACAATCTAATGGTATTTACAATTTTACGGTGATATATCTAACCTAATTTTATCTTTTGTCGTACGCCGCCGTGGGTAATTAATTGTCCCATAGTAAAATCCCATAGTAAAACCCAATGTCCTTCCTTTGTTTATTATGATTGCATTGCCTTCTCAAAGCTATATTTAAGGCTTGTTTTCGCAAAATGTCTTTTTAATCTGCATTTTTAACTGAAAAAAGGAGGCGGTTGTACTAGTACGTTCGGCTGTGTATCTTTTTTTTTTGTATGTTCAACGATAAGTCCTTCGTCTGTTGAACGATTTCAAAATTATTTTTTTGATGTAAAGGGTATAATCCGAGATTAGTCCCATTGTTAGCAAAGTGGTGATGAACCTGATGATAGCATGCATGAGGAATCGAGGGAACTCCTCGAATTTATATGGACACATATTATAGTGATTTTGACTTCTTCTGAAGTAACCCAAGCATATGCTACTAAAAAATAAGATTATGCACCAAGGTATACTCTGGATCTAAAAGCACTGAACAGAACTCCTGTTTTTAAAGATACGCGTTTGGAAATTTCGACATTGTTTAAAGAACTGCAAGCACATGCCATTATGTAACTTACAGTAATTATCATCATCATTTTATATACAATACCTAATGGAGGCTTGACGCATATTCAATTATACATTCGATCGTTTATTTTAAACGTTCTTAAAATGTGTTAATACTAATATGACAAATATGACTAAAAAGGGGAAAAAAATATTTTTAAACAAAAAATGGTTGCATAAACAGATTTATCAGCTCATCAATGTCTGAATGTAATGGTATCATGTCAATCTTATCGACTTCTTTTTTGCTATTGAGTATTGACACACGTGTTTAATTAATCATCCATCTGATTGTTTTTACAAATAAAAATACATTTTATTTTCCTGCTGATCTAAGTACAAGGATGCATATCACATCAAGCACGCGTATCTTTGTAAATTACCAGTTACTATAGGAAAAAATCAAAGGATACATTCTATTTCAGTTCTTAATAAAGCTTTGCCGTTAGTCTTCCAATGAGTATAAAATATATATTATATAATATACAAAAAAGTATCTCCTAATAACAATAATTAAGGTGAATTGATTATTATTTTCCGTAATATAATAAGTTTAATGTTTAATTTGAATTTTAGGTTCGTGACCGTTATGATTGGGATGAAAGTACCCAAGGATTACTACTAAGTGCATTTTACTATGGGTACGTCATATCACATTTGCCTGGAGGACTGCTGGCGGAGAAGTTTGGAGGGAAATGGACTTTGGGATGGAGTTTATTGGCTACTTCTGTAGCAACGGCACTAACACCTTTAGCCGTAGATATTGGCGGCGCAGTGGGATTGTTTATTATAAGAGTTATCGAAGGACTTGGAGAGGTATACTATAATTGGTTGATATTAGTAATTTCCTAAATGTTCGAATTGAGATCTTCAATATTTAAGTCGTTTGTTTCACAATCTTATTATAAGTGTCGGATAGCTTATTCGGAACTTTATCGCTTACTTTGTATCGAGCACCAGAGGAACATTCAAATCAGCCTGACACGTGACACTTAGTGCAACAGGCCTTACATTTAATAATAGTCGGTTGTTCGAGTAGATTTGAGTAACGTGTCTTAGTAAAATTTCGATCGTTAACGGAATGCTCATTGGCATATTATATTATGCTAATAAAATATTTCTATGCATACTATGTTTTCAGGGACCTGTGACTCCAGCATTTGTTCTTATAATGGCACGTTGGGTTCCACCATCAGAGAGGTCTAGATTTGGAGCGATGATATTTGGTGGAGCTCAAGTTGGCAATATTGCGGGGCCATATATTTCTGGGTTACTCTTGGCTGACGGTGGAGATTGGGCAAACGTCTTTTATGTCTTTGGAGGATTAGGAATCATTTGGTTTTTATTCTGGGTATGTTAATCTTATATTATTGTTATCTTATGTAGCAGAGACATAAAATTGTTAATAAATATTAATATAAATATCACATCTTTAACTCATACAATTTCTTGGGAAAATTCCCAAGAAATTGTATGAGATAAAGCTGTCCTTTTTCTGTTCTGTAACATAACATGAAACTTGTAATGTTCTACAATCACTAAACTATGAAATGTTACTGTAAATTCGTTTTAATTTTTTTCTTACACCGACATCCATTGCTAAATAAAATGTATATTCCACAGAGTGTGTTATGCTACAGTACTCCAAATTCTCACCCATTTATATCTGACGAAGAGCGAAATTATTTGAACGAGAACGTGATGGCTTCTGGCCTTCATAAGAAATTGGATCCTGTGCCGTTCAAGGCTTTATTACGATCTGCGCCTTTGTGGTCTCTGATGCTGGCTGCTGTAAATATTTTTTGTATTATCCTGGCAATTCTCATATTGCTATTAAGATTTAATTACCATTGTCTTACTGGTAAAATTAATTTATCACTGTTATAATAATTAAAAGTCATGAGTTATTTAATGTATGTAATGGTAAATTAATTAATAATTATCTATTTTTCCTACAATTTCATTCATTTTTGTACCACAATCAAACTCTCTTTCTTCCCATAAATATTGATTTATTTCGTTTATTTACACCAGTTGCCACACAATACTACGCACTACAATAATAAGCATTTCCTTACTTACAAACAATTTGGCAACGTTAATCCTAATTTTAATTTTAACTTTTAAAACATTATCATTTCAGGTTGGACACGATTGCGGCTACTTCGCAATGATTACTGATTTACCCAAATATTTTTCTGATGTCCTCAAATTCAACATAAAAGAAACTGGTCTAATGTCGGCTTTGCCATACATGGCGATGTATGTTTTTTCCTTTATATTTGCTTCTTTGTGCGATTTGTGTATCAAGAGAAATTGGCACACCATTGGCACTGGAAGAAAAATATACACAACAGTTTGTAAGTATTTCATTGTTTTCATTTTAAGTAAATACTAAAGGGCGTCACAGACGGCGAAGATACTATAGTATTTTATCATGATATTTTTTTTGGTTTTAGTTATCAATTCAAAGCTTGTGTAGTCTTAAAAAAGCAGCTAAATGAAAATACTTTTATGACATAATTTATTTTTAGACTAATTTTAATCACAATTTTTCTATTTCAGCCTCAACCCTACCTGCAATTTTCATTATTTTGGCATCCTACTCCGGTTGTGATAAATTCAAAGCTGTGGCATTTTTCATAACATCAATGGCATTCATGGCAGGATTCTATAGCAGTGTGAAAATTAACGCCATGGACTTAGCACCGAACTATGCTGGCACATGCTCAGCTTTGGTGAACGGCTTGGGAGCCGTGTCAGGAATTTTTACTCCGTACTTGATTGGTCTGCTTACTCCAGACGTAAGTAACATCTTTGTTTATGTAATCACTTCATTACTTCTTTTATTATATTATACTTTATATACAGGATTGGCATTTTAGATTTGTGATATTTAGTTAATTCTTATTTTCATAAAAAAATAATTTAAAACTCATCATTTATCTCAACAATTTTGAATAATTTCTTAACGTAGGTATAACGAACTAATCAAGATTTAAAAACTTTTTTAATATAACGACGCATTTCCATAAGTAACGTTCAGTACAAAACGACAATAACGACATTGCTATTACATTTTTAAAGCGCACGAATTTCATTACACAAAAGTCTCTAAAAAAACATTCGAGGAAATAACGAATGCAACGCTCGAATTGCTTAATTTTCATCTTTGTCACACAAAACCCAGTGAACCTTCAACAACGTCCTTGTCTGCTAACCCGTTGCCGGAAAAATGTTTTTTTTTTTACTTTTTGTCAGACGCAGTAGAGCATCTTGCTATTATGTTTTTTCAAACTTATTCGACAGTCGATGTCCTGTCAATGCTATTTCTTATGTAATGACTTTTTATTTATTCACAAATATTATTTAAACCTACGATTTTTTCCTGCAAACGGTACAAAAGAGTGACGACTGTTTCTTGTCATAAAACGTGGTTATTAACACGCTTTTATTAGCTCGGGTTGTATGTATCTATGTCTGAAACGGAATCTTTGAGCTCAATTTTCACCGGTTTCTAGACGTCTGATCAACTTGAAACTTTGCACACGTCTTAAGGGCCGATGACAATGTAATAACCCGATAAAAAATTTCTAAGCGTGTTTTTTTAGTTTTTTTAAACTATTATATTATTTTTATTTTAAACTCAATATAACATCATGTTATTATGTTTTTTTTTTAACTCAAACGGCAGTAGAAGTAGGTGAGTAGGGAATGGGCCAAAAACTCGGTGGACCGACCACGGTGACCAAAAATACATGAAAAGTATTTTTGGTCGCTGAATCCGAATATGCAATTTATTTTGCTCTAAAGTAACATCATCATCGAGAAATGTGCAGTTTTTGTGAAAATCGCGAAATATAGATTTTTATATTTTTCCGTGTTCAACTCGCTGTTACTTCTACAGTAGGCTAGATGACCTCGGTCCCGAAGGCTGCGCGCGTGCATATAATTTTACGTTATTAGTTTTTCAAGTCTAATTGTGTGTACCTTTGTCACTAAAACTGTGTCGTGTTTAAAAGTGGACAATATACGCGTATATAGGTGTCGATTATTTATCCTAAAACCTATAATACTTACCATAATTTGACGACCTCTGTGGCTCAGTGATTAAGCGTGTTGATGCTCAAGCGGGGGATCGCGAGTTCGAATCCCACCGAAAGAACAAAAAGTCGGTCTGTGATCCTGGGTCATGGTGTATTAAATATGTGTATAATATAATAAAAATCTGAAATAAATGTATAGTATAAATGGCAAAACCACGTTTGCCGGGTCAGCTAGTAGAAGATTATAAAATTAGCAGATTAACATAAGTATCCTCGGCATAGCATCTGTGAACAAACAAATTGCAAAATTTGCACACGCGTCTTGAACAGTAATAACATACAGGACTTCTTGCACTATTTCTAATTTTAATAAGTATTTTACATTAATTTTAATAATATATTACACGACCGGTTTCGACAAAGTCATCATCAGGTGTAGGTAGATTAAAATTAAAAAAAAATTTTAAACATTGTGCAAAGGGTTGCCACTTGCAGGCATCATGAAATTTTTACAATTTTGTGCAACGTAATTTAAATTTTTATACTTACCAACTTATTCTATTTTCTACTGTATATCACAAATTAATATCAGTATAATATTATCACACATTAGATTGATAAATTAATAACTTATTGATTTGTAATGTCATAGAATTATACACGCGTATTGAAGTTTGAATAATTGTCGCCGTGGCGCATAAGTATACAGTAGGTACAATGTACCTGGGAGACCGAGCTTCGCTCGAGTTTTAGTAACCGATAAAATAATAAAAAAAAATACGTGTGGCACTCGGGGACTGCCGCGGTAAAGTTATTGAATAGTAAGTCTACACACATACGTCTAGTCGCACGCACACAAACACCGTGCCGAAGTCTGCCGAACTGAAACGACGTTATACGATGCACGGCTTTCAACGCCGCACCGCTGTGTCGGTCAGAGTGCCGGGGTGTTAGGTTTATTTTCGTTACGGATTTTCTTGATTCGGTCGTCGCGCTCAAAGCCCGCGATAAAAGCTATGCAATAGCTTAAAAATATATATCATATAAAAGGAAAAAAATATAATGATCACAAAAAATATCTATCTGTCCGGGATTCGAACCCACCACATTCCAAATTTCAAACATAGGTTCGCATACCAAGCTGCCAATCATACATACGTAGGGATTCGAAATTATAGATATATTGTTTCACGACATACATATATTGCTTAAAATGTGCAGTTTCTAAGGGATAAGACCTAGCTAGATCGATTTTTCTCCACCATAACTCACTGCGTAATTTTCATGTCTTGTTTAAAGTATAAGATATTTAATTTTTTTTTTCAAAAAGGTTTAGGTTAAGGCAAATTTAGGGCAAAAATTAGGGCAAAAAACCCGATCGTATTTGTTTTAGGTTCAAATTGTAGCTTACTAAACTGTCCAGAGGAGTTTTTTTACAAATTTTTGATATTTTCTTCGTTTCCAAAATATCGAGCGGCAAAATCAAAACTTCGTAAAAAAAAAATTTTTCACTATTTCGGCCATACTTTTTTGTTTTCTACTTTCTCGACTAATTCTTTTTGCACCTCATACCTCTCGTGAATACGCGTCTCTTGAGCATTTTGAATATATATCTTCACAACTCTCCGAGATATAAGGGGATCGCACTTTTTCGTGAAATCGGCCCCCTATACTGGAGCGAACGAAAAGACATTTCCAATGTCAAAAATTAATCAGAACCGGGAAGATGAGCTTTTAAATATTAATAAAACGAATTATCGGATGATTGAATTTAAATTGAAATGTTGAGCAATGAAATTTTAAAATTAGAATATTAAACTATACAGCCCTAAAATATAAGCTACAAGAAAGTTTTTGATGATTTTGGAGCAAAATAAATTACATATTCGGTTTAAGCAACCAAAAATACATAAGGTATCATGTACTTTAGCCACTCATCTCACCGTGGTCGGTATCTCTTGTTTCTAAGCGACTTTTCGTCAATCTCCAGCTCGCCAAAGTCATGTCAATGTAATTACTTACGTATCGACTTTTTTATGCAACGATATCAATTCAACAAATGTTTTTTTCCTGGAGATCATCTGCATATGACAAAGTATGACACACACATTTTTAGGGACGTTCACAAACACTTGTAAATTCTCCAAGCGTTTTAACTAAATTTTGTTGAAATCAATGAGAGAATGAGAAAGCGTTGAGAAACATAACAAAACAAATTGATCACTTAATTTCAACATTAAAATAAACTTTTGAATTTTCAGCAAACGGTTGACCAATGGAGAATAGGGTTTTGGTTAGTTTTCACTGTTCTGGTAGTAACGAACATCATTTATTTAATCTGGGGTTCTGGGAAACAGCAGTGGTGGGACGATGTTGACAAATACGGTTACCCGCCAGGCTGGAAGCTTGGACCACTCAAAAAGAGACAAGATGATACAGAGAAGAAGGTTGTACACCCCAAACATGACCACTCACCTATCGCAGAAGGCTGATTTACTAATTAAAATCAAAACAAAAATGATAGTGTTTTATTTCAAGGTTTTATGAGAAGTTGCACTACTTACCTAATACGTTTCAGCTTAGAAAACGGCTCAAAAGACATATTATGTGTGTGAATAAAATTACTTTTGATGTGCTCGTACGACTGCACATCAGTACGCATACTTGATAAAGAAAATTATAAATTTGAAGAAACCCCCGAATGGTTAAGCAGTGAGCGAGCTGATGATAGTGCAACCGAGAACCATCTCGATCACTTCAGCTTAGAAACAAAAAAAAAACAAAAAAAACGCTTCTGCATCGGACCTTTCGTTTAAGATCTACGATGCCAGGGACAGACACTCGCATATCAAAATTATAACATATTATCGCAAGCATTTATAGTATATAACAAGCTCAGTATGGTTGTGTCGCTCGTTTCGCTTGTGGAACGGCCGCGGGTGAGGGAGGAGCAAGAGGGTAGCGCGCGATATAGCACAGCATGAACTCAGCGTATCGCACTATTTTATAGCGTATATTAAGCCAATAATATATAGTACAGTACAGTGTGAACGTGTCCATAACAATGTATGGTGCGCGATGTTGTTGTGCTATGAGCTATATACTATATGCTATTATATTATCTATAATAATATAATGGCAGTAGTCTGAAAGCCGCTTAAGGATGTTGCCTAGTGTGGAATAACACATTTTAACAAATGAATTTTTAAAATTGTTGAATATAGAAAGATAAATCTAAGAGAAATAAGTATATATGTTGACGCGATGAAATATAAAAATATTATAATTAGTAAATATAAGATATTGCCCATCTCTTTCTCGCAAAACGTTTTGTTACATCACAAGCTACTACCGCCATAAATTTTTTAATGATAATGTATATTATAAAAATAAACTAAGTTTTTATTTAAAGTAGTGTTATGTGCTAGATATTTAAATATTTTTAGAAGAAATTATTTTGAAGTCTGATTGAGATTGTCAAATTTTATTAAAATGGAAAAATGTTAAAAGTAAAGAATATAAAGATGTACAAAAGATTTTAATTTAATAGCATACTGGAGGAATAACAATAAACATAATTGTCGTTTCTCGTATTTACAGGTATGATAATATATTATTTAATGTAGTTTTTAGTTTGTTTAAAAGTAATGTTTTTGATATCGACTTATAATAAACTCGTATTTACAGAGAAACAAAATAGTTTATTTTTTCTCCAAGATATTAATAAATGAGGTGTCAATATAGGTCCGATTTTAATAAATGAGGTGTCAATAGATTCGTAATGATGCCGCGGGTAACATAGGCTATATAATTTTTTTTCAAAATTATGTATTTCGAAAATTACACCTCAGATTCTAACATCTAATAAAATTATATCGTGATAATTATCACATGTTTGGTATCAAAAGAATGGTCTTGGCAAGCACACTACAAATATTTACATAATTTGTATATATATATATATATTATATTATATCATAGTGTTTAAGTCAAAATACACGTTTAAAATACAATTCGTACAATATTTGTCCAATTTTCTAACATTGCGTATAAAAAGACTGTAAATATATAATTTATATATTATGTTCCTTCATAACATTATATATTATTTTATTAATATAATTTTTTACAGGCAATACATAACAAATTAAAAAAATTAAATAACACCTATATTGTCAAGCAGTGAACGAGCTGATGATGATAAGTTATAGCTAAGACAACTCTTAATTATGTCAGCTTTCAAACAAAAAAAAAAATAGATCAAAATCGGTTAATTGGTTCATCCGATTTAAATAAAAATGAATATTATGAAATCAATTACTAGCACTTTTATTACTCACTCGTTCGATAGATGTCACTATACGAGTCTTAAATTTTTCTGAATCGCGGTATCGTTGTGTTTAGAAGTTTATGATATATTCCACTACAATTATTGCTTATTATCAATACTCCCTAAAATGCCTCCTCCTGTAATCATATAGGATTTTAATATAAAATGGAATTTTATCTCCGCAGCGTTTAACGAGCATAAGCTCCGTTACTCTTCTACACATACGACCCCCATCGGTATTAAAGTGCAGGTTAAGACTTCGGAGGATCACCGCCCCCTCCGCGTTCCTACGCACAAAGAACATAGGTTATCACACTTATGCCCTTGAAGACGAGCGCCTTCTGCGCGTCATCATTACCGGTGTCGATAAGTGCCTCTCCACAAGAGAGGTACTCATGGACATCCAGTCCCAGGGTTATCCCGCCATAGAGGTACATCGTATGTACAGTCCAATTAAAAAACACGAGTACAATATGGTACTCGTAACACTTCCTCTTACGCCAGAGGGTAAGGATATCTTCAATATCCGAGCCATCTGCCACATTACGGGTATCCGCGTCGAGCCCCTCCGTAAAAGGGGTATCCCTGGCCAGTGCCACCGATGCCAACTTTACGGGCACTCGGCACGGAATTGCCAAGCTAGGCCGCGTTGTGTAAAGTGCCTCGGTGACTACGGCACCTCAGACTGTCCCCGAAAGAGCCCAGCTGAGGAGTCCGAACCCCCCAGCTGTGTTCTCTGTAAGTCCCAAGGACACCCCGCCAATTACAGAGGGTGCAAAAAAGCACCCAAAGTAAAAAAGCGCATTGCACCACAAACGAAAGGTGCTCCCAAGCAGAGATTCGTCCCTGCCCCCTACCCTCCCAATCTGCGTGGTTCAAGCCCACGCAGAATCGTAGTTCAGAGTTAGCGGTTTTCCCCGCTCTCCCCAGTAAGGCCATGCCCTCCGCGCCCAAAGCGCCTAAGCCCCCCCAACTCCCAGCTTCACTGCAGACCTCTCTTTCGTCCAGCAGTTCTTAAGAAACATCGGACCCGATGGAGCTTTCTATTTTAGCGATAAAGCTAAAAGGATCGGCCACAGACCGCATCCAAGCTTTGTCAGACCATCAGGTCTTGATCCGTCAGATCAAGGCGCTCTCTCCCGACGGTAATTAATGGAGCCTTCGGGAAAGATAAAGCCGCACTCGTTACGCGTTCAATACGAACGGCATTAGGAACATAAGCGAAATTCGCGATTTTATAAGCAGCCAAAATGTTGACATTCTTCTAGTGCAGGAGACGTTTTTAAAACCTAGTATGAGGAGCCCTAAAATAGCTAACTACAAAATAGTCAGAAACGATAGAACTCGATCCCGACTCGGAGGTACTCTTATCTATTATAAAAAATCATTACATTGTATTCCCCTAGAGCCACCACCATTGTTAACTTTAGAGACATTGGTTTGCCACATTAGTATGTCCGGTTACGGACCAATTGTATAAGTAAGCGCGTACTTAGCGTGCAACAAAGAACTACATTCTAGCGATCTACAGTCGCTATTTAACTTAGGCAACGCCGTCATCATTGCCGGCGACCTAAATTGCAAACACACTGAGTGGGGCATAACAATAGAAACGGCATCATTCTTTGTAGATAAACCGATACATTAGATTTTGCACTATTAGCTCCCACTGACCCCACTCGCTATGACACCAATGAAAACATCAACGGTGTCCTAGTACGGTCATCAACGCGATCCTAGTACGATAGACATAGCTTTAGTAAAAAATGTTTCTCTCAATATCTATATTGAGAGAAACAATGCGAGCTTAACTCGGAGCACAGACCGGTTACGATTACACTTGGTAGTCTTAACCCCAACAATTCTAGTACTCGGAAGATAGTAGACTACAAATTATTAGCGGAGAACATCAAAGTCCTCCAATCTAGTCACCTAGATAAAATCCCCGATAGTATAGATAGTAAAGAGACAGCCATAGAGGCCGATCGCTACCCGTCGGAAGTGTGGAGGAAAGCCCTCCGTCACTACGAGAGGGAAGTTAAGTTTAAGATTAAACAGCACAAAGCCGAGAGTTGGGATCGACTTCTCAGTGATTTAGAACCGTCTCACGTGGCGTACTGGCCACTCGCGAAGGCCCTCAAAAACAACACGGAGAGCGATATGCCTCCGTTAGACAGACCTAACCATCCTCCTGCATTCGAAGACATAGACAAGGTCGAGTGCCTAGCTGATAATGTCAAACAACAATGCCGGCCGAGTACTCTCCCGATTGATCCCGTGCACCTTAGCTTAGTAAATAGCGAGGTCGACAGCCGACTCTCGAGGCCACCTGATGTAGATAGGGTGAGGATGGTGGACTCGGAGGAGGTCAGTGACATTATTAAGTGTATGAATGCCAAAAAGGCCCCAGGCCTTGACGGTATTTCAAACAAAATACTTAAAATGTTACCGTCCGAGCTAATTCAACTCCTAGTGAACATCTTTAACACCCTCTTAGTAGGATGTTCATTTCCAGACATTTGGAAAATAGCTATTGTCATAGGTATCCACAAACCGGGGAAACCCCGGAAGGTGCCTGGTAGCTACCGTCCAATAAGTCTTATTAGCTCCCTTGGTAAAGTCTACGAAAGAGTTATATATAAAACTCCTTCCAGACGAGCAGTTTGCCTTCCGCGAAATGCACAGCTGTCCCGCTCAAGTACACCGCTTAACAGAGTACATAATAACTAGTAAAAACGACAGGAAGACGACATGCGCCGTATTCTTTGATATTGCAAAAGCTTTTGATACAATTTGGCATAACGGACTGTTATACAAACTCTATCAAATGGGAATACCCGATTATCTTGTTTTACTAATTAGTAACTTTTTAAAAAATCGTAAATTTCATTTCCGCGTAGAAGGCGCACTGTCGTCGCCAAGATATATGGGAGGTGGGAGTACCGCAGGGCTCGGTCCTCTCGCCCTCCCTATATAACCTGTATACTAGTGACATCCCTAAACACGCTAAGGTGCAATTAGCTATGTTCGCGGACGACACAGCCCTTTATTATTCCCACATACGAGCCTGTACCGCGTCTAAAGCCCTCCAGGAGTCAGTTACCGCTCTCGGTAAATGGTTCTCCAAATGGAGAATAGAAGTTAATCCCGACAAAAGTCACGCCATCCAATTTGATAGGAAAAGTGCAATGAGGCGCTTGCATTGGCGACTTGCCCTCGTAAAATAATGAGCCCTATAAGCCTGCACGGCAACATAATCCCAGAGGTCACTCAGGTCAAATATTTAGGCGTAGTACGAAACAAGTCGATGTCGTTTTCGAGTCACATTAGTAATACATTACCTAAAGCGAAATTTGTACTCCGCTTATTAATTTACGAAGCAAAATGCCCCTAAGACATAAGCTTACATTATATAAAGTTTGTATTAGAACGATACTCACTTATGCGTGCGTCTCTTTCGCACAGATAAGCGAGTCTCAATTGGACCGTTTGCAAAGAGTCCAAAACCGGTTTCTACGCATGGCAACAGGCGCCCCCTGGTACATGCGTAACATCGACTTGCATAGGGACTGCGAGCTCATCACAATTAAAGCCTATATCAAGGAACTTGTAGAGAGATTCTTTGATAAAGGCAAAAATCACCCAAACCCCCTTATTCAAAAGGCCCTGGACTATAATCACGACGCACGGACTTTCCGACACACCCGTACAAACGGCCTAAGCATATCTTAGCCGATCCCGTTGACCCGATCACAAAATACGTAACGTACTGTGTACAATTACGTAAACACAAATCACACGCACCCGCGAGGTTAGTATCGCACCAGGGTCGACGCCGGCGCCTACCCCGAGGTCCCACATCCGACACGACAACACGTACAGACGTACAGACCGACCCTAACACGGGACCGGACCCGAACTCGAGTTCGAGTTCGCATCCTAGTAGTCTAGGTACACACCAAAATAGTGTCCGCGACCGCGAAATTGATATAGAGAGCTCTACCAATACCGCGAATCTCATCGACATTAGGACTTACGCGCACGAGTCATCCCGACCGTACGCGGAAGGGGAGAGGGACGGCCCTCTCAGTACCGATACCAATAAAAACGAGAGCTCCTCTATCGCGATAACTCGCACGCCGCTAGTTTTTGCTACCGCGCGCGAGCAACCTCACTCATCAGCGAGTGAGGAAGGGGTCGGACCCCTTAGCAGGAGAGACCCGCGTCTCCCCTGTCATAATAATAGCTCACAATCCGTAGCTGTCCCCAATATCCGGTCTGAACATCACCCGGGTGATGTTAGGGAGGGTCAAACCCTCCCATCGACTCTTACCAAATAAACTAGCCACCAGGCTAGTTATAGTCCGATGTAGCTATAGCGGTCTTAACCCGACCCTTAGCGTAGACCCTTACGAAAAAAAAATGCTTGTGATCAAAATACGATTATAAGTGAATAAGTGATATAATTGTATTGGTGAAATGAATGAATGTTGAATGATCTCTATTGCGTTTATCTATATATATATATATATAAAAGAAAGTCGTGTTAGTTACACTATTTATAAATCAAGAACGGCTGAACCGATTTGGCTCAAAATTGGTGGGGAGGTAGCTTAGAACCAGGAGACGGACATAGAATAATTTACTTTTTATCTCTATCCCGTGGGACGTGACATAAATCGACATAAATAAACATTAACAAAACGCAAAGGTTGCACTACATACAAAATTAATACCAGTGACATAATAACACGAAATTGATTTCTTATATACTTACTAATATTATAAATGTAAAAGATGGATGGATGAGTGGATGGATGGATAGATGTTTGTTACTCTTTCACGTAAAAACTACTGAACGGATTACGATGAAAATTAAGTATGGTAGTAGTTTCGTCTCTAGATTAAAACATAGGCTACTTTTATCCTGAAAAAGTATAGTATTCCCGTGGGATAGCCGATACAATATTTACGCGGGCGGAGCCGCGGGAAAAAGCTAGTTGTATATAAATAAAAAATAGTTATATTTTATAAATCGTTTTTCGAGTTCGAATTAGGACTGTTGATATTTTTTAAAATGTCGGATTCTCGATATATCGATATTTTTAAATATATCAATATCGGAGTTCGATATATCGAAAAAAATATCGATACTTCGATATATCGGCTTTATTTAAAAAAAAAAAAAGGAAGTCAGCTCAAAAATGATTACACAATTTATAGTCCAGTATATTTATTAAACAAATTAAATTATGAATGTACATAAATATTGGGTTATAGTTCTTAGTAATTATTTTTCAAATTTAAATAAGAAAATAATGTACACCAATATTTTTCAGTAAGAGTTTTTAAAAATACTCTTTGTTTTATATGTTCAGCTGTTTGGCTACTACGATTGTTAGGCACTAAAAGATTGATTGTAGAAGCAACTCGTTCAGATGCTACAGATGTAGTAGAAGAAATTAAATATTTAGCTGCTATTTCTGATAGGACAGGAGTAAAATGCCTACTATCAATTCAAAATTTCAGGGCGTCTGATTAATTTTTCCTGCATAAGTTGCAAGAACCATTTCTTGCATCAACTTTTTTAAAATACGTCCATACAACGGAAGAATTGGCCGAAGAATACATATCGAAACTGAACTATTTGTATGTAACTAGATATTTAATAAATTAATATGAATAAACACTTGCTTCAACCGCTACATTACAATAAAACAGTAATTTTTCCTAACCTCTCTTTTTAACTTCGTTCAATGGTAACCACAGACTAATCTATATAGAGCCTAGAGGTAAAGATACTAACTATGCTAAGCTGTGAACGCTGACAGCGACAACAAACAACATTTGAAAATTTTTATAATTTATTTTATTAAAAAATAATTTTTATAAATTGAAAACAAAAAATTTCACGAATAAAAAATTTTAAAAATTATACTTGGAATTTTTCAAAAATAGTTTTTTAATTCTAATTTTTAATTAATAAAAAAATCAAAAATTATTGAATATCGGCTAACTTAATTTTCATAAATAAAATACGGTAGATTAAGTTTACGATGATTTTGTAGATTAAATAAATTACGAAAAAAAAATTAAAAATAAAAATTTATTTAAAAAAAATATCGACCATCGATATCGACATTTCAATATCAAACTAACGATATATCGTCCAAAAAAATATTAGAAATAAATATCGATATTTCGAAATAATAATATCGATATTTCGATATATCGATATTTTATCAACAGTCCTAGTTCGAATCAAGTCGTCATTTACTGTGTATGCTATGGTTAGTTCATTTTAGTTTCAGTTTTTCAGTTACTTTATTACCTATAAATATTTATATAAAAATTTGCCCGCTTGTGGATAATTTGTAAAAAAATTGTTAGATTGGGAAACGGAAAGATATTAAATAAAAAAATAAGTTTAAAAAACTATAACCCGACTACGTAAAAAAAGGGACCTAAAAAGGCCAAAACAAGAAAATAATTCAAATAGAAATCCAGAAATGGTCAAGGTAGAGCCGTCGTCGCACCTACTGTTCGGAACAGTCGATGTCAAAACGCAGCCGTCTGTAACTATCTTGAGGTATGCCTGTGTACATGACGATATTCGCAGTTTCAGTTTATACCTAGACGTCACGCATCTCGGTGTGAACTGACGCTTAGATGACGCCATTAGTGTGTGCCACCACGGCTCTACCTTGACCATTTTTGTACCTATACATTTCTGGATTTCTATTTGAATTATTTTCTTGTTTCGGCCTTTTTAGACCCCTTTTTTTTACGTAGTCGGGATATAGTTTTTTGAACTTATTTTTTTAAGGTGTACAATACTATAGTATATTATTTTGATATATCTTGTAGGGTTTAGCCAGCGTTTGCAATGTAAGCGCAAAAAATAAATAAACACTTATCTATGATATTTGAAACCTCTTACATGATCAGTGTTTCTCTATTATACACACACCGGCATATTTAGCGGAACATAAAATAAAGGTTTCATATCAGTATCATATAAGGTTGCTGGCTGGTTTATACGTCATTTAATTTAAAAATAAATATTTTCAAATTAAGAAAACAACTGAAGATCACATTTTATGCAATTGTTTTAATTATATTCAAATACACCTTATCTGGAGCGAACTTCGAGTATTTCTTCCTTCTGAGTTTGATTTAAAATTTCATTGAAATACTGTTTTCTGTTAGTTTTTTTTTAATCGCGTATCTTTTTGGAGTTGAGGGCTGAATTATGCCTGACTTAGCCCCAACGGAGATTGCCAGGGCACTCGAAATGCGAAGAAATGGTCAAACATACAGAGTGATATTCAGAGATCTTCGTCGACCAGTTTCAACAATCCATAGCAGTATCCAACGGTTCAGGGAGGCCGGTACTTATGTGAGAAGAGCAGGACAAGGCAGAAAAAGACGCACTTCGAGTAGGGATGATCGTTTCATTCTGCTTCGTGTACGTAGGAACCCCCGTTTGACGGCCGTCCAAGCCCGACATAAGTTAGAAGCAGTGCGGGGTGTAACCGTAAGTGAGCGTACGGTACGAAGAAGGTTCGAAGAAGCTGGTTTGGGTTCATTTGTGCCCGCCAAGGTTCCAAGGCTCGAGGTAAATCATCGTAGAAACAGGTTAACTTTTGCTCAGGAACATCGACTTTGGAACGCGGATCAATGGAGTAAGGTATTGTTTAGTGATGAGTGCAGAATTCTCTTAAATCAAATTGACGGCAGGCAAAAAATATACAGACGCAAAGGAGAACGATACATTCAGACAAGTTTTGAAACTACAGTTGCATACGGTGGTGGATTAATAATTGTTAGGGAGCTCGCACAGACTTGGTAGTGATTGACAGAGAGAGTCTGACTGCAGACTGCTATATCAGAGAAGTTTTAGAAGAAAATATCGTGCTGTTTGCCCCATATATCGGTGACGATTTTGTTTTTATGCAGGATAATGCTCGGCCGCATACCACTCGGGTAACTCAAGCTTATCTTAATGATATGAATATCACTGTTATGGAGTGGCCGGCGAGATCACCGGATATGAACCCAATAGAGCACGTTTGGGACTTGCTGAAAAGAAAAGTTAAGTCCAGAATTCCAGCTCTTGCCAACGTGGGTGAACTGCGAATCGCCGTAGTTGAGGAATGGCGGTGACTATCCCAGGAGACCATCGATAACATCATTCTCAGTATGCCTAGACGGGTAGAAACCTTAATAAGAGCACGTGGAGGAAATACGCGATATTGATCACCATTTTTCTAATTTAATTAATTGTTATTTTAATATTAATTTTCACTTTTCCCGGTTACATGAAAAGTTCAAAAATGTACCATTTTTCACAAATAGCCTTTACTCGCAAAATCTGTTCTTAATTTGATCTCATTTTAAGTAAAACAAATGAAACTTTAAATAACAAAAGAAGTGTAGTAAGTAGATTTTAAAATAAAACCATATTTTTTTAATTATGCACCTTTTTTTTGTGTTCCGCTAAATATGCCGGTGTGTTTATTATGCATGTAAACCTTTCTCTCGAATCACTTTATCTATTAAAAAACCCGCATCAAAATCCGTTGCGTAGTTTTAAAGATCTAAGCATACATAGGGACAGACAAAAAAAGCAACTTTCTTTTATACTATGTAGTGATTTAAATTGTTTGTATCTTTGTTATTTTTTAAGATATACAAAAATAGCTGCTAGATTGTTTATAAACATGTTGTCTAACATCGTAGAGACGAAAGAAAAATGTTTAGGCAACATGCCTTTTCCTTTGTTATTAAAAATTCTCCAACTCAGTTTATAATAAATGTTATTTTTGACGCAATAAAATAAACCCGCAACAATTTCATTTTATTAACTTGTGCGTGACTAATTGATTTCATGGCTTTCATGAATTTTGTTCTATTTTAAGGGTTCCGTCATGACTACAAGGAACCCTTATAGTTACACTTTGTCCGTCAGTATGTCCCTTCCCTTCCCTTGCTAACTCCCTTCTAATCCCTTTCTAATCCCTTGATAACTTCGCCAATTATGAATATAAATACACATTTTTTATACTTATAGATTGCACAATACAGATTTATTGTTTGGCATCATAATAATATAATTATAATTTTCTATTTCAGGGGTAGCAGGAAAAAAATCATCCCCACTTCACATGTATGAGCATACATTTGAAGTAGGGTTGATTTTTTTTCCATCCCATTATGAGGGGTATCGTTAAATAGGTCTTTTCAAATAAAGTCAAGGTTCTCTAAACTTAGAAACTTGCAATTTTCTATGTTGATAGATTTTGCTAAATACTCGGCAAGAAAAATATTTTGAACAAAACTGATCAGAAAATTTTGAAGTAATTTAACCCTTAATTAACTTCCTGAGTCCTAGGTACTCACATTAAAACTTCAAACATTTTTAAAACTTGCATTTTTTTCTTTTTTCATATAATATAAATATACCATTTTGTTTTTTTTTTTAATTCATTTGGTATATCGCGAAGAGGACTGTTGCATAATGTCAACAGTATTTTAAGAAGAATAATTGTCAATATCACATTGACAGATGTCACAGGTCTAGCCTAGTTAATTGGTTTATTTGAGTTAGCCAAAAGGCGTATTTGTGTTAGACATATCTCATATGTAATACGTATCTGTGTTAAGCACCAATAAAGGAGAATATAAGAATTGTTGCTGTATTATTATCATCACCACTCAAGCGTAAGAAGGATATGTAAAACCAAGAGGTCGTAGCCCTCTACAAGAACAAGGCGATTTTTTAATTTTTAATGTATTATCTAATTTTTAAGAATTTTTGAAGATCTCTAACTTTTTGAGACTGATATGTTTAAATTTATTACTTTGAGAGATTATCTCAATATATTTTTCATTTTTGTTATTTTGTGCGTAGATACAATAAAACAATAAAAAGTATTTCAATATTATGTGTTTTTTTACATAAAAAAGTAAATAAATAATGTGAGTCCATAGGTCTCAGAAGGTATTTACGTATGTAAACTTCACCTAGTGAATTAAGGCTTAAAAATATCTATTACGCGTTGATGGTTAGGGAACCCTTCTTACATATTATGTCTACTTGGTTAGTTTATGATGTCTTAGCTAACTTTTGATTTACTTCGATTTCAGATTGTATCGGCAACGCCTTATCTACAACTAGGTAGAACTACAAATAGGTTATACCTGAGGTTTGATTGGTTAGTAAATTAATGATCTTTTCAATGATAATAATAAGTTTAATTAAACTTATTATTAATTAATTAATTACACTTATTATTATAATAAGTTTAATTAAACTTATTATTATTATTGTTGACAGCCTCCGTGGTCCAGTACTTTAGAGCTTGGCTCTGAACTCGGAGGTCGTGGGTTCGATTCCCGCATTTTGATAACAAAAAATTTTGTTTCCAAGTTTGGTTAGGCAAATGCAGGCTGATCACCTGATTGTCTGACAAGAAAGACGATCCATGCGTCGGATGGGCATGTAAAAAGTCGGACCTGCGCCTGATATCTCGCCAGTCGTGTTGGTCTGTCCGTCCCACCAGGGGTCGAGAGTAAAGGAGGAGAGAGTACTCTTGTGTACTGCGCACACACTTGGGCACTATAAAAATAACTCCTGCGTAGCTGGCCTAGATTCAATAAAACCAAGCCACCGTCACCGTAATCGGTGTGGGGAGCTATTATTATTATTTAAAAGATTACCTACCATTTGATGCAAATAATTTCTTAATTTGAAATAAGTAATATTAATCAACGAATGACTACTAGCTACAACGTATTATGCTAATTATACTATTTGGTATTACTTTGTCAGTCTTAGTTTAGTGTTGCAAATAAAAAACAGGTATTTTATAACTAAGAACATTAAGTGGAGTGTTTATTTTAGATAACATTTATCATAGTATAAATAATATATCAGGGATATTGTATAGTTATAGCCGGGATTATACGTTAGATAAAAGCGTTGTAATCATAATAATGTATAAAGTATCTTCATCTCCCACTTGAAAGTAATTATAATTAGTACTTTTTTCATCATCATCACCATAATAACTGAAATCATTCTCACCAGCTCGCTTGGTGTAATGTGTTCCAAACTTGCGTAACAGCGGCGCCGTGATGGCTTAATTTGAGAAATAATATTGGACATTCAGGCCGGGGGTGGGACTATGTGATCCGGAATCTGGAGGGCCGTAGAAAATTCTGAGCATTATCTGCGCTAGTAAAATAGAGTTGAAAATCCAATACAATATGAGTGTCGAGTCAAATGTCAATGTCATATATGACGGCTCGACACTCAAAACTTCCATTTTCTAATTGTATTAGCGCAGAGTTTTATTTTCAGTTTTATTTCCGGATTCCGGTGCATACAGTCCCAGCCTTGGCGCGCAGTATTTTTTTTATTTTACTGTAGCTGATTAAAGCTCAATACTTGTGTGTAGATGTGTATACAGCAAGGTGAATATTACAACAGCCTTTTGTTTTACATCTGCAAGTTGGTTAGCTGTGATTGACGTTGAAAATTTTGTAGTTATTAAACAGATATAGAACTAGCATTCACGGAAGGACCTTACAATACTTACTGGTAATGTGCTAACAGAGTGTCAAGGTTGCCCTTGTGACAGGTAAACGATTTATAAGAGCAAGATCTTATTAGGATTCCGTACCCAAAGAGTAGTTTTGGTAGGTTGACCTAACCAAGAGCATATCTAAGATGGGTTCCGTAACTATCGACGCTTAATAGGTTTTTTCAAATCACTTCTAAAACTATTGTCAGATGTCGTTCAAAATAATTTTGTAAAAGAGTATTTGGCACGATCTGTCAACATGGAATGTTACAAGTTTCTACCCCTTTCAGTTTAGAAAGGCCAGGGGGGTGCAACTTCTAAACCACATTGGAGGCCGTTTACTAAAAATATAGCCAATTATTTTTTGTTTCAATCAATTTTTTGTTACAATAAATTTAAAATTAATCCTTATATTAATTTTAAACTAACAAAAAACAAGTAACTAGTCTTGGATAATTGAAAAAAAAAGTACCTACACATTTTTATCTTGAAAATATCGTTGGTAAAACTTGATACATTTTGTGAACATTGTAGGTAAATAAAATAAAGTTATGTTCACGATTTCTTCACGTGATGTGTGATGTTCAACTAACTCGAAACCTGTTTTATATAAAACAATAATATTGGTAATAGATAAAATAATCTTCCGTGCTAAAGTACCAGTTTCTTATACTGTACCTAGAAACCAATATAAATATAATAATATTATGCTATGTTAAATTTACGACCAGCTTGACATACAAGCTACTTTTATTCTCCAGTTTACCCTAAACCTTGCTTGCTTGCCAAGCTGCCACAGATTAAACAAGGAGAAACAGATAAACAGCTACATAGTTAGCTGTCGATTTGATTACACTACTACAAGTATAAGATGTGTCCACAATTGTGGGCCGTTGAAGGGGACGTCAAAAACTTCAAATTTGTATCGATGACTAACTTCTATTTGATCGTTCTATAAAAGCTGTTTCTCTGTACGTAAATATATTTTCTGATATGTAAAGCTATACGATAAATTATAAAATATTTTCTACTATGTGAAGCTGTAGGGACGCCATAATAATAAATACTAATGCGTCAAATTACTATCGAAAGAAAGACAACACAATGCGTCATTAAAATGTAAATAAAAAAGATATGAGTGCATATTAAAAAGTAATAAGTACATATTAATAAAGAGAACGTACCAGGTACATAATGTGCATTTTACATTTTTCTTTGAAATTTTAATGCCTACTAGCACTTAAATTTTCTACTATTTCCCTTAATCTCTTACCTGCCTCACATTATATTATATCCTTCCTTAATATTTTGTCCTTTTTTAATACATCAAGTCGGATACACCTGCTCAGAAGGTCGGTTCTGATTATTAAATCCGGCAATAATACAGTTAAGGCCGGGACTATATTATGATCTGGAATCCGGTGGGCCCGGGAAAACCCAGAGCACTGAAAATAGAACTCTGCGCTACTACAACAGAGTTGAAAATCGTAGTGTCGAGTTTCGAGCTGTCATATATGACATTGACATTTGACTCGACACTTGTGTGTTCGGTTTTCAACTCTGTTGTATTAGCCTAGAGTTTGTTTCCATGTGCTCTGAACTTTCCCGGGCCCGCCGGATTCCGGATCACATAGCCCCAGCCTAAGATCTCGTCCCGATTTCTTAAAACTGCAAAATGTTATGCTCATAAACGTCACACCAACTTCAAACCTGTTTTAATTGGTACAACTACAAACACCAAAAATCAGTTTATGATCCCATGGCGATCAATCTATAATTCAACAAAATATTAAAATGAAAGTGCAAATTAAATAGGAAATTGGGATTCTGGCAGCAGGTTGACGTGGTGCGATAGAGTACTTACATGGGTGCTAAATATATTTTTAATAATTTCTCTTCTAATGTGATATTTACTTACGAAGATCAAGCTGTATAGGATTTAATTAATGAGTGCCTTGGACTCGTTGCGCAAGCATGTAATGTGGTTCTTGCTAAAGTCGAAATCTGTGTTTACTCGTTTTGGGTTTCTTGAAATCTGTCGGTTAAACTAGTACATGACCCTTCGGTTACTTAATTAAAAAACAAATAAATATATTATACAAAAAAAAACATTGATGCATTATTTAAACTATTTTATTCTGCTAAAAGATAAAAAGTACCTTTCACAAATATCCTTTTTAGACAGCCCAAAAAACATTATTTATATAAATTGGTTCTCATATTTTATACAATTGATTAGAAGTATATACTAAACTAGCATTTTAAGGTTTTAAACTTTCTTCCCCTTTTTTACCCACCTAGGAGCTGAATTTTAGTAAACGCTGAAACACTCAAATCATTATTTTTTCCGTACTCAATACATACGAAATATCATGCAAATATGTCCAAGGAATAAAAAGTTTCATACAAACTTTATCACCTCTTCACCTCTTTTACACCCTTGGGGGTTGAATTTAAAAAAATCCTTCCTTAGTGGATGCTTAAGTCATATGAGAAATACTTGAGCAAAATATCAGATTTCTAGCCTTAAGGGTTTGGCCTGTCGGTTGATACATCAGTCGATCAGCTTTGCCTTTTATATATTAATTTATCATATAATATATAGATTATCAGTAGTGACGTAAATATGCATGAAATGTCATATTGTAATATGACAGTTGATGACGATTTTTAATAACTTGTTAATGAACAAGCGCGCAGCGACCTTTATTTCTTTGTTACGAATATACTTAACGTATACACTATACACAGGTCTATAATGTTATTAAATGTATTGAGGTTGCGCACGAGTGATGTCGCGCGAAATGTTAGATGTTAAGTAAAAGTGTAGTGTTACAAAAAGTGTATAAAGTGTCGAAGTGCAAGTGAAAATTTTCATTACAAGTGTAATTAGAGTACGTATAATTGAATTTTATATTGCTAAACCCTATTTATACCACTTTATTATCAATATTAAATTTTAAAAACGCAAAATTTACTACGAATAAAAATGTATGAATAAGATTACAAATACATAGTACTTGGTAGTAAATCTAGTACTATCATTGAATGTTATTTTCAATAAAATTTTATATTACGAGAAAAAATCGCTAAAATAGTATCTACTAAATATCTAATATTAAAAAAAAATATCGAGCGCTACTGTTTTATAAGCACCTAGTTGCAGTAGACTAGTTAACTGCATAAATACCTATTGTTTTTAACCGACTTCCATAAAAAGGAGGCGGTTGTACGTTCGGCTGTATATTTTTTATTTTGTTTGATCAACGATTACTCCGCCGTCAGTGAACCGATTTTCAAAATTCTTTTGTTGTTGTAAAGGTTATCGAAAATTAGAAATTTGTCCCTTGGTCACCAAAGTGGTGACCTGATGATGGAATCCATGATAAATCGTGGGAACTCTTCGAAATTTATATGGACACATATAGTGATTTCGAATTTGTCTGAAGAAGTCCAAGCATATGCTACCAAAAAGTAAGATTTTGCACCAACGTATACCCTGGATCCAAAATTACTGGACAGAACTCCTGAGGCTTTATAGATATATGTTTGGGGATTCCAGGGGATCGGGGATCCTTACAGTAATCATCATCACCACCATCTTCACACGAAACACCAACATATTTTTAATTTCAAGTGTTTTGAATTAGGTACTTATTAATATTATTCCAAAAACATGATCGATTGGGAAACGAAAAAATGCGAAATAAAAAAATAAGTTAATAAACTATAACCCGACTACGTTATAAAAAAGAGGTCGAAACAAGAAAATGCATTTCTGGATTTCAATCTGAATTATTTTCTTATTTCGGGCTTTTTAGATCTCTTTTCTTTAACGTAGTCGGGTTATACTTTTTTTAAACAAAAAATTAAAACCGACTTCCAAAGTAAATATCCAGAAAAAAGTATGAAATAAAACTTATTTTCTTAATAATTTCCCTTTTAAATTTGCCTAAATTTTAACTATTTCTCTACTCAATCTTCTTAATTTTTTAGCTAATTTGAACGTGAGTTCAATAAAATATTTTAGGATATTCTTTGGGCTGGTACCAACTTCAAAATTAAGAAGTTTGAGTAGAGAATAGAGAATAGTTAAAATTTTGCCGAATTTGAAAGGGGAATTATTTAGAAAATAAGTTTTATTTCATACTTTTTGTGCATTTTTTTTATTATACCTAGACTAGATGTCGTCCGCGACTTCGTGCGCGCTAAGGGAGACCCCGCGAGAACCGTATATTTTGCCCCGATATAAAGTAGCCTTGTTCCTTCCCCGTGGTTTAATCTATATCTGTGCCAAATGTCCTCTAAACCTTCCAGTATCAGAGCCTATTAAATGCAAAACAAACATACAAACAAACAAAGAAACAAATTTTTCTCTTTTTTGACGTAATAACGTCTTATAATTCGATGGAGTTATACTCATGCGTTACCAAGTACTGTTACCAAGTACCAGCGTTACCTCGCATTTTATTATTATTATTATATTATTATTATTGTTGTTGTTGCTGTTGACATTGTCACGTTCAACTATCGTCAGTAAACTGACTTTACAGACAACCGATATTTTTTAGGGTTCCGTAATACTCAAGGCACCCTCGTACTTTATACTTTCGCTCTGTCCTTCCGTCTCTCTCTGTCTGTCCGCGCCTGTAGCTTCTGTAATTATGAATATTAATGAATTAAATTTGGTATAGTTAAAGACTGTGTATAGATCTCAGTTTTCACATCATAAAATAATAATATTTTGTTATTTTACGGGTGGCTCTCCGTACATGTGAAGTGGGGATAAAAAATATTTTCTCATTCTACCCCGTCGTATGGGTCGTATAGTTAAATAGGTCAATTAAAATAAAGGTAAGGTTTCATACATGATTTTTTTCAAAGTCAACCATTTTCGAGCAATCGGCCTCAAAGGTCCTGGCAAAATGGTTTATGAGTTGGTGTTTCTAAACTATGCCCTGGTATTTCTAAAGTATGAGACATAGAAAATTGCAATTTTTCATGCTCATAGATTATGCTAAATACTCTTAAGGAAAATTATTTTGAACAAAATCGGACAGCAGCTATTGAAGTATATTTGAAGAAAAAACTATTACGCGTCTATAGTTAAGGAACCCTCCTTAGACATGTTCTGACATTATATTGGTTAGGTTTTACTTTTATCATAGATACAAGAATATCAATAATGCAAGCATTTAGAACACTACAAGAAGACACTTTATTTAATAGCGGGCTTTTATTTTCTGCTTCCTAGATCGAAAGAAAGATAGTCATAACTTCGTATAACTTTTACTGCTTGCAGATATCAAAGACTTAAAAAACATGATAGAGATTATTATGATTACATTACGCTCATCATCATCATAATCTTAATGCTCAAAAGCTCAGCTCAAAAAAGTGTGTGAACTTTATAAGTGATTATAAAAGTAAATAAGCTTTATTTTTCGTTGTTTTTTTTACCCAAAAACGCTGAAGACACTAATGAATACCATTTTTCGTCTATAAACGTCGGAAATTTTATTAGAATACCTTTTATTATAGTCCAAAATTCCTTCGTCAATTGATTAGAGTAATTAAGTAGATATATAGACTGACCATAATCCATATACAAAATACTGTCATTAAAAGATTAAATTCGCAATATATTTTTTTAGCGTCTATAATTTAGCTATCTCGATCAATTTGCAAATTGATGCTCGCTGGCTCTCGTATCGATTATTATAGAAGTTGTGACACGCTACCTTGAAATAACCTTTTGCGTAAATTAAATGTTCAAGACCACAACAATCACAGCACATGGAGCGTAAAATGTATTGTAAATTGTAATTAATACCGTTTTTAACCGACATCCAAAAAAAGTTACACGTTCACGTTCGTTACAGTTACACGTTCGGCTGTATATATATATATATATATATATATATATATATATATATATATATATATATATATATATATATATGCCCTTACATCCCTTTTTGATGTATACCCTTTACATCAAAAAGGGATGTAAGGGCATATATATATATATATATATATATATATATATATATATATATATATATATATATATATGCCCTTACATCCCTTTTTGATGTATACCCTTTACATCAAAAAAAGAATTTTGAAAATCAATCAACGGACGGCGGAGTTATCGTTGAAGATACAATATATATATATATATATATATATATATATATATATATATATATATATATATATATATATATATATAATTTTTGTGATAAATGATGTAAAGGGTATACTCCGAAGTTGGTGCCGTTTTTTAGTTTTTCTGAAGTAACCCAAGCATATCCCGCCAAGAAGTAAGCTTTTGCACCAAGGTACTGAACAGAACTCCTGACTCCTTGTAGATACATGTTTGGGGATTTCGGCGTTGCTTAAAGAACTGCAAGCATAAGTCACTATGTCAATTAAAGTAATCATTATCATCCCCACCATCATCTCGCCATAAATCATGACATAATGATGATACAATAGGTACTTCTCATAGTATTTTATAACGACACGGATATCTTTGAACATTACTCTGCCGTTTATGGAACGATTTTCAAAATTATTTTTTTGATGTATTGGGTATAATCCGAATTAGGTCTCGTTGTCACCAAAGTGGTGACCTGATGATGGCATCCATGAGGAATCGAGGGAACTCCGAAATTTCTTTTTCTCGAAATTTATATAGACACATATTATAGTGATTTTAACTTTTTTAGAATTAACAAGCCAACTTGAACGTGAGTTCTATTTTAAGTATTGTTTTATCAGGATGTTGTTCGGGCTGGTGCCTGGTTTACTTTAAAATTTTGAAGATTGAGTAGAGAAATAGTTAAAATTTTAGCCAAATTTAAAAGGGGAATTATTTAGAAAATTAGTTTTATTCCATACTTTTTTGTGCATTTTTACTTTGGAAGTCGGTTTAATTTTTTGTTTAAAAATAATAATTATTTTCATGCACTTATAAAATAATTATTTTTACTTATATTATATTAAAACGTAGGTATCTACTAAGGCCGGGACTATATTTTTCGGAATCTCCCAGGCCGGGGAAAATTCAGAGCGTTGAAAATAGAACTATGGGCTAATACAATAGAGTTGAAATTGAATACATGGCAACAGACGACAGCTATTTTAAAACTCGACGGTCGTGTGTTCGATTTTCAACTCTATTGTTTTATAGCTTACTGCCAAGAGGTCTATTTCCAGCTCTCTGAATTTTCCCAGGGAAAGATTCCAGGATATAAGATATATAAGATGATATGGTTTTTATTTGTAGTGATTAGGACGACAAGGTTAATCAAAACAAACTGAGTTTCTCTGTAAGAAAAGAAACGACATTTAATGTTATTAATTACAATATCGATCCTAAAACACAATTATTAACTTATTACAAATAAAATTTAAATGAAAAGGTACTTTGACACTAATGCTTTCTCATAATAGGCCAGATCCGTCACTCTAGACTATAGAGTATAAATTCACAATTCTGCCTCGATGGCGCTTGATGCGCGGGAATATTCAAAAGAAAATCACATTTTTCTTTACATCTCCCCCTCCCAGAGAGTATTATAATAATGCGATACGACTATCTATTCTCATGGAGGTCTTCAAACGCAGGGGCCGGAGTTAGTTTCGAGATGTGGAAAAAGTTTGACTCTGTTTTCTTATGGCTTGTGTTAATCTTCTAAATTGACTTAGATATTTTTTCTATTATTTTATAGGGACCGATTCTTAGTTCGTCGATTTTTTTTCTATTTAGTTTGTTTCCATTATCCACAAAAACAGTATCACCCACCTTGAAATCTGCATGTCTTCGATTTTTATTGTAAATTGTCTTATTGTAATTATGTGATCTTAATGTATTTTCCAAAGCTTTTTTCCTATCTTGGATCAAATCATACTCGGTCCTTTTAAGTTTCAGTTCATTTGGTAAAATTGTGACATCTGTACCATTTAGAAGGTACTCTGGAGCATATCCAGTAACAGTATGTTCAGTTTTATTATAGCTCTTTACACAATTTCGTGCTATAGTTGTCCATGCTATCTTAGCGTTGGTTTCATTTATCTTGCATCTGATTTTATTGACTAACGTCTGATTTAGTCTTTCATTTAATCCATTTGAGAAGGGCGAGTCTACAGCAGTAAAAATTATCGGAATATTCTGTTCTTCCAAATAATTTTTGAATTCTTTAGAATTGATACCTGGATATTGGTCTGCGAGAATCATGCCAATGTCGTTAGTTTCCGCACAGTTCCTCACAAGTTTCGTGAAATCATTTGCATTTTGTGTGCTTGATGTCAAAATGTATGCATACCTTGTGAAATGGTCTGACAGTAAGTGCAAGTATCTCTTTGTTGATCTTGAGCTCCCAAATCCTCCAATTGTATCAATAGAACATATCTGAAAAGGTTTTGTGGCGGGACCCAAATGGGACATCAATCCATATTTGTTTTGTCCTCTTGATTTGTTCTTAATACATACTATACAACTTTCACAGATTCTTTTTATGTTTTTTGTCAAATTTTTTGCTGTGTACCATGAGCTAATCATCATTTGCATTTGTTTAATTCCTATATGACCCAGATCTGCATGTACATCTTTAATAAATTTTATACTGAATTTCTCTGATAGGATTATCTTTTCATTTTTCTTAACTATTTTGTAATAAACATTATTTTTTGTTATTAACTTATCTTTATTACACTGTATCGTATCATTTTTACCTTGGTCTTTTAAGATATCCTCTAATGTTATTATATTGACTATTTTCAATTGTTCATCCAGGTTTTCATTTGCTTCTAGGACTGGGTTTCTGCTTAGACAGTCAGCTTCGATGTTGTATTTTCCTGGAGTATATTTAATTTGGAAATCATATTGTGATAAGTAGTATGTCAGATCTCCTAGTTCTTCATCTGTTCTTGATTTTATGTTCATATTCTCTAAGGGCTTATGATCTGAAAAAACAGTGAACTTCCTACCTATCAACAGATGTTGCCAATACTTCACACATTCTTTAATTGCTAGGCATTCAAGGTATATAGCTTTCTTCCTTTTTTGAACTTCATTCAGTTTTTTCGAGAAGTATGCCACTGGTCTCTCTTCATTGTTTTCTTGTGGCTGTTTGAGGACTGCTCCTACTCCTAGAATACTGGCATCTGTGTATATGTGGATAGGTAAGTTTGGATCAAAAATGGTCAATATTGGGTGAGAACATAATATTTGTTTCATTTCATTGAATGATTCTTGGCATGTTTTAGTCCAGTTAAAAATTTGTCCTTTCCTTAATAGGTTATGTAGTGGTTCCAATTTTATTGCGATTCCTGGCACATACTTATGATAAAAGTTTATTTTTCCTAAAAATTGTCTCACATTTTTTTGTGTTTTTGGAATAGGGAAATTTTTTATTGATATTAAGTTGTCTTTCAGAGGTCTAATTGAATTATTCTGTATTATGTGACCTAAGTACTTAACTGAGTCGGATGCAAATTTACATTTAGAAAATTTTAGTCTTAAACCTTCACTTTTAATTGCTTGAAACAGCTGCTCCAGATACCTGATATGTTCTGAGAATGATTTTGAGAATATTAAGATGTCATCGATGTAACATACTGTGAAATCTCCAAGCTTGTGTTTTCGTATTATATTACACATTATTCTTTGAAATATAGCTGGGGATGTCTTTAAGCCGAATGGCAAACAGGTCCATTGAAAATGACCATCTTGGGTGATGAATGCAGTCTTGTATCTGTCTGTGACACGCAAAGGTATTGACCAAAACGCTGAATTCAGGTCCAGTGTAGAGAAATACTTGCAATCTCTAGTTTTTACGATTAGGTCCTCAATGAGGGGAAACGGTTGTGATTGTGGAACAACAATCTTATTTAGGTCTCGAAAATCTATGCACAATCTTGACTTTTTATTTTCGTCTCTTTTGTAAGCCATAGTAACTGGAGCTGCAAACGGGCTATATGATTCTTCTATTATTTTTTTTTCTAATAATTTTCCAATTTGGTTCTCAATTTCTTTTTTATCTTCTATTGTGCAACGATATGGCCTTTTACTGCAATATTTTTCTATTGACAGATCAATGTGTGCTTCATAATCTGTAACCATTCCAATGTCATATTTGTCCTTTGCAAATGCAGATTTATTTTTCGAAATTAGGTCGTCAATTACTGCTTGTTGTTGATAATCTAGATGATTTACCCACATTTTAAAATTTTCTCTATTGAAGTTCTCGTTGAAATTTACCAAATTGTCTGACTTTATTTCCTTAGAAATGTCAATACTCGATTTATTTGTTTCCTTAGAAACAACTTCAGTTTTTTGTATAGGAATTTTTTGAAAGATTTCCAAGTTTTCATTTTGAACTAAGAAAAATTCTTTTATACAGTCTAATCCGATTAAAAAATCGTAATCAAAATTATTTTTGTCTATTACAAAAACATTCATTTTTTTCTCCACATTAAATATGGTTATATCTAGTGATATTAAGCCATTTGCCTTTCTAACGCCATTAATTGTTTTTAAATTAGTATTGCTTGAGTAACTTAATTCTTTGTTGTTTATCCTCAATAACTTTGAGTTTATCAATGACACATTTGAGCCAGAGTCATAGATTCCATATATGCTTATACTCTTATTTAATAATAATTTTACTTTAATTAATGGCGGCGCTATTAGTTTTTTGGTTCTTCACATTGTAGTTCACATTCCAATTCTGAATTATTAATGTGCTTTATTTGTTTATAATTTCTGTCTTTTCCATTATTAATTTTTGTTTTGAACCAACAGGCATCTTCTGAATGATATCGCACACCTTTTTGTAAACTTTCACAAATACTACATTTTTCCTTCGTTGGCTTATCATCTTTTTTTTTAATAAATTTCTTCTTTGCAACTAAATGTTCTAACTTGCCAAGTTCATTAAATAAGTCTTTTGTTTCTGCAATTTCCTCTTTGTTAATTCTATCTGTTATAAAGTCCGGTACGCCAGCGGCAATTATGTCAATAAGAGTCCCTTGATCTATTGTTTTTCTTACTTCTAGTAGAAGTTTTTCTTTTTTGATGGCATATTCTAAAAGAGACCCTGATTGGTATTTGAAAAATAAAGCATACTTGCTTGTAGACCAACCTTTACTGGCATAGGTTTGCAAAAAGTTTGATTTCCATTCAGCCCACTCCGATTGTAAGCTATGTTTGATCATCATGGAAGAGTACCAATCAGTGCAGGATTTCTCAAGAAATAATCTGAAAATTTCAATTTTTTCTTCCTCTTTTACTACGTCAAACCTTGTACATTCTTTTTCAAATGTTTCCATCCAGTTATATGCATTTACACTTTTTCCATCAAATTTTTCAATCACAAACCTATCGGCAAATTTTTTTATACTTTGTTTTTCTTTGTTTTGTTGACTTTCAATCAATTTTTCCAGAATTTTTACTAAAGGTTCATCTAAATTCTTCTTATTGACAGTAGCTGACTGTTCCTCGGTGATATCCTCAAGGAATTGGTCTTGGAAAATCATGTTTTCATCTTCATCGCAGTATGTTTGTAACAGATCATTTGTCATTTTTATCCATACGCTTCTGCTTTGATATCTTTTCTTCAATGTATTTTTCACTGTAGCGAAAGCTTTAGAGGTCTGGATATGTTTGTGATACTGTGATACTGCTTGATATTCCTCCGGGATTAAAAAGACTTTGTCGTCTTGTGTGGTAATTGAGGTTATGGCAATGTAGTTTGTCTTACCGTCTATCAATGATTTAACTTGAAAAGTAAATTTTAATTTTTCCATTTTCATTTTGACAATAAATGTCGTTTTATAAGATGATATGGTTTTTATTTGTAGTGATTAGGACGACAAGGTTAATCAAAACAAACTGAGTTTCTCTGTAAGAAAAGAAACGACATTTAATGTTATTAATTACAATATCGATCCTAAAACACAATTATTAACTTATTACAAATAAAATTTAAATGAAAAGGTACTTTGACACTAATGCTTTCTCATAATAGGCCAGATCCGTCACTCTAGACTATAGAGTATAAATTCACAATTCTGCCTCGATGGCGCTTGATGCGCGGGAATATTCAAAAGAAAATCACATTTTTCTTTACATATAGTTCCAGCTTAAAAGTAAGTTTGATTTGATGTTGGGTTGGAGTATTAGATACGCGACTTATTAGACTCTTCACTCTGTTTTGATCCAATTTAATATTTTCATATACAATAATTGTCAAGCAGTAAGCAAGCTCATGATGATGAATTATATCTAACAACACTCTCGATCACGTCAGCTTTCAAACAAAAGAAGTAGATTAAAATTGGTTCATCCATTTGGAAGCTATGATGCCACGGACACTCACTCATAGACACGTCAAACTTATTACACCCCTTTGTTTGCGTCGAGGTTTAAAAAGACAATACACTATATTTTACGCTACCAACTCAAATGTTTTTACCATGCAATAAAGAAGCACATTAATTTGGCCGGATTTAATATTTTTGTTAACAAAAAGTTTAAATTGAACAGAGAAGAGGCACAAGTAAATGAATGGTTGGAAAATTTGTCTCATGTAAATATAATGTGGCGGTCTAATTAGCGCCACAATCCTGAATCGTGCTATCGAAGTTTTCTAAGATCGGCGCTATATATACAACATCTGAAAAACATACAAGTGGGCTTCGGCCTGACCGATCATACCAACTCGCTCGGTCGGAGATTTCCCTTTGAGGCTTTCCACTATTCCCACATTGGCGACCCTCGACAGGACACGCCTCCTTCTGGACATCAACATCATCACTCCCCGCCCTACCCATCCGCACCACGCCAGCCAGCACTCATATTCATCGGGTACCTCGACCACGAGCCTCAACGCACCGCGGCTTGGTCGAACCCTCATCGGCTTCATCGGCCACTCTACAACGACCGGTCAGCAAGCAGAGAACCTGTTCGACCTCCGGTCTTCATGTAAATATAATGTGGCGGACCAATTAGTGCCACAATCATGAATCGCGCTATCGAAGTTTTCTAAGATCGGCACTATATATACAACATCCGAAATGCATACAAGTGGGCTTCGGCCTGACCGAGCATACTATCTCGCTCGGTCGGGCTAGGCTACCAGATGTGAAATAAAACGACTTGGTACATATATAGTGGACTGTATTATAAAGATATGTGTAATTCTGGTCGCCTACGTTAACAATATTAGAATGTTGAAAGTAAAGTATAGCTATCGCCGCGCAGTGTGCGCTGGCGAATAAGGCGCATGTGCAGGCGCCGCGCGTCCCGTTGCGGTGTAACTGCAACAGTCGGGGATCTCCCTTTGGGGCTTCCCACAATCCCACAATAACATAAAAACAGGTATTATTAAGTTTATTGTAAACAGTTTGCCTCCTTTTTTAAATTATTAAAATTTATGCTCGTACCTAATTGTTCTACAAAGGTGATAAAAACTTAAAAATAAAATACGTGCATAATTTTAACCTCCTTGAAATATTATTTATAATCGTAATCATAATATTATTATTGGCTTTGTTTTATGGTATTTGGTGTTATGCCTTGGCTTTCAATGCGAATTAGTGCGCTATGTGATTTTAGTGGTTTTCTTTTACCACAAAAACCACGAGTAAATAGAATAGATAATAATAACCAAAGTGATTTGAGATTAATGGTGAGGCCAAACTTAATTTAGTGAGTCGTAGAAATTCAGTTTCAAAGAAAAGTCCTATTTGATTCATTCGGCGCGGCGACGCCTACACTAATTGTATTCAAAATAACTTATGCAACCCAAAATTCACAACTCAAAACAATTTAAGATGAGATGTCGAGCAGAAGCTTAATTCTTAAAGCAAGCAACAACTTAATACCAATATTTTAACCTTAACTAAAATATTCCCCGTATTAAAGCACTACATGGAGTTAGCTATTTTATTTGCTTTCAACAAAAAATATGAAAATCTGCTAGCCGTGATCGACTCTTGAATTATACGAAATAATGTCATTGGTCAATAAATTTTAATGAACCATGATTGACCATGATCATCGATCATAATTGCATAAAGTTTATTGTTCCTAGCGCACGCTTTTCTCAGCATTAACATTCCTCGACTATAATTATTATACTTACAATACAAATGCTCCCCACATGCCAGGAAAGTAGCTTGGCAAGCACGTTTGACAAATTGCATACATAGCGTGTAAATCTAGCAAATGAATAGGTACACTATTTTATATTAATTTAAATTCTGACAATATTTTAAGCTATACGACTCGGTAATACGGCATTATATATTTTTTATTCAATAAAAATATTCTGAACTCAAAAATGTCTGTTTCAATAACTACTCACTAAAAATGTGTACACAGTTTATTATTTAAAAAAAAATACAGCGTATCCAACGTGATTATCTAGCTATTTCAATTGAAATAGTATCTGAATCTAGGGCAGATATTATAAAACATAATAACTAGGCCCTACTGAGGAAAATAACAGAAACACTGATAAGGCAAAACATAAGCTACCTAATTCTTGGAACTACTGACGATTTATTTATTGTGCTAACACTTTTTTTTTATCTTCAAGCCAGTGATGTCTCTGTGTTAGACACCGTGCGCCTTTTTATCGCAGTGTGATAAACCCTAATAAGACACGTGTTGAGCGTGTATAATGTAATTTAATGCAATTTAAGGATCATGACACACCGACATGCGACGCGGCGCATTCATTTTAAGATAGTTATTCAAAGTTGAACTTTACACTAGACAAATAATCACGACTCAAAAAGATAAACGTTTCATCGCAAGAGCGGCACACCGAAATTCGAACACTTGCATGTATATTTTTGTGTACTGCAGTGAATAAAGTGCAATTTTGAATGGCTATTTTTAAATGCCGCGTCGCGTCGCATGTCGGTGTGAACTTACGCTGTTAAGTAGTACATGACACATGTACGATATTTAAAGCATATCAAAAATCGTTAGTGAAAGTAAAATTACATTGGCTTGTAAATGAATACATTTCTTAGACAAGAAGCGGACGAGCGAGTCGGACTCGGCCACCGAGGGTTCCGTACAAAGTAGGAACATCATAAATAGTCAATCGAGTTTCGCAGTTATCGAGCCTGAAAATGTTTGATGAATGTTTGTATGGAGAAGATTTTATTTTTGTTACTTTTCAATTGAAATAAAAAAATGTGCGCGTTTAACATAAATTAAATATGTTCTGGAATGCTCTTTGGAAAATACGTTTGGAAAGTATTCGTATTCGTTTCAGACCTTTTTTATCAAGTCTCAGTATTTTTTTATATTTATCATGATCACATACATGACACGGCAAGAAGTACGGACCGATGGAGTACTTGTTCAAACGATGGTTGCGTAAAAAACTAACCTTGAGAAACCCATGGAGTCAACAAACCACTTCAAGTTATCATCTGGATAAGGAAAATACTTATAATTGTGAAATTACGTTGCTGAAATGAAATCAAGACCACGTAGCCTAGATTTGTACCTTATGTACCTACCAAAAAAATTATTGCACGAAATA
Source organism: Phengaris arion (assembly GCA_963565745.1). Taxonomy (NCBI): domain Eukaryota; kingdom Metazoa; phylum Arthropoda; class Insecta; order Lepidoptera; family Lycaenidae; genus Phengaris; species Phengaris arion. The sequence goes on along the minus strand of OY751443.1, from coordinate 13,225,938 downwards.
AAGGCCAAGGATTTTTTTTCAACAAAGTTGTTTACATTAAAATTGTTTGTCAATGATATAGTCAAATAATTCCATCGTAATTCGTGACACCTTATTACCTACGTACGTAAATATTGGATTATTTTTAAATCAAATATTTATATTTGTTGGCTTATTATTATATTTTTTGCATTCCTGTGCAAAATGATAAAATGAGAAAAATATAAATAAATAAAGCACTATGACCTGACTGGAATTGCCCTAGATATAGTATTTTTCAAGATTGAGTTATTTTTGAATAGCCAAAAATAGAAATATATTGTATAGATTTTATTACTAACACACAAATTCCAGACATACTTATTGTTTGTGACGAAGATGGGCATTTAATCATTATGTTATTTTAATAGAAATTCAAATTTGTAACTATTCGCGAATATATTTAAATAATATAACGATATCGAACTCTTTTTGAAAATTTAAAATTTCATAGAATGTACGTGTATTAAATTACGTACCTACTAACTGTCGATATAAACATAATAGGGAAAAAAAGGAAAAATTCAAATTCAATAACAATAATTTACAAGTAATATTTTTCTTTAGCTAATTTTGATAGCAGCCGGCTTTCCACAGTGTTATAAGCACGAGTCAAGATTATTGTTACGCGCATTAAGGGGTTCATACATCGTCCGGTCAGCCTTCAGTTCAGCCTGAATGGATGCAAAATCGTGTCATGCGTGTGCTCGAATCCGTTCAGGCCGAACTGACGTCAGTTGGGTCGGATGCGATTTTTTCCGTGTATGGGCTCGAATCCGTTCAGGCGTCAGTTCTAACTGAAACGATCGGCCTCTCGTCTGTGGCTGCCTTTAGCGACTTGCACACGTACAGTTCGAAACGCGCATCGGACTGCGTTCCTAACCAAGGCTGCGGATCGAACTGTCGTGCTACTTACGACGTCAAATTCAACTAGATGCCAGATTGGACGGTCGGCCCCACGCATTTACACGTTCGTTTAGGCGCGTGATATTACCCGCGGTCCGAACTGTACTATTGACCATTCTTCCTATTCGTATATATATATATATATATATATATATATATATATATATATTCCTCTGCCTTTATCGCGCAAGTAAAGTATCAAATGTTCTCGCTAATACGTAGTAACTCCTATCATCTATAGTGGAGTTTATACTGTATAGTGATTATAATTCAGGCCGCATCACAGGAGCATCCGGGTGTCACGGCTCACGGCCTCTACACCGAACAAGACGAGGAAATAGTCATAATACTTGATGCACTGACTTGATAACAATGCTTTTCCCGTTTTCCTCCTAAGTATCATCTAGGTATCATTCTAATTCTAAACGTTAAAATATTTTTTTAAGCAATCCCCGAATTGTCAAGCAGCTAATGATAATGAAATATAGATAAGAACTCTCTCGATCATAACGGCTTTCAGACAAAACAAAAAACCAGATCAAAATCGGTTCATCCATTTTGGGAGCTACAATGCCACTGACAGATATCTGACTGTAGACAGACAACTTATAAGACCCCTGTTTTCGTCGAGGGTTAAAAATAGGTCTGCCCATTTATGCTAGCTTCTTCAAATCTCAAGTTATCTAATTTCGAATGCAGTCAAAAACTTGAAGGTACAGTATCGTTAAGCCCCTATACTTTTTAAATATCTATCTTGTTTGATAAATCGTGTAGTACCTATACGAGTATATAAGTTTTAGGATATTATTGAAAATAACAAAGAACGAATAGAAGAAGAATATGAACGTTTGAAGTAGTCAATTAGAATACGAAATCCGATATGTAACGTGAGTCCTGACGTCACATTACACGAGTTGCATAGAAAGTTCATACTTCGCACTAAACTTAGTTTTGCAAAAGAGATATAATAACTTTGAATGTTTATATTTTGCATATTTCTTTTCTTTTTCAGTCTATTAACATAGTATAATGTTTGAAATAAATTTCTATTCCATGCATATATAAGGCATAGGCATAGGTGTTTTCAATTTTTTTCTACTACGGAATGTCTAATTAAGTGAGACGAATAATTGCAAGAAAGTACTTGACAGTTTTGACGTAAGAAAAATGAAAGCAATGTCAATATATACTTCTTTGTGAATCTTATTAAATTATTTATAGATTATAGATAACATTAGGATGTATGCATTTCTGCCATAGAGTAATAGTACCTACAGAAGCGAATGTTGCTAGTTGTACAGAATTACAGACCGTTAACGAAAAGAGTTCAATATTTAACTTCTTAAAAAATCTATTATTCGAATATCAAAATTTTCGAATATTTGCAAGCACGACTTCTTACCCTTACCTTTACCTTTTCCATAAAAAGAGATTGATAGGTAGTAAGTTTTCCTAATAAGGAACAAATTCTAGAAAATAAGCTAACTTTTACCAACTAATATTTTGAAGTTACACTTACACAAAGCTTGGTTTAAATACTCCTTGTATTTTGAAAGAAATATATTCTTCATGTGTGCCGTCCTTTATTACTTTGCGGAATTTGTACCACAACATACTATCAAAAAGCGCAATAATACAAATGTGTTTTAAATACCAGGTTTCGATTCCTGTTTGGGATAGTAATTAAATAAAAACTAAATATGCAGTTTTATCTAAATAATAGTAGGCATTCACTATTATATATTGTTTAAATTAATCTTACATAAAATGGTTGTCAAACTACCGATTACACAAAAAAATTAAATTCAGAGCATGTCGTCAAAGGTAAATAACTATGAACGAATAGAATTTATACGCATTTTGTACCTTCTGTGTCATCAAATGTTCTATTGCAGAGATTCTAAACTTGAATAAACGCGCTTATTTAAAAATACGCTTAATTGGTAGTGACAAACACTACTCATATTTTTCATTGGTATTGAATTAAGATTAACAAGAATTGCCCTTTCACAAATTTTTGCTGTGTGAGTGAAATGTAACAATAATGAGAAATATCAATGTGTGTTGAGGCACAGAAATTTTGTCAGTTTTGTAAGGATATAACGTATCCATTGTTATGAATGATTAACGTCCGAAATTAATAATTAATCTCAATCTCATTTTAGCGATCTGAGATCAAGATTTAAATATATTTCAACGATTGACTTCACGTCAATTTATGTTTAAGAAGTCAATCTAAGATTTTTGATGTGTTATTAATTTCGGCCTTGGTTGGTTTACTAGAAAATTTTAGACAACGTTTACAAAACATTTCCAGGCGAGTTTTTCCAGATCATTCAGTTTTTCTTCAAAGCTCGTAAACTATATCAGTTGCCGGATTTATTTATCTTGATTCCTCACAGGACATCCACAATAGTCTATATATCACTGTTCAATTAATTATGTGAAATTTCGAGGCTGAGATGTAAAAGTTAATTCTCCACACACAACAGAAACTGTCGGGGTTGTTAGAACACTTTCGATGTTTCTGTTTACGATGTAACAAACGTATATAAGATGTAAATTAGTTGAATGCAATAGTTAAAAAGAATACAGTCGTCTAACGCCCGAAATTAATAATTTAGCTATCTGAGATCAAGATTTCAATACGTTTCAACGATCCTAGGATTAACTTCACGTCAATTTACGTCAATTTTTGTTTGAGTATCTAAGATTCTATTTTATTTGTACATATTAAACAATGAACAAATGAACGAGAAAAAAGTATTCTGAGGAGGGGAATAGTGAGATATGACTTTAGCCATTGTCCATTGGGCATTGTGGCCAATGGACAACATCGAATTCTTAAAATGAAACGTGTATATTCTTGTTGTAAGTTCAATTTTGAATAGCTACTTAACAATGCAGCGGTATGTCGCGTATCGTTTCATTTCGGTGTGAACTGAACCTAATAATATAATGCCTACAGTACCTGTTATTCATCTTCAACTTGTCAAATGAAAAGATTTAAACATAATATTATGGCAAGTCTACCAAACCAGTAGCGACAGAAAGTAAACGGCCTCATTCGTATCGGCTTCTTGCTCAACCCAACTAGGTTGAGTCCTTGCTTAAAGTGTTTTTGGAAGTAAAAGTGTAAAATAAGAAAAAAACATAGCTTCCGAATTGCATGCTGCAGGTTATATTCCGGGTTGTATCCAAAATAATCTAATGTAACTGCAGTATATTTAGTAATTAGTAATATAAGAAAACTATAATATTATAATGAACTTAATTATAATGTACTTAAGGAAAACTTAACAAACATTTACTTTCTTCGTGGGTATTAGTCATTGGCGGTCATCGACGATGTAAAAAAAAACTATAGTCCCCTGATTAATAAAAAGTACCTGGGTAACCGAGCTTTGCTCGGAGTTCTAGTAAATTAAAATAATAAAAAGATTCACAAAAATATTTATCTGACTAGGATTCGAACCCACCACATTCCAAATTTCCGAACAACGAAAATATTACACATATGTATACCAATTTGCCAATCAGACTGACATAATAGAGTCGAAATTATCGATATAGTGTTGCACGACGAAAGAAAAAAACGTATATAGCTTAAAAATGCGAGGTTTCCAAGGAATAAGACGTAGCTAGATCGATTCATCTCCCCCAAAACTCCCTGTATACTAAGCTTCATGGTAATTTGCTTTGTTTGCTTTGGTTGCCGAAATTCTGATTATATATATATATACAAGAATATTAGTTCGTTTAAAGTACAAGATATTTCACAACTGATTAGCTTTCAATGTTGCTGTCTTTGTCTGATACGTTGGAAACAGGAAAAGTCACTCGACAAAGACAACAACATTCAATAGCGAATCAGTTGTGTAAATATATTTATTATTAGGGGATGTATCGTTATTATAATACCTGCTGTGAGTCTGTGACATCAGTTTCAACAATGTTCGAATAGCTGGTACCTACTATGCGTGATTAATTTTGTCTTTTTTCGATTTTTGCCGATTTAATGGCATTGATTTATACAAGTGACAAAATAATAAGTGTGTATTTGAACTTGACCTTTCGGTTGGGACTCGAGAGTTGGGTAATAGTCATGCGGCTGCCCGCTACATAGGTACCTACATGTTTCGTGCCCGCACATGTCGATGCATTTCATCCATTGATTTAATATGTATATACTATACCGTTGATTTCATCTAAAAAATTGGTTGTCTGTAAAGTCGGTTTACGGACGATAGTTTAACGTGACAACGTCATGACAAAACATTGATGAAATGATTGCATACTTATATTATCGAGTGGAAGAGAGATAGATGCGGCGCAAGCGCAAGATCGAGCATAACGGGACTGAGTACTGGGACAATGAGTCATCCTTTTTCGTGCGTGCAGCCGGCGTTCATCGATTTATTAGACGTCACGTCAAAAAAATATATCTAATCTGACATCTTGCACTTGCCACCGTGTTGAATTTCGAATGATGTCAAACAGTTATCCGTGCATTGTCATCCAAACTGAACGTGTATAGAAAATTTTCGTTCAATCGATTGAGAATATCAGTAAATTGAGCTGCAATATTCCACCCGAACAAACTTGCACAGATTGAAAGTTAAATAAAGCTATGTTAAGTTTTAATGTCAAATATAAAGTCAAATCCCTTATAATATTGTTATAAGAGAGATTTAAGGCACATTTTTACTCACATCAGTATAAAATTTGCCCCATTGAGCCAGCAAAGTGACCATACCTGTTACCTCAAGCAGCAAAGTGCGTTGAAATAACCGATAAGGTTAGGGATGATGACTACATCTAAAATATTTAGTTTCATTAATATACTCAGAAATATTGAGGCATCACTACTTGGTAAATGTAAAACAATATAATATTTTATGTGTAGTTTTGCAAAATTAGTAAACAAAACCTACATCATTAGTTTACTTCCATCATATACAAAAACATTTATTATGGTAAGTATGAACTTAAACGCGCAAATATCGGGGATATTTACAAATATGTTCCTGCGGCCGTATACCTCATACACATTAACCTAGGCGTGACGTCACAGCCAGGTACGACTTTAGTATGGAGCGTTTCACGAGACTTGCGAAATTTTGTATACAAATCGTTGTACTTTTGAAAAAATTGCTAATTCAGAGTATGTTGACCTATGCCCGTGTTTAAGTGGCAATACTGGTTCTCAAGTGCGCAAGCAAAATAAATGTAAATTGTGACATGACCATAGCTCTTGCGAAACCAAATTAAAAGTTTGCGTAACGTCCTGTGACCTGTCTAGATTTTAACTTTAGATGCACTTATCCTTGATAAAAAAATTATGGCCAATTTCATTGCTGGCCTGTAAATTTCATCCCACCGAAAGCACTATCATGTAAAATGTTGCTAAGATGAGAACATCATATTGTGTTGCACTGCCAAAAAAATGTAACTCATGTAAAGCCAATACCAGCTTCTAGCTCTACACACACCAACACTACACGTCCTAAATTAAATAACCTAATCAGGAGCATGGACATGTCTTAGGATGGTTCCCTAACTGTCAACGCCCAAGAGCTTTTTCTTTTTAAATTACTTCAAAAGTGAGTGTCCGACTTCGCTCAAAATAATTTCCCTTAACAGTATTTAGCGTGACCCATCAGAATCATGGAAAATTGCAACATTTTAACTTCTAACGATACGTAACATACGTAAACGATTTATAAGACCAAGATCTTATTAGGATTCCGTACCCAAAGGGTAGTTTTGGTAGGTTGACCTAACCAAGACATATCTAAGATGGGTTCCGTAACTATCAACGCGCAATAGGTTTTTGCAAATCACTTCTAAAACTTTTGTCCGATGTCTTTCAAAATATTTTTGTAAAAGAGTATTTGGCATGATCTGTCAACATTGAATGTTAGAAGATTCTACCCCTTTCAGTTTAGAAATGCCGGGCGGTGGACAACTTATGAACCACTTTGGAGGTCGATTACTCGAAAATGGTTAACTTTATGAAAAGTCATGTACCAAACCATTATTTAAAAAAACCTATTCAACAATATGAATAAAATATGATGGGAAATAGGTCGAAAAATAAATTGAATCCTCACTTCACATGTGTCGCCCGTGCCACCCTTCTAATATAAAATAATAATTATTTTATAATGCCAAACTCTGTATCTATTTACAATCTATAACTGTACCAAATGTTATCCATTTATAATTATTCATATTAAAGGTGGACGGACAAAGTGAAACTATAAGGGTTCCTTACAGTAGTATTACGGAACCCTACAAAATCTACATAATATTTTTATAAAAGCGGCTTGGCCGTATGATTTGTAAGTTGTAACTACATTTTTATATCAGATATCGTTGGCGTGTCTGTTCCTTCTTTAAACAATAGTTTATAATATTGCATAACAAATCATGTTGAATTTGTAATAGCACAATTAGATTTGCGTGGTGAAGATGGTAAACCGTGGTAAATAGTTAATGAGTATAACGAGAACATTTTAAAATGTTGCCGTTGACGATACAATGGGGAACATGCATAGTTTTTTTATTGGCTTTTCGGTATTAATTAGTAATCACAGGATAGGGATTACTGATTAAAATATCCATCCCTCCTCACAAACTTTCACATTTATAATAGTAATCTTACTTATATAAATGTAGAGTTTGTGAGGATGTATGGATGGATGTTTGTCACGCTAGCACGTACTGAACGAATTTCGATGAAATTTGGTATGCTAGTAGTTTATGCTCTGTATTAAATAAAACATAGGCTACTTTTCATTCCGAAAAGTGCAATATTTCCGTAGTACAAAATGCAGAAGTACAAATTTTCCGTAAAGTATATTTACGCGGGCGGAGCCCCCGCGGCTAGCTACGAGGGCGGCACTGAAAATTTCGGGAATCAAGGAAGTGACACAACATGTATTTATTGCATGTATTCTCCGCGAAATATGACACATTTTTCCATACGATGGAACCAATCATTGAAGCAACCATTCCATTCGGAAGTTGGGGTCTCCAAAATGGCCGTTTTGTAGGCGTCCACAGCTTCTTCAGGTGATGAAAATCTCTGACCACGCAATTTATTCTTTATTTAGGGAAAGTATAGAAATCATTACGGCTTAGGTCGGGACTGTACGGCGGATGGTCTAATAATTCTATGATTTCTTGCTCTAAAAACTCTTTTGTTCTGTGCGCGGTGTGAGAACTCGCATTGTCGTGATGGAGGATGATGCGGCGGTTGCAGTTCTCTTTACGGAGTTCAGAAACGACTTGTGGCAAACAAATGTTAGCATACCATTCTACATTAACCGTTCTTTGTCCCTCAAGAGGAATAGTCGCAACATGGCCGGTTTTGGAGACAAATGTGGCCACCATTTTTTTTGCAACATTCCGTGAACGAATAATTTTTGTTAGCTATAACTCATTTTCGAACACCCAAACTCGTGACTGGTTTTTTGTTTCGGGTTCGTACACGTATATCCAGGATTCGTCACCTGATATGATGTTGTATACAGCATTTGAGGATCCTGCGTGGAATCTTTCGAGAGTTCTGACGCACCAAGTAACGCGAGCCGCTTTTTGCTCTTCACAGAGCAAATGCGGTATCCATCGGGAAAACAACTTTTTTACACCTAATTGTTCATGCAAGATTATTTGTATTTGACTCATGCCAATGTCTAAAGTTGCCTGAATTTCGCGGTATGTCACATGTCGATCTTCCTCAATCAGCTTACGCACAGCATCAACGTTTTCTTGGGTGACTGCAGTTTTTGGACGACCTTGACGGGGATCATCACTGAGCTTGACACGTCCACGTTGAAATTCAGCAAACCAGCGATAAATTGTGGTTTTGGATGGGGCTTCATCACCAAATGCAGAAATCATCCGGTCAACACACTGTTTTTGTGTTAAACCACTTCGAAAGTCATAATAAATCATCGCTCTTATAGAATTTTCTCGAGTCAATTCCATTTTCTCAACGACTAAACAAGTTTGACAAGACCTTGTGACAAGACCGAGAATCTTTTTTTAAATAAATAAACGGTATTCAATTTTTAAAACCAAGGAGTTTTAAATTAAAAAGATTTTAATATGACAGGAACAGTGGAAATATTCCATTCCCGATACTTTTAGTGCAGCCTATGTAGTAATAAATAACGATTCATAATTCATATACTGTAATGTTTGTACAACTAGGAGAGTATGCTGCGTTTATTGGAAAGGGTAACTAGTAACGTAAGGGTAACTAGTAAGTAACTAGATAAAATCTTATATGCTAACTTCTGACTACCCTTTTACACATGCCTCCTCTCTCTGCCACTGCCACTCCTCAAGTAATTGAAGTAGATAATAAACAATGATATATAATGCGGATTACACATTGTTTATAGTTAATATCATATATTATGTGACGGAAATATAAAAAAATGCACATTGTTTTATTAGTACGCTTATATTAGGTTAAAATTATAGCTACTGTATTGATTATTATCTAAGTTACTTCCTCACTAAAATATCGACAAAAATATTTGAAAATATTTTTGCTCCAATTTCACAGAGCATTATTACTTAGTAGGTATGAGGAAAATGTGTTTATTACAAGTGGTTCAATTTACTTTTAAATTATTTCCAGACCAGTTTAGTTATCAGTAGGTATTTTACGTGGTTTTTGCAGCACTAAGATACTTACAAGCTACAGCCTTGGTGAGTAAATTACTGTATTATTCATTAATTACATTTCGTAATATTTTAGTGATCTACATTTTTCGAATATTATCTCATCAGTAGCGTAGCGAGCCATATAATTGATACGGCTGATACAGCGGCAGCAGAAGATTTTGGGCGGTTTTGATCCGCTTTTTAAAAACGTCGCGACCACAAATCAAATATTATTATATTAATTCTATACTATTCATTCGCGTTTATGGAGAAGCGGAGATAATTAATAAATTCTTAAACATATTTTATATGAATATTAGTTAAACTACACACACAGGCATATTTAGCGGAATATAAAATAAAGGTTTGATATCAGTATCATATAAGGTTGCTGGCTGGTTTATACGTCATTTAATTTAAAAAGAAATATTTTCAAATTAAGAAAACAACTGAACATCACATTTTATGCAATTGTTTTAATTTTATTCAAATACACCTCATCTGGAGCGAACTTCGAGTAATTCTTCCTTCTGAGTTTGATTTAAAATTTCATTGAAATACTGTTTTTTGTTAGTTTTTTTTTAATCGCGTATCTTTTTGGAGTTGAGGACTGAATTATGCTTGACTTAGCCCCAACGGAGATTGCCAGGGCACTCGAAATGCGAAGAAATGGTCAAACCTACAGAGTGATATCAAGAGATCTTCGTCGACCAGTTTCAACGAACCATCGCAGTATCCAACGGTTCAGGGAGACCGGTACTTATGTGAGAAGAGCAGGACAAGGCAGAAAAAGACGCACTTCGAGTAGGGATGATCGTTTCATTCGGCTTCGTGTACGTAGGAACCCCCGTTTGATGGCCGTCCAAGCCCGACATGAGTTAGAAGCAGTGCGGGCTGTAACCGTTAGTGAGCGTACGGTACGAAGAAGGTTCGAAGAAGCTGGTTTGGGTTCATTTGTGCCTGCCAAGGCTCCAAGGCTCGAGGTTAATCATCGTAGAAACAGGTTAACTTTTGCTCAGGAATATCGACTTTGGAACGCGGACCAATGATATATAAGGCATTGTTTAGTGATGAGTGCAGAATTCTCTTAAATCAAATTGACGACAGGCAAAGAATATACAGACGCAAAGGAGAACGATACATTCAGACAAATTTTGAAACTACAGTTGTACAGTTGTACAGTACAGTGGATCAATAATGGTTTGGGCAGGCATTTGTTTGGGAGCTCGCACAGACTTGGTAGTGACAGAGGAAGTCTGACTGCAGACCGCTATATCAGAGAAGTTATAGAATAAAACGCGTTTTGATTGGTGCAAACTCCAAAAATCAGTTTATGATAAATAAAGACCATTGATTTATAATAATACATATACCCCCTTACTAATAAAAAGATTTACACAGCCGATATCATAAACAACGTTGCTGTCTTTGTCTGATGCGTTGGAAAAGTCACATGACAGACAATGACAGTAACGTTGTTCAAGTTATCCGTTGTGTAAATCTTTTTATTAGTAAGGGGGTATATGTATTATTATAAATCAATGGTCTTTATTTATCATAAACTGATTTTTGGAGTTTGCACCAATCAAAACGCGTTAAGCATTGGTATTGGTTCAACGTTGACATGACAATACAAGGGGTTGAAAGTTTGAGTTAATACGAAAATTGGGGTCCAGATGATAACGTCATCTACCCTAATTTTGTCTTTGGCCGTTGTGGATTATTTTTTCATAGTAATTTACAGCCGAAAGTATAACCGCCTCCTTTTTTGGAAGTCGGTTAAAAATACCAATGTCTTTGCGATATTGGACGACCTCTGTGGCTCAGCGGTTGAGCGCGTCAGTGTTCAAGCTGGAGGTCGCGGGTTCGAATCCCGCCAAAGGAACAAACGAGTTTTATATGTTTCGTTGTGCATTAAATGTGTATAATATAATAAAAATCTTAAACATCTGTATAGTACCAATAGTTAGTTACTAATTAAAATATTTACATAATGGATAAGCAATACAATGTTTTTTCCTTGTCTGTGAAGCGACTTTTCCAACGTATATATACATATACAAAACATTGTATAGCTAACCCACTGTGTAAATATTTTTATTGCTAAGGGGGTAAAAGTATGAAATACTTATAAGATTTCCGTTGTCTGGAACCCGTACCTAACACAAGATCTTCTAGAACTTACCACAAACATTTTGCAAGATTTTGGACTTTTAAGACTTTTAATAAATATTTGCGATTTTTTTCAAAATTTACTTTATAATAAGTAAAATATAAGTCACTTAGACTTAATTCATTAGAGTTTCTAATCATATTATCTCAAAATAATAACGTCATGGCAGCTACTTTGCGGATATGTGGAAAAACATCTACTATACATAAAACAGCGGCTATCCAACGAGGTGTAATTGTAAGAATTAAAAGATATTTTCAGAATTCACTGAAAAACTTAAAGTAATGTTTCCAGATACATAGGCTGCACTAAAAGTATCGGGAATGGAATATTTCCACTGTTCCTGTCATATTAAAATCTTTTTAATTTAAAACTCCTTGGTTTTAAAAATCGAATACCGTTTATTTATTTAAAAAAAGATTCTCGGTCTTGTCACAAGGTCTTGTCAAACTTGTTTAGTCGTTGAGAAAATGGAATTGACTCGAGAAAATTCTAGAGCGATGATTTATTATGACTTTCGAAGTGGTTTAACACAAAAACAGTGTGTTGACCGGATGATTTCTGCATTTGGTGATGAAGCCCCATCCAAAACCACAATTTATCGCTGGTTTGCTGAATTTCAACGTGGACGTGTCAAGCTCAGTGATGATCCTCGTCAAAGTCGTCCAAAAACTGCAGTCACCCAAGAAAACGTTGATGCTGTGCGTAAGCTAATTGAGGAAGATCGACATGTGACATACCGCGAAATTCAGGCAACTTTAGACATTGGCATGAATTAAATACAAGTAATCTTGCATGAACAATTAGGTGTAAAAAAGTTGTTTTCCCGATGGATACCGCATTTGCTCTGCAAAAAGCAGCTCGCGTTACTTGGTGCGTCAGAACTCTCGAAAGATTCCACGTAGGATCCTCAAATGCTGTATACAATATCGTACCAGGTGACGAATCCTGGATATACGCGTACGAACCCGAAACAAAAAACCAGTCACGAGTTTGGGTGTTCGAAAATGAGTTAAAGCCAACAAAAATTGTTCGTTCACGGAGTGTTGCAAAAAAAATGGTGGCCACGTTTGTCTCCAAAACCGGCCATGTTGCGACTATTCCTCTTGAGGGACAAAGAACGATTAATGCAGAATGGTATGCTAACATTTGTTTGCCACAGGTCGTTTCTGAACTCCGTAAAGAGAACTGCAACCGCCGCATTATCCTCCATCACGACAATGCGAGTTCTCACACCGCGCACAGAACAAAAGAGTTTTTAGAGCAAGAAATCATAGAATTATTAGACCATCCGCCGTACAGCCCCGACCTAAGCCCTAATGATTTCTATACTTTCCCTAAAATAAAGAATAAATTGCGTGGTCAGAGATTTTCATCACCTGAAGAAGCTATGGACGCCTACAAAACGGCCATTTTGGAGACCCCAACTTCCGAATGGAATGGTTGCTTCAATGATTGGTTCTATCGTATGGAAAAATGTGTCAAATTTCGTAGAGAATACTTCGAAGAGCAATAAATACATTTTTAAATAGTAATGTTGTGTCACTTCCTTGATTCCCGAAATTTTCAGTGCCGCCCTCGTAGAAGCAAATATTCGGTTTGGGCTGATCGCTTTACACGTACCATAAAAGTACCCGGGTAACCGAGCTTTGCTCGGAGCTCTAGTGGATTTAAAAAAAAAAGAACACAAATATATTTAACCTGGGATCGAACCCACCACATTCCGAATTTCCTAACAACGCAAAAAAATCACATACGCATAGCAAACTGCCAATCCGACTGATATAGTAGAGTCGAAATTATTGATATAACGAAAGAAAAAACATATTATATAACTTTAAAATGGGCAGTTTCCCAGGGATAAGACCTAGCTAGATCGATTTTTCTCCCCCAAAACTACCTGCATACTAAATTTCATGCAATTGCAATACTTGCAGCCCTTTCCGAGATGATTATTATTATAAAATATATTATATTATACAAGATAAGCTCTTTTAAAGTATAAGATAATAACATGATAATCTAAAAATATTGATAGGCTAGCCGCTCACACGCAATATTATTGTTACAATAGATTTGCCATATTCTTCAACAATAAAAGGCATACTCCACAATTTTTTTTTATATAGGCTCAGTCAAGTACATTTCCTCCAACTCCAACTACGCCGAAATTTAAATAGGAAATCAGGATGTTGAGAAGTATGGACAAAAGGAAAAAAGTGGTATTGTGTAAGGAAATTAGTTTATTAAATATAAAAAGCAAACGAAAACAAAACGATGGTTAAAGATGTGTAATTTATAGGTTAAGTGTATGTAATTTAGTATATTATCATTTTGTGATGTGTGTGATGTTTTATTTTTTTTATTTAAATATATGGCGTCGGCTTAAAACCATATGCCAGTGTCAGGTTAAAAAGGCGGGAAATAGAATTTTCGTTTCAATTTTCAATACCGTATTCATAAATCGTCAATTCTAAAGTCTAGTCCAAGTCCAAATAAATAGTCAGTGCAGTCAATGAGTTAAGTCAGTCGATTCAGTAAAGTGGTAGAAGCTTTACTGAAAGTTCCTAGGGAGTTTTGGAGGGATCACAAAATAACACGTTTTTTGAAGTTACCACTTGCCCACACTTCTGCACGATAACTAATATTAAATGGTTAATATTCTACCAATACTATACACATTAAGAACCAGAATAACACAATTTTTTGAAAGAAATACACAAACCTCAACATTACCCATTGAATTCTCCGGCAAAACTCTAATGTAATGTTTAGAACGTTCTTCTACTTTATAAGGTAGCGGTTTCTGTCGATTTTTTAATCTCTTTATATGTCAAAATGTATACGAATGAAGGACTTTGTATCCTTTGTCATAAATAAATAAATAAAAAACTCACAAGAATATTGGCAATAACCCTGCCTCCCGACGCCGACGATATTGTCGGCGTATTTCAGAATCTCCGGAAATTTCTCAATAATTATACAATACGGTAATAACCGTAAAAAAAAATTGAAATGTTCGTATGGAATCGATAGTCAACTAGTATTTTTATTTCCTGGAAATAATATCTCTTTATGCAAAGATAAAATAATTAAAATTTAAACGACAAATGTTTGCGCCATAACGACAGCCACCATCGTGACGTCATAAGAGCAGAAACAAATAAATGTCATATGTGCGTGTGTAGTGCATGAAATTTACATTAAACTTTCGCCCTTATTTATTCGATTTGATTATGTTCTTTTGACGTCACTTACAAGAAAAATATGGCGGCTGGCATTTTAGGTCACGTGACACACAGATAACAAAACTACAGTTTTATTTTCGAAATTATAAATAAATCGCATATTTATATAACAAAATAGTGCTGTACTCGTATTTCTTATGACAGAAACTATTTAAATAACAAATTTATAGCATTTGATTTTGATGGATGAAACCAGCCTATTGTCAATGTGAGCATTATTGCCAATAATGGCTAGCCACAGACTACAATTTCAATACAGAACAGTATCAACTCGGGAGCATGACGTCATTGAGCCGAATATAGACGATTTTCGATAATGTTACGTTGTGGCTCGTTAGCTCAGCGGTTAGAGCACCCATTTACAAACAATAATAGAGGAGGTCGGGGGTTCAAGTCCCTCACGAGCCGATTTTTTTTAACTTTTTATAAACATTTTACAGTATTTATTGTTATAAGCAGTATCTGGGAGACCGATATTTGCTCGGAGTTCTAGTACATAGTACAGAAATAAATGGATTGCAAATATTCTTTTTGTCATATTTCATATTTATAAAAAAAAAACACTTCAACATCAATGCGCAATAAGATTTTTTTGAATTATTTTAAAAGTGATTGTCCGATTTCAGTCAAAACAGTTTTCCTTAAGATTTTTTAGCGTGATCTATCATCACGACATTACTCGAAAATGGTTGACTTTATATAAAATTCATGTATGAAACATTGGCTTTATTTTAAAATACTTTTTCAACCATACACCACACGACGGGGTGGAATGAAAAAATATTTTTCATCCCCATTCACACGTACGCAAAAACCGAGATCTATACACATTATATAACTATACCAAATTTCATTTATTTATATTCATAATTACAGAAGCTAGAAGGGCGGACAGACAGACTGAGCGAAACTATAAGGGCTCCTTGAGTATTATGAAACCCAAAAAAAGAATTACAAAAATATTCATCTGACCGGGAATTGAACACTAATTTTCGAAGAAACGCAAAAGTCATACATACGTGTAACGAATATCAAACTGCCATTCGGAACTTTTATAGAGTCGAAATTATTGACATATCTAACAAATTCACGGTTTCCCAGGGATAGCTAGCTAGATCGATTTTCTCCCCCAAAATTGCCTGCATACTAAATTTCATGGAAATACTTGAAGCTGTTTTCTAGATTTTGATTATTTAAAAATAAACAAGAATTGCTCCTTCACAAATTATAAACTAAATAATAATGTAAGCATATTTAATATGGCAAAAGACGTTCTTGAAAGACTAACAAACAGCAAAGATAAGATGGACTAGTAAGGTAGGTATATAATTTAGTCCATTACATTACTAGGGGTATAACAGCCTACCGTTTGAACTAAACAATAGCGCCCTGCACACGTGAAGTGCGGACCGCGGATCGGACTCCGTTCCACCGCGGAGGTTTCTTAGCGGTTTGGACTGTAGATTCTATCTACAGTCCAAACCGTGTGTGTCGTGTCGTGCTAATTATGAATAAAAATGCTTGGACGTCAAAAATCATAACGCGCGGTTCAAACTGTGGCAAATGCGTTGTTATCGACATGTCAGATCGGACTGTCGGTCTCGCGCATTGAGTTAAAACTGTATGTGTGACGGGCGCTAATCTCTTTGCCGTTTGAATAACTTATCTAACCTAGATTTGAATTGTGTAATGCAATACATTAAGAGCCTAGATACTGATCATAATCTAAATAAACAATAGATATGCCTCGTGACAAAGGTATTATGTATATACCACAGAGAGAGAAATTCCTGCGTAGTGTATCCACGTTCAATAAAAGATTTGAGTACAGTCGAGGAAATGTAATTTCTAGCACATTGACATACTTTTATGTAAATAACTGATGAAAACACCACGAAATATTATATATTAAACAAAAATTTATATGAGGACGATAGAAAATATGTTACGAATTAATTTCTCACGACTGCACGTTGCGAGCATAAGTAGTTAGGTCAGTTCACACCGAGACGCGACGCGGCTGCACTTTTTAAGATAGCGATTGAAAAAGTAAACTTTATTTGCCACATAAAAAGATAGGTATATGTTACAACTCTTGTAGAGTTTGAATTGCGAACAACAGCGCTGTGCCGCTTTTGCAAGGAAACGTGTTTTTTTTTGTATGGGTACAATATATACTGTATATTGTTTACATAAATACATATAATCACGCCTCTTTCCCGTAGGAATAGGCAGAGACCACTTCTTTCCACTTGCTACGATCCTTACATACTTGTTTCGCTTCGTCCACTTTATATATTGTTTAAGACATTATTACACGTTGTATATGTGTATGTTTAATCTAGGGTAACACACACACTCATACGTACTAATATTCAGACATACTGATCCCAAGAACTTGGTCGTAGGGCGAGGGTTCTACTCACCCCACACACACTTGCACAAATACACATAGACAGGCACACACACTCATTGTTTAAGGCAACGAGATGTTTATCCGGGAAAAAAGTTATCATCTCATTAAAACTAATATGGATATTCTCAAAAGTACGCGTTAGCGCATCGTTGCCTAAAATGTTTGATATAAGTAGGTATTTTACATTGCAGTTCACTGTAAATGCCTTAATAGATAATAATAATAAGTATTATTAATTTAGATCTGAGATCATTAGTAATTATTTATTATTAATGAATGTTTTTTTCCTTACAGATCTAAGTAAACGGTGCAATAGTTCTGCAATATATCACAATGATACCAAGATGGCGACAGATATTGATAAAAAGTAAGTATTTTGTATGAAAAAAAATGTCAAGAAATATATGAACTAACAAATGCTACTTTATATCCCTGCAATAGTTATATCCATCGAGAATAGATTTTTACTTAACGTGAACAAGGCTGGGCCAACAACCCTGCGCCATCTACATTCTACAATATAAAATAACTTTTACATTAGGTAATTTAGCTGTTTTAATTTCCTTTTGTCTTTGTGATAAACTCAAAACACAAACCTTATACTGCAATTCATTTCCTCTATAATATAATTGTTACATATATTTTAAAATCAGATGAAAATACTATCTTCATATAAAACCTTGTTATGATTTAGTTAAACTGTACTTTCACACAAAGTTCACAAACCTTCTTTTGTCTGCTCAGTGTTCATAATTCCCCAGCGGTATGTCCTGGGTATCATGGGTCTACTGGCCATGTGCAATGCGTACACCATGCGCGTCTGCCTCAACCTGGCCGTAACACAGATGGTCAACAACACGAAGGACAACGATTTCCATTCAGACCCTGACGCGTGTCCTGACGAGAGCGAGATACTGACGAACGGAACGATCTATTATAAGCCTGTGAGTATTTTTTTATTTGCGATTCCGTCCTGGGCATCATGGGGCTGCTGGTCATATGCAACGCGTTCACCATGCGACGAGTTCCATTCAGACCCTGACGCGTGTCCTGACGAGAGCGAGATACTGACGAACGGGATCTAATAAAAACCTGTGAGTATTTTTATTTTTGAGTGTGAGCATTAGAATACGTTGGTGAATAAGAATTAGATATTAATGGATTACCTACCATCTTAAGGATTTTCACATTACGGTTTATTTATTCTAAAGTAGAATTTCTGTTCGCAACATATCTGACTACCTTTTGCCCACGGCTCCGCTCGCGTAAAAAAGTGTTTTTACGCGGGATTTGTTGCGTGATTGATGATGGATGATTTGATCCTACGGGAACTCTGAAATTGTTCGGGATTATGTGCTAATTATGGATTAAGTGTTAATCCAGAGCTTTCGCTAAACAGCCTCCGTGGTCTAGTGGATAAAGCTTGGCTCTCCATTACATCGATATTTTTTAAATAACATTAACCTATCTACCAATAACTATCTGTTAAAAACGTCGTCATTCAATCATTTTCCGGTTTTTTGCGATACAAATTTGACGTTTTTTACAATTAGTTATTGGTAACAATAACCCATCGTTATTGAAACGGGCCGTAAGACTTGCGATTTGTATCCGCATAGATTTTTCAAGATTTAACTATACATTTTTAATATTTAAGTAAATATAAGTTATAATGATAACACTAATTAAGAAGATAACTCATATTTATAAAAAATACAAATTTTAAAGTCAGAACTTTGTGAAACAAAAACTGAGGCTTGGTGTTTATATATTATGTAGTGCACGTGTAGCGCATACATACCGCACATACCGCGTCAGCACAGAGTAGAAATATATTATATACTTACGTACAGAGAAACAGCTTTAATAGAACGATCAAATTCAATCCTTTGAAAACTTCAACGGCCCACAATTTTTCCAAACAATCGTGGACACGCCGTATGCTTGCAGTAGTGCAATCAAATCGAAAGCTGACTATGTAGCTGTTTATCGGTTCCCCTTTCATTATTCTGTCGTTATAACTATCTCAATAAACTCCAAACCAATCATCATTTCCATGAATATAAATTGTATTCCAGCATGCAATATTCGACTGGTCGGAGTCGACGCAAGGGTTGATACTCAGTGGTTTTTACTACGGGTACGCCATAACCCATATCCCAGGGGGATACCTGGCTGAGCGGTACGGGGGGAAATGGACCTTAGGACTAGGGCTGTTGAGTACAGCTATCTTCACACTGCTCACGCCAATCGTCGTCAAAGCTGGAGGGGCGATTGCCCTGTTCATACTGCGAATTTTACAGGGCATGGGAGAGGTGGGTACTTTAATTTTATTATCTGAATGACCTAGCTTCCATATTTACTCTTTATGTTTTGCCATTGTATTATTTATGAGTATGAAATCAGAAATAAGCATTTACACTCGATACAAATTAAATCATTATCTATGTAGAGCGTAATATATAGACGTACATTTGAAGAGTTAGAAAATCCGCATGATAACTAATATAACAGTTACTAAGAAATAGTTACGACATAACATTTTTATGAGTTTGTTTTCTTCGTTTTTAGTAGTAACTGCTTGTAATATAGCAGTTAACTTTAAAATACTTGCTCATGAGTCATAATAGAAAATATACTGTACCGCCTTTGTGAATGAATGTTTAGCTGCGTTATCGTCCTCATAATATGTATTTTTTTTACCCCTGCACGAAATAAAAAGACGTTCATTTATTTTCAGGGAACCACAATGCCAGCGCTCATGATAGTGCTGGCGCGATGGGTGCCGCCGCACGAGCGCGCGAGGCAGGGCGCGCTTGTGTTCGGTGGAGCACAGATCGGCAATATCTTCGGCTCCTTCATGTCAGGGTTCCTCATGGCGGGTGATGGAGACTGGGCGAACGTGTTCTACTTCTTCGGCTGCTTTGGGATACTTTGGTTCTTAGCTTGGGTAAGTAATTGGTAAAATGTTTTAGAAAGCCTTGGTTTTTATGACATAGGGGACAAAGTAGCAAGGCTTAGCATGACTATTCTTTTGTAGATCATACGCATTTATATGGTGGTCATACTAAGCGACCTGGGGAGTTAACACATGCGTTGTCAGTCTTTGAAAATGTTCTAGTCTCTATTCATGGAAGTTATAGGAAGGTCGTAATGCTCCGGAAATAGCATTGGCCACCGTTCATTCCAAAGTTTAGTTCTATTTGAGTATATAAAGCTGCTGCAATATAAAGTATTTATATCTCGAAATCATTAACCAATTATAAGCCACTGCCACTGGAATTTAAAAATTAAATATGTTGTTGGTTTCGCAAAACTAGATATTTGCTTGGTATACATTTTAGCATCGTATTTGTTTGAAAATAGTTCTGACGCTTAACTCGCTATATTGACATGTCCGAGCTTAGTTTACTTTAACACCTCATCTTTAAATATTAGCAGTGTAAATATTTTTGTGAGATAAATATCATTTTGTTTTTGTATTTACACGCAGGTTCTTATTACATATTATATCCTTGTAGTTTTTACTTCGTAGTAGGTATTTCATTCCCTATAGTAATATAGGGGAGTTGTTAGATTTGCCCTAAAACTGTTGACACACGAAATAATGCAGAACTTGCAGTTTCTTTTTTCAAACCGATCTCAAACTTTAAAAAAATCTACTTTAGATTAAACTAAAATGCAGGACTTGCGTATTAAACTACAGCCTTATCGTCCTAGCATTAGAGAGAGACCTGAGTACCAACAATGGGGACGTTGATCGATAATGATGATGCATCCATTCAACCATCTCTATCAATTCCAGAGCATCCTCTGCTACAGCACACCAAACACGCACCCGTTCATATCACCAGAAGAGCTCAAGTACCTCAACGAGACAGTTACAAGTGCTGACGTCGGTGGTGTACGGAACCCCGTGCCGTGGAGGGCCATAGTCCGGTCTGTGCCAGTGTGGGCATTGCTGTTTGCCGCTGTAAGTTTGAATCTTATAATAATAAAATAACTGAAAGAAAATCGCTAGGTATATGGATATTTTTATACTTTAAGCAATTCAATTGATAGCCATTATAAGCCACAGCTAACGCGCCTTATCGGACCGTCTGGAATGTGGCCACGAAATGCGTTGTCGCACAAATAACTGCCAGGCGCTTTACAACGGCTTATTGCATAATTTTGTCGATTCTACGTGCAAGAAATTACAAGTTTACGGCCTTTATCTATGCAATACCAGGAATAAATAAATAATGATTCGTAATAGATATTAATGATAATATTATCTTTTGAATTATTCTTTTGTTGCCCTTGGATCAGCTTAAACTTTAAATGAGCAAATCTTGTAGATAATAATAATATATAATAATCGATTACTCGGAAATGGTGCCAAGTGTTTCATTGAAAAATAGTATGCAGGGAGTTTCGGGGGAGGAACTTTGATCTAGATAGGTCTTATCCCTGCGATACTGTGCATTTTTATGTTATATATGTTTTTCTTTTGTCGCGAAATAAGATAATATGAGTGATTTCGAATTCTAAATGTCAAATCCGTTTGGCGGCTGAAGTAAGCATTGGATTTTTTGCGTTATTGGCAAATTGGTGCTTCAGGTTCAAATCCCGTTTTAATTAGAATTTATTTATTTATTTCCAGGAAATTTGTTACAATGGTCTTACAATTTCAATACAGTATAAAATTTTCTACCTCTAGGGTGTGGAAATATTATAGCTTCAAAAAGTAATGCATGCTGGGTTTTTAATTATTAAATGTTACATTTCTAATACTGTTACTTCATTTCAGTTAAATCATCATCATTCAATATTTAAAACAAATTATACCCATTTCGCCCTTGACCTACCCGACATGTATTCTATATTATACTCCAGTCTGCTTGTCGTGAGATGGCGTGAATCTAGATTGTTACAACCTGTACCACGAAAAACCATCGTATCTATGTGCTATAAAATTTAAAAAAAAATCAATTAAATACCATTTATTTCAGACTGCATAGGCCCATATTACAAATACCATAAAGACTAACATACATATAATTATTAAACTAACACTAAACACGTATTGTCTGCGACGTGGGGCGCGAAGTATTTGGGAGTCGTCCTCTAAATCTTCTGTAGACTACTCCAATCGGCTAGAACTCCTCCTTCTCGAAGGTCGGTAAATGATGGGTCGGAAACTCTCACCACATAGGAACTAAAGTTCACATTATAACGAGATTCCAAACGCTCAACCCTCAAGGCGAAGTTGGTTCTGCTCCTGATGTAGTCCACGACCTGCTCGACTGTCGTAGACCAACGCGGCCTGGACACAAGCGGTGTCGCGGGAGTCTCACACCGCAACAGCTACTCGACCCGAGTAGTCGGTGCAGTGCGGTGCCGCGATCGTTGCAGACGACGGGTTTCTTCATCTTCCTCACGACTTTGAAGAACCCGTTATCATCGCATGTTCGGTCGTTTTTAGAAAGAGGACGCTCTTTTGTAGGGGCCTCCTTCTTTCCTTTGTTTTTCGAACGCGGGAACGCTGCGGGGGAACGCAAGCTATGATATCACGGTGTACCGCGTGGCGCGTATGCACCCTGCGAGATTCTTAGTACCTACCCCGCTAAAGTAACTTCTTCTATCATCAACATCCTAAGTGTGTAATTCTACATGTTCGAAGGTTTTTTAAAATGATTTGTTACTGCTATATCGTTAAAATATTCTTGTATAGAATAGTAACATTTTTGTAACAGCCAGTTAAAAATATTGCTTTCTTGAATTTAATATAATATCTATTATTGTCATTTTTAATGTTGTCCGGAAGATTGTTGTATATTATTACAGTCGTACAGTATGCATTTTTACTATTGATTGCTGACTTTTGTGTGGATATGTTGATTTTATTTTTAATTCGTTTATTTTTAGTTTCTTTATCATCAGTAGATATGTATGATTGTTCCCTCGTAGCGCCTAATATATATATATATATATATATATATATATATATATATATATATATATATATATATATATATATATATATATATATATATAGGTTTTTTTTTCAAAACTTTTTAATATGAAAATTTAACCTCAAATTCTAAAATTTATAAAAATTAAACCTTGATAATCATAACGTGTTTGGTATACACCTTATACACACAAAAATGTCTAAATACACGTTTAAAAAGCGGTCGTACAAACCCATTTGTCCAATTTTCGAACATTGCGTAATATAAGAATATAAATATATAATTTTTATATTATGCATATTATTTTACCTTTATAAAATATATTTTATTTCATAAATATTACATACTTAATAATATTATTATCGTTCTTAAAATCTAGAAAAATAATTGGCTCGCTCCGGGCTCGTGAAGATGTATTTAATTTCAAGTGTTTTGATTAGGTACTTATTTATATTATTCCAAAAGCATGTTCGATTAGGAAACGGAAAAATACGAAATAAAAAAATAAGTTAAAAAAACTATAACCCAGCTATAAACTTATAAAAAGGCCGAAACAAGAAATTAATTTAGATAGAAACGTGGTCTACCGTGGTCCGTGGTCGCGCACCTACTTTATAAGGTTCGGCACAGTCGATGTCAAATCGCAGCCGTCTGTATCTATCTTGGGGTATAATTCTAGAAACTTCTCTAGGCCTTAGCGTCGTGCGACCACGGACCACGGCGTAGACCACGTTTCTATATAAATTATTTTCTTGTTTCGCCTTTTTGGAATGTAGTTCCTTAAGGCGCGTTGCGAATTGGAGGCTAGGCGGATTAAAATTGGCACGAAACTTTTTGCCACTCGAAATCACAATGTAATAACGACTATTAAAAATGATACAAAAAACGACCTTATCACCTTGACAATAATGAAGAATTTTGAAATTACACATTGTGACTGTTATGACTGTTACATATTGTGACTAGCTAGCCGAGCGCTTGATGTTATTACTCAGTACGGAGCCGGACTTCGCGGCGGCAACACTGCGAGCAGCAAGCAACCCCTGTCCCTACCTAAGGCGCTAGTTCCGCACGCACTATATATACTTAGTTCAACTATTTGTTTTGTATAATATAATATATTATATCTATACAGATAAACAAAATTGAAGTGTCTGTTTGTAATTTCAAATTAACAGCTTTTATTTACACTTAATTTAAAAGTATGATCGGTACATACAATAAAATATAAATTGTTAACATTTTTCTGTCCGTCTGTCAGTCTGTGTGTTTGTTCCGGCTAATGTATAATATATATATATATATATATATATATATATATATATATATATATATATATTTCTTCCATATATCGTAATATTATGTGGCTATAAGTAGTCCATTGCGATTATAGGTTACCGTTACCTTTTTTTAAACATACCCCGTTTTACTTTACAGATAGGCCACGACTGGGGCTACTACACCATGGTAACTGACCTGCCCAAGTACATGACAGACGTCCTCAAGTTCAACATCGCTACCACTGGCACCCTGACCTCCATCCCATACCTGGCCATGTGGTTCAGCGCCTTCTTCCTTGGCTGGATCTGTGATCTGTTCGTGAAGAAGGGCTGGCATAGTATCAAGATGGGGAGGATTATTCACACGACCATAGGTGGGTAGTAATTTGACTTTAAGGCTGGGACTATATGCTCCGGAATCCGGAACGCGGGCGTAAATTCAGAGCAATGAAAATAGAACTCTGGGTTAATACAATAGAGTTGAAAATGGAAGTTTCGAGCGTCGAGCTGTCATATATTATGACATTAACATTTGAATCGACACTCATGAGTTCGATTTTCAACGCTATTGTGTTAGCGCAGAGTTCTATTTTCAATGCTCTGAATTTTCTACGGCCTTCCTGTTATACTGTTTACTCCTCATTGACTTCCTACTATTATTATAAATGTGAGGTATGGTTATTACTCTTTCACACAGAAACTACGGTACAGATTTTGATGAAATTTTGGTATGGTAGTAGTTTGAACTCTGGATTAACACATAGGCTACTTTTTGACCCGAAAAAGTATAGTGTTCTCTTGGGATACAGTAAAGACGCGGGCAAAAGCTAGTAATATTATATATATTTTTATAGTAAGCTAGTTGCTTCCCGAAACTTCGTGCGCGGAAAAGGAAATCTCGCTAGAACAGTACATTTTGCCGCGATTAAAAGTAGCCTGTGTCCTCCCCCGTGGTCTACTCTATATACCTGTGACAAATTTCATTAATATCAGTAAAGTAGTTACGAAGCTTGTTCTGTGCAAACCAACAAATATTTCCTCTTTATATATTAATACTAGTATCGATAACACTTTATTTTACCGACTTTATTAAAGTCAACAACCATGCGTACTCAGGCAATGCTCTGCAATCCATGCTATAGCATGGCAAATCATTTCCTCTACGAGTTTCCCCACACACGTTTACAACACGTTTATTTTACAAAAGGTCTAGGTCATCCAACTAGATCTATCTCATCTAGATCAATCATAGCGAATCTAGATCATCCGTCATCCAACGCTTTCATGAAATTACTCAAACCAGTGATCGCCTAGTGGTTGAAACTTGACCGCAATGTTTGAATTTAATCAGGGTTCTTTTGACAAAAGCTTTACCTTTTAGATATTATGATAAAAATAAAAAAAATACAAACGTGTGTTACAAGGTTTTTTAGATATTTATGTTAGTAATTTTTATATTCTATCATATTAATATTAATGTTTTCGTGTTATATTATTATAGCTGCAACGGGTCCAGCCATTTGTATAATACTAGCGTCGTACGCTGGCTGCGATCGCTTCGCTGCGGTGGCGTATTTCGTCGCCTCTATGGCGCTCATGGGGGGATACTACAGTGGCATGAAGGTACATAAAACATACCTTACTAGATGTTACCCTCATGAGGATCATCCCGCAGTAACCGTACACTTACACACCTCATATTCATAAACACGAACCCTAGCGGAACTAGTTCCTGAAACCGAGACTAATTGTCGTAGGACTAGGGTTCTAAACAGGCACACATGTACGATAGTACATGAGAGATAAATGAAATTCTGAATACTTTAGACTAATAAAATTATATTCAGGTTTTACAAGTTTAAAATAATTCTATATAAAAAAGGCCAATTAAATATGAGTGTCCACGAGTAGGGTTGTTACCGTAGTAGTTTTGCGTCGGGTATCGCCGCGAACCTTCCCGTGCGTGGGAGTGGGACAAAAGAGCGCCGTCGGGCGCGCTCGGATGGGATCTCGCATATGTTCGGCTCCAACACACGAACAACACACACTACACACCATATACATACACTATACACCACACACCAACCTGGGATCCGCGCTTCGGTATCCACTACATAATAATATGTATCTTATAACTTAGGTATGAACCTTTATGTCTATTTTACTAACTAAATGTTTGTATACATAATACTTAAAAGAAAAAGACTGTATGTTATCTAAATAAATAAAATAAAAAAAAAGTGTGTGTCAGCTCCGACGCACGACTGGAGTTTACTCTAAAAAGTAAAACACGTCACTCAGAAGGAACAAAAACTTTAGCGATTTGAGTTCAAAAATTCGCGCCATGTGAAAAAAAATGACAGGTGCGCAGAATAGGTTGCGCACGAAAACGTAACGAGGTCATTCGTTCAGTAGATTTTACATCTCATATTTTTTTCATACCGGGGGCCTTATAAGAAAATCGATTCTTAAAGAGTAAACTCCAATAATAAAAATAATTTCCCCGCGGTAAAAAGAATCCTATGATTTATCTATATCATATGATATCGAATTTTATTTGATTGCTAAATTTCAACTTACCTAAAAATACAACCTTTTTAGGGTTCTGCACCCAAAGGGTAATAATTGGACTAAGACTCCGCTGTCCGTCCGTCTGTCTATCACAGGCTATATGTCGTGAACCGTTACAGCTGTTATGTTATAGACTGTTAAAAATTTTACAGATGATAAATTTGTTTTGGCGCTATAACAACAAATACTAAAAACGGAATAAAATAAATATTTAAGTGGGGATTTCATACAACAACCGTGATTTTTTGCCGTTTGAATCCAATCCGTACTTGGCCTAGTTTTTTTATTTAAACCCACACATAATATGTGAACAGCATGAAAATTATATTAAAATATACTTTTGTTATATTTCCAGGTAAATGCACTAGATCTAGCTCCGAACTACGCCGGTTCCCTCACCGCCATGATCAACGGGACATCTACCATCTCTGGAATCATCACACCGTACCTAATAGGCCTTCTAACACCTGATGTAAGTTACCTTTAATTAGGTTACACAATCTATATATATAAAAGGCAAAGCTGATTGACTGATGTATCAACGCACAAAGGGCCAAACCCTTAAGGCTAGAAATTTGAAATTTTGCACCCGTATTTCTCATAGGACGTAGACATCCCACTTAGGAAGGATGTTTCAAAATTCAACCCCAAAGGGTTTAAAATAGGTGAAAAAAGTCTGTATGAAACTTTTTATTCCTTGGACATATTTGCATGATATTTCGTATGGAGTGAGTACGGAAAAATAACGAATCATGTATTTCAGCGTTTTCTAAAATTCAGCCCCTAGGTGGGTTAAATAGGAGATAAAAGTTTAACACCAAATTACACGCGGGCGAAGCCGCAGGAAACTAATGCTAGTAATATTATAATTATGAAAATAAATATTTACCTGTGTTCTGTATAAGGCTTGTAAATGACTGAAACCCAACTAGTAGTCTATATTTGTACACTAGCTTTTAGCCGCGGCTCCGCCCGCGTAGAATGTGTTCGTTGAAAAAAATATTCTAAACTAGCCTTTGCCAGCAGCTTCGCCCGCGGGAAGAGTATTATTGGCAAAAATATATTGTAATAGCACAGACTAAAAATATATATTAGGTCCATACATATGAAATTGGCGTTTTGTCGCACTGGCCACTTTGATCTCAAATATATCTTCTTTGGTTAGGAATTTCAATTTCAAATTTATAACGCTATTTTAGTAATGCATTTGTGTTTCGAAACCCGTAATTCATTTGTTATTTCCTCTTTTGGCTTTTTCTTTGCGTCAGGCTGTTTACAAAATGGAGAACTTGAAATATCGTATTATTTTCGAGTACGAGTTCCACCGTGTCACCAATGCTGCAGAAACGGCTCGAAGGATCAATGATGTGTATGGCGGCGGTGACGCAAAAGAAAACACAGTGCGTTTTTGGTTTCCAACGTTTTCGTTCTGAAATTTCGACTTGCAGAACAAGCCCCGTGGACGGCTGGAGACCAAAGTTGATAATGAAGAATTGAAAGCTATTGTGGAGGCGGATCCATCGCAACTCACGTCCGGGTTAGCTGCAGGCTGCGGTATTAGTGATAAAACTGTTTTATTCCACTTGAAGCAAATTGGTAAGGTGAAAAAGTTTGAACCTGATGAATTGAGTGCAGCAAACCGACAAACGCGCATCGACTGCTGCGTTTCATTACTCAACCGGTACAACAATGAAGGGATTTTAAATAAAATCATTATCTGTGATGAAAAGTGGATCCTGTACGATAATCGGCAACGCACATCGCAATGACTGAACCCTTGCGAATCAGCCAAAGCGTTTGGTGGACTAGTGCGGGTGTCGTTCACTACAGCTTTCTTAAATCTGGCCAGACGATTACGGCAGATTTCTATAGCCAGCAACTGCAAATCATGATGGAAAAGCTAGCTGCTAAACAACCGAGGTTGGTCATTCGTTCTAGGCCACTGCTGCTTCAGGACAACGCTAGACCACACACTGCACAACAGACGGCTACCAAATTAGAGGAGCTTCAATTGGAATGTCTAAGACATCCACC
The DNA here is from genome assembly GCA_963565745.1 of Phengaris arion. Taxonomy (NCBI): domain Eukaryota; kingdom Metazoa; phylum Arthropoda; class Insecta; order Lepidoptera; family Lycaenidae; genus Phengaris; species Phengaris arion. Next base: position 13,196,653 of record OY751443.1, on the reverse strand, counting down.
GTACTCCCCGGACCTTGCTCGAACAGATTATAATTTTTTTCGAAATTTGGATAACTTCTTGCAAGGGAAAAAATTCAACTCCGATGGGGCAGTCCAAAGCGCCTTCAAAGATGTTAGTAATTCCTGTCCGAATAGTTTTTTTTAGTACAGGAATCAATGAACTACCTATTAGATGGCAAAAGTGCATAGATAGTAATGGTATATACTTTGATTAAATAAATATATTGTTATGTTTAAAAAAAAACGACTTTATGTTCCTCCTTTATAAAACGCCAATTTAATATGTAATGACCTCATACTTACGTAATAGTCCCGTCCGTCCCGTTGGTGCGAGCTTGAATACATTTTCGGGCGTACTTTTTAATTTTAAGAAATCTCCTAAGATACGGTCTATTTATTTTATCTGTATGGTGTAAATGGCAAATAATGTTTTTGAAATGCTAAAAGTGACTAACGTGTTTTATATGATAAGGATGTATATTGTATCCGTCTAAATAGCTTCTGAAATTCCTATAAGTTAAGTTAAGTTAAGCCCCCCTGTAAGTTTTGATTATAAACCTTTCACATACAGACAGCGACCAGTTAGGATTTTATTATTATATGAATAGATTATTTTTGCCCCATAAATGGTATCCTTAGTAAGGTATCCTTTGGATAAATGCAAAGCCTAAACTACTAAAATATCAATTTTCATTCAAATCGTTCAAGCCCTTTGGGCTTGGAAGACAGTCAAACCTAAATACAGTACCCCACGGGACTGAAGTACTGTACTTTTTCGGAATAAAAAGTAGCCTATGTGTTAATCCAGAGTCTAAGCTACAACAATACCAAATTTCATGAAAATTATATTTTTAGTTAAATAAGATATATCCATCCATACATCCGTCTCAACTCGTCCCCACAAACTTTCATATTTATAATAGTAATAGGATGTTTATGCATCTACTTTATAACCAGACGGACCATACCACAGAATAGATAATACCATACATTATCTCAGCTAAAGCGGCTTATAAATCACAACCTGTACGTAGTATATTATTATCTCTGTGTCACAACAAAATCGAACCTGAATGAAAATATTTCAATTGAAAACACTTTATATGTTCTAACAAATCACGTTTTATGTTAACAACACAAGGATCTTTGTTAAAAGTTTGTTACGTAAGATCCGATCCGGAATAAAATACTATTATAAAGTTTTCTTGGCAATTTACAAGTTTAAACTTTCTTGTTGACATATTTTCAAGAGTTATTAATATTTTTTCTTTTTTCTATTGACTGGCACAGGCCTTGAGGCGAGAAATTTGAAAGGACACTGGCGAATCCTGACCGATTTTCCATCAAGAGCGGCAAAGTTTCGAACATATTATGTGGTTTTATAGTACTTAAAAAGTTATTATATAACAAAAATAATATATATATAGGTATATTTCTAGGAACAAAAAGTTATTAATCTCCGAATATCAAGAGAATTAATGTGCAAAATACGTATTTATCTGTGGTAATAATGGTCTTAATTGTGGTAATTGTCATCATATCTGTATAGTATATGGTTATCACGCTGTAAATTGTCAATTTGAGGCTTAAAGCTCCATCTAGAGGCCCGATAGATAGATGTATTCTTTATTGGAGCATAAGTTTCTTTTTATTAATCAACAGTTTAGTACTAGTTTTATGAAAAAAAAGTAACTTGGTGTATGAAATAGATCCCTCTACACTATATTTTATACCAAGAAAAATATTTATTATGTTTTTGGTTTTCGTAACGTGAAAGCGACATCTATCACGTTTTATCTGTTAGCATATTTCGTTTCCAAACAAACTAGTTATTAATTTCATTACGTAATTGACATCCCAAATAATAAATGTCGCTTTTCCGCAAACCGCCACTAGGGCAATTTATTGAACAATAGGTTAGGTTATATTTAATTTATTATCTTTTGACCCCGAGTTTGATGTTTAATATTATTGCTTTTTTTGTTCCTATGTTCATAAAGTACAACTTACAATAAATATTTTTTGTGGCCACGTATTTTAATTACCAGGCAGTAAATGTATGGCGATTTGCCGGTCTCCTGAAATTATGCACACGTATTTCTCATATGACGTAGGCATCCACTAAGAAATCATTTTTCAAAATTCAACCCCCAAAGGGGTAAAATAGGTGATAAAAGTTTGTATGAAACTTTTTACTCCCTGGACATATTTGCATGATATTTCGTATGAATTGAGTACAGAAAAAATAAAGAATTACGTATTTCAGCCTTTTCATCCACATTCGTAACTTAAGTTTTGTAACCAGCTATGAACAAGGAATTTTCTTATCGTTTGATAACCAGCTACGAAAACAGAATTAAATTTCTGTTTTTGTAACTGGTTTTCATAACCAGCTACCAAAAAAGGATTATTTTTCTCAGTTCATAACTAATTACCAAAACAGAATTGCGAGAAAGAAAAGAAAAGAACATTTATTTTTCGTAACTCATAAAACTTAAAAACACACAATGACGAAAGATTTTTATATTTTTTTCGTAATTTGCAATACGTATATATTTTTATAATTAAACGCAAATAAAACTAATTATTACAAAATTAATTATTATATTTGTTACTTATGTTTACAGGAAAACTAATAAGGCGAAAACCTATACATGTAATATACGATTACTAAATCTTATATGGAGAAATAATTTCCAGACAGTGTCCAACAGTTATAATATTATTTTATAAATCTTCAATGGCCGAATTGACTTCAGCGTCTATTTCTAAATAATTTTGGCATTTATTAGTGTTATTACGTACACGCATCTTAGTCTCTTTTACTAAAACTTCCAGAACATGAGCCAGAGAAGGATTTTTACACCCTATATACTTATTAAGCCTAGAGTGCCATCCTTCAAGATGGTTGGTAGTTCTGATATCTTCTTTATAGCAGCACCATTTCTTAATAAAACTAACATCACTTAACCAAAACTTAAGTATATGTTAAAATATTCTATATTCTGACTTTTAGGTAATCTTTGCATTATATATTTGTAGCCCGACAAAATCTTATTTAATGGTAATCGAGCTAAGCCAGCACATCTAGCAACATGCCGTCTTAGAACTCGAGATTTTAGTCTCAACGCCTTAGCCTTCTTAAAGAGACTGTTACAATAATGATAAAAACAAACTTTTATAGTAGATTTTGGAAGAACTTTCTTAATTGCCTTCATGGCTGCTTTTTCGAAGTCAAGCGTATTTTTTTGGGGTTCCATGTAGGTAAACGTCTTTTAATCATTTCAAATAATGTCTCGTATGTTTTTTCTGTTTTATTCAGAAGGAATGCAAAGATCAAAGGAACAACGTTTTTTTTAAGTTTGTTGTAATAAGAATAGAATATATTTGCTGAAACGGTGCTGGACACGATTTAAAAGTACCATCCATGAAAAAGTGTTCAAAATTAATTAAAATGTTTGTAATATCAGGACAGCAAAACACCAGTATTCTTGTATCTTTATATGCACCTGTATCTTGATAGTCAGCCAGTAGAAAATTGTCAAACTTTTTTGGTATTATTACCTCTTTATGAGACTTATAATGTAATTTTGACACACCTAAACTTTTATTTCTTGAATTGTACAGACCAGTTTTTACACTATTGAATTCTGGTAGCGTGCATACTAAATCCGCACCAACATCCAGGAGCTCTGAGATCATTTCCTCATATTGTTTCTGTATAGGTTCTAAATTATTACTAACATTGGTTTTTAAATTTTGGACTTTTTTTATAACTAAATTGTTCATAATATATATTTAGGTAGGCACTTATTAATGTCATGGGGATTTTCTTTTATAATCTTATTTTCATTGTCAAGTGTTACATTACCACCGCAGCCTCTTAAGTTGTAACATTGATAAAATTTACTTGTATTGGTGTATTTTTTTCTTAAATGGTATTGCCGACCATCATAGAGCAGATTCATACCCCCTCGTTTAGTCGGTACAAATTCTATAGATTTTTGTTCAATTGCTCCCATCTCCACATGTTTCACTGTCTACTGCCCTTTAACCCATTTAATTCACATTCGTATAACTGAAGGAGATTAATATTTTTCTCTTAGCATTAAAACATTATTCGAATCTCGGACATTTCAAAGACATAAATGATATTTAAATTTTAAATTACGAAAAATGAATGCAATTCTGTTTTGGTAACTAGTTATGAACAGAGAAAAATAATCCTTGTTCATAGCTGGTTACAAAACTTCAGTTACGAATGTGGATGAAAGGATTTCAGCGTTTTCTAAAATTCAGCCCCTAGGTGGGTAAAATGGGGATGAAAGTTTAAGACCTAATTTCACGCCGGCGAAGCCGCGGGCTTTTAATGCTAGTTATGGAATAAAATGTTTACATTTAATTTTAGGACTACGTTTTTGAACTTAACATTGATGTGATTAAACTTTGAACTTTATGGGAAAGTAAAATGTTGAATCGTTACTTTACCAAGCCATTATTTTTTACATTTTATCTAGTGTCAAACTGACCCCAAAAATAAGAACCCTTTCAAGATAACTCATATTTTCAAAAATATAATTCTGAATTATTTTTGTAACTATTGGGCCCAGTTAGACGAGTCACGCGAAGGCTTTAGCGGTGGGTAAGGGTTTAGGGTAAGTAAGGTGAGCTTTATCGACTAGGCCACAACGTAGAAACTATACGTCGTGGCCTAGTCGGTCAAGCTAGATTTGCTTTGTGTTTCTTGTGGTCATATAAACGCGCCTTTTAGAACGCGTTTTCGAAAAGTTGTGTGACCGGTTCCCGAGTATGGAGAGCAAAGATATTATAAAATTTAACATTTTGTGTACTAAATCCAGACAGTGGCCAAATAAAAGACACCTTTAGCCACGCATTAAGATTCATGCATAATAGCAAAAAACGTGAAAATTTTGATGAGACTTTTTACGATTCAATTTTAATATACTTATTGTAAAATAAAAATAAAATAATTTTTTGGGTTATTTACTATCGAATTTAAAGTGATTATGTTCGCTATCTTTGAGTTTTTTGAAACAACCAAAATAAGCTTACATAAGAGCAGCAAAATGATCCTAAACACGACATCTTGTTGTAAATTTAGAGTGAAGAGGTTGTGAAAAATTGGTTTTGCTATACTAAAAATCATTAGATTTGATTTTTAAAATAAGAATACCTACTCTATTTGTGTCAATTGTTAGTTTTGTAGGGTCCGGTTTCATTTGGTCGCAAAATGTACCGCCAATTTATGTCAAATTTATAAACGCGCCTTTAAAATATTGGGACTAAACATAGTCTACATTTCAATAATGGTAATATTGGAAAATTCGAGAACACAAAGCCGTTCTCACGCTTCCTCATAATACTTAACTTATTAACAATAAGATGAAGGTCTTATCGAGTTATCGAGTTGGTACTCAGAAGTTTCGACATAGATTCATAAGCTGATAGTGGGTTACGATGTCGCCAGACCATGATAACGTTGTATACGGGCAAGACTTAGATTATTAAAATACTTAAGTGCCATCATAGACTTGCTATTTATTATAACAAATGAATTTATTAAGAATAAACTCCCTACGTCATTGTGATTTGAATCTTTATGAAGGAAAATGGCGATAGTCAAAGGAGAATTAATAATATGTGGTTATATAATATACTAGCTTTTGCCCGCAGCTTCGCCCGCGTGAGAGAGTGTTCGTTGCAAAAAACTTCTTTAGCAAATATACCTGCAATAAAGTAATAGCACAGAGTAAAAATATATACTTTATAAAAAAAAATCACACGTTCTTTTGATTTTAAGATATCTCCTAGATATAATCTCCTAGTTAAGGATAATTTATTTCTGATTTTTTTAAAACTAAGAATGAGTATAGTAACCTATCCTTAAAACATATCTACGCCATCGCGGACTTTTTTGTAGACCTATAAAAGAGAGATTATTCTACCATACATTGTTTTGTTATTTATCTCCAACGGGTTAGGTTAGGCAGCGTTTTCGATAGAAGTTCCCAGACGGCTTGATTTTTCCGACACCTTCAACAATTATCGTCTTAAATCAAACAATTTCCATAAAACCCTAACAAATTAATATCGACCTAAACCTTTCCAAGCAACCACTCTGTCGGTAAATGTAAGCGGCGTCAAAATCCTTTCAGTAGTTTTTGAGATTATCGCGAAGATATAGACAGACAGACTCGGCGGGACACTTAAGTATTCTATGTCCGTCTCCTGGTTCTAATCTACCTCCCCAACCATTTTTCAGCCAAATCGGTTCAGCCGTTCCTGAGTTTTAAATAGTGTAACTAGCACGACTTTCTTTTATATAATATATAGATTACTATACCTCAGTATATACGTGTAGAGACGATTCACGCCAGCTTCATGTTTAATTAGGATACAATAGCTATGACCTACAACATTGTCTTATAGATCATGAATGAATGCATAGTGAAGAAAATTAAAAATAAAATATTCAAAGTATAAATATAGATTCACTTCTATCAGTATAATTTTTTAATTATTATAGGCACTCGAGTATAAAACTCAGGAAACATAATTCCTGATAGGTACATCAGTCCCGATAAACGTTACGTTAGAAATATTGGATGAACATCGAGCTTGAGTGTAAATTATGATACGCTTCCAATACCTGGACATTCGAATTTTTTCGACACTTCGATTCGACACTTTTTGTAATAATATCTATGGACGCTTCACACCACGTCAGTCTGGTCCCGTGGTAAGTATCCGAAGAATACTTTTTATACTGTACTTATATTTAAGATTTTTATTATATTATACGCATATTTAATAAACATCCATGGACCCAGGAACACAGAAAACTTTTTTTATTCCCTGGCGGGATTCGAACCCGCGACCTCCAGCTTGAGCGCCAATGCGCTAACCACTGAGCCACAGAGGTCGTCTTTTTGTATACGAGTAAATATTAAATCTTTGAAACTGATCATTGCTACGAATGAGTACGAGTTATTGAAACAATTAAAAAAAAAGTGTGTCAGCTCCGACGCACGACTGGAGTTTACTCTAAAAAGTAAAATTTTGTGTGCAATGCAAAGCGACTAGCGATCGATTTGAGTTCGAAAATTCGCGCCATGTGAAAAAAAGTGAAAGGTGCGCAAAATAGGTTGCGCACGAAAACGTAACGAGGTCATTCGTTCAGTAGATTATACACCTCATATTTTTTTCATACCGAATCGATTCTTAAGGAGTAAACTACAAAAATGATCTTTTTGGATATATAATAGGTATCTACGAGTAAATAACGATAGATAGAATGAGAATTTTCAATTAAAACATAATATGTATTGTAATTCGTGCCTACACATTATAAAAAAAACGGATAAAATCTATAAAACATCAACCACTTCGCTGTGTAATTCGTATACAGCAAAATGCGTAGGTATTGACAAATAGTAGGATTTGTCCAACGCGAGGCTTTTGCCGGGATAAAAAGCCTTTGACCTACAATAATATACTAAATAATACAGAGAATAATTTATGCAAACAATGATCATATTTCAAATGAAAATTTGAAATATGATCATTCATCAAATATGATCAATCGAAATTCAAACCACCCAAAGTAACGTACCTACGTGTCATTTGAAACTAATAAGCAATTTTACTTTTGATCGCATAAAAAAACACTAGGTATAATATGATTTGTCTACCGTCATTACGGTACCATTTTTGAGTAAAAAAATATATTTTTATGGGGCGATGCGGAGAGGTACCCTAGCCGGGGAAAAACGTCCGTAACGTAAGATTTTATGTATAGTCTTTATTATTTTCTTTATATCTCGAATATAACTTAAAATTAATATTTTTATAATAAGCAACTTCGTTCCTATCCGGTGTCCCACGACACCACACGGCTTTTTTTCCATAAATATTTCAATGATTCATTGAGAAGTAGAGATAATAAAAAATTAGCTATTCATCTTTTATGCAATTATTCGATGAAACGAGTTACCCCACCATCTGCAGATAGTAAATAAGTGACCTATGCCGTTGTAATACAAATGCAACTATGCTTACATCTAACCTTATATTTTTATCTTTGGTTACCGTTAATTGTTCCATAGTAAAATTACCAATATCATTTGTCAGATTTGTTGATGAAGCTTATGATTTAAAAAAGTGACGAAACTATTTCTTTTACATTTTGATCCAAAGTCATTATTGGCCTTCAGTTTAGGGTATATAGGTACTATATTTTTTTCATTGCAATCGGTTCAGCAGCTTTTGCGTAGTGGAATACACGGGTACTCATCTCTTCATTCTTTGACTCTTCTCTATACATAGATAAAGTAAGAATCCTTAAATATTATCACTCCAATAAAACCTCTCTTTTCAGTCCACTCTCGTGCAATGGAGACTGGCGTTTTGGGTCTGCTTCGCGGTACTGATCGGCACGAACGTCGTTTACTCTCTTTGGGCGGACGGTAAGCAGCAGTGGTGGGATGACGTGAGGCAGTACGGGTACCCGGCTGACTGGACCCATGGACCACTCAAAATGGCGGACGTTGACAAAGAGAAGAACAAACAGAAGGAGGCAGAAGGTACTTCGTTATAGAATATGAAGATTTTCCCACACAAATCACTTTTATATTAGATATTTATCTTAAACTAAAAAGTGCCAATGAGTGATTGAAATATCATGTCGTTTTACAAGTGCCATTTGAGGTGGTTCGTGATGCTACAAACATATATACAATTGTTGAGAAAATAAGTGTCATGTGACAACATTTTGTGCTCAGTGTCCAGTATACCGTGCACCTATTTGAAATTCTTTGACAGAAAATTACATAAATAATGTTATGTTCAGTATGTTCTCGTGTAATGGTCATAAAGAATACGCCACAACAGAAAGTTATGACCGACTTTGCCTAAATTGTAAAGTTTTATAGTATTTTAAATTAAGTTACCAGTAGATATCTACCAAGTTACTAATACCTCTACCAAGTTACCAGTTAATTTTTTTTTATATTTTAATATATCTATTATTTAATTATTTAGATTACAATTTTGTTCCATAGATTTGTCAATAATAATATAATAATGCCTTGTTATAAATTGACGTTTAGGCGTTAATATTTTAAACAAAAAATATTAACTAAACTCTTCTAGTATAAACATAAAATATAATATTATGATAATGTTATTTACATATGTTAACAAGATTTTTACTCCAAAATGAACAATATGTAAAAGAAAAGAAAATAAATTGGAATACATAAGTAGTAAATATCTTAACTCTACAAATTACATATGTAAATGCGGTATTTACGTGTTATTTTTATAACTTTAATGAAAGTGCTCTAAAAAATAAGACTAAGAGAGAAATGGTATGTTAAAAACAATATAAAAAAAAAAAACGGGGATTATTAACAGCCAGAAGTATATCGGCAGGTGACGTCACACGCCGGTAAGTTGCTACGAAATGTACATGCACAATTTTAAGTTTTGCGCGCTTATGTTCATATTAACCGTAGTAAATATTTTTGTATTTGATGTAAGTAAACTAATTATGAAGGTTTTTCACACTAATGTTGGAAAAAATGTTTCCATCTTTTTGTAACTTTGAAATGCTCCCAATTTTTGAAATTAACAAACTATACATAAAATATTACTATATATTTTTACTTTTAACAATTAATGGTAGAACCTAATTATTTATTAATGTTACTAAAAAAACAAAATTTTTAAATGAATTAAACAAAATATTCATTATTTTTACTTTTATCAATTAATGGTAGAACCTAATTATTTATTAATGTTACTAAAAAAACAAAATTTTTATAAATAGGCAAATACCCAATTAGTTATGGAATATGATTTTGTACAACGTAGGCAGGTTTTCATGTCACGCTGACCGCTAGCTGACCGTCAGCGCCGACACCGAGGATGTATGAAATGTCCGCGCTGACCGGTACGCGTTATTCGAAAACGCTTCCTATAACTAAATACATATTGACCCATCAGCGCCGACTGTCAGTCAGTCAAGAAATATGATTTTGTACAACTTAGCTAAGAGTAGACTTTAGCTCGAGTTTCTATTGTGATAATATACTGTTTAACTAGATGATAGAGCTTAATAACATGAAATATGTATATGATATAAAATAAAGAGTTTAAACAGAAATTTTATTTATTAACTAGCACCTGGGCAACATAGGTAAGTAATAATTATTACAAGATATAACACTGGTACAGCTTGTCAAAAAAGTACGCGGTGACAGCAGGAACTAAAAACATTTTGACTGTATCATCTGTTAATTGTTATCCTTATTATATTGGGATGGCATATGATATGATATATATCTATAGATATATATGTATATATATTATATATATATATTATATATATATATATATATATATAGATGGGATACATTTAATTTTAAAATAAATAAACATAATTTATATCAAAGATAAAAGATGATACAATCGAAAATATTTTTAGTTGCTAGTGTTCTGATTTTATCTCGCAAACCTTTAACAAACTTACAGTCGAACAGGTATGTAATGAGGGTTTTCGATATTGTTCCTGCCGCTAGGAGTATGGAGTATAGAGGAAAGGGGAACTACCTCTGTATGTATTTAATGTCCGCTGAAATGCGTCAAGTTAGGGTGGCGCCACAGTATTTATTTTTTATTTATTTATTATACTTTATGCACACAATATGGTACAAAGGCGGGCTAATGCCTTGTGGCATTTTCTACCAGCCAACCTATGGGTGATGCAGAGACAGTGTAAGGTAGATGTATAATATTAAAAGGAAACATAGACTTAGACATTTTGAGTATATATAAAATATATAATAATAATAAATACTACCATATAAATACTAATATAACTCTTTATTTAAAATTAACCTACTTAATATTTTAAATATGTAAACCTAATAATATATAACATAATAAGATAACTAATTAATTTACTTATTAATTGTAGTCTATTTCTAGTCTGCCAATGATTTTAAGTATAGTTCACGAACTCTGCGTTTGAATACATTTTTTGTTTCAGACATCCTAACTTCTTGGGGTAGTGAATTCCAAAGGAGGATGGACTGAATATGAAAGGATGAATGGACAAGGGAGGAGCATAGCTAAGCATAGCTAGAAGGACAAAGAAGGAGAAAATTATTTGTAGAACGAAGATTTCTATCATGGCTACTGCACAGATATTTAAAATGAGGAGTTAGGTAGTTAGGAGCATAGGGGGAGTGAAGAAGGGAATAGAGTGTACACAGAGCCCATAGAGAACGACGTTGTCGTATTGGCAGCCAATGAAGCTTAGAGCGGAAGGAGGAGATGTGGTCGTACTTACGGAGGCCAAAAACAAATCTTATACAATTATTAAGGAGCCGGTCGAGTTTGTTGAGTAGGTCTGCATTAAGGTCGAAGTAGCAAATATCACAATAATCCAGTATTGGGAATATAAGGGCTCTTGAACTAGCATAGTTTTTATATCGGAAGGCAAAAAAATTTTTCAGACGGTAGAGAGATCGCAAGCAACTGGTAACACTATTACCAACATTAGCGATTTGGGTACGCCAGTCAAGATTAGCATCAATATATAAACCGAGATCTTCAACACACGAGCTGAGAGGAATAATGTTGCCGTTATAGATAATAGACGGGAGATTTCCTGTGTCAACTCTACTCAATAGTCTTGGACTTCCTAATAAAATCGCCTGACACTTAGTGGCATACACTGACAGTCCGAACTCAGTGGACCAGGTGTGAATAGCGTTTAGATCTCAGTTTATATCATCGATGGCAGTGGACAAATGTTCAACCCCTTCTTGTCAGTACACTTGCAAGTCATCAGCATACAGATGATATGAAGTACGAAGAACATAGGATATTAAATTTATAAATATGGAAAATAAAAGAGGAGAGAGTAAGCCGCCTGAGGAACCCCAGCTTCGAGAACCCGCCAATCAGAAAAATACTGGTCAACGCGTACACGCTGCTGACGGCCCCGAAGATAAGAAGAGAACCAGTTTAACGCTTCAGGCGAGATCATAAGATGGGAGAGAATGGCCAGGAGAATATCGTGGTTGACATTGTTAAAGGCGTTTGAAAAGTGAATCAGCACTAAAATAGTGACTTTCGAATCCTGCATGCCTGCCCTTATATCGCTAGTAATTTTTAATAGAGCCGAAGTGATACTGTGTCCAGGTCTGAATCCAGATTGTAGTGGAGAGAGAATGTTGTGTTTGAACACAAACCGAGACAACTGCCTGTGAACACACGCCTCTATCACTTTGGAGAGGAACGGGAGAATGGAAATCGGTCGAAAGTGTGAGGGTTGCACAGGAATTTGTACCTTTGGTAAAGGACGGACGTAGGCCTTACGCCATAAATCGGGAAAAGTAGAGGACTCAAAGGAGAAATTTATAATGTGGGTAATGGCTGGCAAGAGATGTTCAAGGATGGGAATGATAAATTGGCGGGTGATTTCATCACAGCCCACGGCTTTCGAACTAAGAGAGCTAATGATTGTATTGATCTTGCCTGCAGTAACTGGTGTAAACTGAAAATATTCTATAATCTCTTGTGGTAATCCGTTTAAAAAGCTAATTGTTTGAGATTTAGTATGCATGTCTATGGTTATGGAAGTAGAGAAATGGATATTAATGTCATCCAAACTAATCGTACACGGAAACTCCACATGACGCGATTTACCTATACCAATGGTTTTAAGGAATTTCCATAAGGTAGCAGATGAAGAAGAGTTATTAACTATATTATGAAAAATGTGTCGGCGTTTAGCATTCCGTATCATCTGATTGCATCTATTTCTTGCTTTCTTAAAATTGACCCAATTAGTATCGCATCGATTAGCCCTGTATTTGCGAAAAGCACGGTCCCTAAGTCTCATCGCCTCTCTTATCTCAGCCGATATCTATGGTGCCGGAAGGTGCTTTATTTTAATTCTTTTGATCGGCGCATGTACATCATAAAGAGAAAGAATTGAATTATTAAAAAACTGAACTTTATCATCAACTTTATCATCAGCTGCTAAAAGTGGATCCCAATTAATTTCCGCAGCGTCCACCATAAGCTGTTTAGTATCCATGCGTGAAAAACAACGGTTAAACAATATTTTAGGTTTTATTTTAGGCGGTTTTATGACGTACATCAGGAAAAGGAGATCATAAAACGAGAAGCTGGGGGCAGGATATTGACCGTGGGAGTGGACTAATAAGGGATCAGATGTTAATATTAAATCTAACCAAGTATCCTCACCAATTAAATTATGGTGTGTGGCTTGAAGAGGCAAATGATGCAGACTGGTTGATTCTAAAATGTGAAGTAGTTTGTGCGAGCGAGAGGAAGAGATGTCTAAAAGATTTGTATTAAAGTCACCCATTATGATATGGTGTCTATATTCAGCTCCCAAAGACTCCAAAACACTGAATCAATTTGACTAAAATAATCAATGGAAGGAGGACGATAAACTACACTAAGAACTAATTTCATCCCCCCAATGCAGACCTCAAGAAAAAGAAATTCAGCGGCAGAAAAATATTGTGGAGGTGAACAAGCAATTATATTAAAGGGCATGTCACTCCGTATGTAAATAGCTACACCGCCACCACGTCTGTCAACACGATCATGTCGTATTAAAATGAAGCCGGGCAGACTGTAAGCTGTAGAAAGAATGTTAGGTTTTAACCAGGTCTCTGAAATTAGGAGTGCGTGAACATTGATTCCCGAAAAAGTGTCTAGGATGTCATTGAAGTGGCTAGGCATACTTTGTGCATTTATATGACACACATTTAGTAGTTGGCTGTTCAGTGAAGTAAAATTAAGTAAGTAATATCATAAGTTCATTACGTTTCTGCACGCAACCTTGAAGACAAATGTCAGAAGTCAAAACAAATGATAGTGACAGATGACATAATGTCAAAGTGACGTGAGTTTGCAAAAACCGGGTTGCATTAAAAATTATAATTTTTAGATATAAACAATTTAGAGTATACCCACCCTATAACAATCGGAAATCTCAACATACAATAACGGAAAACAAAGAAGAAAAAAGAAGATAGCGAATAGAAAAGCACCACAAACTAAAACATAATATACGAAGTACTCGTACTAAACTCAGTATTAAATATTAACAAAATAACATTAGCCGTTATTAGAGGAAGTTACCGATGGTGTTGCCTTTTGGTACTTTATCAAATGGGGCTGGAGCTCTTCTAAGGTCGTCACTTTGTGGCGTTTACTATCGGAACTCTTAACGACAACAGTACCATCCTGAGTCCAACACGCCCTCAGACCAAAGTGCATCCTCGCCTTACTAAAGACTGTCTGTCTTGCTTTCGTTAAAAACTATCTAATAGAATAAGGTGTACCCTTCAGCTTAGTTTTAGCTCTAAAGACAGCGCTTTTGATATCAGCAGAGGAAAACTTAACCAGTATAGGCCGGCTTTTGTGTTGACTGCTGGGAGTCAAAAGGCTACGCAGTTGATGACATGCCTTGATGGAATTTGCTGTTATGTCTTTCATAGCAAGTTTCTGGTGCACTATATTCAGAACTGAAGACACACAGTTTTCACTACTTTGCTCGGGAACACCAGAGATAATCAGAAACTTTCTGCGAGATCTGGTTTCCATGATATCCACAGCCCTGGAATACTCTGCTATTTGTTTTGGGAGCAAGTTGAGCATGGAAAAAGTGAGCTCACGAAATGTGCGGAACTCCTCAGCAACTTTAGCTACTGTGTCCTTAGCGGCTCCACATTGCAACTGTGCCTGAAGCTCCTCCATCTTCTTCATTACACATTCCTCTAAGCTTTGCTGTGCCTTTTGGATATCGTCTAGTTGTGACATTTTATCTTGTGTGCTTGAACTTGTAAATAGTGTAAATATTTAAGTTGATAATCAGCTGACAGGTGGTGTATTAGTTATATGGTTAGATTGTCACATAAAGTTCTACCAACATAAAACCTCCAAAAAACCGTATGTATTGCACTAGAATTAATAATAACTTATGCAAATAATTTATTAGAACTAATTAATTTAATTAAGAGAAATGTAGAGACATACCAACATGCTTATTGCTAACTTTATTTCAAAGTAAATGAAGTTAGCAATAAGAGATGGAGTGAATTCAGTTGAGAGTTAGTTATTGGTTAGTTATTTAACTCAACTAACTTCACTCCGTCTCTTATTGCTAACTTCATAACATACCCCCTATAAGCACTCAAGCGCCACTATGGCCAGTTTTATCGGATACTTTTTAGGTTTTCAGCCTTAAAGTCCTCCTTTCCTCTTCACTCCATAGCTAGGAGGCAGCCCCGACTCACATAAAGTGCCATCTGGTGGAGGAAGTGATTTTCAAAACTATCAATAGGAATTTTTTACACTTTCTGGGCCCATACAGCGTTTCGTCAAAGTCGGGTCCTTGTCGTGTCAAACAGCTGTCAGATGTCATGAACTCAAAAACTCAAATAACCCAAAAACAATACCTTTTTATAAATTTAAATATAATATGGCGTCGGCTTAAATCCATTTGCCAGTGTCAAGTTAAAAAGGCGGGACATAGAATTTTTGTGTTTATTTTCAACACCGTATTCCTAAATCGACAAGTCTAAAGTCTAGTCAAAGTTCAAATAAATAGTCAGTGCAGTCATGAGTTAAGTCAGTCGATTCAGTAAAGTGGTAGAAGCTTACTGAAAGTTCCTAGAGAGTTTTGGAGGGAACACAAAATAGCACATTTTCTGTTTGTTTAACCACTTGTCCACACTTGTGCACGTTAATGAACATTTAATGGTTAATATCATACCAATATTACACTTATAGAACGGAAATAACACAAATTTATGAAAGATATGTAAAAAACACAACGTCACCAATTGAATTCCCCGGCAAAACTCCTCAAAAATAATACTTTTGTGCGCAGCCGGTCTATAAAAAGAAAGCTGGATGCATACAGGTTGGCCCCAACATGAGTGGAAGGCTTTTGCCCAACTACAGGATAACATAGGGCAATACGAATAATATTAAGATCATTTGAACATAATAATAATATTCGACTTAATAATAATAATAGTTAACGTAATCTAACCAACACCCGTAATCATTTCGACCCCGGACATCATCCGGACAGCACCCAAAAGACTGCACACATCCCTCAAAACACATAGCATACACCTATGTGATGAATTGTGAGTAACAATTCACATACATAACCTTACAAAAAGCAGTCATCCTCAGTACACGCCGAATCGTTCGAAAACTTCTATCAATTATTAATTAACTAACACTTTACATGAAGCTGTTTGGCCACAAGACCCCACCCCGCAAGGCACAAAAGAAGTTTTAAAAAAGCTTATTATTAAAATAATAATAGCTCTCACCCCGATTTCATCTGGCTTCATCATAGCTGGTTTCGTTGATATTAGTCCAGCTATGCAATAGCAATATCTCTTCCTTAACCCAGTTAACTTACTTTCTTAACCCAATGGGACGGATGACGGACACAACTGCCGAGCGATAGGCGCAGGACCCAATTTTTACTTGACTATCCGACGCATGAATCATCTTTCTTATCAGACAATCAGGTGATCAGCCTGCATTGTCTTAGCCAGACTTGAAAACAACATTTTTTGTTTTTCCAACGCGGGGATCAAACTGGAGTCGAGAGCCAAGCTCTAAGCCACTGGGCCACGGAGGCGTCTATTCTTACTAATATTATAAATGTGAATGTGAGTTTGTTTATTTGATTTTTACACTTTCACGTAAAAACTACTTAATCGGTCATCACAAAGATATATATATATATATATATATATATATATATATATATATATATATATATATATATATATATATATATATATATATATATATATATATATATATATATATATATACAGAGGTACTTTTTATCCCGAAAAAGTACAATATTCCCGTGGAATACTGTATTTACGCCGGCGGAGAAGCGGGCTTCATAAATATCCTTAAACTAATAATAATAAACGGAAAATATCTTCGTTCTTTAACGGATCGTAACCCTGCACCCAGCACACTCTAATCTGCAGCTATGAGCCATACAGTCCAATGTACATATTATAATAAATACTTGAGACATGCGGTCACGGCATTGCATAACCCGGCCGCGTAGTGGCGCCGGCCGCCGATTACGAATGCTGTGCCGGTCCTTCACACTTGTGGGACATTGAATATACAACTACTTAGCTCGGTTATGACTTATCGAAGCTATAAGTGTGAATTTAGCTATGAGTGAAGTAGGAAAGTAGACAAAAACATAGGGTACAACCGGGATAGACGCCGATGTGGGATAGACGCCGCAGTAGGATAGACGCTTATTTTCAAAAAGCCTAACCTCAAATCGCGACTAACGGTCAATTCACACCACGACGATAGCGACGCGACACTGGGCTACATTTTTAAGATAGCTATTCAAAACTGAATTTATAATAAATATTGTTTTATTATTTCTTATAATAAATATTGTTAATACAGAATAACAATATTTATTATAAGAAACTATAATCTGACTACATCAATTTTATAGCCTATGTTACCCTGGCTATTATTACAAATCTATTGACACCTTATTTATTAAAATCGGACCAGTAGCTAACGCGTTACGGTGGATCAAACATACATACTCGTATATACATACATAAACTGCCAAATCATTACCTTTCCTTTTGGCTTCGCCGTAGTCAGGTAAAAATATACAAGCTTCATTGCAAGATTACCTTGCCTGGACATTCGAACTCTCTTCGAATTCGAACTCATATAAATGGAATAGTAGATTGTTAGCCTAGGGTTGAAAAGAATCAATTCCCAAGGTAGTTAGACTATAGTGTAATAGCGGCTATAGTCCGAGTGGGAATTTAATCTTTTACCCGTGGCAAACACTCTACTTTTCATTTAGAATATGAGGAAAATAAAACTAGTTGCTTATCTAAACTATTTATTGATAATAATATATTAGTATACCTATTTAAAATTAATAGTCAAATTAGGACAATTCGTGAAATTAAAAGTTAAATTTTTGTTTGGAATATTTATAGTATAGAATATTTATAGTTTCAATATTTCGCTTGAACTCATTTTTAATATTCAATTCAAATCTTAGCAATAAAGTCCGTCACAGATACATACATAACAGATTTTAGTATCCCGCCAATTTGTGTTGACTTTTTAAATTTTAAATATGGAACTTGTCGCTCGCCGCGTAATTGTCCCGCCACTCGCGGCTTATTCCGCTCAAAGGAGTTTGCGCTAAATTCACACTGGCTGTTTAGAAAGTCATGTCATTTTTTAATAGTTTTTTTTACATACAACTCTTCACAGCTGACAACAGTACTATTTTTGAAGTTTTTCCGGCCCTCGGGCCGGAATGAATTTGTATGAGTTTTTCCGTCCCTATGAAAGGAAAGCAGTATCTTCCACCCAATAATCAGATCAAAACAACACTACTTTCCGAGTATGAGAAATGAAAAGTAATTTAGTATATTATATTTATTGGCGATGGTGAAGTTGAACGAGAAAAATGGCAAAATGTTATGATATGAAAAATACTTGCCCCGCGCCCGCAGCTCCGCCAGCTTAAATACAGCATCCCACGGGAACACCATAATTTTTCGGGACAAAAAAGCCGTTAATCCAGAGCTTAAATTACTACCGTACCAAATTTTATCGTGATCCGTTTAGTAGTATTTGCGTGAAAGAGTAACAGATAACCATCCATCCATCCTCACAAACTTTCACACTTTTAGTAGTAGGATAGTATAAATGGTCCAGGTAGGTACTGTTTTATCAAATAAAGTAGTATTATATTTGCCGACGTGTTATGTCAACCCAAAAAATATACCTAATGATAATATTATGTTAAGTTAGTAAAGAAGTACCTGGGTAACTGAGCTTTGACCGGATCTCTAGTAGAATTAATAAATATATAAAGAATCACAAAAATCTTTTACGGGAGTTCGAACTCACCACATTTCGAATTTCCGAAGAAAGCAAAATTCAACCAAACTGATAATCGGACTGACATAATTGAGTCGAATTTATTGATATATTGTTGCATGACGAAAGAAAAAATATAATTAAATACACGAGCATAAGCTTAATATAAATAAGCAGTTTCTCACGGATAAGACCTAGCTAGATCGAGATTTTCCCCCCAAACTATTCATGAAGTGAAAAATTTCATGGTAATACTTGTAGCCGTTGTTGAGAAAAGAAGAAGAAAAAAAAATATAAGGTTTGTTAAAATCAATTACGGATATTTTGGGCATGCAATGCTTATGTAAAGCCATTTAGACCGAAAATAATTTCTAAATTTCATATAGATATAATATTATATAGGTACTATATAAAAATTTGGTTCTGCACTCTTAGGCGCTGAGGTCATTAACCTTAACAGAAACAGCTGACTTTAAACCGAAAGCAAAGTATTTGCCTTAATAATATCAATTCAATCAGCTGTGTGAGGTCAAAAACCTCAGAGGCGCCGCGCCGCAGCAAACGTAACGTAATTTTAATTAGTGTTTTCTTTTTAAAATTTTTTGAATTGTTTTTATGCTTAAATGTCTTTACATAAGCAGTAGATCATATACGATTGTCGATTTTACCAAACCTTATATGCAAGATAGTGAAGATTGTCTCATTCAAAGTAAAATATTATTATATTGTAGTATTTAAAATGTTCCGATGTTCATGTTCCAAGTAGCAAATAGCCAGTCGACGCATAATTCAAACTATGAAGTAATTAAAAATTTAAACTCATTGTAATGAAAATATGTTCATCAAGTTCATCAAAACAATTACGAGTAAAACGGGACGTTGTCATAACGTGGACATAATATTTAGTACTTAAGGTGAGAGGTTAATTGGCAATTATAAAACTACCCGCATGACCTCATTTTGGACATAGCTCATGGGATATGGACATGGTGACAATTGGACCAGTGTGAAAAATATTATTTGTACTAATCTATACTAATATAGCTCCCCACACCGATTTCGGAGACGGTAGCCTGTTTCATTGAAACAAGGCCAGCTACGCGGGAGTTATGTTATAGTGCCCAAGTGTGTGCGCAGTACACAAGAGCACTCTCTCCTCCTTTAGTCTCGTAACCCAGTGGGATGGATAACCGACACGACTGGTGAGAGATCAGGTGCAGGTCCGACTTTTTACATGCCCATCCGACGCATGGATCGTCTTTCTTCTCAGACAATCAGGTGATCAGCCTGAATTGTCCTAACCAAACTTGGAAACAACATTTTTTTGTTCCAATGCGGGAATCGAACCCACGACCTCCGAGTCGAGAGCCAAGCTCTAACCACTAGACCACGGAGGCTGTTAATCTATACTAATAATATAGAGAGGAAAAGTTTGTTTGCATTGAATAGGATACCTCTTAACACACTACCTAATATTCTTCACGGGCTGAGCCCCGCTTTTTAGCTGGTTTGCTGGTCGCGGTTGCGGGTAGCGGTCTTGCGTCGCTGACGCATAGATCGGAAGGTTACCTTTAGGTTCACCATCAGCAAGTCCGACGTAAATCATAGCCCTTCAGCCGTAGCATAGCGTCAGTTCACACCGCGAAGCGACGCGGCATTTTTAACATAGCATTTCACATCGCGAATAGCAATAGAATTGTATTGTGACTGCATGCCGACATTATGTGACAAGCAAATTTGAGAACCTGCCTGAATTACATTACCTGATAGTTACTATCAAATCTTATCTTAAATTCTTTTCTATTCTTCAACCATATCAACATTGATTAGAAAAGTTGTTCGTCTAGACGAGATGATAAAACTGTGTCTGACGTCTGTCATATTCTAGATCACAACGCGTTGTGATCATAAATATTTCTCTGTTGATCCTTGGTTGGCTGAGTTATTTGACACGAAGTTTGCTATTTCTATGATTCTAAAGATTGGATTGGATATTGTATGATGGTATACTTTGAATTGGATAACGTGACACAGGAGTTCATTGACTCAGCCGGTACCATGTTTCCAAAAAACTTGAAGTATTTTACCGCTTTATCGACTTAATAAATTCGTATTAATTAAGTTGATTATTGCATAATTTTTCAATTTTCCAAGTTTTTGATGAAATAATAATATTACATTACAATACCTTTATCTACACAAGTTAATTTTAAGGCTGGATAACGGAGTTTTGTGCCAGTATCACTAAATTTAATATCGAACTTATTCAAGTTATCGTAAAAAAATTAATATGTATTAACTATTACTTACAAATTCTCAAATAAAAGCCTATGATCTAACGGTTATGCAAGTTTGCTAGCATGTTTAAAACGTAGAAACCGCAACTATGTCACATGTCAGTACGATTTTATCAGTAGCCATACTTGTAACTGTTATCGTAGTTCAAGGCAAATTACACTTTTATAAGAATATATATTCAAACTAGGTAATCATTAAGTGTGCTCGTGAAAGATGTGAAAAGGAATTTCGTGCTATGAATATGAGCCAAAGTATGGAAGTGTAGGTAACTTACCTATGTTTTGTGTCGTTATTATTTAAAGTAACTGGGTAACCGAGCTTTGCTCGGAGCTCTTGTAGATTAAAAAAAAAAGAAACACAATAATATTTTACCGGGGTCGAACCCACCACATTCTGAATTTCCGAACAAAGCGAAAATTATACATAAGCGAACCAATATGCCAATCGGACTAACATAACAGAGTCGAAATTTTTTATTAAATTATTGCACGACGAAAGAAAAAACATTATGTAGCTTAAAAATGCGTAGTTTCCCATGGATAAGACTTCTATATAATATAGCTAGATCAATTTGTCTCCCCCAAAACTTCCTGAATACTAAATTTCATGGTAATACTTGTTTTCGAGATTACCATTATATACAAGATTGTCTCGTTTAAAGTATAAGATGAATCATGGAAAATTCATGGAAAAAATGGAGGAATATGTATGACTAGCTTTTGCCCGCGGCTCCTCCCACGTAAATACAGTATCCCACGGGAACACTGTACTTTTATATTTCCTTATAATAACCTATAAACTTATAATACTTCTTATCCGGAAATGTATAGTATAAGTATACGTGTTAATCCAGAGTTTAAACTACTGTCATACCAAATTACGTACAAAATCCATTCTGTAGTTTCTGAGTGAAAGAGTAATCCATCCATCTATCCATCGTATAAATCTATGACTGATGAATCTAAAGATTGTTAAAGGAAGATTTTTATTTTCTTCCTGCCCTGTATTTCTGAATCCTTTTCAGTTTCAATTAATTTCAAATGTATTTAGTTATATTTCAGTTGTGATAAACAATGTTTTTCACACATTAGGGAAATAAGATCTTGATATTATAATAAGGTAATAATTATAATCTTGTAATAATTTTACAATACATTTCGCTTTGTCAGTAGACTTTCTTTTTTCAAAAGGATT
Source organism: Phengaris arion (assembly GCA_963565745.1). Classification (NCBI taxonomy): domain Eukaryota; kingdom Metazoa; phylum Arthropoda; class Insecta; order Lepidoptera; family Lycaenidae; genus Phengaris; species Phengaris arion. The sequence goes on along the minus strand of OY751443.1, from coordinate 13,174,153 downwards.
TTAGCAAATATTTTTCCGTATTTTATTTTTAAAAAATCGTCCAAGTGCGAGTCGGACTAGTGCACTTAGGGTTCCGTAGCAATATTTTACATGTTGACTTATTATTTCGTAATTTTTATACGAAGTTTTCCAAGTGAGCGCATTTTACAAGTTAGGTTTCTGCAACTCCTGAACTAACGAAGTTATAAAATCCTTTATAGTTTTTCTTCAAAGTCCACTATAATAATATGGACTACTATCATGATTTTTTCGAATTATTCAAGCCGTTTAGCTTTTAGAGGGGGAGGCTTTCAAGTCGACTATCTCGAAAACGGATCCTTAAATCATCCTAGCAACCTCTCGATATTTTGAAAACAAATGTCTTATGATACCCCACACTCGGGGGTAGATGAGAGACGAAAAATTATCCACGCTTTTCGAGTAGGGTAGTATAGGTAGAACATGTTTCTTGTGATTTTATTTTAGCAATTTCGACCACACGCTAAATACACATATCCATAAAGGTTTCACCTTTCTAGCACTAACCGGACAGCAAGCCGAAGACGGACGGAACTACGGAACCCTAACAACGGGAATGCAAATTACTTCCAAAATCTACTCAGAATATTGCAAGTAATATTCCTAACACAAATCCATTCACTAGACCGCTCTACATCCACACGATATCAGTTTAATTCCCTCGTAAATATGTCAACTGTTATTTTTATTGGCCAGTAGAGGAGATAAGGAAATTAATCTGTTATTTTCCAGCGCTTCGAAATTAGATTGTCTAAATTGCGTAGCCAGTTTCGAAATGGTGACATGAGATTGACTTGACGAAAAGCGATCCCATTAACTTTAACACATTATCAACTTGGTGTTGCCGGGTACTTCGCGCAGGTCTATCACATAGGAACCGCCTACATTTCTGGAATAGAAAGGAGCCTATGATGTCTGGCATGCTAAATTTCATGCAAATCAGTTCAATGATTTTGGATGAAATTTTACAATGTAATAAACACATTTCCACTTTTATACATAATATCTGAATTTCCGTACAAACTTTCGTACTTAAATACAATATGAGCACAGAATACGTAATAGTACAATATGAGTAAGAAACGTTGTTTTAATTACGTCATAAGTTTCTGTATGCACACAATATTATATGCATGTACGAGAATTATTTTCAGGCCAAATAATAATAATAATTTTATTTCAGGTAACAACAGACAAATTAAGTTATAAACGTCACATTAGATTTAGAATCATAAACAATTTAAGGTATTAATTATATTATTATTAGTATTAATATTAATATACTAATGATATATAGTATTATCTTATATAAATAAGATATATACTTATTAATAATTTTTTGCTTTAATACCAACAGCGTACACATAACAAAAGTGACCACTAAGCAATTAACAATGAATATCGCCAGTAACAGGTGTTACAGATCTTAACAGAGTGTACAGGCGTGTAGCTAAATGGAATGGTAACACTTAATTAATATAGAAATATTGCCAAAGGTCCCAAATAAGTTAAAATTTAAAATTTAAAAGCAATTAAAACTAATTACTCCTGCGCGTCAAAAAAGAGACAAGACCAATTAATAACAATTTTAACAATAGTCGTAATTAATGGTTTACATAACTATGTCAATGTCACTTGTCCCAAAATGTGATTAACTCAAAACAGTTGTTCATCCTCTATTTGTTAATTAGAACATGTTATGAATGGGTCATACAAATGTTTGTTTAAGTTTTACGTAACTTATTCGACGTCGAAAAAATTGTATTTTCATAGTAATTATTCGCATAGTAATTTTTTCAGCGATCCAAAAATGAATATTTTCCCCATATCTGAGAAAACGGGTATGGTCGTTGTACTTGTACGAAATGGAAGAACTTTTACATAAGTCTGCCATAAGTAGACGAATTACAATTCCTTTATATCATATACAGGACTACAAATCTGTTCATCATCATCATCTTTAGTCATTAATTGTGCAAATAATTTTGCTTTACCCCATTGGATGATTTATACGGTAATTGAAGTTGAATACAACAATAGGAATTACTTAACTGCAGTTCACAATGTACGTGCCCTTTACGCTCCGGTCATACTAATCCTACTATTGAAGTGGACTGAAGGCCAATATGGCTGATTTAAATGTCGTATGCTTAATACGCACCAAATATGTACTGTGTAGGAACAGCGTACAATGATCCTAAGAATAAATATTACATTTTGAATCGTGAGGTACTTCCGCATAAAGGACCGGCTCGGCTGGAGAACTAGCATGGCTTCACAGAAAATTGACGTAATCAACCAGCTCGTTTAACTACTTATCAAGAAAATCTATCCAACCTTATTAATACTTAAGATTAATGAAGCGCTTAATGTAAAATAAAACAACCACACATTAGCATAAATAACAGTAATACAATAATTTATAGCCTCAAACCACGATCATAATAAGTTTTCTAGGTATAATAACATAGTAAAATGTATTTAAATCAATTTTCTTAATATCTTGGTATATTGTGTATCAATAATTAATATTAGTTTTAAAAAAAAGTTACTTCGTTCCAAGGGCTACTGCGCTATAGTGTGCGTCCACCGTTAGCATTTGTTAGCAACAAATGCTAACACATTATTGAATCCTAATTATATATTACAAACTGATTCATATCGTCTACGATATACGAATAATAATTACCTACAAATTGAGTTACCAAGTCGAAATAACAAAGAAAAGTTTCGCAACTGATTAGAATAAAATATTATGTTTTGTTAGCGAAGTAGAAGATTGTTGTAGTGAAATTTACTTCTGAAGTTGGTCATGCCACTAAGTATTCCCTGATTTTCACAGACTATACCTACCGCACAGTGTTTTAATAATATGTAGTGTTTTTTTCTGTCCGTGACCAAATTTTCAGGAGTGAATATACTTTTGAATTTAAGCAACTTTTACTAAGGTACTAAGGCGGGTCAATAAGTCCGTGACTTTTTGAATTTCTAACCTCCTTACTGAAAAAGCAACACTACTCCTGTCAACAGGCATCTGTCAGTTGACTCCTATCAAAATTTGAACTTGCTGCGTCAGTTAGTTTGTGTTTTACAGCTATCTTTATCAGACTATCCAGTAACTTAAGGAAACAATGGAAAAAAGTGAATTTCGTGTGCTTATTAAGCATTATTTTTTGCGAAAAAAAACCATTACCGAGACCAAGGCTAAGCTTGATAAATACTATGGGGACTCTGCACCATCGATTTCAATGGTAAAAAAGTGGTTTACTGAATTTCGTTGCGGCCTTACAAGCACTGAAGATGCCGAACGTCGTGGACGCCCAGTTGAGGTCTCTACACCCGAAACAATCGAAAAAATTCACGATATGGTGTTGGCCGATCGAAGATTGAAGTGCAAGAGATTGTGGAAGCCATAGGCATCTCGCATGGCTCAGTGGTTTCAATTTCGAATGATCACTTGGGCATGAGAAAGCTTTCCGCAAGATGGGTGCCGCGTTTGCTCACAGTCGACCACAAACGCAATCGTGTAACAACTTCACAGGAAGGTTTGGCGTTGTTTAATCACAATATGGAGGAGTTTTTTAACCGTGGACGAAACATGGATCCATCACAATACACCAGAGACCAAACAACAGTCAAAACAGTGTGTTTCTAAGGGTGAATCGGCGCCAAAGAAGGCCAAGGTGGGTTTGTCAGCCAATTAAGTTATGGCGACTGTTTTTTGGGATGCACGTGGGATAATCCACATTGACTATCTTCAAAAGGGAAGAACAATTAATGGGGAATATTATGCCAACTTATTGGACCGCTTCAATGAGGATTTGAAAAAAAACCGACCTCATTTGGCCAAGAAAAAAGTTATTTTTCACTAAGACAATGCAAGGGTGCACACATGTGCAGTTGCCATGGCAAGAATCCATGAATTGGGCTATGAATTGCTCCCACATCCACCCTATTCTCAAGATTTGGCTCCGAGTGACTACTTCTTGTTCCCAAACCTGAAAAAATGGCTCAGTGGAAAAAGATTTGACTCCAATGATGAAGTCATCTCGCAAACAAAGGCCTATTTTGAGGACCTCGACAAATCATATTTTTGTGGAAGGGATAAAAAAATTGGAGAAGCGTTGGACAAAGTGTATAGAGCTCAAGGGGGACTACGTTAAAAAATAAAATGATTTATTTATCAAAAAATCTGTGTTTTATTCCAAAAGTCACGGACTTATTGACCCGCCCTCGTATCAACTTTCCTACTTGAAAAAAAATCAGCTGTTTCCTACAAAATGCTATCTATGCATTCTATGCCAAAGCCCTTTTAACATACATCAAACTCGGGGGATAAAAGATAATTGATTAAGTATATTGTAGATTAAATTGCTATACGTTGGTTTGTGGTTTGTGGAAAAGCTACCTTGACTATTAGTTGTGATGTCAATTACGTAATGAAATTAATAAATAATTTGTTTGGAAACGCAATATGCTAACAAGTAAATGATAGATGTCGCTTTCACGTTACGATAACCAAAAACTTAATAATTATTTTTCTTTGTATAAATACATAAATAGCATAGATCTATTTCACACCCCAAGTAGCAGTTTTTTTTTTTCAAAAAAAAAAACTAGTACTAAACTGTTGAACTATAAAAAAAGAAAATAACTTTATATTCCAATAAAAAAATAATCTATCTATGGGCCACTAGATGGAGCTTTTTGCCTCAAATGGACAATTTACAGCATGATAATAATTGATAACCATAGACTATACAGATATTACGACAACCATTTATTCCCAAGTCCTAAAAATATAATATATTTTTAGTATATAATAACTTTTTAAACACTATAAAACCACATAATATGTTCGAAACTTGGACGCTCTTGATGGAAAATCAAGTTTCAAGTCAAGGTTTTCATAATTATTTTATGAAGGTAAACTTTTAAAACCATTATTTCTTGTATATTTACAAGATTTATGAATACAGGTTAGTTAAAATGATTTAGATTAAAGAACTGTAAATAAATTTTTTTACAATGATAGTAACAATATTATATAATGTTCAATTACTTGAAATCATAACTATAGTATCTAGTAATAATAGCTATGGAATGAAAAAAAAAAACGGACAAGAGTAAATCTGACTTGCCCATCGAGGGTTTCGTACAAACTATATAGTTTTTCACAGCTTCAAGGGGCCGTAGATCTGAGTATAATTTCTAATCGATGTTTTATCTCTATCCCCCTTATCAATAAAAATATGCTAATCTATGTTGTAGTCTTTGTCTGATACGTTGGAAAAGCCACTTGGCAGACAAAGACAGCAACATGGAGTAGCGTATCCGTGGTGTAAATTTTAATTAATAAGGGGGTTTGGGCTTAATTTCTACTCGATACCTCCACGCGTTCCCGGAATAAACAAAGTGAATTAATATTTAAATACAATACATTTCTTACGGTTGTCTAACGCATTCGGTGATCATTCAGTTCTTAAGTTAAAAGTATGTGCTATCAGGGAATCTAATTCATAAGCAGCTTCAGCCTAGCTGCTTATGATGTAAGTACTTAATATGTATATTATAAAGTAGTAGTAGTATATTATAAAGTATTTGAAATGAAACGCCGCGGAGCATAATCTTTTAATACAAAATGAACAGCAAATTGCAATATCAAGGACCTGTTTAGTGTTTATGTTATTTTGTTAAAGGACAGCTGTAGACTTGATGGCCACTTTTAGCGTTCCGTACTTCAAAAATTAAAATCCGTGTTCAATAAAACTGCATGATATAATTATTTTCTCAAAAGTACGTGAAGGTCTCATTCTCAAAATTATTATGATGATAAATTGGTACCTTAGAATATAAATATAATGATTCGAAGCGAGTACCAAACAAACAAGGAAGTAATAGATCGAACAGAGACCAAAAGAATAGCGTGTATGAACCAGGTAGAGTAATCGCACTAAATTGTTAATGAGGGCGTATAATAGAGTCCATGAGCTAAAGATTTATTAAGGGATAACCCTTGAAGAGCGTAGTGCATAATGCTTACCCCATGGAGTCCAAGACCTATGGAGAACTAGCGTATAAACTATGTAAGTAAAGTAAGTGAAAACTATGTAAGTGTATTATATGATAACGGCCTCCATGGTCCAGTGGTTTAGAGCTTGGCTCTCGACTCGTGTCTCTCGGTCGTGAGTTCGATTCCCGCATTGGAACAACAAGAAATGTTGTCTCCAAGTTTGGTTAGGACAATGCAGGCTGATCACCTGATTGTCTGACAAGAAAGATGATCCATCGGATGGGCATGTAAAAAGTCGGACCGACGCCTGATCTCTCGCCAGTCGTGACGGTCTGTCCGGAAACCCAGTGGGGTTTCGAGAGTGAAGGAAGAGAGAGCTCTTGTGTACTGCGCACATACGTGGGCACTATAAAAATAAATAAATAATTCTTTCATAGAATAGTATAAGTATCTAATTTAAAATAGTGATTGAATTTGTGTGTATTGTGTGTGTACAAAAGGCAATAAATCGTCAAACTGTGGTGACCTTCGTTATATTGTTCCAAGTCAAGCGGATGTTATGTCTGTAAATGTTTGTTTCTATAAAAACAGATAGAATATAACCTATCTGGCCGGCTTCTAGCGGGTTCTGTGTTCATTTGTTCATGATAATGTCGCAAAACATTTTTATTAAGTTTTCCACTTTATTAAGGTTCTTATAATAATCTACATATATATATAAACACACACACACAAGGTTTTTAAAATAATCTACATAATATAAACACGACCGGTTTTGATTAACTCATCATCGGGTGTATGTAAATTGAAAGTGGATTGAACGTAAGTAGGTAGATAAAAAATAATCCAAAAACATTGTGCAGATTAATGATGCTTGCATTTGTTCAATCACTAGAAGCCTTCAAAGATTTAAAAGTATTTCAAATTAGTCTCTAGCTCTACTTCTGAAGATTTTGGGTTTCCTGTTAAGCATTTATATAGATTTTAATTTTTTAAATAATATAGATTTTACTCGTAATAGTAAAACAAAATAATTTATTTTCTACCAAGATAATAATATAATCTTATACATATGAAATAAAATTTGGTGCCGTTTTGGTTCAGCATTGTTCAGCTTTTTCTCTACCTATACCTACCAATAACTTATCACAAAAAGAATAACATGTAAGTTAAGACATCAGTTAGGTATCAGCTGATGTACTCGGGACTCTAGATGGGTTGGCCTGGTAGTTCCTACTTTTTTGTAATCGGAAACCAAGTATCAAAATTAACCATTCATCCATTCTCACACAAGTTTCGTAACACAATGAGTCAGATACAGCGTGGTTAATGGTCAAAAGCCTCAAGGGCGTCAACTCGTGAACCAACTGACCAGCTTCTCTGTGACAATATTCGCCTAACAATTCGCGCGTACGCAGGCTTCGTAGTACGAAACTGATAACAGACGCCGCGGCCGCACAGCTCTTGATACTCGTGTGTTCAGTTCTAGTGTTCAATATGTAAACGTGTTCTGTAAAAAGGTAAATAAAATATTCGCACTCCCCGATGCGCACGCGCATAAGTCGTGTGAAATGGTAGAGAAATTTGCATCAAATTCAAGTGAATGTAACTGAGCCGTAGAAATTATAGAAATCAATAATTCGTAAATCATCAAATCTGACGTATTTATAACACATGTGTATATGTATCAGATAACAACAAACTATAAAATATACTCAATAAATAAAATAGTAGTTGATAGTGAATTTGCAATTATAGTACAAATTTAATTTTTTAATATTTCCTACAGTTTTCCTGTACAAAACATTTCACATATTCCAGAAAGTTTTGGATGCAAATAGTGAAGCAACTAGTGAATCGAGCTAAGCTTTTTGTGACACTTGGTTTGTTATAAAAAAAAATGGCGGATATGAACCAGGCGCAAGCGCACACCTTGCTCGGGCAGAAGACTGAAGTGCCGAAGAGAAAAGACACTGCACTAACACGGACATTACGATCATGTAAGTAAAGTAACGAATGGAAAAGTCAAGGTCTCACTCACCTTGTTATGGTGGAGCAAAAAATCGTTAGTGATACAGGTAGCGCTTAAAGATACCGATGATCTAAAGAATTGTAATAAAAAAATATTAAGAAATGATCTTCATTAACTAGTGATATGAGATATCGACTACATGTAATAACAGCGTTTGATTTTACCGCAGTTTGTAGATAACATTGCAGACTCGTTTTTAAGAAAACAATAATTTTGCAGTCCTATCTATATAGGTACGAATTAAAAATTAGGACAGTTTAAAAATTCCATTCGAATAACATCTAAATTGGAGTAACTAGTTCATTCAATTCATACTTTTAGTTTAAACATAAATAAATGTTATAACAAAATTATAAGTATAATAACATTTTCAATAATCATAATATTTTGATAGTGATAAAAGATACGAGACGATCACAAATACTCGAACGTTCTGACATTGATATCCAGTATTCTATACATATAATTAATTCTATTAAAGCAAACAAAAAAATGATGACATCGATATCTCGAATGAGCATATATTTTATATCTAGGTGAGATATCGAATCTAAAGGTGTATGGGCGAGCGCCTACGCGAGCTTTCTAACTTGTTGCGTATACTACTTGCTGTGACAAATTCTATTCAGTAATCATTTCGCTCACTAACAAGGTAGTAACCGTAATTCAATGACCTATTATTTAATTTAAATTGAATACGCTCTGTAATAAAATAAGAACACTGAGATTCGATTATATTTGTTATAAGACAAACGTAAATTTTTAAATTTAAATATTTAAGTAACTCAAAAACAACATATACGACATAGCTTATCTGCTCTAATTTATTACAAAAATGATGTCACTTATTTATAAGGTCAAGGCTCCAAGTGCGGTGACATCTCTTATCAGTCTTGAAGTATTGCTATCAATCTTAATTAAGCAGACATCTTTTAATATTAGGTCTTTACCTATGAAATTGCCGTTTTGTATGAAAAAATTTAATTTTTTCATGTATTTTTTATTTGTATTAATCGAAGTAATCACCCATGCAAATCAATGCATCTTTGCCAACGCAGTGGCAGTTTATTGATGCCCTTCTTAAAGAAATCAGCTGGACGGGAGGCAGCAAATTCTTCAAATTTTTTGTACGGCCTCTCGGGTATTGAATTTTTTTCCCGCCAAGAAGTTATCCAAATTCTGGAAAAGTAGTAGTCTGTAGGCGCAAGGTCTGGTGAGTAGGGCGGATGACAGAGAGCTTCCAACCCCAGTTCTTGCAACTTGGAGACCGTCTGCTGTGCATGCAGTATGAGGTCGCGCGTTGTCGTGCAGGAGCAGCGGGGACGAGCGATTGACCAATGCTGGTTGGAGATGTGCCAGCTTCTCCATCATTGTGTTCAGTTCTTCACAGTACACATCTGCAGTAATGCTCACCCCGTTTGGTAAGAAGCTGTGATGAATCACACCGGCGCTAGACCACCAAACAGTGACCAACACTTTTCTAGGGGTAAGTTTTCGTTTAGGGCATTGTTTAGGTGCTGAACCAGGATCCAAACAACTTGCTGAGCGCTTGCGGTTATCAAACAGAATCCATTTTTCATCGCAGGTAACAATGCGGTTCAACATTCCTCATTTGTGTGTCTGTTGAGCAGTGGAAGGCACGTCTGGACGCGTACTTCGCGCTGGCGATCATTGAGTTCGTGGGGCACCCATTTGTCAAGCTTTTTTACCTTGCCAATTTGACGCAAATGGACCAATATTGTTTTGACGCTAACGTCGAAAGCTGCTGCTAATTCAGCCGTAGATTGTGTATCATCAGCTTCCACAATCGCCTTTAATTAGTCATTGTTGACCAAAGTCTTCGGATGATCGTGAGGTTCATTTTTCAGGTCGAAATTTCCAGAACGGAAGCGAGCAAACCAATAACAGGTGGTGCGTTGGTTTGTAGTGTTAGCTCCGTAAACGTCTGTGTTTTTGCCGCGGTGCTGCCACGACGGTACTCATATTCCATAATTTATCGAATTTTTAACGTATCCATGATGACAAAAAAGATTGAAATGCGATGAAAATGTAACACTAATCAATAAACAAATGACTACTTTTGGAAAAAGAATTCCATGTTTTTAAAATAAAATTAATTAGAAATTAGAATTCTTGGCCAAACAAAAATTATTTTGATTTGAAATGGCCAGTACTGCAGAACGGCAATTTCATAGATAAAGACCTATTATTTGACCTATTTTCATTGATTCAAATATTAAGATTTTGTACAAATATTTTTCAAGTATGTAAAGTATGTAAAACAATACCTCTACATGAGTCCAAGTATAGATCCCTTGCGATACTCCAAGGTTCAAGGTACAACCGGGGACTGTATTCTCTATAATTTAAGGATTAAAACATTTAATTACTTTTTAAATAAAAAATTTCTTGCTGGGTGGAGTAAAACATAATAATATTATTATAATAATTAATATGTCAGGGTTTACACTTCACATTTAATTCCCTCATTTAAACCCATATCTCAGCAAACCATCGGTTTATACACATGGTACCTGACAGTATCCTGAACTACTAATACTACTACAACTATACTACAACTATACTAATACTATGATAAATACAACACATAAAATCTTAGAACTATCAAAGTAACTTAATTAGAAAATCGTGACATAAGGCAAGGATTAACTTCATGAAAAATAAAAAGCGTATCATATTTAATAGCCAAGTCGTTGGAAGAATAAAATAATATAACTTCATACACACGACTTAATCTCATTACAAGGATGGATTTATGTAGGAAAATAACTACTACAATTTTTTTTAAAAAGAAACCGTGGAACATACACACATACATAGACTGCCAAAATCCTTCCTTTTGGCTTCGCCGTATTCGTGAAAAAATAAAGGTTTAACTAACCTTAGCAGTAAGTAAAAGTAAGTGTGTAATGAAAATATCTGCAGAAGTTTTAAAATTAATTTATGTTCGGTGGTTGCATTTCCACAACTGTCACATTTAATCAAAGGTTAAAAGTAGACTTATGGCCGGTTTCAAAAACATCTACCGATAACTATTTGTTAAAAATGTCACCTTTGGTATCATTTTCCGGTTTTTTGCATTTCAATAAACTAACTTAGAAAGAGGAATCTATGTCTGTGACAGCGAGATCGTTGACAGCGATACCAAATGTAACGCTTTTAACAAATAGTTATTGGTAGATAGGTTACTGAAACGGGCCGATAGCCTGTCTATCGGCCCGTCTATCAAATGAATGGGAGAAAGCATTTTTTGTTTATCATTTTTGTACTTGTTTCATGTTCAAGTCTTCATATTTTGTTATGTTTCGTTATGATTTAAAAATAACTTTGCAATTGTATTTAGCTACCTTGCATTAATATGCAAAACCATAATAATATGTTTTACACTACGGATAGTGGTTTATGAAGAGTACAATAATTTCAATTAATGTAAATGTTTCGTTATGAAAAAAGAAAATTAAAAAATAATATTAACATAAATTCACGTTTAACGAATGTAATACATTTTATATTTTTCTAGAAATTTCCTCCTCATCGACCATTCATCGGCTTGATGATGCTCTATTATTTATTATACCAATCCATCTGTTAAATAATATGGGTAACAAAAAAAAATTAAACCAATATAAATTGTTCTTGAATTTAAATTTACGCTTTATAACTTTAAACCGGTTAATGTTACAATACTGGTTTATCTATACAATCTATATTTGGTTTAGGAAGTCCGTCCAAAGAAATATAGAAGAAAGAAGTTTTGCACTGGTTTATATAAAACAAACGAGAAATACGTGAATATGAAATAACACAACGTTATTCACGCGGCTCCGCCCGCGTAAATATACTATCGGGTATCCCGCGGGAATTCTGTACTTTCCAGGGATAAAAAGTTACGGCATCAAAACGGCTACAAAAGGGTTACGGCATAGATAGGATTCTGTAGGAAACAGCTGAATTTTTTTTTCAAGTAGGAAAATTGATCCCATAGTAAAAGTTGTATTATATTATATTATATTCAAGAGTATATTCGCTTCTGAATGTTTGGATACTGACTGGAAAAACATCGTGTATATTTGACTTTATTTCTCGAGTTTAACGAGACAATGGATTGCAATCCACTTATATACATAAGAAGCAGATATCTAATACTGTTTTGCTACACTAGACTTAGCAGATTGACGAGATGGGACATGAAATGGAGATTGAATGTATGATATCTAATTACAAAGTTAACAACAATTATATTTTCTTTTAAAGGATTTCATAATTTTTGATTTTTTAAACATATCATTTATTGTCCAATTACCAATAGTTGAGATATAGTGGCCTAAGATCTACTTGCGCTGATCTGGGTCCTGGGTCAAATATCATGTTCTATCTCGCGTTCTACGTATTTATGAAAGAGAAGTTATTTTAATCCAGGGTTAACTTAAACCCAGATCTGTGCAAGTGGGCATAAGAGAATACATTTTGATGATAAACATAAAATCTTCCGTATAAGCTTTAACGTTTAAAAATTATAAACAGCTCTTTACTACAATTTGCAGGTTATGTAAATGCACCGATAGTCTCCCTAGTTAGTATGGACTTTGAAAGCTTTATCGAGTCCATTTGCCTGAAGCAATTTCATGTCAGACTTAATGCTAAATTCAGAAAAAGCCCCCAGGGTTGGTTTTGGCTCCTGCTGTACAGTTTACAATCTTTTATACTTTCATAAAGTTTAAACTTTGTAATGGTTTTAGCATTAGTGCAGGTTCTTTTTTCTTTTTAACCGACTTCCATAAAAAGGAGGCGGTTATATATTCGGCTGTATATAATATATTATTTTTATTATCTTTTTTTGTATGTTCAATGATTACTCCGCCGTCTGTAGACCGATTTTCAAAATTCTTATTTGATGTATAGGGTTAGGTTAGACCCTAACAAATTGGTCCTTTTGACATCGAAATGGTGAACTGATGATGGGATCCATGAGGAATCGAGGGAACTCCTCGAAATTTATATTGATACATATGGTGATTTTGATTTTTTCTGAAGTAGTCCAAGCATATGCAACCAAAAAGTAAGATTTGCTCCAAGGTATTCAAAAGTACCTACTGAACACAACTCCTGGCTCCTTATAGATACATGTTTGGGGATTTCAGCGTTGTTTAAAGAACTGCAAGAATATATCACTTGGTCAATTAGAGTAATCATTATCATCACCACCATCATCACACCATGCATCATCACATTATGATGATATAAAAGATACTTCTCATAGCATTTTACACCGACACGGATGGATATCTTTGAACATTACTCTGCCGTTTATAGACATATTTGCAATATTCTTTTGTTGTTGTAAAGGATATAATTCGAAATTGGTCCTTTAGTCACTAAAGTGGAAACCTGATGATGGCATGCATGATGAATTGAGGGAACTCCTCGAAATTTATATGGACAAATATAGTGATTTTCTGAAGTAACACAAGCATGGTTGGTTAGCTTGGTTGCTACCAAAAAATAAGATTTTGCACCAAGGTATACCCTGGATCCAAAAGCACTGAACAGAATTCCTTAGTCTTTAAAGATACGCGTTTGGGAAATTTAGTCAATGCTCAAAGAACTGCAAACATATGCCTCTATGTAACTTACTGTAATCGTCATCATCATCTTATTGAAAATACCTAATGGAAGCTTGGCGCGTATTCAATTATACATTCGATCGTTTATTTTAAACGTTCTTAAAATGTATTAATAATAATTTAACAAATATCACTAAAAAGGGAACATTAGTTATTTTTAAACAAAAATTAAACCGGCTTCCAAAGTAAAAATACACAAAAAAGTATGAAATAAATCTTATTTTCTAAATAATTCCCCTTTTAAATTCGGCTAAAATTTTAACTATTTCTCTACTCAGTCTTCTTAATTTTGAAGTCGGCACCAGCAGAACGTAAGTTCTATAAAATATTGTAGGATATTGTTAGGGCTAGTAGCGACTTCAAACTTAAGAACATTGAGTAGAGAAATAGTAAAATTTTAGCCGAATTTAAAAGGGGAATTATTTAGGTTTTAGGTTTATTTAGTCGTTTAATTTTTTTGTTTTTTTTTTGTGTAAGGAATAATAATTGCATTTTAAAGGATGTATTTGAAATAGATGTAGATGTTTTTAGTAACTATTATTAAAAAATATATTTGAAGTAGGTAATATTGAATTTACAATATAGTTAAAATTATTAATTGTTTCTAGGAATGTCTATCAAAGTTATGAAAAGAGACCGACGCGCCCTAACGATAAGGCCGGTTTTTAAAAAACTATCACTATTATCGAGTCTGCCCATTTACCACAGTAATACAGTAAAATATTTGGAATGCAATGCTTATAATAAGAAAGTTTTTTGGCACTTGCAGGTCGAAAACGACCAAAGACAGTAATCGCATAAACCCTAACAAGATGACATAACATGATATGAGATAACCGTCTAACCGTCTGTATTTATGTTCCAGGCTGCGTTATCCCACAGCGATATATCTTGGGTGTAATGGGTCTGCTGGGTGTGTGTAACGCATACACAATGAGAGTCTGCCTGAACCTGGCGATCACGCAGATGGTGAATCAGACGAAATCTGGTGGCGAACATTTTGACCCAAACGCGTGTCCGAGCGATGACATCACTGGCAATGGAACGACTGTTGCGCTGAGACCGGTTAGTTTTGACCCCCGATGAAAATTGGGGTGGTATCAGTTTTACGTCTCTGTGTGTCTCCGTGTGTAAGTGTGTCTGTGTGTCTATCCGTGGCATCGTAACTCACAAACGGATGAACCGATATTAATCTAGTTTTTTTTTATTCAAAGCTGACGTGAAAGCGATCATGTCAGCTCATCATAATCAGCCACTCACTGCTGGACAATTCGAGGGTTAGGTTAGGTTAAAATTATTAATTGCGTTTATTAGGGTTCCGTGGTACTATTTAGCTAGAGATGTGACAAGTGCATTGCTGGTCTTTAAAAAAAAACGAAACTCAAATATATTTCATTAGTCGTCGAGAGCATAAAATTCTAATCGTATTATGTTATTCATATTTTATAAATTATTTAGTTATGAATTACTATCGATGAGTAGTTTAGAAGTCATTTCAGGACGCACTTTTAGTCGTCTCCATATAGTTTGCGGTTTTAGTAGTCATCGATCACTGAAACCACGATATTTTTACTTATTTTAATATAATAATATATAATGTTTTAGAATTTAGATAGTTCAACTCATTTACGCGTGGTGCTATGTGTGGGTAACGTATTACAACGTACATTTGACGTATGGGTAGTGGGCCGCGTTACTGTCATACCAATAAAATGCACTGTATACTAACTAGCACACGCACACATAACACCGTGCGCACAAATAAGATAGGGAAATATCAGCATTAAAGTATCCTAGTAGACGATTATTATTACGATTTTCACATCTTACACACGAAATATCACTTTCAGGGATTTCCATTTTGGTGTGCATCTCTATTCTCCAAAGCGAGAATGTTAGTAGGTACACTAAAAACAAACATTTATTATAATTATTGCCATTAGAATTAAATAGATTTCCTAGAAACAAATATCGTATTTTAGTATTCTGATTCATTCATATCCTTGTGTGTGCCTTATGAGCATTGAGTTCTTAAGCTTACGAACTTAGTTATTTTATATAACGGTCATAAAAATATTAGCATGTATTATTTTTTACCATGTCAATGTACAATTCACAAAAGAATACTAACGCATATCTCTTTAATATGTAAAAAAAAATACTTTTTTCAGTTTGCAGTATTTGATTGGGATGAAAAAACGCAAGGTTTAATCCTTAGCGGTTTCTACTACGGGTACGCAGCTACGCAAGTACCAGGTGGTTACTTCGCTGAGAAGCTAGGGGGCAAATGGACCCTGGGTGTTGGGTTGCTCAGCACAGCCCTTTTCACCTTCCTCACTCCTGTAGTCATCAGAGCTGGAGGGGCTACATGGCTCTTCATTCTTCGAGTATTGCAAGGAATGGGAGAGGTAATTTTTTGTTAGAATATTTCTAGTACAGTAATTGAACCACATAAATGTAACATCGTGTTGTTGATTGTCTAAGGCAGGTCTTACGGCCGAATACTGGAACGATATTTAAATTAAGTGACGCTCAAGTCACATGCTGTCCTTATCATTTCGGCTAGCAGAGACAGCGACAGCCTAGAGCCCTCCTATTCACAAATAGGAGGGCTCTTAATATTGATTAGCGTTTCAGTATTCGCCCGTTAATCTTTTAAGGTAACGGAAAATGAGAGGGTGGGTGTTAATTTGCCAGAATCGAGCTGAATTCCCAGCTAAACTACCAACTACCTACTGACTTAATTACTCTTCTCAATTTAAAACTATATGAAACTATAGTTGTAATCGTGGATTATTTAAAATCCAAAGTTGGCAGAACCCTGAAGATTATACTTTAGGGATCCTTGGTTCGTAACCGTAATTGTTAACCCACGCTACACAATTGAGTTGTCGTGGATTGGTGCGTGTGTGGTAATGAATAATGATAATCCATAGATGCTTACTCACCACGTCGATTTGCTCCCGTACAAAGTATCTGAGGAACTTGTGTTGTTACTGGTGCCAGACAACGGGAAGAATATACTTATTCTATATACATCCATGACCCAGGAATGTAGAAAAAACTTTTATTCCTTGGCGGGATTCGAGCTTGCGATCTCCGGCAAATGCGCCGACGCGACAACCACTGACATACTGACTATTGAGCCACATAGGTTGTCGATATTTTTCATATGTGAAAAAGCCCTTCAAAAGGCCCCTCTACACTGAGTTTTAATTTGACAACAACAGGGTTTTAATTGGACATTTGCTGGTGTAACTACGTAATTTTCATGATTATTCATTTTATATCAGCGTTTCCCTTTATTATGACCCGTCCCTGGTTTAATTAAGCACCCTGTCATTAATCAGGAGAATATTTTAAATGTATAAAATTCACAGAACATTTTTCATGCAGCCCAAACATCGGACTTGATAAATATTTTTAATTGGCAAGAAGTCATTTCGCAAAAGACTTTTAATGGCTACATTAAAATTTATGCCAATTATTTAGTAATATATAATAGTTTATTCATTATTTTCAGGGTCCAACCATGCCCGCGCTCATGATAATGTTGGCGCGATGGGTTCCGCCTCACGAAAGATCTTTCCAAGGAGCTCTAGTGTTTGGTGGTGCGCAAATAGGAAATATCTTCGGTTCCTTCATGTCTGGCATACTACTGTCTGATGGCAGAGATTGGGCGTATGTATTCTATTTCTTCGGCGGATTCGGAATATTGTGGTTTATTTTGTGGGTAAGTATCTGTTACAGCAATAAACGTATTTATGATTATGTAACCCTGCGTTATGATTGGCATCGATCACATCTTATATCGCGAAATAATAATAGAGGAAAAGAGTAGGAAACTTGCCCATGAATGAATTGCCATTAAGGTAACTAATGTCATTGACCCTTAATAATATTCAGCGAACAGCAATTATTCGTTATTGCAACGAGGGTATTAACCTACCACCCACACTTAAAAACATCTTCCCTAATAAGGAGATGGGCTATAAATTGTTTAGAGTCTATCAAAATGGTTTTGTTTATTTGTTGCAGAGTCTCCTATGCTACAGCACACCAAACACCCACCCGTACATATCGAAGAAGGAGTTGGCGTATCTGAACAAGAATGTCACAACCTCGGAAGGCGCTACCAAAAAGGACCCTGTGCCGTGGAAGGCCCTGCTGCGGTCGGCCCCCGTGTGGGCCCTAGTGTGGGCAGCGGTGAGTTTACCAATTATTACAGTAGAGACTCGATTATTCGGGCTAATTGTTGTCGACAGGTATTCATAATATTATAAATAAAATATTTTAATATCTCCGCATTTATCCTCAGCGGTAAATCGATTATTATTATCATCAAACTTTCGATTTCTCTAAAGCCTAGGTAATTTCTAAAACTTGTGCAGCGATTTGTTGTTGTTGTGTCAACTTGCCGCGTAATAAGGTTGAAAACTATAGGTAGACTAACTTTAAACAGCGACTTTCAATTGATTACTTCATTATAAATATACATACTCTATTACTTAGTTAAATCGTGGCTTAAATCCATGAAAACAACTAATAACAATACTTTACTTTTTTTTTCTTTGACCCCAAGACAATCAATACTGAATGTGGTTTCTACCTACCCTCTTATTACAAAAATATATGTCTTATATTTTTATCACGTCAAGTTTTTTTAGTACACCCTAAGTTATTTCGCTAACTTGTTACTGGTGCTGATTTAATATTCGCTTTTGTTGTATTATTCTTATAATTGAACGTTTTGATTGGTTTTAAAATAGCCTCAAGACAGTGCAAGTTTTTTTTGTAGGTCGCACTTAAAAAATTGTTAAAAACAAATATAGTAAATACTAGCTTTTGCCCGCAGCTTCACCCGCGTGGGAGAGTGTTCGTGGCGAAAAACTTCTTCAGAAAGTATATTTGACACCTACTGCAATATAGTAATAAATTTTCACAGATACTTTTTAATTTGATAATTCTCCTAGAGAAGGATTAGGTAATGTTGTATCCGTCTAAATAGCTTCTCAATATTACGAGTATTTGTGATCATTTTTATAAACCTAGAATGGCTATAGTAATCTATCGTTCAAATATAGATATATCTATGCCATCGCGGGTTTTTTTGTAGACACCATGGTACAAACTTCAAAAATATGAAGATTGAGTAGAGAAATACACACACCGGCATATTTAGCGGAACATAAAATAAAGGTTTGATATCAGTATCATATAAGGTTGCTGGCTGTTTTATACGTCATTTAATTTAAAAAGAAATATTTTCAAATTAGGAAAACAACTGAACATCACATTTTATGCAATTGTTTTAATTTTATTCAAATACACCTTATCTGGAGCGAACTTCGAGTATTTCTTCCTTCTGAGTTTGATTTAAAATTTCATTGAAATACTGTTTTTTGTTAGTTTATTTTAAATCGCGTATCTTTTTGGAGTTGAGAACTGAATTGTGCCTGACTTAGCCCCAACGGAGATTGCCAGGGCACTCGAAATGCGAAGAAATGGTCAAACCTACAGAGTGATATCCAGAGAAATCGTCGACCAATTTCAACGATCCATCGCAGTATCCAACGGTTCAGGGAGACCGGTACTTATGTGAGAAGAGCAGGACAAGGCAGAAAAAGACGCACTTCGAGTCGGGATGATCGTTTCATTCGGCTTCGTGTACGTAGAACTCCCGTTTGACGGCCGTCCAAGCCCGACATGAGTTAGAAGCAGTGCGGGGTGTAACCGTAAGTGAGCGTACGGTACGAAGAAGGTTCGAAGAAGCTGGTTTGGGTTCATTTGTGCCCGCCAAGGCTCCAAGGCTCGAGGTAAATCATCGTAGAAACAGGTTAACTTTTGCTCAGGAACAACGACTTTGGAACGCGGACCAATGGAGTAAGGTATTGTTTAGTGATGAGTAGGTACAGAATTCTCTTAAATCAAATTGATGGCAGGCAAAGAATATACAGACGCAAAGGAGAACGATACATTCAGACAAATTTTGAAACTACAGTTGCATACGGTGGTGGATCAATAATGGTTTGGGCGGGCATTTGTTTGGGAGCTCGCACAGACTTGGTAGTGATTGACAGAGGGAGTCTGACTGCAGACCGCTATATCAGAGAAGTTTTAAAAGAAAATGTCGTACCGTTTGCCCCATATATCGGTGACGATTTTGTTTTTATGCAGGATAATGCTCGGCCGCATACCGCTCGGGTAACTCAAGCCTATCTTAATGATATGAATATCACTGTTATGGAGTGGCTGGCGAGATCACCGGATATGAACCCAATAGAGCACGTTTGGGACTTGCTGAAAAGAAAAGTTAAGTCCAGAATTCCAGCTCCTGCCAATGTGGGTGAACCGCGAATCGCCGTAGTTGAGGAATGGCGGAGACTATCCCAGGAGACCATCGATAACATCATTCTCAGTATGCCCAGATGGGTAGAAACTTTAATAAGAGCACGTAGAGGAAATACGCGATATTAATCATCATTTTTTAAAATTTAATTAATTGTTATTTTAATATTAATTTTCACTTTTCCCGGTTACATGAAAAGTTCAAAAATGTACCATTTTTCACAAATAGCCTTTACTCGCAAAATCTGTTCTTAATGTGATCTCATTTTAAGTAAAACAAATGAAACTTTAAATAACAAAAGAAGTGTAGTAAGTAGATTTTAAAATAAAACCATATTTTTTTAATAATGGACCTTTTTTTGTGTTCCGCTATTTAGCGGCATATTTATGCCGGTGTGTTTAGTTAAAATTTTAGCCGAATTTAAATGGGGAATATTTGGAAAAGAAGTTTTATTTCATACTTTTTGTGGATTTATACTTTGGAAGTCGGTTTTTATTTTTTGTTTAAATATAATAATTTTTCCTTCTTATTAACACATTATTATTATTATTTACATTTTAAGAAAGTTATTAATACAAATAAAGCCTCCAGTATTCTCACTCTCTCGGCAAAACAAACCCATGCGTTTTTTTATGCCGGTTTTCTGAGAGGCTCTGGTATTTCCCCAAATAATCATTAGCGGTATGTGGACCAAATAAACAATCACCAGTGATGATAAGACACTATATTATTAAATTATTATCTATTGTATTAAGTAGTCGACGGGAAAAATGTAGCAGTCAGTATTAAATATAATATTAAAGTGATGATGATGATGATCATGAATATAATTTTGGCTATAGCAAAATTTAAAATACATTGACATCACTGTTCTAAACTATGAGGAGTACCTATGTCACCATAATAATATCTTGGTGTATCGTAAGTGAAATAATAACATCCAGTTCTTTTAGCAACGCGGAAATCCCAAAAATGTATCTTTAACAACTCAGGAATTCTGTTCAGTAGTTTTTGATCCAGGGTATGGCCTTGGTGCAAAATCTTTATTTTTGGTTTAGTATGCCTGGACAACTTCAGAAAAAGTCATAATCACTATATGTGTCAATATTAATTTCGAGGAGTTCCCTCGATTCCTCATGGATCCCATCATCAGGTCACCACTTTGGTGCCAAAAAGATCAATTGGGGATAATATACCCTTTACAGCAAAAAAAAAAAGAATTTAAAAAATAAAAAATGGCGGTGGAGTAATCGTTAAACATTCAATTATTTTTATATACAGCAGAATATATAACCGTCGTCTTTTTTGGCAGTCGGTTAATTAAATTTTAAGTTTTAAGAAAACCGCATTCAAATCGGTTAAGCCGTTAACTTCGTACGAACAAAAACGAATATCGCGGGAACCATACATTTTTCCTCAATAAAAAGTAGCCTATATGTTAATCCAGACTTTAAACTATTGCCATACCAAATTTCATCAAAATCCGTTCAGTATATTCTGAGATTAGCGCGTACAAACGTACAGGCAAAGAGTCAAAAATTCGAAAAATTATTGTTTTAGGTTCTATGTCATTCAAAAGACCCCCATATAATAGTTTTTCTGATATATCTTCCAAGTACAGACAGCGAACAGTTACGATTTTATTATATATATAACTTAAACTTAAAAAACTTGACGTTCTATTTTTCCTCATTTCATATGTAACATAGGGTTTATTACTCTACCGATTCACATCTATGAGTAAAAAACCCTGTAAAGTAGTGTATAAATTAATATTTAGATTGTAGGAAATTAAAAAAATATATTTTTATACCGCAGGCACCAAATTATAGGTACGTGTTGATTTTCCACACAGCTTTATTTTTGTTGTACAAATGTTATAACGTTATATATTATTTTATATTATCTATAGATAATAATATGATCAAAGAATATACAACGTATACTTACACATATATATACAGGTGAATTTATATAATGATAATAATCATTATATAATATATCTTACGATACTGAATTCAGAAATATTCACTTATAAATTTATAATACATGTTTGTAATTTAATAATTTCTTACCACATTCAATATTAAGGTCAAACTACACTCTCGGTCGCCCCCTAGTGTGTATGTCATAGGTCGTCAGGCGCCCCCCTTTAAATCTGACGTATGACCTAAGTTGCCGATCAGCGCTAAAATGCAGATTCCGACGAAAATTCGTATAAGTGAACTCGCTTATATTAGTATATTCGGAATCTACGTAAAATTTTCTTTAATAAGTATTTAATATAATCTAAAACAATTAACAAGTGAAATTATTTCGAACGTCTAATCGCACAAGTTTGTAAAATCAGACCTTTGTTGTCGAAAAATGCATTTAAAAAACAATTTAAGACGCTAGACACATTATAAATAGACTAATTATATTAAAAACAAGTTATTTTGTTATTATAAATTAGACACAATATCCTCTGCTTAATAAAGTTGCAAAAAACAATAGTTTAAAGCGAATGCGTTATTTCAAAAATAATCATTGTAAGAAACGCGAGTTCAAAAGCCTTTTTGGACCTGATTATCCACATAAAATGTATCTTCTGTGGTCTCCTATTAAACCTTACCTAATATAGAGTTTCTTTTTAAAGAAATCATGTATATTAAGTGGGTGGTGGTAGAATACAAAAAAAAAAACGCTTAAAATACCACTCTTACATAACAGGCTGATAAAAGTTTAGCAGTTTGATGTTTTTACATATGAGCTATTCTGTCAAAAACTACACAAAATATAGAACGAAAATAAATAAATACACATTTCGTAGGCTTTTCTAGAGTTATTAAAAATTGTTTGAAAAATTTCCAAAATTTCATAGTTATGTAAAAACTTAGGAACAAAAATCTTTGGAGTCGTCTTTCGTCAATTTTTTTAAATGTTTTTGTTAGGCATAAAAATTAACTTAATTGAGTATTTTACATAAAAATATTAGTACGTTAGATTATAGATTTTAAATAAAAAGTATATATTTTATTTATTTATAGTTATATCTATCATACAGTTTTTATGTTTTAGTATGTTTTTCAAACGAAAATAAAAAAATGGGTTGTATGTAGAAAATAAAACCGACTTTTAGGCGACTCCACAGTTGTATGTTCATTAGTAACTTAAATTTTCGCCGCCATTTTGTTTGGCGTTTGCCTGGCGTCCCGACACCGTACAACGGTTAATAGCAAACATCGTAGCTCTCAGCGTCCCATCACCGTTACCGCTAATAATTAAAGTAAAGCAGTAAAACAATCATTAATAATATTTTCTATTATTAGAAGTTAAATATTACCAGAAATATTCATATCTTATTAAAATACGAAACTGTTTTTGCAACGGTTATTATTTGCGTTGGTATATGGACGCAACTAAATTATAAAATACAAGTTCCAAATAGCAAAACTATGACGAAAATTTATATTAACTTTATTTTAGATAAAATTAGCTACTTACCAAAAACATTCTTAACAAAATTGCACTTCACAATACACTTTAATCCAGTCGCGAAGTGTACTAAACAATGAAAGCAATTTGACACCACTTATGTTTTTTTCAATTGGCTATAGCTTTTGGTATTTGTTAGGATTAGGAATGTATGTATATTAGATTTGTCATCCTTTTCATTAGCTTCAATATTAAATACATAATATTAAATTAATAAAGAGACTAACATATATTTTTTGCACGTAATTTAATTGTTTTTTGGTACTATTACTCAACTGCCGAATCGACCGTACGCATAATATATTTCTAGATACCTATTAGTAAGTACTATAAAATTGAAGTACCTATTTAAATAGAAAAAGTGTGTAGTAAGTACCTCACACTGAAAAATCCTCACATTATTATCAGTGCCTGGGTAACCGAGAATTTCTCGGAGTTATGATAAATTAAAAAAAAATAAAAAGAATTACAAAAATATTTATCTGACTGGGATTTGAACCAAATTTAATCAAAAAGATGGAAAATCGTTATTTTAAAAATATAAAAAGGCATATATAACAATGTTATGACTAAAACTACATAACAAGAGTACAATAATATATGTAATTTTGAAGTAGCCTTGCAGGGTATTGAGGTGGCCCCCTCAACATCTCATATGCTATAGGGCTATCATTCATAAAATCATTAACTTTTTAAAAGGCTTTAGCACACAAACGTTCTTTAACTACTTTTTTAAATTTATTGATTGAAAAATTTTGAATGCTTTCTGGGATCTTATTGTATAGGCGTATACATTGGCCTTTAAACGAATTCTCTACTTTACTAAGTCTAGTCACTGGTACATCAAGCTTATGATTTCTATTGTGGTTATCACTTTTATTTTTGAATAGGTTTAATTTTTTTCTAACATATAATACATTTGATAAAACATACTGAGAAGCTACAGTTGAGATTCCAGTTTCTTTAAACTTCTCTCATAATGACGTGTTGGGGGCCAGCTTGTAGATTGCCCGAACAGCTCGCTTCTGCAGCACAAATATAGTATTTATATCGGCAGCATTTCCCCACAGTTGATATAATATTGTTGCACGACGACGAAAAAACATAATATATACCTTAAAAATATTATAGAGTTTCCCATGGATAAGACCTAGATCGATTTTCCTCCCACAAAACTCAGCATAGTAAATTTCATGGTACTACTTGCAGCTGTTTTCGAGAAACCGATTATATATATACAAGATTGTCTTGTTTAAAGTATAAGATTTCACCGTGCTGCGTGCAACTCGAACGGCTGGACCGATCTGGCTAATGTTGGTCTTGAAATAATCGTGAAAGTTGAGGGAAGGATTAAACGGTGAAAAATACTGTAAAAATTGTAAGGAATATAATAAAAAACATTTAAGTTTTGCCATACTACGAGGGCGGCACTGAAAATTTCGGGAATCAAGGAAGTGACACAACATTACTATTTAAAAATGTATTTATTGCTTTTCGAAGTATTCTCCGCGAAATTTGACATATTTTACCATACGATAGAACCAATCATTGAAGCAACCATTTCATTCGGAAGGCGTCCACAGCTTCTTCAGGTGATGAAAATCTCTGAGCACGCAATTTATTCTTTATTTTAGAGAAAGTATAGAAATCATTAGGGCTTAGGTCGGGGCTGTACGGCGGATGGTCTAATAATTCTATGATTTCTTGCTCTAACAACTCTTTTGTTCTGTGCGCGGTGTGAGAACTCGCATTGTCGTGATGGAGGATGATGCGGCGGTTGCAGTTCTCTTTACGGAGTTCAAAAACAAGCTGTGGCAAACAAATGTTAGCATACCATTCTGCATTAACCGTTCTTTGTCCCTCAAGAGGAATAGTCGCAACATGGCCGGTTTTGGAGACAAACGTGGCCACCATTTTTTTTGCAACACTCCGTGAACGAACAATTTTTGTTGGCTTTAACTCATTTTCGAACACCCAAACTCGTGACTGGTTTTTTGTTTCGGGTTCGTACGCGTATATCCAGGATTCGTCACCTGATACGATGTTGTATACAGCATTTGAGGATCTTGCGTGGAATCTTTCGAGAGTTCTGACGCACCAAGTAACGCGAGCCGCTTTTTGCTCTTCACAGAGCAAATGCGGTATCCATCGGGAAAACAACTTTTTTACACCTAATTGTTCATGCAAGATTATTTGTATTTGACTCATGCCAATGTCTAAAGTTGCCTGAATTTCGCGGTATGTCACATGTCGATCTTCCTCAATCAGCTTACGCACAGCATCAACGTTTTCTTGGGTGACTGCAGTTTTTGGACGACCTTGACGGGGATCATCACTGAGCTTGACACGTCCACGTTGAAATTCAGCAAACCAGCGATAAATTGTGGTTTTGGATGGGGCTTCATCACCAAATGCAGAAATCATCCGGTCAACACACTGTTTTTGTGTTAAACCACTTCGAAAGTCATAATAAATCATCGCTCTAGAATTTTCTCGAGTCAATTCCATTTTCTCAACGACTAAACAAGTTTGACAAGACCTTGTGACAAGACCGAGAATGTTTTTTTAAATAAATAAACAGTATTCGATTTTTAAAACCAAGGAGTTTGAAAATAAAAAGATTTTAATATGACAGGAACAGTGGAAATAATCCATTCCCGATACTTTTAGTGCAGCCTATGTAACTGTTCAGTAGCGTGAATACGGGTCTCCAGTGTCACTTGTATTGACTGTCAAATACTTAGGTGTGTTAAGTTTATCTGTTTGGTGGGACTGAAAAACAGTACAATTATATATTATTTTTTTCCTACACTTACACACCACGTCAATCTGGTCCTGTACTAAGTATCCGAAGAACTTGTATCACAGGTACCAGACATTGGAAATATATTTAAAACTTTTATACTCTACAATTTTCTCTAACTACTATAAACTCTACATTTTTAATATTTTTATTATACGATACATAATATGTATAGTATAATATTTTATACACATCCAAAACCCAGGAACGCAGAAAATTTTTGTTCCTTCGGCGGAATTCGAACCCGCGACGGCTTAAGCGCCGACGCGCTAACCACTTAGCCACAGAGGTGGTCATATTTTAATGTTATCTGAAATAATATTATAACTGGAATTCATTTATTAAAATAATTCAATTCCATAATCATTAAATTCTTATATAATTCAATTCTTATAAACAATTACAATTTTATCATAAAACATTGAAATTGTATACTGGCAATTTTCTTGTTACTCCCATACAAATGTGGGTACTTACAGTGTGGATAAGTTTATATTTATCTAGTAGATTGCTTTCCCTGAACAACTGGGCCAAAGTGAAAACTTGGTAGGGCTGTGTGTTACCCTATTATTAGGTCCGATACTACATTTTAAACCGAACAATTTTATCTAACGCTTTTGATGGTGACAAATGACTACAATTTAATATTATGACTTTGCGTCGATCCAGCACAAACTACTTTTTAATATTTCGATAACCTAACCAAGAGCATAATATCAGGACATGGCGAAGTGTTGCGTGACTATCTATGTTTCAAATTAATTCAAAAGTTATAGTCCAGT
Organism: Phengaris arion; assembly: GCA_963565745.1. Classification (NCBI taxonomy): domain Eukaryota; kingdom Metazoa; phylum Arthropoda; class Insecta; order Lepidoptera; family Lycaenidae; genus Phengaris; species Phengaris arion. The sequence goes on along the minus strand of OY751443.1, from coordinate 13,147,034 downwards.
TTTGCTGTAGATTTTTAGCGAGACCTCTCAAAGAAAATTACAAGTTTCTACCTCCAATAGTTTAATAATGAAATTAATTATTCGAAAATGGTTTATTAAAAAAAAAGTCATCAAAAAATATCATAGATATTTTTGATGGCTTTTTTTTAATGATTATTTTAAATTTATATTTCATTTTTTGATGATAATCATCAAATAGATATTTTTCGATGACTTTTTTTTATACGATACGATTCTATTTCATTCTACCCCCATACGATGGGGGTAGAATGAAAAATAAAACATATTTTAATCCCCGCTTCGCATGTATGAACCCTATAATTTTAAATTATTATTATGTCGTCATGCCAAAAATGAGATCTATACGCAGACTATAACCATACCAAATTTCTCCCATGTACAGATGTTAAAAGGGCGGACAGACAGACGGATGGACAGAGCGACATGATAATGTAGATAACTAATTATCTAGTAGACGAGGGCTCTGAAACTCGTATTTATATTTCTACAAACGTAATATATTATGTGAAGTGAGAACATTAAATTATTACAATCATCATCTACCTATAGATACCTATAGATATAGTAAGAGGTAGGCTCTTTCTATAAGAACTCGATCAAAAACAATATCTTCGATTTTTCATCCACCTTTAAACCTACAAAGCCCAAACAAGGCGAATATTATATTGTGCTCCCAAAGGTCGATGTAGTATAAGCATTTTTCGCCAGGGAACTGAAACTTGGTTACTTTTTCTACAAGAATAGAGCTACAATGAATAATAATAATGCCATCCGCGCGTCTTCGCGGATGGCACGCAACACCCACTTACTACCACCTACTACCACTAAGCAGTTTAAGTTCAACTTTGCCACCCCTAACTCCTAGAAATATATTGCAGCCATAACTCCTGCCATACTAATGCCAGAAGGCAAGCTGAACCGAAGTTTTCACGTGTGCTTGAAGTTTTAAGCCAATTGTTTTAATCTAAACTAAAAAGCTTGAAAATTTATGTACTTGTAGAGAGAGAACAGACGTTGTTCTGTCTTAACTATGAAATGGAATCAATAAATACCTACAACATACATACGCAACTACAGTTTCTACACGAAGAACTGTACTAACCATCACTTAATAATAATAATAGCTCCCCACGCCGATTTCGGTGACGGTGGCCGGTTTCATTGAAACCAGGCCAAGTACGTAGTACACAAGAACACTCTCTCCTCCTTCACTCTCGAAATCCTGTGGGACGGATGACCGACACGACTGGCGAGAGATCATGCGCCGGACCGACATTTTACACGCCCATCTGACGCATGGATCACTTTTCCTGTCAGACAATCAAGTGATCCGCATGCATTGTCCTAACCAAACATGGAAACAAAATTTTTTGTTGTTCCAACGCGGGAATCGAACTCACGACCTCCGAGTCGTGAGCCAATCTCTAACCCCCTGGACCACGGAGCCTACCTTACTACGGTACCTTCACCTACAAACTAAATATACTTCCTACATCAACTTGCACCTACAGCTAAACCTACTTCCAACATCTATAATCTTCACCTACTTACCAATACAATCTACTGCTGATGTGTGAAGGAGTTATTAACCAATGAGGGTTGAAAATTATTACAGTACTAATATCGCTATTAACCAATGGGGTTATATATAGTATGTATTTTTTAATGCCAAACCATAAAATAATTAATTTAAAAATCTGAAAAAACTTTGGGGTCTTGGGGGTATGAACAATTGCTTACAACCTATTTTCATACCTAACGAGTAACACCTGCAAATATCGGTCGCTAATATAAATCGGTCAAGTCGCTTCGGAGGAGTTCTGTGACAAACAATGTGACACGAGAATTTAATTTATAAGGTGATTCTTTGTCCCTTAAAAAAATATTATCAAATATATAATGTTTTTAAAAGGAAATTTTCAATGTATAATATTCAGTTGCTTATCATGGCCAGTAACAAAAAAAGGTATTTAAAGGTATTGGTGTTGGTAAAAGTTGATAATTTTGATAATCATTGTTCACTGTTTCACTATTTTTTGAGCAACAGAAACAAAATATGCAAATAAGCTGACACTTATCAGCAAATTGTGAAACAGAACGTAAGATGCAATAACTTGTAAATATAAGATCGTGCTTAACCGACATTAATATTCAAATCGTAATATTCAGGCAGCAGATTAATAATTGAGATCGTATTAATATTAAAGTTAGCAATTAGGCAAGGTACACAAGTATTTCGATTTATCACAGGAAGCTGAGATTGACTGTATAATGAGGCTAATAGCTTCAAGCGTAAAGCCGCTAGACCTTGGTGTCTATAGAAACTATAGTGCCATATTACTAACTAGTTACTACGTACAGTAACTACTATTAAAGGGCCTTGTCAGTAGGAGTCAGTTCACGCCGTGAAGATACGCGATGCGACGCGGCCCTGCACTCTTAAGATAGCTATTCAAAATTTAACTTTATTCACTACACAAAAAGGTACACGTCTCATATGACATCAGTCATACACTGCACCTACTTGACATTCGAACTCATACAAACGTACTCTTACATGTGTAATAAATAAATTTTAATTTTGAATAACTATCTATAAAGATATAGCTATCTTTATCTTTAAAATGCAGCGCCTCATGTCGTATCTTTTTGTTTCGGTGTGATAATACCCTAACGAGTGTTTTAACGTCAGCGAACTATACAAATACTTGATGAAATATGTAATTCAAACTCAAAGAATTTGAAGTGTACTTAATCAATTATTGTGATAAGTAAGTGTGAATATTATCTGATCCGTTTTGTAGGAGCAAAGCTACCGTAAAAGTGTACAAAGGAAGAAAATGTAAGTAGCTCATAGAATATATAAAAATATTGAACCAATGATATAAAATATCATTGGATTGAACACGATAATTTAAAACAGAGACCTATAAAATTATTTGTTTTAAATATAAAATAAAAAAATGGATAAATAAATTTATAGAGTAGGTACTTGGTACCGGTATAAATGTAGCAAATAATTTTTATTCTTCTGTAAGAGTTCTTATTCAAATACGGCTGCACAATTTATTGAAAAAATGTCAGTCAATGTTGAAATGAACTTTATTGCTTTTCGAGCAATAAATCTAGCAAGCCAATAAACCAGTAATTCCATTCTCTAGTAGCTATTGATGGCATAAAAATTGCGAAACTTCCATACATTCAACTTCCACAGCCGTTTAAGGTTGGAAGGGAAGGGCGTTTTGCACAATCGAATGACACAATAGACCCGTTTTATTCATAAGGGAATATAATACGTTTGGGACAACGTTCAAGGAAATATATTAATAAATGATTTTGTCGACATAGTATTGTAACTTCGTGCGAATATTAATCATTTGATGATCTTATCCTTAATTTGTGTTGATGATCTTTATGAAAAGCTATCATTTTGAATAAAGAGACTTTAATTAATTAGCATTTATATCTATGGTCCGGTCGTGACCACAAATATTCATCAATAAGTGAAATGTTCAAACAAAGTTGATGTCACACAGTAGAGGTCATCGACCCGAGCGTTCTGGCGGTAAATTTAAAACCATTAAAAATAAATTGTACCCTAATTGGTTTAAGGGAGAAAAAAAGACGTGAATTAATTTATTTTTATTTTTCTGTTTTAAAACAACGATTTATCATTCGTCCCAATCTTTTAATATAAGCAGTTTAAAAAACATATCAAAAAGGATTGTGTGGTTTTATGAAACCACGGTAAAAGTGAAACTTAATAACAAAATAGCGTGGAACGCTGGCACAAATGAGTACTAGTCTATACACTACACGGTCAGCTGATGCGAACTATAGGCGCCGCCATATTGGCCTCGGCTGCTCTGACGAGCGCCTTTCACTTTATCCCTACTCCGCGGCCGACCGTCACGCGACATGCAACACACAGACGAAAAAGTTTGAGACGATGTAAAAAAAGTTTCACTTTAAAATACTCGTAGGTACTAGATGTAGCTCGCGACTTCGTACCGTACATTTCGCTGCGATAAAAAGTATTATATTAATCCAGGGCTTAAACTACTACCAATTACCATACCAAATTCGTTTTGAATCCGTTGAGTCGTTATTGCATTAGGGATTGTGGTCACCTATCCTGTTGGAACCACGACCAGGGCCTTTAGTCAAGATGCATTCGATAATTTCGACGGCGAAGTTCGAAAACAAAATGTATGGGATTTACCATATGGCATCGCAAGCGACATTGTCAAATCCCATACATTTTTGATTTCGAAGTTCGCCGTCGAAACTATCGAATGCATCTTGACTAAAGGCCCAGGGTTGCTTAACATGCATTAGCGCTACGACCATGAAGCCATCGTGCTTCTCACTCATTTTCTCATTGTATTATATACGTCCTCAAATGGGTAACTTAAGCTTAGTTACGAAAACACAGAAAAATTATTAATATAAGCAATAAGCTAGTTTAATATCTTAGAATGTTTTAATTTAATATATATACTTACCCTCTTACTAATAACGGATTTTAAATAAGAACGGAAAATTACACAACGGATGACTTAAACAATGTTGCTATCTTTTTCTATCATGTGACATTTTCAACGTATCAGACAAAGACAGCAATGTCGTTTAGGATATCAGTTGTGTAAATAGTTTTATTAGTAAGGGCTAATATATGTATAGTGAATATTTCATGAACGCAAGCACACACACACACACACACACACACACACACACTACACACAATCGTTTCTTCATCGCTTCAGTCGCACAGTTGCTGCTGTGTGCTGTGTGCATGCTGTTGATGTAGTCTATCTGTACTAGCAATATGTATGGCTTAGTTTAGACTCCATGTCTCCGACAAGTCACAATGTCTACGTAAACTTTTGTGTTTTAAAATGTATGTAAACAATATTTGTAACTTATGGAGATGAAATAAACGTTATTAATATTATACTCCAATAATGAGGTAATACCTACGTAAAATTTCAGCCAATTCAAATGATCGGTTATTCTATATTATTAATCTTTAGGTTGATATAACTTTTTTCCTTATGCACAGATTGAAATGAAACATAGAACTAAATTTTAAGTGGAGAAACCAGAAATGCCATCTAGCTTCGCTATATCGCTTTATTTTATTTAGCCGTTACTGAGATTAGCGTCCATAAACATATAGATAAATAGACATACAGACTAACATATATATATATATATATATATATATATATATATATATATATATATATATATATATATATATATATATATATATATATATATATATATATATATATTGTAAATATATTGTTTTGGGTTCTATTAGTTCATGAAGCTGGGGTGTGATAATAGTTTTTCTTATATATATTATACCTACCACCAGCGGCCAGTTAAGATATAATCTATATTAGATAATAAATATGATATGTATTTATTGATGATTGATGTATTGACTTCTCATATTGTTTTTCCGACATTGTAAACGACGCTATTAATATTCAACGGTTAACACAAAGTCGTTAATTACCTATATACAAAAAGTTCGGAACGGTCCGACTTTGGTGTTGGTAAAAGTTTTTTGTCCAAACTTTTGCTCGCAAAATTTCATTTTGCCACTAAACAGCAATGAAAGATTAACGATTTCACAAAATATGGTTTCAATTACCTACTTGCTTGGACTTTAATATAAAATTGTACCGCTAAGCAGAAACCCAACTCTCTTATCTAACTACCGAAACAGGACTGGATCACAAATAGTTACGAGAATTGGGCTTCAGATGATCAGTTGGTTCAACTAATACCAGCGGTCTTAAGCACCGTCAGGGTCAGATTACACCGCAACGAGACGCGACACTGCATTTTTAAGATAGCGATTCAAAATTGAACTTTATTCACTACACAATAAGATACACGTTTCATTTAACATCAGTCATACACTGCACATAGGCTGTGCAGCGCGGTGCAACCTGACATTCTAATAATGATAATAGCTTCCCACACCGATTTCGGTGACGGTGGCCGGTTTCATTGAAACCAGGCCAGCTACGCGGGAGTTATTTTATAGTGTGTGCACAGTACACAAGAGCACTCTCTCCTTCTTTACTTTCGTCACCCAGTGGGACGGGTAACCGACACGACTGGCGAGAGATCAGGCGCAGGTCCGTCTTTTTACATGCCCATCCGACGCATGGATCATCTTTCTTGTCAGACAATCAGGTGATCCAGCCTGCATTGTCCTAACCAAACTTGGTAACAATATTTTTTATTCTTCCAATGCGGGAATCGAACCCACGACCTCCGAGTCGAGAGCCAAGCTCTAACCACTAGACCACGGAGGCTCTTCTAGTGACATTCTAACTCTTACAATGAAACGTGTATCTTCTTGTGTAATGAATAAAGTTCAATTTTAAATAGCTAGCAGCGCCATGTAGCGTATCGTTTCCTTTCGGTGTGAATTGACCCTTAGGCGGCTTGGAGATCGTAGTCAAGTAAAAGTAATGAAAGAACCAGCTTGTCTATACTAATATTATAAAGGGGAAAGGTTAGTTTGTATGTTTTTTTGTTTGCATTGAATAGGCTGCGAAACTCCTGGACCTATTTTCGTGAAATTCGAAACATATAACTTTTCTTAAAATATAACTTTTCAATTGTTTCAGGTCGGTCACGACTGGGGTTACTATACAATGGTAACAGATTTGCCGAAATACTCTCACGATGTGCTGAAGTTCAACATCGCGACCACCGGCACCCTGACGGCCCTGCCATACATCGCCATGTGGCTGAGCTCCTTCCTCTTCGGTTTTATTTGCGACTTGTGCATCAAAAAGGGATGGCACACGATCAAGACTGGAAGAATTATTCACACAACTATTGGTAAGTTGAAGTACCCACTAATGACCGGTTTCTGGGGATTTTTTCAATAGTTGAGTTTATCAAAAGCGCTATTGAACAGATAAACTACCGATAATAATCTCACAAACTGAGCATAATATGTAAAAATATATGATAGCGGACTCTGAAGATCGCCTTTGCACAAATTAATTTTTAGATAAGTACTTCCCTTGAAATCATATTTCATACAAAGTCCATGTACAGCAACATAATTATAGAGATCAATAACCACACCAAATTATTTTTAATTTTTTTTAATAGGTACTTGGGCTTCCAATTTCCATTTTTTTTACTGGACTTAGAAGCATTTAGTGAATGTTTATTTTTTTATTCAAGCCGCCACTGGACCAGCTATCTGTATTATTCTGGCGTCGTACGCTGGCTGTGACAGAACTGCTGCGATGGTGTACTTTGTCTTGTCAATGGCACTCATGGGCGGCTTCTACAGCGGCATGAAGGTGAGAAAAGAAAATATTATGAAGATTAAATAAAGCTTGATGGTGTCAGCTTTGTAACAAAAATAACTAGATCAAAATCGATTCATCCGTTTGGGAGCTACTATACCCCGGACAGACACACACAGACAAACACATTAAACTTATAAAACCCCTGTTTTCGTATAAGGGTTAAAAATTTATATTTTTACAGAATTCTTTTTTTTTTGCATTTTCATAAAATAGGCACGCACAACTTGGTAGCATCGGCAACAAAGATGTGTGTGAAGATAATATGTTCTCAAAGTTATTCCTATTGGTCAATATTTCATGGAATCATGTATGCCATCAGAAAGCTGAACGAAAGTAATACATCAGATGGAAGGAATCAAAAACACCTAGCTCGATAAACACGTGACATCCGAAAAATTTTGTATCGTAGTAAATAATAATTTACCCGTAGTATAATATTAGGTCATTACATATGAAATTGGCGTTTTGTAAAGAAGAAACATAAAGTCGATTTATTTAAACATAATATATTTATTCAATCAAAGTATATACCATTGCTATCTATGCACTTTTCCCATCTCATAGGTAGTTCATTGATTCCTTTACTAAAAAAACCATTCGAGCAGGAATCAATAAAATCATTGAAGACGCTTTGGACTGCCCCATCGGAGTTGAATTTTTTCCCTTGAAAGAATCAATCAAATCAATCATCTGGCCAGATTTAAGAAATCTATAGCGAACGACACCGGCACTAGTCCACCAAACGTAACTTTTTTTGAGTCAATTTATTTTCACTTGGGGCATACTTTGGCTGGTTCGCCAGGGTTCAGCCATTGCGATGAGTGTTTCCGATTATCCTACAGGATCTACTTTTCATTGTGATGAAAAATTACCTGTGGGTAATGATTAGATTAAAAAATCCCTTCATTATTGTGCCGGTTGAGTAATGTAACGCAGCAGTCGACATGCGTTTGTCGGTTTGCTGCACTCAATTCATGAGATGACCTTTCAAGATTTTTCACCTTCCCAATTTGCTTCAAGTGGATTAAAACAGTTTTATCACTAATACTGCAGCCTGCAGCTAACTCGGACGTGGGTTGCGATGGATCCGCTTCCAGAATAGTCTTCAATTCTTCATGATTTAACTTAGGTATCCGGCCGTCCACGGGACTTGTTCTGCAGGTCGTTTCCAGAACTAAAACGTTGGAACGAAAAACGCACTGTGTTTTCTTTTGCTACACCACCGCCATACATATTATTAATCCTTCGAGCCCTTTCTGCAGCACTGGTGTCACGGTGGAACAAGTACTCGAAAATAATACGATATTTCAAGTTTTCCATTTTGTACAGAGTGACGCAAAGAAAAAACCAAAAGAGGAAAAAACAAATGAATTACGGTTTTCGAAACACAAATGCATGACTAAATAGCGGTATAAATTTGAAATTATAATTCCTAACCAAAGAAGATATATTTGAGATCAAAGTGGCCAGTACGACAAAACACCAATTTCATATGTGAGGACCTTGTATTTTAATCTGAACTATATAAACTTAAACATTCCTTTCAGCCTCATTAATATGAATTTGAATCCTCAGGTAGATTTACTTAGGAACTTTGTTACTTCAACAGGGATTCCCTTATTTATTATTCAACAAACATCAGACCAAACGTTAAAAATGTACGAAGTTTCACCAAAGTTGCTTTATTTCAGGTTAATGCTTTGGATCTGTCTCCCAACTTCGCTGGCTCCCTGACGTCACTTGTGAATACGACGTCTACCTTTGCTGGAATCATCACGCCTTATCTTATAGGATTATTAACACCTGATGTAAGTAATAAAGTGTCCAAATATCAATAACGGATGCGTCGGGTATATGATTCACTGCTTATGTAAGGACGTCTAGGCAAAAAAATTATTGTCATTCTCAACCTTAAAAAATCATCTAATGTATGGGTGATTTTCCGCTAAGCGCAAACTCGTCCATATAAAGAACTAGCTTTTGCCCGCTGCTTCGCTCGCGTAAATACAGTATCCCACAGCCCTTTTTCGAGTTAAAAAGTAGCCTATGCTATAATCCAGAGCCGAAACTACTACCATACCAAATTTAATCAAATCTGTTTTTGCGTGAAAGAGTAAAAAAACCTCGATCCATCCATACATACCAGTAGATGTCCAGGGCGCTGTAATCGCTTACATCAGGCGATCCATATCTTGTTTCCTGGTCTATTTCATTTTATAAATCTTACATCCTCCAGCATATACACTTTATTTTGATCCAAAAATACTTACGAATGTGTTTTTTTTTCAGTCCACTTTAGCGCAATGGCGTGTGGCATTCTGGGTTTGTTTCGCGGTATTAGTTGGCACAAATGTGGTGTACTGCATCTGGGCCGATGGTGAGCAGCAGTGGTGGGATGATGTGAGGAAATTCGGATATCCCACAAACTGGAAACATGGGTCACTCATTAGGGACGACAATGTGGAACAACCCGAATCTGTACAGCTGGCTAGCAAGAAAGTGAATGAAGATGTATACTAAGCTTTACAACTGATTTTATAATAAGCTAATGGATGCTCTTATTCGGATTATCCCTTTGCTGTATTCAGTGTACTGTGTATGGGACTGTGGTAATCAATATTAGGGCACCGAGGGTACACGGTATACAACTGACCTCGTTCATAACCTAGTGTTGTTAAATGTTAACAGAAAAAATTAAATCAATGTTTAATATTTAGTAAAATTAAAAAAAAATCATCATAACTTTTTGAAATCCAACGTACGTGTTATATACGTGTCATAGCCTGCAAATACCAGGGCCTTGAAGCGCCTTGCTCACCGTCAATAATTTATCATTTTTGCTCACAAGTTCGCTTCAAGGCCGCGATATTGGATTGCAGGCTGGACAGTGAGCTATAGCGCTACAAGCAAAAAATATAAATGATTGACAATATTGACACTGATGACGCGTATTAGTACCGGTGCTGGATTTGCAGGCTGGACGGGGAGTAATCAATAAGATCATAATAATAGTTTTTTGTATTATGATATTGAGAACATTTGCATAATATAAAAAATAGATATCTAACAAAAGATGCCTTAATACATGAAGAATGAATTATATTTCTAATATTTAAAACTATATATCATACTTGTATATTATGTAAGCGTAATTAATGCACTGATACGAAACAAAAATGAAAATGTGTATATAATAGCGTGATGGCTTATGTGTTATCATGTCTTTAATTGTGCCATGTTTATTTTAGATTTTAGTATACGTATTGCATGAATGGACAGAAAATGTAACGAAGAATTTATAATATTAAGAACTGATATAATTTTGAGTAACAAAATACATAGCTATTTCACGAGTAATGTAAAGTTGTGAATGTATGTGTATTTTACAGTAGCTAGAAATCAACCTGTTAAGAAAAAAATAAAACGGCGTTCTAAAATTTATATCTAGTATAGGTAGTAGACCTACAAATTCTAGTATACCACTAAAGTCTAACTTTTTGTAAACTACCCCCTGTTATAAACTATATTACATTATTTACAATCCCCAAAAAGGCTGGCGTGGTGAATACAGCCTGACTCCTCGCGTTGGACCTTGAAGGACCATTAAGTGAATTATACAGTGAAACATCATCTATTGATATTGAATAGATGATGTTTCATAATCCAATTCATTTAATGTGGCCAATTTCATACCTGCAGCTGGTCCCTCGTCTATTCGGTGCTCTCGTTAAGGTTAGATCGATGCTCAGTACAAAGGACTAAGTACTAAACTTATTGGTATTTGACATAATATTATGTCTTAATAGATCAATTATAATAGCAGAATTCATAAAACGAATTAATTTATTTTCCAGCATTCTATATTTCAAGTGGCAGCTTAGTTAATATCATCACCATTATGGTGGACTATTTTACTACGGAATACTTCGGCAAGAGACACTGAATTTGCCGGGGAGTTCAATGGGTGACGTTGTGGAATTCGTATTTCTTAATAAAATTGTGTTATTTCGGTTCTTGATGTGTAATATTGGTAGAATATCAACCATTAATTATTCGGTAACGTGCACAAGTGTGGGAAAGTGGTACAACTTTTAAAAACGTGCTATTTTGTGTGTTTCCGCCAATACTCCCTTGAAACTTTACTGAAAGTTCTTCTGAAAGCTTCACTGGAAGCTTCTACCACTTTACTGCATCGACTGACATGACTCAGGACATGGATTGTACTGACTATATATGTGGACTTTGACAAGACTTTAGACTTGACGATATAGGAGTATTCCTATATCGTCAAGTCAAGGTGTTGAAAATTGAAACGAAAGTTCTATTTCCCGCCTTTTTAACTTGACACTGGCAAATGGTTACAAGCCGATGCCATATATAAAAAAAAAGACACTCAATATGAAGAAGTGTCAAATGTGCTTTCAATTATTATTACCAGTGTCATAAATAAATAAAATTATAAAAACAATTTGTTTAATATGAAAGTTATTAGTTTTATTTTATAATACTCGCAATAAATATTTCCTTATTATATTAATATAATAGAATATTTCCTTACCCATTGTCTAATCTTTAAAGGTATATGTGCCAAAATTATATCAAAATCGGTCTTGTAATTTTAGAACCTATTCAATGCAAACAAACAAATATTGCCCCTTTATAATATTTGAATAGTTTCCAAACCTCTATGCCTTAGTGGCCTCATTCGGTTCGGTTTTCCTTCAGTTCAGCCTGAATGGATGCAAAATCGTATCGTCTGTGTGCAATTTCGAGATCGCATCAGTCGGCCGTATGGACTGAAGCGATTCGTTCCAGTGTTGCCAACTATATTTTTGCGAAACTACTAAACTCGCGTCGTTTTCTACTAAAAACTACTAAAAGAGCGACTAGCTACTAAGAGAGTACCGTTAACTATAAAAAAGGTACTAAACTTAGGAATGCCTAAAAGTTTTTTTAGGGATTATGTGTTTACAAACATACATACATTTTCAGTTTTAATATTTAACCGTTAGATTAAAAAAATATAGTAGGAAATATTATGTAAATAGAAATTTAATCGGTAGTTTTAAGCGACTTACGAAAGCGTGCTATTATGTGCTAAGGTGCTAATAATTCTAATTAATGATAAGGTGTCATAATAGCACATAGAAGCAGGCCACTTTGCATGTTATGATTACTGTCTTGCTATTTTCTACAAAACCACTACTAACAATTAAATTCCTACTAAAACTTTGTAAAACAACTAAGTTGGCAACATTAAATCTGACATGTACGGATGGACTGAACGGCAATAAAATTGGACTGAACGGTAATAAAATTCGAGTGTAAAATAAAACCGGTCAAGTGCGAGTCGGCAAGATGAGTTCCGTACAAAATGGAAAAATCACGTTTGTTTTATGTGAGCCTCAAATTTTTATTTTATTTTGTTTTTAGTATTTGTTGATAAAACGGCGCTGTCGCTGTCTGTCGACTGTAAACTGTCGAGCTATCATGGTATAAAAAGGTTAAGATACAGACTGGCGACAGACAGATGAATAGCAAAGTCTCACTAATTGGGTCCCGTATTTACCCTTTGGGTACTGAACCCTAAAAATAGAAGAAACTAGAAGAACTAGAGAAATTTATTAAAGTTCATTGAAGTATTTAAAACTTTAAAGCCACTATGGTTGATAAAATCTAAAGACTATTACTATAAAACACAGAGAAATAATTTCTATAACATATTACTGGAATAATGTCTCAACTCAATAATTCGGTTTCGTCGATAGCGTGATTACAGCAAAATTGCAGCAAAAGACAATTAATAAATAAAATAATTGCCTAAACTGACCAAGAGCACGTCACGACATGTCTAAGGAGGGTTCCGTAAATATCAACGCACAATAGGTTTTCTTTGAATCACTACAAAAGTTATTGTCATAAAGTTATTACAGAAGCTAGGAGAGCGGCGGACAGACAGACGGACGGGCAGAGTGAAATTATAAGGGTTCTTTAAGTATTACGGAACCCTAAAAATACGACCGAAGCTTGCGGCAATTTTCCGTGTGTGTGCTCGAATCCGTTCAGGCCGAACCTTAGATTAAAACGCCTAGAAACCGGGTAAGCGCGTGAAAAGTGAAGTAAATCATTTTGAGCCATATCGGCTCAGTTTGTTCGAACGACCCGTCAGTTGTCAAGGTCAAGCGCTAGTGCATACATCTCCGACTATAATTTTTTATTATTAAAAATATTATGACGGTTTGTGTCGTTATTAGGTGTAACAATGCATCGGAAAAGAATGAAAAAGCTTCGGACATAACATTTCATATGTAAGTATGAAATGTTATGTCCGAACAATTTGACTTGTATTAAGTCAAATATTTGAAACATTTTAAAATAAAATCATATTATGTCGCCATCTTGCTGCCCTATTGTGAATATTTATTTTTACTAGTGTTACTAGTAAAAATAAATTTATTTCAAAATTTTCATGGCTAACTAATAGTTACCTACAACTAAATTTAATTTTAAATTCAAAGTTTTATAATATTTTCTGTTTTTTTTAATTATCAATTTTAAGTATTGCCCGTATTAAGATAATCCTTAATATATTCCTTATTATCAGTTTGATATAAATAAAGTTCACAAATTGTGTTTAGATGGTTTAAATGAAATATAAGTTATATTTTTATATCTCACAATATTAGGAAAAACAAATACAATAATTCCAATTTTAAGAGCACTCCACAGCTTTAATGTTTTGTTTGTGTGCGTGTCGGTATGTAATGCTTACGCCTACATCTATCTGTTGCTTGCTTCACTTTGTACGATGAGTCTGTTTGAAGACTATCTATGCGTTACTAATCTAAGGGCCGAACTGACGTCAGTTCGGTCGGATGCGATTTTCTCCGTGTATGAGCTCGAATCCGTTCAGGCCGAACTGAGGTCAGTTCTAAAGGCAGCCACAGACGAGAGGCCGATCGTTTAAGTTAGAACTGACGCCTGAACGGATTCGAGCCCATACACGGAAAAAATCGCATCCGACCCAACTGACGTCAGTTCGGCCTGAACGGATTCGAGCACACACACGACACGATTTTGCATCCGTTCAGGCCGAACTGAAGGCAGACCGGACCATGGATGGGCCCCTTAACTAAAACGATCGGCCTCTCGTCTGTGGAGGCCTGCTCTGTTAGAAAAATAAAGGCCATGACTTGCTAAACTTTTATATCGCGATTGAAAATAACAAAAACAGCAAAAAAGATAGTAAACAAAATTTAAGTAACCCCCGAATTGTCATGCAGTGGTGATGCTTGATGATGATGAATTACAGCTTATAAAACTCTTGACGCTCAGTGTCAGCTTCCAAACAAACATTCGTTTGGGAGCTACGATGCAACACACAGAGACAGACACGACAAAGTAATAACACCCCTCTGATTTCGTCGTGGGTTAAAAGAGATAAATAAATATTTGGTAGATAATTTAAATAAACAAAATTCGTGTTTACTATTTCAAAGAACAGGTAGATTAAACACAATAAACATAATGTAAAAGTGTAAATAATTTTGATATGCCTAAGATAAGATGATGTGTTTGATGTGTTTGTTTAGGTTCCGATAACAAGATACACTGTAATAAATACTGAAATACATTAATTTTTGGAAATATTGTCAGCGATAATCGAGACGACGAAGAAACGCGTGTAAATTATGGAAGCAAAATCTTAAAACAATTGGTTAGCTTACGGCCGGTTTCAATATCCTTACGTTTAAAAACGTCGCCATTCAATAATTTGCCGGTTTATTGCGATACAAATGTTTTTAACAAATAGTTATTGGTAGACAGGTTGTTGAAACGGGCCGGTAAGCGAAGCCAGCCCTTGACTTAAGGTGTCACTTAAAATATTAATAAAACTAAGTGACAGTTAAAGTACGAATAGGTAACGCAGAAGTAAATCAAATGGAAATGGAGAAACTTAAAAAAGCACAAAGTGAAACATTACTAACAAAGAGCGTCAGTGAGGTGACCAAAAATAACAGTTTTTATGATACACTCCGAAACTGTGAGTATGCAAGTTACTTTTTTAAATTATTGTAGCGTTTTTATTAATATAATTTATATATATAATTTTTCTATAAATTAAGTAGCGTTTGGTTAAGTAGCAGTACTTGTCCTGGCCACTAATTTTTTGCAGTATGGTTTATTTAGCTTGATTAAAGATTTATTATATTATTTTTTAATTTTAATTTAAATTATGAGAAATCGGATAGAGAACTAATTAAACTTTTTAACTTTTAAAGGCTGCGTAGTACCACGAAGATATATTTTTGCAATAGTAGGTGCTGCAACATGTTTCAATGCGTTAGCAATGCGTCTTTGTTTGAATATTGCTATAACGCAAATAGTGAAGCAAAGAAGAACAGAGGAGATGAAATTTGATCCAGATGCTTGTCCTAGTGATGTCATAGTTGGAAATGTAACGTTTATAGAAAATATTGTAAGTTTTCTAGAACATAACTAATTCAATAATAATTATTAATATTATTAATACATTTACATATGAAATTGGCGTTTTGTCGTACTGGCCACTTTGATCTCAAATTTATCTTCTTTGGTTAGGAATTCCAATTTCAAATTTATACCGCTATTTATTCATGCACTTGTATTTCGAAAATCGTAATTCATTCGTTTTTTCCTCTTTTGATTTTTTCTTTGTGCCACTCTGTTTACAAGATGGAAAACTTGAAATATCGTATTATTTTCGAGTACGAGTTCCACCGTGGCACCAGTGCTGCAGAAACGGCTCGAAAGATTAATGATTTGTATGACGGCGGTGTCGCAAAAGAAAACACAGTGCGTTTTTGGTTCCATAGTTTTCGTTCTGGAAATTTCGACCTGCAAAACAAGCCCCGTGGACGGCCGGAGACCAAAGTTGATAATGAAGAATTGAAGGCTATTGTGGAAGCGGATCCATCGCAAACCACGTCCGAGTTAGCTGCAGGCTGCGGTGTTAGTGATAAAACTGTTTTAATCCACTTGAAGCAAAATTGGGAAGGTGAAAAACCTTGAAAGATATAGGTAACCTTGAAACCTAATGAATTGAGTGCAGCAAACCGACAATCGCGCGTCGACTGCTGCGTTACATTACTCAACCGGCCCATAAAGGATTTCAAATAGAATAATTACCTGTGATGAAAAGTGGAACCTGTACGATAATCGGAATCACTCATCGCAATGTCTGAACACTAGCGAATCAGCCAAAGCCAGCCCCAAGCGAAAATTGACTAAAAAAAGTTACTTGTGAGCATTTGATGGACTAGTGCCGGTGTCGTTCACTACAACTTTCTTAAATCTGGCCAGACGATTACGGCAGATGTCTATTGCCAGCAACTGCAAATCATGATGGAAAAGCTAGCTGCTAAATAACCAAAGTTGGTCATTCGCTCTAGGCCACTGCTGCTTCAGGACAACGCTAGAACACACACTGCACAACAGACGGCTACCAAATTAGAGGAGCTTTAATTGTAATGTATAAGATTTCCACCGTACTTCCCAGACCTTGCTCCAACAGATTACCATTTTTTTCGAAGTTTGGGTAACTTCTTGCACGGGAAAAAATTCTACTCCGACGGGGCAGACTAAAGCGCCTTCAAATATCTAATTGATTCCTGTCCGAATGGTTTCTTTAGTAAAGGAATCAATGAACTACCTATGAGATGGCAAAAGTGCTTAGATAGCATTGGATATTTTGATTAAATAAATATATTATATTTATAAAATCGACTTAATGTTCCTCCTTTACAAAACGCAAATTTAATGTGTAATGACCTAATAATAATTAGTCTAAAGACCAAAGTCTGTTACTGAATATTTATTTCAGCACGCTAGTTTCGATTGGGATGAAAAGACACAAGGACTCGTATTGAGTGGATTCTATTATGGCTATCTTACAACTCAAGTATATGGTGCATATTTATCGGAGAAGTACGGCGCAAAGTGGACTATTGGTCTGGGATTACTAAGTACATCATTTTTCACATTTTTGACTCCATTAGTTATTCGGACTGGTGGAGCAACAGGTTTATTTATTCTTCGTGTTCTGGAAGGAATGGGCGAGGTAGGCTTATCATACCCAAATAATTTTTCTACCAATCATGAATATTCATAGTAGGACATGTCTTCTATGATATCGAAATTGTTGTAAATTATTCAACCACATTGGATTTCACTATCATAGACTTACCCCATTACTAATTAAAATATTTATATAACGGGTAAGCTATTCAAAACCTGTAAAAGTCACTTGACAAAGACATGAAGAGTATTGTAAGATTTTACCTTTTCTTTTTACAGGGACCAACGATGCCAAGTCTGATGGTTATGTTAGCTCGATGGGGCCCACATCATGAACGAGCATTTCTTTCCTCTATAATCTTTGGGGGAGGTCAACTGGGAAACATATACGGATCTTTTATGTCAGGCATCCTATTATCTGATGGAAGAGACTGGGCCTATGTGTTTTATTTCTTTGGTGCTTCTGGACTTCTTTGGTTTGTTTTTTGGGTATGTTTTAAAATTCAGAATTTAGTAATATGCATTTAAATTATGGGCTTTTCTGATTATAAGCCAAAGCAAATGTTCACCAAAGTTTGTAATTTATTGACCATTTCTATAGCGTTATTTTTAAAAAGTGATAAATTTAAAACATTGGCGTTTACTACATTTTTTAGGCACTTTTATGCTACAGTGAACCAGAATCTCATCCGTATATCTCTAAAGAGGAATTGAAATATTTAAGAAGCCAAATAACGAAAAAGGAAAGTGAGGTTAAGGGAGATCCAGTGCCATGGAAAGCCATGTTACTTTCAAAACCTGCCTGGGCGTTATTATTTGCGAACGTAAGTAAGAGGAAATGAATCACGTTTTTAAGAACCATATTGTTATCAGCTTAATATACATTTAAATGTTGCCTTATTTATGAGCTAGTTTCATTATAGAAAGTTTAAGTTCAATTAATAATCTAAAGTTAAAAATATACCTGCACATTATAAGTAGTATCTAAAAGAGAATAATCAAAATCAATCAAAATTGCTTGATATTTTATTCTTGTTTTAGGTTGGCCATGATTGGGGTTTCTACACAATGATTTCAGATTTGCCAAAATACTCACACGATGTTCTGAAATTTAATGTTGCGAGTACAGGAATTCTTACAGGATTGCCATACGCTGCCATGAGTGCTTGTTCATTCATATTTGCTGCCATTTGCGATTTTGCTATAAAAAAGAAGTGGCACGGTGTCAAAAGGGCGCGAATCATTTATACGACCATAGGTCAGGAAATAATTATTCAATAACTTATTAATTATTTGATTAGGTAACAATTTTTTTTTTGCAAATCTTCCAGCTGCTGCTGGTCCAGCTATTGGCATTATCCTAGCATCATATTGTGGATGCAATCGTTCAGTTGCTATGGTTTTCTTTATTATGTCTATGGGGCTTATGGGCGCTTATTACAGTGGAATGAAAGTGCGTTTTTTTTTTAATTTATCAAATTTGTGTAGGTACTAAGGCGGGTCAATAAGTCCGTGACTTTTTGAATTTCTAACCTCCTTACTGAAAAAGCAACACTACTCCTGTCAACAGGCATCTGTCAGTTGACTCCTATCAAAATTTGAACTTGCTGCGTCAGTTAGTTTGTGTTTTACAGCTATCTTTATCAGACTATCCAGTAACTTAAGGAAACAATGGAAAAAAGTGAATTTCGTGTGCTTATTAAGCATTATTTTTTGCGAAAAAAAACCATTACCGATACCAAGGCTAAGCTTGATAAATACTATGGGGACTCTGCACCATCGATTTCAATGGTAAAAAAGTGGTTTACTGAATTTCGTTGTGGCCTTACAAGCACTGAAGATGCCGAACGTCCTGGACGCCCAGTTGAGGTCTCTACACCCGAAACAATCGAAAAAATTCACGATATGGTCTTGGCCGACCGAAGATTGAAAGTGCAAGAGATTGTGGAAGCCATAGGCATCTCGCATGGCTCAGTGGTTTCAATTTTGAATGATCACTTGGGCATGAGAAAGCTTTCCGCAAGATGGGTGCCGCGTTTGCTCACAGTCGACCACAAACGCAATCGTGTAACAACTTCACAGGAAGGTTTGGCGTTGTTTAATCACAATATGGAGGAGTTTTTTAACCGTGGACGAAACATGGATCCATCACAATACATCAGAGACCAAACAACAGTCAAAACAGTGTGTTTCTAAGGATGAATCGGCGCCAAAGGCCAAGGTGGGTTTGTCAGCCAATAAAGTTATGGCGACTGTTTTTTGGGATGCACGTGGGATAATCCACATTGACTATCTTCAAAAGGGAAGAACAATTAATGGGGAATATTATGCCAACTTATTGGGCCGCTTCAATGAGGATTTGAAAAAAAACCGACCTCATTTGGCCAAGAAAAAAGTTCTTTTTCACTAAGACAATGCAAGGGTGCACACATGTGCAGTTGCCATGGAAAAAATCCATGAATTGGGCTATGAATTGCTCCCACATCCACCCTATTCTCAAGATTTGGCTCCGAGTGACTACTTCTTGTTCCCAAACCTGAAAAAATGGCTCGGTGGAAAAAGATTTGACTCCAATGATGAAGTCATCTCGCAAACAAAGGCCTATTTTGAGGACCTCGACAAATCATATTTTTTGGAAGAGATAAAAAAATTGGAGAAGCGTTGGACAAAGTGTATAGAGCTCAAGGGGGACTACGTTGAAAAATAAAATGATTTATTTATCAAAAAATCTGTGTTTTATTCCAAAAGTCACGGACTTATTGACCCGCCCTCGTATGTTATTGAATTCTAGTCAAAAATTGTGTCCTAAAAAGTTGGGTTTCTTTAATGCATTGGACTTTTATATGCTTTCATTATTTTGTGAGCTTGTATTTGTGAGCTGTCAACTACAACAGTAATAATAATTCTATTCGCGTTATGTTTCGAGTCATTAATGCAAATATCAAAGTTGACAAATTAAGAAACAAACATCTTCTTTTAACTTATATGCTTATTAACTGCAATTTTTTTAGGTTAACACATTAGATATAGCTCCAAACTATGCTGGCTCTCTCACATCGTTCGTAAATACAACATCTACAATTGGAGGGATGATAACGCCATATCTCATTGGGCTGTTAACACCTGATGTAAGTAACTATCCTAAGGCTGAGGCCCCATTTGTGTATTGCGTCGCGTCTTCGCAATGGATTAACGCATTGTATTGCCACACTTGAGTAATAGACACTCTCTACTTATGGCCGGTTTCAATAACCTTTCATTTGCCGGTTTTTTGCGATACAAATTTGACGTTTTTAACAAATAGTTATTGGTAGATAGGTTATTGAAACGGGCCGTAAGACAGCTCGGGAACCGGCGAATGTCAGCAATGTTGACGTAAGTCTAAGGTGACACCAAAATAATGTAAATATACTGTCAATTATGTCAAAGCACAAAACTACCAGCGGCCAGCCCGGTGAACGAAAGTTCTGGCTGGAAAAAACTCACGCCCCGCCCGCCTCCGCATTCGCCCAACCACGCACATACAGCCGCGAGCTGTCATTCGTGTAAATTGTTGGAGTGACGATCCTTTACGTAAGTAATATATATTCTTTCCCTGTGTGGTATCGACGTTAGACATCACAATGCAAGAGGTTCATAACGCAGCGCCATTCCGTTAAACGTCGCGCTTGACAACATCATAAATAATGTATGATAAAACAAATCAGTGTCGAGACTGCGAAAATGCAACGCATGAAATGCACTAATGGAACCTCCTCCCCTTTACTCTAAAAATGTGTTTTCCGTCAAGAAGTAATTAACTTGTCCGTACAGTTACGTTACGGAAAGTTGTGCATTTTTGTCGATTTCCTTCCTTGTAAACAAGCCAATAAAATATTTTATATTTACTATTTTGTTAAGACTTCTAAAAATTAAGACTTTAATTATCAACCTTATAACGTTGAATTTCCTTGTTATGATAATAATAATAATACTACTACTACTATTATTTCAGTCAACACTCTCTCAATGGAGGACAGCGTTTTGGGTGTGTTTCGTGGTGCTCATGAGTACGAACGTTGTGTACTGTATTTGGGCAGACGGTGATCAACAGTGGTGGGATGACATACGGAAATTTGGATATCCTTCAGACTGGAAACATGGACTATTACATCGAGAGAACAATGATATTGAGGCGAAGAATGAAAAGGAAATGACAAACTTAGCAGAAAATGATAAATCTATAGAAAAATCATAGGTTTATGACCAAATTTATATTTTCAAAAAAAATATATAATATAAAAATATTTAAATGATTATGTAACTTAAATATTTTCTATAATGTTGCGATTAGTTTAGTATCCAATATTGTGTTATTATATATATTCTATATTATAGATGAGGCATGTTGAGGGAAAAAGTGTCTCCAGTTATATGGCACCAATTTTGAGATTTTTGGGGCCATTTTGACATTTGAATTACAGTGAAAACAAGATGGGTGACATTTGAAGTATGATGAAAACCAAGATGGCGAACTTTTTACTGTATGAATATTTGTTTTGAAATCTTTGGTTATCCGTATTATTTATTATATCTGTAAGTTAAAAAATGTCGACTTTGAAATAAAATATTGCTCTATGTAATACTTTGTACAAAATTGATTTATTTCTAGTAGTCTCCTATCATGTTGATCATGACAATATTATTGCAATTAACGAATACGACTAAACAAAAACGACTTTGCTTTTGTTCGTTATAAATTTATTAAGAGCGCCTTAGTTTTAGAAACAGCAA
The DNA here is from genome assembly GCA_963565745.1 of Phengaris arion. Lineage (NCBI taxonomy): Eukaryota > Metazoa > Arthropoda > Insecta > Lepidoptera > Lycaenidae > Phengaris > Phengaris arion. The sequence goes on along the minus strand of OY751443.1, from coordinate 13,124,826 downwards.
CCGATGTTTGCGTTTTTTCGTTTCTTTAAAATATAATGTTTGTAATTATTTATAGTTTTAAATAGTCACTGCAACTACATTTAAATGTTCCTCGATGTTCATCGTTTTTCTATGGAATGATAGACGACGTACGAAAAACGACAGTTCCCGAAAGACATTATGAACGTATTGTACTTTTGTTTAAAGTTTTGAAATATAAAGAAGTATAATATGACAAATAGGTATCATTTATTACAACATCCAACAATTCCAACATCAGTAAAAATAATTGACTGTAACAAAATTTTAGAATTATTTAACACGCAACAAGAAGACAACATTATGAAAATCAACAACAATATAAATCACGTCTAGAGCCAATATTAGTTATTTTAGTCTAGTAAAACGTTTCTTGATACTCGTATATTTTCATCCTCCGTCTGGCTTCTCGAAGTTGTAAAAATTTCTCATGAATCGATTTCTGGAGTTTCTCTTTTCTCTCTTTTAATTTTGATACCTGAAAAATATATAATTTTTAGGCCACGCACTTATCACAGGATTGGCACGATGGCACTATCAGTAAAATGAGAACATTTTTGAGGCGTTTCTAAAACATAAGTGGTGTCTGCTGGTGTCATCAGTCAGTTTGACTTAGAAAAAATGCTATCCCAGCGAATGGGCATCGTCAAGTTCGAGCTATGGTTTATTATTCATCATAATTTTTAGAAAAACATAATTATCTATATTCATTCCACATCATTTTAATTTGATGTGTTCGCTGCAATAACAAATCTCTAAAGGGACTTAAAACCCTATATAATGAAATACAAATTGCACATCGTTTTCTGCGGTGTACATTATCAGAGAATGCCTCGCAATTACGGCCAGCCGCCAACATATTGCCGTTTCATAATTTAAATTAAACGTAAATGTTTGTGTCTTTTACTATAATATTTTGTGTTATTTTTCATGAAAGGATTAATTATCTTATCTATTTCAAATAAGTAGTGAACAGTCTCCGAATATCGAATGACTAAACCGCAACAACGAAGACAATATCATATGTTTTTAACTTTACTTAAAACCATCAGTCTCAATGTCAAAAATATATTTTGTTATCAAACAAAATATATTTTTGTGATTGAGACCTCAACCAAACATAATTTTCTATGTCCCTACATGGAATGACAAACAAAAAATTATAATAATAGGTCTTTACCTATGAAATTGCCGTTCTGCAGTAGGCCAGTACTTTTCACATTTCAAATCAAAATAATTTTTGTTTGGCTAAGAATTCTAATTTCAAATTAATTTTATTTTAAAAACATGGAATTCTTTTTCCAAAAGTAGTCATTTGTTTATTGATAGTGTTACATTTTCATCGCATTTCAATCTTTTTCGTCATGATGGATACGTTAAAAATTCGAGTAATTATGGAATATGAGTACTGTCGTGGCAGCAACGCGGCACAAGCGCCACGCAACATCAACGACGTTTACGGAACTAACACTACAAAACAAACCCACCACCTGTTATTGGTTTGCTCGCTTCCGTTTTGGAAATTTTTACCTGAAAAATGAACCTCGCGGTCTTTCGAAGACTTTGGTCAACAATGACGAATTAAAGGCGATTGTGGAAGCTGATAATACACAATCTACGACTGAATTAGCAGCAGCTTTCGACGTTAGCGTCAAAACAATATTGGTCCATTTGCGTCAAATTGGCAAGGTAAAAAAGCTTGACAAATGGGTGCCCCACGAACTCAATGATCGCCAGCGCGAAGTACGCGTCGAGACGTGCCTTGCACTGCTCAACAGACACACAAATGAATGCGATGAAAAATGGATTCTGTTTGATAACCGCAAGCATTCAGCAAGTTGGTTGGTTCCTGGTTCAGCACTTAAACAATACCCTAAACGAAAACTTACCCCTAGAAATATGATGGTCACTGTTTGGTGGTCTAGCGCCGGTGTGATTCATCACAGCTTCTTACTAAACGGGGTAAGCATTACTGCAGATGTGTACTGTGAAGAAATGAACACAATGATGGAGAAGGTTTTATCAACGTTTTATCAACGATTTAATCGCAATATTAACTTGCAAATGCCTTCTATATGCTGACGATTTGAAATTTTTTAAATTTATATCAAACATAAAAGATTGACAAGCGCTCCAACAATATATTGATAAAATATCTAAATGGTGTCAAGCTAATCGCATGCATTTGAACATTACCAAATGTTCGGTAATAACTTTCACCCAAAACCGTTATAAAGTTATCTGGTACTATAATATCAATGGCCAAGCACTCAACCGCGTGCAATTAATAATGGACTTAGGCACTTCTTTGACGAAAAACTTTCATTTCGAGCTCATTATAGTCACATAATTAACAAGGCAAATCAATTGCAGGGATTTGTTCTTACAACAACAAAAGAATTTAGAGAACCTAGAAGTGCTCTATATTTATATTCAGCCCTAGTGAGAACAATTTTAGAGTACGGGAGCCCTGTATGGTCGCCAAATTACCAGACACACATAGATAACATTGAGCGAGTTCAAAGAAAATTTCTCAAACTCGTTAGTTACCGACATAACCCGGGCCGAACAAGTTTAAAATACCACGACAGGCTTTTAGAATTTGAAATGGAGACCCATAAAAGACGACGCATTTATTTCGATTTAATATACTTTTACAAAATTATTCATTATATTATAGAATCTCCGGATCTCCTCTCTAACATTAACTTTAATACTAAATTTAGCGCTCGCAGGGCTAAACGCACTAAGGTTTTTGTTCTACAAGTGTAAAATAACATCTCCTACTTTAACCCGTTGACGCGCATGGCCAGGCAATACAATGATTTTGCTAAAGATTATATTGAATTGGACTTTTTTAATAAAAACTCTAAATCATTTTCGACAACTCTGAAAGACATCCTCCATAACCTGTTTAATTAGAACAACTTTAAAATATGAGTACAATATAATATTATTATATAACACAATAATATCATGTTATTATTATTATTTTATTATTATAGGAACTAAAACTTGTTAATGAATTTAGATTAGTTGTATGCACATAGTTTTACGTTACAATCCAGCTTAGATACCAATGTAAACAACCGCCTTGTATTATTTTGATTGTACTGTGTATTGTGCTTTTCAATAAATTAAAAAAAAAAACTGGCACATCTCCAACCAGCATTGGTCAATCTCTCGTCTCCGCTGCTCCTGCACGACAACGCGCAGTATGAGACTGCACAGCAGACGGTCTCCAAGTAGCAAGAACTGGGGTTGGAAGCTCTCCGTCATCCGCCCTATTCACTAGACCTTGCGCCTACAGACTACTACTTTTTCCATAATTTTGATAACTTCTTGGCGGCAAAAAAATTCAATACCCGAGAGGCAGTACAAAATGTCTTTGAAGAATTTGTTGCCTCCCGTCCAGCTTTTTTCTATAAGAAGGGCATCAATAAACTGCCACTGCGTTAGCAAAGATGCATTGATTGCATCGGTGATTACTTCGATTAATACAAATAAAAAATACATGAAAAAAATTCGTTTAAATTATTTCATACAAAATGGCAATTTCATAGGTAAAGACCTAATATAATATCAAAATACTTATAACTTATATATTTTAACCAACACAACTTATGAGTATATTATCGATATTACCTCATCAGTAGCATCCTGGTAATCACGCAACAGGTCTTTCTTTGTGAGCAAGCCAGCCTTCAGTCTTTCTGCCTCGAGGGCCCATCGGAGTTTATCCCGACGAGACTATAATAAATCAGAATCAATTAGCACGAAATCATGGTGAAGACTATTTTGAGCCTCGACGTTATTATCTACATAATTTTTATTATGGTACTATATTATAGGTAAATGAAGACAAATTATTATTAAATTAAATAATTTTAAGTAAGTTATAATATTAAAGTATATTAAATATTGTCAGAAAAAAAAAATTTCTTTGAGTAAATACATGTAAAAAGTTTCTTTGATAGACAAAAAAAAATCTTCTAAAATTTGAGCTTGATATCTCAAAAATTGAGCTGGCGCATGTGGGGTGTACATTGAAAATTAAAAAATAGTTTTTTTTCGAAAGGGAAAGGGGACCCCCCATGCACCAGCTCCATTTTAGAGATATCAAGCTCAAATTTTAGGAGATTTTTTTGTCTATCAAAGAAACTTTTTACATGTATTTACTCAAAAAAAAAAAAAACTGACTGTATAAATAAGTTGTTAGGTATACCTCATAACTGTAATTAATACTATTTAATTAGTATTACCTATAGGTTATACTAGTTAGTTAGCATTAGTCATTATATACTTAAGCATTACCTATATGTAATGCTTAGGTATATCATCTATTAAAATATTAAATAAATATAAAAATCATCAATATTTGATGTTTTTAGTTTATTTTGACCAACATTTGCATAATCAACGAGGTAATTAATAATTACAATAAAAATTATGTTGTTGATTGTGAAACTTACCTTAGTTTCACCTAAACTCTCTCTGGCTCTTATCAAATCGGTTTGTGCATCACCCAGGTCTCCTTCTGCTATTTCAATAATTTCATGTGTGTGATTCATTTTCTCTCTAATGTGAGCCAATATTTGATTATGTTCTGTACATTTTTTGCGGTTTTTAATAAGTTCATCTTCACGTTCTGTAATTTAAAGTATTGTAACTAAAAACATTTTTATAGAAAATGAGTTTAGTACAAGATATGGGTACTTCATTGATTAATTTTAGACAATATAAAATATAATGTACCTTCAATTTTGCTCTTGTAATTTTGGTGTTCAAAATTCAGCTGTTCGTACTGAGCCACATAAAGTCCTGGGGCAAGTCTTTCAAGTTTATGAATAATAGTTTCTAATTCAGCCACGGCGTTACGAGCTCTTATGTAACGCAAACAAAGTGTTGATGCTTGTTCGGTCTTACGTCTTTGCAATGTGAGAAGTCGCTCCACCATCTGTAATGTATGAAATTGTGTGGAATTTGACAAACTTATATAATACCACGTTTGTAACTTAGTTCTGGCACGGAATAGTCGTGTTCAGGGGAAACTATCAAAATTAATATAATAAGTATTAGTAGGTCTTGACTCTGCAGATGATCTCTATATTTTTAAATTACCTTTAAAAACATCAGAATTATTTTTTATTGATACATATTTCATTACAATGAAATGTGTATCTTTTTGTTTAGATAGATAAATAAATGTATGTATTGTATCGCTATCTTAAAAATTGCGCGTTTGTCGCGTCTCAGTTGTAGCTGACCCTATACCATAAATAAAATTGGCTTAAGAACTTCAAGTTAGACAATATGTTGCTTCTATGTGTCTTATATTATAAAGCAACACAGTATACCAGAACCCTAGAAGTTTCTGGAGCTTGAGCTAGCAAAAACTAGGCAAACTTACCTTATCAGATATTGGTTTCCCTTTTGAAGACAAAATTAGGCCGGTTCCCGTTGATCTTTCGTATTCTTGTAAGTCATCAAAACATTTCTCAACTTGTTCTAATGTACCTTTGTATTGAATCTCAAGAGCGTCCAGCTTGGAATTTATCTATGAACAAGTATTTCATACTTACAATACATACATACTTACTTCGCACAATGTATCAAAAATAATAATCGTTGATTGCATTATTTTTTTTTAAATATGGACTACATTTATTATATTCAATTTAAATTTAATATTACGAAGTATTATTTTTTTAATTTACTCCTCATAAATGGGCGATGGTTAAAACTTGTCTAGGTAGTCCACTGTTCATTTGCAAATATATTTACTTCAGCCGATTCCTTTTCATCTTTTTGGACGAGTTCTTCGTAAGCCATTAGCTTTTGCTGGTACTTTTCCTCTAACTCTGCTGAATCGAGAGGTTTCAAAACATGTTCTAGATGTCGCTTTCTATAAGAAAAAATATTTAATAACTATTTTTAATCTATATAACACAATATCAAGCAAGACGAAAAAGTGATACTTATTTATACCTACTTGATATTTAACTTGCATTACGATATATTTTATTATGTTACTGATTTTACTGTAGGTTCTTGGTGAAGATTCATGTTTTACAGTTATAATAGGTACCTTAATCTTCTTACACTTTTCCATTTTATTAGGTATTTACATTCAAATTATTAAATTACACAACCGGTTACAACAAAGTCATCGTCAGGTTATATTTAAAATTATAAATAATTTTTAAACTTGGTGCAAATTGATATTAATGTTGTCAGCTTAAGATACATAGGTTAAATATACTCATTTTATATATACCTGAAATATTCAGCCAATCGTCGATGGAAAAGGCTATTTTTTATTTGAAGTTGATTAACTTCATTTAGGAGATTTTTGTATACTTGTAAATAATCCTCTCTGTTGATATTTACTGACTCTGCATTACTTACACCTTTTTCAGTATGCTTATCGGTTTCAATATTTTGAGTAACTGTTTCGTTAATTTCAAATGAATATTTGTCAATGCTTGAATTAATAAGCTTTTAAAATTATTTTATACTTACATTCAGAGGTACTACTTTCTGTTACGTTCTTGTTATTATTGCTCCGATTGATTTCGTATTTGTTGCTGTCCCTGTTATCCTACAAAGCATTTCGCTGCGTTAATATTATTGTATATTTTATACAGCAGATCAATGGACGTAATGTATGTAGCATTTAGCCCCAGTGTTAAACAATTTCATACCAAGAAATGAGCAGGATTAATAACAATTTAGGTATTATATTCTTTTGTCATTCTCATTTTCATTAGCAGGCACACCTTTCAAATTGATATAAGAGAAATTATTGCGTAGTAGTTAAATATCGATCTCATGGCAATTTTCATGCAAGGAAAGTCTTGGTTTGGCAGTGAAATAAACTTGATGGATAAACTTAGTACCAGCCGAGTCGCATGTCACGTAAAACATTAATTGAAGAACGGCTTACCTTTAGCTCGGTCATATCGCGTGATTCTCTTAAATTAGTATTGATCTATTTTAGCTTTCGTTCAAAATTATTTCATTCCATTTTTCAACACAACATGCAAATCGCGTTACCATAGAAACGAGTAAACAGTTATTGAACGGTTTGTGACGTCACATTGCATTTCACGCAAAGAGTCAAGTTTCTTCGGCTCTTTTTGGAAAACAGGTAATAGGTATTAATCATATTATTTGACGCCAAATGAATGAAAACTTAGCACCTATTTGTAACGTTATTATTATCATAGCTGCAATCAACGAAGTTTTTGCCTCGGGTCTAGTCCAGTAGGTATCATATTACAAGAAAATTAAAACCTTGATAGTTGAAATTGTGACCCAAATAGGTAAGATCACTTTTGAGAAAAATACAAAACAACGAATATCACAGACACGACCCAATATCGGTTATCCATTATTTTTGTTCAAATGATTTGTTTTCACCTCTAATATGCATACACAATACTACACATACAAATAACTCCTGCGTAGCTGGTTTCAACGAAACCTGCCACCGTCAGCGAAATCGGTGTGGAAGCTTTGAATGTTTCATTTACTTAAATGCTTAATTTAATAAGCTCATGACTTCACTAAAGCCTATTTATATTTTTCAACGTAGGGGTGGAATGTCGCTTTTGCCAGACTTAAATTGTCCGCACATTATCGCATGTCGCACCGATAAATTACTAAGGTATGAGAGAGACAGCGATATGTTTTAATATGAAACCTGTCTTTATCATTATCGGTGCGACATGCGATACCGCACCACGCAATGTGAACACGCTCTTTGGTGTGGGCTACAAAGAGCTTAGAGCACATTGGGCTAAACAAACATTTGGAACAAAAATAATGCTTGTGTCACATTACACGTACCATCACTCATTTGGCACGCTGACTAAAAAATCTCATCAGCAGGACATTTAACTGTCTGCTCATTCCGTAAATATAGCGATTGTGCCAAGAAAAACATCATAAATAAGCTAAAAGTTAACAATATTTGTTCCTTATTATTATTATTTCAACAGAAACTACTGGTAGGAAGTGATATCAACATTGTATGTTTTGAATAAAATGAATGAAATTTATTGGATAAATTGAGGAAATTATATTTAATATGAACTAGTATTATTTTACAAGATTACGTTGGTATTAATTGCATACATAGCTGATTAGTGCAGTACCTAGTAGATAGTAAAGTTAGTGTACTAAAGATTGTTAAACTTCAAAGAACTAAAAATTTATTTAATTTATGGTTAGCCAGGCTGGAAATTGTTAGTATCAATATAAAATAAGTATATGCTACAATAATTTACTGTAGCGAAGTGATGATAATCTATAGATTAATCTTTACAAAGCCTCATTTTATTCCCCTATTGCGGGTCAGCAGTCTAAAATGGCCGCATTCAGAGAATCGTACTATGAAACATCAATTTTTGAATTTCAAAATATTATGTTTCATAGTATGATTCGCTTTATGTAGCCATTTTAAACCTGGGTTGGATTAAAATAGGCGGTTAGTTAAATTGCAAGTTGTCAAAACAAACCACGCTTTCAATGTGTATCTTATACTTTAAACGAGAGAATCTTGTATATATATATATATGATCGTAATCCCGAAAATGGCTGCACGTATTATCATGAAATTTAGTATGCAGGGAGACTATGGATAGAAAAATTTATTGATCTCTGGGAAACGACGCATTTTTAAGCTACATACGTTTTTTCTTTCGTCGTGCGACAATATATCAAAAATTTCGCCTTTATTACATCAGTCCGATTGGCAGATTGGTACTTATGCATAGTATAATCATAATTTGTGTTTTGTTCGATATTTCGGAATACCACATTCCGAATTTTCGGTTCGCACCCCGGTACAATATTTTCGTGTTTTTTTTTTAATCTACTAAAGCTCCGAGCAAAGCTCAGTTACCCAGGTACTATTAGTGAAACGTGTAACAAGCGAGCAAAATGTCAGATAATTATCTGGAACATTAGAGAAGCATCTTGGTCGTGTGGCATTTGCATTCTTTCTTTGTAGGCCAGTAACCTGTAGGTTGGCGGTGACACAACCGTTTCCTGGGACTCTGCCAAATTTTGTACAATGCTCGTCTTGAAATAACTACCGGGATACTGTGTATGTATATACTGTATGTGTATACTGTACGTTGGTCCCCACACGAACTTTTGGAAACAATTGAGGTGACGGCACTTAGCGTTCGTTTTGAAGTTTCTCTGCGACACGTGGCGTAATTTTCGATTGAGGAGATACCACGGACTCATAGCAAAATGGCGGGAAAGTTAATGTACTGAAGGCCCAATTGACGGGAAAAGAAGTTGATAACAATTGGGCGATCCGTATTCTACGCCATTTTTCGCCAATCCAAAGTATATTATAGATAAATAAAATATGCCTTGAAATAATAAACATGTGAGTTTGAGTGATTTATTGATATAAATAAGTAATATTTCAAAATAGGTACAACGTACATAACACCATTATGTGAAAGAAACAGAATGGAATAAAACACACCACGTAACATACACTCGCAAAGACAAAAACTTGATGTACAATTTCTTAGGAGTAAAATCTTAAAACATTAACATATTCAATAACGTTAAACCAAGATCATATTATAATAATAATTACAGTAAAGGCGTTCCCTTGCCAAGTGTATAATTCGCATATAATGTAACATTTCCGATTCGATTTTATGCATCACATTATAACACTATCTTCATGACTTGACGAGCATTCGTCCGTAGTCAATAATGTTACAAAATATATTAGAAACTATAGACTATTAAAGTGTCTGCCGTACTGTAAGGGTCAATTCACACCAAGATGATACGCGACGCGGCACTGCGTTTTTAAGATAGCTATTCAAAATTGAACTTTATTCACTACATAAAAAGATACACGTTTCATTGCAAGAGCGGCGTCTTGGACATTGACTTTGATTGACTTGACGTTCGGACTCTGCAATGAAACGTATATCTTCTTGTGCAGTGAATTAAGTTAAATTTTCATTAGCTATCTTAAAAATGCAATATGAGTTGACGAACGTAACGAGTTAACGACGACGTAACGAACGAATCTGCAACATTACAGTTTGTGAATTGTAATGCTCGATTGCTTTTGTGTGTGAAAGTGAATGCTCTTGGTGAGTACACACCAACGTAAAAATCTGCCTATATTTTATAGTCATTTAATATAATCGTTGCTAGGTAAAAATACTATGTTAAAAATTAATTGAATAGTGTTACGAAGTATGAACTATATTCTGCGAGCGTTTATTTATAATACACTCTTGTTGATTATTTTCTTAACTAGACGTATTTAATAATGTTGTAGAGTATGTCAATATAAATTGTAAATCCGAATTGTGTTTTACCACTTTCTCAAATGAAGGTACCTATCACTATTTTAAATAGATTATAGGGATGAAAAAGTATCAAACTTTCTAGGTTATCTCTATTGGCTATTTGCTATGACAGTTCAAGAATTTTTAACATTATAAAACAGTAGTATTAAAAAATTACTAAGAAGTGTGTACCTTTTGAAATGGGACATATGGGAAAACTACGCCTGTTCAGTAGAAAAAGTTTTATGTTTTTAAACTCATTACAAACTTTTAATGAGAATAATAAACAATAAAACGTGGACTTATAATCTCAATATAATATAGGTAATTAAAACATCTTGTAACGTAGATTAAACAGAGTATAAAAATTATCCAGTATTAAATAAAGTAACTGACGATATAATATTATGTAAGGAAGTGTCAGTATATGTAACTAGTAAGGACCAGAATATAGTACGAAAATGAATGGATTTAGTTACAGTTACCGGCACTAAACATATTTTTGGTACATATTCTGTGAAAATTATCGCTGAAACATGTTTTCATCGTAAGGTATTCCAACGATTTTAGTATTCTAAAATCATAATTCGTGTACAACTCAATGAATGATAATATTATATTCTAGTCCATTTCATTTCATTTATGCTGTTCATCCGAGTTGATCCGAGTTTGCTTTTTTTCATCAGTTGTTGTGGGGTATTATAAAGAAGACGTGTAAAAATAAAAAATGAGAAGTATTATTTAATGATGTGATTAATTCGAAGTGTTTTTAGCCTAGATATAAAGTAAAACATTAACTGTACTCTACGAATATTTGACTAGATTATTACGTATTATTAATAATACTAACTATACAAAGTCTTGTGACGGCATTGAACAAAGAACCACTTTACAAAAATATCCTTTTTAGCCTTTAACTGGTGACAAGCGGTATCAAAGGCCAAGCGCTATACGTGAAATATCATTTCACCCCCTTCCCCAGGCTTCCTGTGCTTATGTGACTGTGTATGTAGTTTCGAGTTTAGGTGCATCCATGTCATAGAAGAAGACATTTGCATTGGACGGGCACAAATTGGTTAGTTATATAAATTTGAAAGTCAGGAGCGGTCTCTCAGACCTGAGTCACCACATACGTAACATTTAAAAGTGATTTCGCTTTACTGTTTTTTTTTTTGAAGAATGCCTGAATCAGAAAAGACTCAATTGAATTGGAATACAGAGATGGTTCAGACAGATTTGTTCCTGAGCAAAGTGATAAGCATATTATTTTTTTACAGATTTGTTCCTGAGAAAAGTGATAAGCATATTATTTTTTCTTCAGGTAATTAGCTTGAAGTAAATTTTAGGAAATTTTGTATTTTTGGTAAAATATGTTAATTTTAATTTTAATTTTTGTTGATAGGTTTACTCATCTCTAGGTTTTTTTTTAATTTTAGAGATACTATATATCTTGTGATTGCACGTTTTTTAATTAAAAATAATATTTAGAGCATAATAACAACATTTGAACATAAAACAAACTGACGTAGTTTGTTTTATTTTTACCCCTTTCATATTATTGAACTCTTATTAAAACCGTAAGCTACTCATCTCATTTTTTATGCTAGTGACCAGATACTGCAGCGGCCTCTCAGACCGCTCGTCACCAGTTACGTTCCACAAAAAACATGTCACCAATCAAAGGTATATATTTTTCAATTATATGTCATTTTGATTTATGTAATCTGATGATAACAAAGTATTTTACATTCAATTAAGAATAGAGACCATTTTTATTTTAAATAATAAAATGTATTTCACATTGATATTCTAATGACTTTATTAATAATTATCTTAATACTTTGATATGTTAAATGGTCCATGACTATCAAATTTTTATAATAATTGTGGTTAAGAAGCTGCTGAAAGAATAGATATTAAACACCACGTAGATAAATACTTTCTATAATTTTGCATAATTAACAAAAGTGTGATTTCTTATTAAGTTTTTAGTTAAGCTCTATTCTTAATTGAAATTGTAATAAAAACAATTCTTATATATTATATAGGCAAGTATGATAGGCCAAAAAGCGTAACAGCACCATCGAATATAATTTTGGCATTTTTGTGGCCTAAATGATGAATTAATTACACTTCTCGTGACGATGATCACCCGAACCATTTAAGGCCGCTTGAACATCTCTGACGACCGACGATCATCGTGTAGGTAACGTGTGGTGAGTCTAATGCTTCTTCTTTTTTAAAATGGCCGTCCTTGAGGAATAGCCAGTGTCAGAGTAGATGAGGTACAAAAAGGCCCTAATTCGCTTGTAGTTGTCGATCATTGGTTATCAATGCCCGCTATCCGTGAGTTATCAGTTTTTTTGGTCAAGGGATTCGCGGGCGATCGCATGATTGCGCCGATTGCGTGGACATCTGTACGATGACCATGGCGAGTATCGTCGGCGATGGTCAAGAGGGGCCATAAAAGAATATATTATAATTTACATTAGATAACGTTATCTAAAAATTACTGTAAGCGTAGACATAAAAGTATTGAAATATACGCAATACGCATTATAATATGAAAGCCTAGCGAGCAACGTAAGCTGCGGTATATTCTACTAATAAATAGCCTACAGGAACAAGAGCTAGCTATGGTGAATCATTTCCCCCCTTATTCATAAAAATATATTTAAGGCTTACTATCAATATTCTTGGTCAGATTCATTTGAAATATTATACAGAGATGACGAGGACACTGATTAGGTAAGCAATCGTTTATATATTTTTATGAATAATGGGGACAGATGTTACGTTATTTTCAGTCATCGATTGCACAACTAGTTGAACTACTAGTTGCCGAATAAGTTGCATAATTATTGAGTAACAATTAATCTTAATGACACGCTATAGGTACTTCAAAATACATTTCTGCTAGACTGTATTAAGATGCAGATAATATGAATTACATTTTTAATAGTTAGCAACCATAGCTCGACATTACATTATTCATAGACGGTACAAATTCATAGGCACTTTTATCTGGTCGTCTGGTCTTTACAATTTTCTAGCCGTACCATACATTTAAAGCTTTCGTAATTGGTGTTTCGTAGTTGCGCAACCAGCATCTTGGGATGCATACCGGAACTTATGTATGTTAAAGGAGCATACCCGATTTTAGATTCACCTGAGACTTGAGATTAGATTTCGGTGGTGTGCGATCATAAGACAGCCCCAATTTCGTTCAGCTTGGAAGACATTACATAACAGCTATTGGTCGTTTGAGCACTGTTCAGTAGATTGGAGAAGAAGCCAGTCAACTGGTTGAGTTGCTTGGAACGAGATGGTCATCGGCCGATTATCGTCGGCTCGTCGGCCATGGCAAGCTCGTCTGTAGCCGCCTTATCTCCTTTCCTTTTGCGGGAATACAGGAGGAATGACGCAGCTGCGAAGAGGTTGACCAGCACCACAAACCATGCCAGGAAGAAGCTTATGTGATAGCTGTAAGAATGACACCCGGTTGTAAAAATATCTCTAAAATGTTTCCTATCGGTTCTTTAAGGTAAAAAAAAATTAAAGGTAAATATAATATATAATCCTAAAATTCAATACAAGAAAAATAGTATTGTTATGAGGTTCGACGGGTTTCAAAATAAATGATATTAAAATTAATCAAGTAGGTACACCTAATTGCCCTAAGCATAAACAAAGTTTATTAGAAAAAAAAGTCGATAAGGTATAGAATAAACTTACTAATGGTAAGCACGTTCCGGATAGATATATTTTACATTTTTCTTCATATGGTCCACAGTGGAGAAAGTCACTTGCACCACGACAAAGGTGCAAGAAGCTGTTAACAAAAATATTTTTACATTATTAATCAACTACATCGTTGTTTCTATCTACGCCTTTTATTTCACTTATAGATAAAATATTATGAATACTCCAGGAACTATTTACTTATCACATTTTCATTTCTATAAAATCTTTATAATATTATACTCACTGCTAATGAAATGTATGCCCGCGGCGAGTCGTTTGAACATGTAGCGAGGGTTGCGGAAAGTGTAGACGGAAAACCCGCAACCCATCGCCATGACAAACAGACTGATGATACCGAACGATATCATAGTCCGGACATAATCTGGAAAAACAACCTTAAGTGAAATAATTGTAACAGGACACCATTATGTTCAAAATAATATATTAATACGTTATAGAACGTTTGAGCATACGATGAACACAATTTTGATGATGCTGATAAATTTATTAATGAAAATTATAAATAAGTATTTAAAAAATAATAATCACTACCATAGGTAACCACTTAAACATTCGGGGTTGACAAATATAATTTCACAAAGACCTTTCGTGAACACAAATATAATTTCTGTAAAAGCGAAGGTATCAATTAACTGGGAATGCACATGATACAGTTAATTAATTAGCGAAACCCTTTTACACAGTGTAAGCGCCAAGAAATTACGAAATACATCGAAACATTTAATTACTCCAACGAATTAATAATATTATGATTCAAATAATTGGGTACAGTTGTAAGTAAATTTTGTTATAACGGGTATTTATTTTCAGAAAACTTTTCAACAAACTGTTAAATTTTTGTTGATTGCACAGAATACATAATAGTACAAGTATTTAATGTTTAGTTTAATAAGAGCAACAAGACTAATTAAGTAACAAATATAGAATATGCTACACAACAGGGAATTTCTGGATGTTTTGAATTTTTTGTTAATGTTTCAAAATTATTCATGTCCGACTCACTTTTGTGTACCCACGGAATATAGCGTGTCTAAAATACATTAGTGTGGGGTTAAATAAAATTCACGGTACTTCATTAAATTTTTATGTCACGTCAGATACCTACCATTGCGTAGTCAGCTATGTCTAGTATTCGATTTAAAAGCAAATAGAATATGGAAAGTCACGCCTTTAAATGGCACATTCAATTCATGTATGTTATGGATTATGGATCTTTAGTTTCGATTTTCAAAAAAAGCGTTGTTTTAAGTTTGAAGTGTATGTATGTTTGTCTGTCCGTGGTATCGTGGCTCCTAAACGAAAGGTCCGATTAAGATGCGGTTTTTTTTCTGAATGCTGGAATGATCGAGTGTTCTTAGCTATAATTCATCATCACCAGCTAGCTCACAGCTTGACTATTCGGAGATTACTTAAATTTTTTAATTTTGTTTATTTCTTTTTTAAATGATGTATTTTTTTTTAAATGTGGCTTATATTTTATACCTTATAAATTTCATACTTACTAGCTACATCTGGATCGTAAGCGGGATCTATTGGTTTCCCATTTTTGTTCATGATTGGCTGTGCTAAATAATTTGTACAATCTGAAACAAGGAGATATAAAAATATTTTAAAACAAATTGCTTTGGGGGTAATATCCCCAAAGGAAGAAGGGTCTATAAAAGTGCTAATACTATTTTTAGTGAGAATATTGCATGACAATATTTGAAGGGTACAGAACAGGGTATGTACTAATGAATTGAGTTTGAGAAAAAGACAATTGAAAGTTTAGAAGCAATACCGCATTTTTGGCGCAATCTGTTTGTTTTTTTAAATCGAATGATTTGAAATTAAAATACCATAGAGAAAGATATGTTATAGGCAAAGAACAGGGTATGTCCTAATGAATTGATTTCGAGAAAAAGACTACTTCTAAACTAGAAGTATATTATTTTTAATGAGATCGAACCAAGCAATACTGCATTTTTGGTGCAATCTGTTTTTTTTAATGAAATGATTTGAAATTAAAATACCATACACAAATATAATATTATGTTTCCATTAAATAACAAAAAATATTGAAAATTGTGACATTCCCTGTTGCCTGTGTCCTTCATTTTGTATTTTATCGATTCAACTGGATTCAACACTATTATCATTAACGTTGTGTCAGAAATTATAATGCAAATATTTACACGACCTATCAACAATGTTTGAACACAAACGGACCGGAAAGTATTCATTACTTTGTTTATTTGTCATTTGTCCTTGCCAACAATACTTCATACAAATGTTTCATTTCATGATTAACATGGGATAAACATATGATCAAACGTGTCAGCGAGATCACTGACAGCTGGTACAAATTTATCTGGATTATTTTTTGTGTCCATTCATTCCGAAGATTTATGAATTGTAAATATTTAATCGTTTTTCAAATATTTGCGATAAAATATATTTAGCGCAGATAAATTTGTACCAGCTGTCAGTGAACTCGTCGACATATCTCAAGGTCTATTTGTGTCATAAACATAATTGAGTAATGAGAAATGAAACCGCGTATTATACAACCGCAAATGTGTCAAATAGATGTTTCCCGGGGATTCTTTCATGTACATGTATACAATGTAAACATCCGTCAGCGGTTTAGTTTTTAAAATCTCATATTGTCATTCGCCAACGTTGCAGACAAACTTGTTTATTAAAATGTCTAATCTCATTTATTTGTTTCAAAATAAACTGAAACGATACTTACTTATTCGCAACCACATTACTCTTGTATGTTCGATCACATTCAATAATTTTCAATTCTAATATTCAAAGCTGTGTTTTCACTCATATTTTGTGTTAATCATCATCATATTATATACAGTGTTTTTTCAATTAGTGGTCGATCATTTAAGAGTAAATATACTCTTGAATTTAAGCAGCTTTTACTATGGAATCAACTTTCCTACTTGAAAAAAAATATCAGCTGTTTCCTACACAAGTGGTATCTATGCCACAGCACTGCCTATATATTATATTAATACTTGAAACAACAACTTTCCGTAACAGTTTTAAAAGAATTTCGCGAACGGAGGAGTATGATATTTGTCACAGTTAAAATTTATATGGAGGAATGTGTATAGAAAGCTTATCATAATTAACGGATAAAAATAACAAAAACACACTAGATTATTAAAACACGTGCGTTTGATACAGTTTTGTCACACGTTGACGTCTCTTACAAGATTTATATTTTTTTTCTATCTGACAGCCAAAAGAACCCTTATGCCTTAAAAGTTCAAAATTAAAATTAAAAAAAATAAATTATAATTAACGCCTAAAATACATCAAATTAATAAAAATTAATAAAAATTACAAAAACACACACTACCTCAGATTATTAACACGCACGGCAGTTCGATAGATATATTAGATAGATAGATAGATACAATTTTGTCACACGTTGTCGTTTGTCAACCAGTCACCTACTACTAAACTTTACTTTTCTAGCAGTAGTGTAGATAACTCTGTGCAACTAGATACTACGCCAGTAATAACAGTAAGCACTGGTTTGATAGATCCAGCTGGATCATCGGGCTAGCATCGAGCTAACATAGCTGCTTAATAGCCTCGACTCGACTCGGAGGTCGCCGTGGGTTCGATTCCCGCATTGGAACAACAAAAAATGTTGTTTCCAAGTTTGGTTTGGACAATGCAGGCTGACCACTTGATTGTCTGACAAGAAAGATGATCCAAGCGTCGGATGGGCATGTAGAAAGTCGGACCTGCGTCTGATCTCTCGCCAGTCGTGCCGGTTATCCGTCGCTAGATTTCGAGAGTAAAGGGAGCGTGCTCTTTTGTGCTGCGCACACACTTGGGCGCTATAAATTTACTCCCGCGTAAATGGCCTGGTTTCAATGAAACCAGCCAACGTCACCGAAATCGGTGTGGGGAGTTATAACATAGCTGGAATTGCATGCATCTGCTATTCCGGCATCACTATCGGTAATATGACAAATCTCACAATTTTCCTAAGTCTGGTAATGTGCTATTTTAGTTACGTCAAACAAACCGTGCCATTGTTTATTTGTCTTCGTATACACCGCCTGAATTTGGGTCGGTGGAGACTTGAAAGAAGCGATGTGGTATTTTCATAGGTGACTTTAAATCATATTGTGTAGGTTGTGTTTATTCATTGTATCCTTCGTTTGTGCTGAAAGACTGTAACGTCTATTAAATGTTGCTTCTTAATAACAAGAGAAATTGCAACGTTATATTTCATATCCTAATATTTCATAGATATTAGATACGTATCGCAAAAAGGAATCGCGGAGGGACGGTACATTTTGATACGATAAAATGTTGTATAAGTGATGATCCAGAGTCTAAACTACTACCATACCAAATTTCATCAAAATCCATTAATCCATTCAGTAGTTGTTGCGTGAAATGGTGGCAATTAACAAACATCCATACTGAATACAAACTTTCCTATTTATAATATTAGTTACGACTAACTTTAGCCCGCGGCTCCACCCACGTAAATATAGTATCCCACGGGATCACTATACTTTTTCGGGATAAATGTTACCTATATTATAATCCAGAGCCTTAACCATACCAAATTTCATCAAAATTTGTTCAGTAGTTTTTGCGAGAAACAGTCACAAACATCCATCCATCCATCCATCTATCCTATTTATAATATTAGTATGATAAAGTTATTAGGTTAGGCAATAAAATCAACAATAAAAAATTAAACACCTGTAACCCGACTACGCAAATTATATAGCTTAAGATCCCGGACCATCATTACGAATCTGTTGACACCTCATTCGTTAAAATCAGATCAGTAGTTTAGGCGCTGAGGTGGAACAAACATGTATGTAACATACTCGTAGACTGCCAAAATCATTACTCTTCCTTTGTGCTTCGCCGTAGCTGAGTAAAAACAATATTTGATGGCAGTAAGTCAGCTTAATAATTATCTAACAAATTAATATATTTTAGAAGTTCTAGCGCAATCTATTTAAAAAGTGTCCAAACGAATGCAGGAAATAATTTTTCACGTTACAAACTTTATCGCAATCGGAGAAAGATAGAGTAATTACAACATTAGTCAAGCTACTTTTAAACAAAATTGATGCATATTAAATGTTATTTTTACGCTAAATAAATCTAGTCTCTATTCGCACATATGTAACGTTATTAATTCACGTGGTAATGGGTTAACATATAATACTAATAAAAAATAAAAAGATTAAAGACATTATTTATTGCACACACATAAAATGAAAAGGAATTTTAAAAGGTCATAAAATATTTAATTTAGCGCATATTTTAGAGGCAGAGATAGATGACAATTAAAGCTAGAAGTTCTTTGTGATAAAACATTTATGAGTTGTATCGTGGTTAGGTACGAGTATATTTTATGACGGACCAGCTAGCGCCACAATCCTGAATCGCGCTATCGAAGTTTTCACAGCTCGGCGCTATATTTTATACAACAATGAATTTGCTCGCAAATGAGGCTTCGGCCTGACCGCGCATACCATCGGCTCGGTCAGGATAGTTCTTAGGGGCTACCACCAGTATTCCTTATTTGGAATGATGAAAAGAACAACAAAGTCTCATTAGGTTAGTTAAAAAGTTATTATAACTGAATGAATTGTACGTCCACGTTGTGATCACACGTCCGTCATATTCAAAAAAGAATAATATTCTAGATACGTCATAATATGAACTTTACAACGGACTCTCATCAAGGTTTCACGGCTTTTATTATGCTCGGGATATTAAAATTTACGTTAGGAATAATTGTCTCCATCGACTCTCATTAGCCTCCAAGTAATTGCTTGGAAGCTAATGCCCCCTTCTATCTAGTTTATTAATACTCATGAGGTCTGTAACCCTTAAATTAACTACGAGCGTCGGTTTAACTTTAATCGTACCGTCTCGTCTAACAGTCATTAAGTCTAAGCTCGATGGCCTCAGCAGATTTAATGATAACCCGTGGCGCTATGATAACGAACTCAGTGGGGAACCTATAAATAGACCTGATATGAGTTTCTATAGCGTATTTCTATAGCTGACCCAAGGATTAGGTAATGTTCATTAGATTACCTAATCCTAATCCTTGAATATCCAGAAATATTGTATAATAGCTCCCACACCGATTTCGGTGACAGTGGCCTGTTTCATTGAAACCAGGCCAGCTACGCAGGAGTTATGTTATAGTGCCCAAGTGTGTGCGCAGTACACAAGAGCACTCTCTCCTCCTTTTACTCTCGTAACCCAGTGGGACGGACAACCGACACGACTGGCGAGAGATTAGGCGCAGGTCCGACTTTTTACATGCCCATCCGACGCATGGATCATCTTTCTTGTCAGACAATCAGGTGATCAGCCTGAATTGTCCCAACCAAACTTGGAAACAACATTTTTTTTTGTTCCAATGCGGGAATCGAACCCACGACCTCCGAGTCGAGAGCCAAGCTCTAACCACTAGACCACGGAGGCAAATATAGAATATTGTATACTTACACAATGTAACCTACACAATGAAGAATTAGATAAGTATTTTGTTTATTTTATTTCTACAGAAAAAATTAAGTACAGCTAAACATATATTAGTACCTAATAACAAAAATGAGACAGATAGCCACTTACTTGTTTTAGATACAGATACGTAACAAATTATATGGTTAGTAACATTTATGTACACAAAAGAAAAGAAAATGGAAAGGAAAGAATAATAAACAAAAAGATTCGATAAATTCAATTTTTTTTTTTTTCAAAAACATATCATCACTTTCGCACATAACATCACAGTATAATAATTATCTTTCTATTTAGATAATGAACTAATATTGAACGTTTTAAACATTATTAATACTATATAGAATGTTTAAACCAAGCGAAAAGACACCGAGTCTACGATCCATTTTTTCATCAGTAACTTGAACAACTGCGGTACCTATGAATATCTTTTCCTCGTTTTGCAAGGTGAGTTAGTAGCCGCTTCGAATACTCGAATAAAAATTTTTTCTATATTCGTATGTCTATCACTACGCAACTAGTTTTGAGAATTGAGTTTTAAACAAGAACGTGAAACATAGCTATCGATTTGTTTGGATTTTCTATTTTCTGCTCGGAAAAAAAGTAAACTGTTAGCTAATGGGTTTAGTGAGTGAAGAAAAACAGAAGGCTAAAGGAAAAATAAACCTGCTCTTGGCATAACGAGGGTATTGCTTATAATTGTGCCAACGTTAATGCTAGATAATCTTGTATACAGCGTAGAACAACAAAGTCAGCAGGAATAAAGCATCGATTTACGATTATGTTGTTGCATTATTTTAGGTCAGCTTAATGTGCAAGGCAATACAACAATTAATACTATACTTGTATTCCAAGATCGTATTAATATTAACTATGTTCTGTTGAGGCACAGTTTTTATATTAAAAGTTTTTATATTAACATACTTTATCGCATTTTATGTTGATGTAATTAAATATCAACAGTTTTAAGAGGCTTGCTACGCTATCCTGCTTAATTTTATAAAACTTTTTATGTATAATTGTAAACATATTAAAAAATGTGGAGTTAGGTGTCGATGATCATGATTGAATCCATAAAAACTGACACCAGTTACAAAAAAATACTTATTTCAACGGATCAAGGTCTCAAATCCAAAGCATACATAGCAAACTATTAACATAACTATAAATACAAGAGCCCACATCTCGTGGGATTAATCTGTACCAATTAGTTCGCTGTCGATCCCCCAGCACCAAACTGTATCATTAGCCTATTAATAGAGCTCTATATTCAATCAAGAGAGTGAAAGATAGTTGTTATTTGCAATTTCATGTTTATGTAGTAACTATTTATTAATCTGTGCCTTGGTACGGAAATCTATTATTCTTCTTCTTCTTCAATCGCCTCTCCAATCAATGAAGGTTGGCAGTCAAACTCCGCTAGCAGTTAAGCTATTATTGCTATCAGATAGATATAAGGAACTAGAGGTTACCCTTTTTTTACGAGGGGAAATGCGTTATGCGTACCCCACGACTCTGCGACCCTCCCCGGTCGCAGGGTTATGTTGGACTCCGCAATGCTTTGCACCGGCTTAGCAATTATAACCCCCCGATGTTTTTCTTCACACTTTTGGCAGCCATGGGATCTGTTGTGACTACCACAACCCCGCTGACGTATTGCCTCATCGGGCATCATCTTATTATAGATGACGGCGATGCTACCATATTAAGGAATATGGGCCTCTAAGGGCTCCCCGGACATAAGGGAACCCTACATCTCTTGACAGGTCGCCGCACGATGAAAACCGACCCGTCTAAATGGCTCTTAAAGGTCGCCCTGCGGTCAATATTCAGCCATAATAATAATACATATTATAATTTTTAAGTTTTAACTATAAGGGTTCTTTTGCCTTTTACATAGAAAAATAAATATTAATATTGTGACAGATTGACAAACGTTGACGAGTAGCAAAATTATTTCTAACAAACGCACGGGTTTTTTTTGTAACAAAGTTACCGAGAACTTCAACCTAGATAGTAGCATAATGGCAGCGCGGGCTTATTGTGGAGTTTTAAACAGCATACCTCGAGCCTTTTGCAAACCTGCTACGAATGCAAGGCTTTTATTTAAGCAAATAATAATGGCATTTTACTTATTAAAGTGTAACTTATGTGAATCTAACGTAAATATTTAAATGGAATATTGTAGCCGATTGTTGCAGCAGTAAAATATAATATATATATATAAATAAAAATATATAATATATATTATTATTTATATATATTATGGTAGCAGTATGGTATATGTATAATGTGTATTATGTTTCATCATTTATGTACTTGTATATTATAGTATAGTATGTGGGTATAATTAGTTTGATATTTATTATGTTTATTTTAGTAAAATTTATCTAGTTTGCTACGAATATTATTGTGTCTATTTTTATAATTAGTTTTACACGACCTTTCGTATAGTTAAATTTTTGTATTTTTCTAGATGGAAAGCATCTTGGTATCTTGGTCACCACCCTATGGTTGACTGGTAGAAAATGCCCTATGTCATTAAGTCCGCCATTGTGCAGAAAGTGTATAAATAAATAAATAAATAATAACTGCCAAATTTGATAAAGGACTCGTATGTTTAATTTGTGTAAAGCGTTATATTGTGTGCCTGACTGTGTAAATGACTCGGCGCAAACGGGCTACGGACGACCATGACAGGTCGCCACTGCAATTGTTTGATGTGTAACATCTTTCCTCTCGCTTTCTTGCAATTTGCGGGAGTGATTTCGTGAAATGGGACGGGAGTGTGTAAAAGGAAGTCGCGGAAGTGCGCGCTATTTGAATTGACGAATGAGCGCGCGATAGAGAGAAGCCGGGCTTCAGCACGAACGCGCTAACCATTGAGCCAAAAAGGTCAACTACAGACTCCTCACGTTTACTATTATTTTACATATACTTTTGAGTTATCACGAACGGCTATAACACTGCGCTACTGCGCATTGCACAATGTGTAAAATAATTGACGATTATTATTTAGCGAGGGCCACCTGGAGTCCGGCCGCGGTAGCTTTTAGTCCATCTGCGCCGAGCTTTACCTAAACTAAATATAAGTAAACCGTGGGTGCGTCTGTACCAAAATACGTGATATTTATTTTAGTGGCAATAAAACCATATTAAATAAGTGTGTACGAAATATAAGATCAAACTGTCAAAGGAAAAGGGATCAAATTTCTATTCGAATGTTATCCTCCAAAACCAGGCCCCCAATTCTCGTACCTTGAATCTCGGTTTGATTAACGCGCTAACTAATTCATATAGGCGTAGGGGGAAAATAATGCGCGCACGAGCGGGACAGACTGTCGACCGAACCGAGTTTCGAGGTACGAAAATTAAGGACCAGGTGTATCCCACGCGCCTAACAAGATTAAAGCCTGTTTGATGATTTAATC
Source organism: Phengaris arion (assembly GCA_963565745.1). Classification (NCBI taxonomy): domain Eukaryota; kingdom Metazoa; phylum Arthropoda; class Insecta; order Lepidoptera; family Lycaenidae; genus Phengaris; species Phengaris arion. The sequence goes on along the minus strand of OY751443.1, from coordinate 13,100,747 downwards.
ACCTACTTGTAAAATACTGTCCGGACATCCCGCTAATATCGAAGGGTCTGTGCGTGGAGCTGGGCGTGCTCTCATGAACCCTCAGCGTGCTGGGATACGGGTGGAAGATGTACCGGCAGATCTCCCACACGCCGGAGTCGCTCCACATGAAGTACCCTCCGCGGATCGGCAGCAATATACCTGGAACAAGGCGTGTGTCAATTGATGTTTACCTCTTTACACTCGACTAAGGCGAAGCCAAAAGGAAGGGTAATTAATGATTTTGGAAGTCTATGTATGTATGTATATATTATGTTAGTTCCACCCTAGCGCCTAAACTACTGAACCGATTTTCATGAATGAAGTGTCAAAAGATTCGTAATAATGTATAACACAGGCTATATAATTTACGTAGTCAGGTTTTAGTTTTTATAAAAAATGTAGTTATGAGCTTAAGAGCTAAATAGCCTGTTAGCACAATTGCCAAAGACACTCGTCGCCGATAAAGTATTACGCGCCATAACAAATCTATCGACGTGAGATTGCTTCGTCCTCGGTGCGCGACATGTGTTAATCTCGGCGATTATGCTAGGAGGGCAGGTCCAATTTGGATGCTTTTTATAAAATTCTTGCTACTCAAAATGAACGCTTGAAAGTGTACAATATGTACCAGGCACCAGATTTTTTTGAATAACACCCTCAGCGCCGTGCCCCGCAACAGACATTAAAAATTGTAAAAATCTATAAAAGCGTAATATACAAGCAATCATTATTATATTTATATCAAATTTGAGTTGAAAAGTAAACATGCATAGATTTAATGTGTAACTACTTTCTTCTCACTTTCTTGCAATTTGTGGGAGTGATTTGGTGAAATGGGACGGAAGTGTGTAACAAAAAGTCGCGGAAGCGCACGCGCGAAGATCTGATTTGACGAATGAGCGCGCGGTGGTAGAGTTGGCCGTCAGATTTGAATAAAATATTTCAGTATTTAGCTTTTTTAAATTTTGACTTTGATTTCTGTCACTGCTTACTGGAAAAGTTTTCGTATTTTGTTTATCATATTAGAAAATCGTACTAAGCATTGTGTTTTTTTTTATATTTTCATAAAATGTTACACATCATTATACGCGACTACTGTAAGGCTCACTCGTTTTTTTTAAATTGGCGATTCGAAAAGAACATAATAAGCCAGGAAATATTCTCTTTGGTGTAAATCGCTAAATGGCATATCTACGATCAACCGTCGACGAAATGCAGTCATTACAAATGTGAGATCGTTGGAGAGCATTAGACGCTCTATACAAAAAATTATGCACGAGTGACGTCACAGCAGTTGAAAATGAATGAAGATAAATATAAAATTGATTTTAGTTACTGAAACACTGCGTTAATGTATATCACTGTTATAGCAAAAATTACACAAGAAACATAAGTATTTCTCAACAGTAATTATCGTTTTTCAATTATAGCTAAAAACGTAGTTTTTCTAGTTTTTTTTTAGTCCTGTAACTTTTTAATTTAGCAACTGTTTACTGTACTTTTTGCATTTTTCGGTCCATATTTATGGTGCCTTTCGGACAAAATAATATAAGAATTGCGCTGATTTAAAACAACTGCATATTTCCTATTATCGCATCATTAATGTGAAGGTGAGTTTGTTTGTGACCGATCATAATGAAACTTGGCACAGATATAAAGTAGACCACGGAGAAGGACATAGGCTACTTTATCGCTGCAAAATATACTGTTCCAGCGCGATATCGTTTTGCGCGCACGAAGTCGTGGTCATCATCTAGCACTTCATAAACACCAGAGTATTAAACGTGAACCCCATAAAAATGTTAAACATCACACTGAAATAATATGTAAACCCTCGAGAGTACCCGGAAACCTTTTTCTTAATTCATACATCTAGTTTCTTTATTATTTATTCAGTACCTTGAGATGAACGAGATGGATTAACTCAATTGCTAAATCATGGCGTGCGGAGAATGAAATTGCTTTCTAAATAACAAGAGGGCTAATTTACTAAGTGCAGTGCGGGCTCGGGCTTATTACAAAATAAACTAATTATATACTAAGTAACCACTTTGTGGTTAGGTGGCTTAATGGCAAGTGATACATAAGACAGGAAACTATAATTACAATATTATAAATAAAATCATCATTACGGAGCAACAGTTTCTTTTCGTCATTAATTATTATTAGTATTGTACATTCCATAAAAACAACGGATGAATTTAGAAAACAAAATCGCTATAATCGAGGCAACAAAATTCATGAAGATATCGATGCTCGGTAGTGCTTAGGTACTGAAAATACTAATATTATTAGCAATATTTAATGATAATATTATTAGCAATATTTAATGATAATATTATTAGCAATATTTAATGATTTGCACATCCAGTCGTTAGCAACACAAGTGTGTACCAGCTAACGACAGTCGCGACATGTTGAGACAATTTGACAAATTATGAATGCACGACAAACTAATCTATTTCGTCTGGTTGCCGTTTTGATTGGCGTTATTTTAGTTCGCAAGTCATTATAGTGTGTCTACTAACGGCCCGTTTCAATAACCAATAACTAATTGTTAGAAACGTCAAATTTGTATCGCCAAAAACCGGTAAATTATTGAATGACGACGTTTTTAACAAATAGTTATTGGGAGATAGGTTATTGAAACCGGCCGTTATAGACATTGGACAAAACAATATAATTAAAAATTAAATTATTATAATGTTACAATATGGATGTTGTCTAGTGTGGAATATCCCATTTTTATAAATTAAATTTTGAAATTGTTGATTAAATGTACATAAATCTAAAAGAAATAGGTATTTAGATTGACGAGATTAAAAATTATAAGCAAATAAAAAATATTGCCGATTAAATTAATCCGATTAGGCAGAAAAATAATTAAATTAAAGTAAATAGTTTAAATACTAAATAAAATAACATTGAGATCTATGAGACGCTGGGGTCATTAACCTCACAGAAACAGCTGATTTAAAGAGGAAGCACAGACTTTGCCGATTGTATTACATCAATACAATCGGCTATGTGAGGTCAATAATCTTAACAGAGCCGTAAAGAGCGTAATGTAATTTTATTTTGAATTATTTTTTATGTTTTTAACATTTTAGCCTAAACGTCTTGATATAGGCAGTAGATCATATTAATATAATGCCTGAAATATCCATATTTGATTTTGAACATCCTAATATTAAGTGTAGTTTAAAAAAAGGTATGAAGAAGCCAAGCTGCTACGACGCGAAGTTAGTATTGTTACGCGTTGCTTTCAACATACTAAAGGCTAAAACTAAAAGGTTAAATACTAACCGGCCTTCTAATTTAGCCTGTAGTCAACTAATCACTAATCAGCCTTTTTCACTTAAATATTTTGTACTCTATAACGATATAATAGGAAGCTTTGGACACTAAGCGTCAGCTCTCACCGAGACGATACATGGCGCTTCATTTTTAAGATTTACTACACAATAAAATACACGGTTCATTGCAAGAGTTCTAATTTCGAGCAGCGCCTGGCGCGGGCGGTGCCAATCTTACAATAAAACGCGTATCTTCTTGTGTAGTGTATAAAGTTACATTTCGAATCGCTATCTTAAGAATGCTTCGCCGCGTTGCATTGCTTCGCGTGTGTGAACTGACCCTAAAACATTGAACGCCACCGTGCCAGTCTAATGGTGATTTTGCGAGCGTAATCTTTTAAGAAGAATATACATGGAAGGAACACTAAAGCCTATTGAAGGTATTTGTACAATTATTATGGTTTTGATTTTTTATTACGACTTAATTGCAATTTAAATAAGTGATTACAGTATTAAATAAGTGATTAAGAAGACATCATAAATTGATAGTCCATTGTCATTTGTATGCGGAAAGCTTAAAACAAAGGACAGGGGGGGACACTCTCTATAAATGACAACTCCAGCACCGGACAAAAGTGTGATGAGAATGAATTGACTAATATTATTATAACATTTCTCTTTTTTCCCTTTGAGCATGTGTCGTAAGGAGATTATGGAACGATAAATAATGTATTCTTCTCATGGTACTACTTTTTAATTTTATTATAAAAAAAAGAATTACGCTATCAGTTTAATCTATTTATAGTGATTAGACTGAGAGCGTAATTATGTTATTTACGTCGCAGTTAAAGGGTTAATCCATAGCATTAATTTGAAAACTTCCGCATTGAATCCATCCAAAACTTGTTTTAGCTAAATAAATGCTATTGTTGGTATAATAAACCTATTAATGATCTAATGGCTACACCGCCAAATAATAATTATGAGCCACCTAATTCCTTGTCGTGTGCCAAGTCACTCAAACAATAGCATTTAATGTAATTACTTTGAGGCTAACAAAATGAAATATACCGTCTAATAAAGGTTGTCCCAATAAGAGTGCCCGATTTAATTTTAAGAAAAAACACATATTTTTTTGAGCGAGAGGTGATATTTTTATTGCGATATAAAGTACACATGTTCCGTTAAGTATGAAATAGAATATTCTGCATATGCCTCCACGGCTCTGGCGGCAGACCCTTGCTCTTTTCATGAAATTTTCGATGACTTTTTCACAGAGTGGCGGCTCTATCTTTTTTTTTTTTGTTTTTTTTTTTTTTTATTAAATAAGGGGGCAAACGAGCAAACGGGTCACCTGATGATAAGCAACTACCGTCGCCCATGGACACTCGCAACATCAGAAGAGATGCAGGTGCGTTGCCGGCCTTTTAAGAGGGAATACGCTCTCTTCTTGAAGGTTTGCAGGTCGTATAGGTCCGGAAATACTGCTGGTGACAGTTCGTTCCAGAGTTTTACAGTGCGCGGCAGAAAGTTACGCGAAAAGCGCACGGTGGAAGACTGCCACTCATCAAGGTGATGAGGATGGTATGTTTTTCGCGTGGGACGATGGCGAAAAGTTGCAGGTGGTATGATTCCGAACAATTCCTCAGAACACTCCCCGTGATACAACCGATAGAGGATGCAGAGTGAAGCTACATCTCGGCGTAATTCCAAGGGGTCCAAGCTGTTTGAAACACTATGGCAGTCAACAACTCGAGCGGCCCTTCGTTGGATACGATCCAGAGGGAGCAGTTGGTATTTTGGCGCCCCTGCCCAGAGATGAGAACAATATTCCATATGAGGCCGAACCTGCGCCTTGTAGAGTTGTAGGCGTTGGTCCGGACTGAAGTACTGTCTCGCTCTGTTAAGAACACCAAGCTTCTTCGAGGCTAACTTGGCCTTACCCTCTAGATGATATCGGAACTGGACTTCGCTCGATATGTTGACGCCAAGTATCTCAATGCTAGGGGAGATTTTTAAAGATGTGCGCTCGAAACGAGGATATACGACCATTGGTGACTTTTTAGTGGTGAACGCGCAGACTTGTGTCTTGGCGGGGTTGAATTGGACTAAGTTACGTCTACCCCATTCAGAGACTTTCTCCAATGAATTCTCTATTTTAGACACAAGTTCGTTTCGACTCTCAATGACATTTAGCCGAGAAATATTGGGGGAGCCGGTATATACAGCATCACCTGTACTATCATCCGCATAGCAATGAATGCCGTTGGTCTGTAACATGTCATTGATATGCAGTATGAATAGGGTAGGCGATAGCACACAGCCCTGACGGACACCAGCATCAACAGACTGAGTTTCAGAGCATTCGCCGTCAACTATGATCTTTATGCTTCTATCTGCTAAAAAACTAGTGACCCACTTACATAATTTCTCGGGCAGCCCGTATCTCACCTCTCACCGATGACGCGTTGGATCTCGGCCTTAAGTTCGGGAATTGTTCATGGTTTATTCGCATAGACCTGAGATTTAACAAAACCCCAAAGGAAAAAGTCGCAAGGCGTTATGCAAGATCTCGGTGGTTGACATCGGAATTTCGGGAGATTATTCGGTCCGGAAATTTATCCTCCAATAAATGAATTGTTTCATGGGCGGTGTGGCAGGTCGCGCCATCCTGTTGGAACCACATGTCGTCCAGGTCCAGTCCTTCCAATTGGGGCCACAAGAACTCTGTTATCATGGCCGAATTGATGTTCCCGGGTTTTCGGCGACACTCTCGTTTACAGCAGCGATATTTTCGAGAGACCGACAGGTACGCCGACGCACAGGAGACTTTCCTACCATAATCGACCCAGTTTCCGCAAATTTATTGATCACTCTTCGAATTGTTGACACATTTGGTGCACTTTCACGACCGAAAATTACGCGAAGTTTGCGAGCGGTTTCAGCGTAGCTTTCCCCATTTTTGTAATGGGATTTCACAATGATAACGCGTAAGTTCTTTTGTGTAACGCTCCATATTTAATCATCGGAATAATCATAGATGACAGCTATTAAGTTTCAGAGCTGCCACTTGCTCAGAAAAAAAATGGCGCCACATTTAAATCGGGCACTCTTATTGGGACACCCGTTAATATTATGTGAATAAATTAATTAAACAGAAATAAGTAGGTGTTCGTTTTATACATGTGATCTAGGTGTCATAAGTATTCTAATGTATCAAAAAACTATTTAAATACAATCGTTTTAAAATGACATATATAATATAATAAAATGAATCATCAAAATTTCTAAATACATATTACAGCTTCTAACTTTTATGTCCGTAGATAAATGTGGCATATTATTATACACTTACGGTTTAGATACACTGTACAAAGTAGGTATGTTCATCGTGAAATAGTTCAGTAGTATAGTCTAAGCAGGATCAATTGACGTTATTGAATTATGCTATCGGCTACTTGATTATAGAGTCGAAATTATTGATATATTGTTGCACGTCGAAAGATAAAACATATATAACTTAAAAATGCGCAGTTCAGTTGCAGGATGAAATCTAGCTAGATCGATTTATCTCCCCCGAAACTACCTGCATACTAAATTTTATGTAAATACTTTCAACCGTTTGCCGAGATTACGAATATATATAATATACTAGCTGTTGCTCGCGGCTCCGCCCGCGTAAGTATAGTATCCCTCGGTAACACTACTTTTTCGGGATAAAGAGTAGCCTATGTTTTAATCCAGAGTCTAAACTGCTACCATACCGAATTTCATCGAAATCCGTTAAGTCGTTTTTGCGTGAAAGCGTAACAAACACACGCTTTCACATTTATAATATTAATAGTAAGGACAAGATTGTCTCGTTTAATGTGTAAGATATATTGAATGAGTATTTCCTTTAGTACTTGGCTTAGAGAAAATGTGATATAGCGAAATCATGAAACAAAAGAAGAAGATGCATAAATAAACTTAATTTGAAAAAATATATTTTTATTTTTTATTTGAACTGATGAAAACACTACTATCTGTGCATTGTGCGAACGGCCTTGATGTGACGTCATAGTAGTAGTAAAAAAAAAGTATGCGTGTCAGCTTCGACGCACGACTGGAGTTTACTCTAAAAAGTAAAAGGTGTGCAATGCAAAGAAAGTATGTGACTCAAAAAATTAAAAACGTAGTTTTATAAAATTTTCTTACTCTATACATAGATTTTTTGAAAATTATTTTTTGATTTATTTACTTTTTGACGGTTGTCAATTATTCTTATATTTCCTGATATTGAGAGGAGAACTTAAAAGTGCAACATCTTCGGCTAACATCGTGTGATATCGTACCGTGTGACCGTCAGACATCGTGAATTTGATTTTACTGCCATACATTTTCATACCCCGGGCTTATATAATATATGAAAATCGTTTCCTCCAAAAATAAACGTCACTTGTCAAAGTTAGCAACCGTGCATAATGCATTGAGCTGTTAAGTGATTGTTTACTATTAGTATGACGTCAGAGCACAGATTATCTATCGACAAACATGGTGGGAGGTGTTTTCGGCTATTTTTAAAAAGTGAATATTTAAATTAAAGTTTTGTGGTTTTTTATGGTTCTACATAATATATATTCTATTATTTTCTTGGGGTAACGGAACAATTATTAATCATTTAGGATAAAAATAAAAAAGGGTCAAGTGGCCTATTGTATGGGCGCACTGCGCAGTCATAATTATCGTACAATTTCGTAAATTACCTTACGAAAATTCCTGCTAGCCCTGCAGTTCTCGACTACGACTACGTGAAGATGCCACGGGAAACAGATACTTATGTGTATTTGTTCAGTCTATGCTTTAGAACCTCACTGACTAACTGACTTCGTACACAAGTAAACTGCACTAATTGCAAACGTCTGTACAGGCAATTCGAAATTCAATCCTCAATCACGAGGAGATTTAATATTCAGGCTGCCATTTCAATTATTCAACTGTATTTTCTTTACCTACAGCACAGAGGAGAAAGTATATATACTTACGTACCTGCAGAGAAAATGCTTTCATAGAACGGTCCAAATTTGAAATTTTTGACATCCCCTTCAACGGGCCATAGTTTTTCCACACAATCGTAGACACACCGTATGCTTATAGTAGTGCAATCAAATCGAAAGCTAACTATGTAGCTGTTTACTGTTCCTCTTTCAAATCAATCTCTACATAGTATAAAACAGTTACACTTCTCGCCTATGTATAAATGCACAGATTAGTATTTAGATCTGTTTTCACGAAAAGATAGAGTTACTCGAGAGGATTGTATGAATGTTTAATACAAGTACGTGAGATAGACAAATCATTGGTCTCGCTGGGTAGAGCGCCCAGCGAGACCAATAATTTATCGATGGTGCATGAACATCTCTTAAATATCAAATCCATCGCTATTTTAAAAAGTCTGTTCTTAGTGAATGTCCACGAATATTTTAGGGTTCCGTGCCATATATTACCTACTAAGACTTCGCTGTCTGTCTGTACGTCCGTCTGTATGTATTATTCAGAAATAGCACCATTGTAACTGTTCACCCTTTAATTAGCGATTGTTATAGAACAGGAATCTTAGACAAAGTATGAATACATAATATGTATGTTTGTTCCATTGTAGCGCCTACGCTACTGATTCGATTTTAATAAATGAGTTGTCAATAGATTCGTAATTATGACCCGGGTAACTTAAACTATTTAATTTGCGTTAGTTAGTCTTCGCCGGTAAAAAACTAACCTAAACTATTTAATTTGCGTTAGTCGGGTTATAGTTTTAACCTTTTGATAATGTATTGTAACGACAGCGAAGGTAGGAAACAATAAAATGTGTGGGATTCATACATTTGGTCGTCAAATCGTTTTATATGTTACTAATTTCGTTGTCGTTTCGAATTCGATATCGTACTTTGTCTAAGGCACCAGATTCGAAATCAAAATCACGAATATCCGTATATTCAATAAATATTTTCCTATCTTATCAACATTATCGATTCACGACATATTGGTTTAGACCATCGTTTCTCAAACATTTTTATGTCGCGACCCACGAAAAAGCCAAAAAGTTAAGTAAAAAGTATGGCGACCCCGTCACTATAAAATTATAATAATATGTACATAGCTATACTTTATATTAGCCTTTACTGGTTTGAACGCTTTTTTCGACTTTCAAAATTAAATACAAAAGATTCGTTCCAAAAACGAATCTTTTGTACCTATATTATGTAGTATGTATTTATTATTTTTCAACAGACTGCGACCCCATTTGAAAACAAACTCGACCTATGACTACAACAACCAACGACCGAGGATTGATAACTTTTTGACTAACCTGTACAAGGCCTTTTGATTATAAGCTTACAAGACCGAGCTATAGGAAAAATTGGGAAAAATCGTACGGGCAAGTGGAAACGATTTTTATGATAGTGATAATATTATAATCTATTTATTAAAATGTGCAGCAAAAACTTTTAACGAATAATTATGTGAATGGAGGAGTACAAAATTTGGTACATTTAAATTTATATGAAGAAGGAGTGCAGAAAGCTTATATTTTTAAAATGAATGCGTCATTAAAATTCAATAAAAATTAATCAAAGTAACATTCCACCATATCTATTACCTACAATGCGTTTGACATAATTCTTAACACGTTTGACAATCAATGTCTTTCACATTCAACAGACAACAATTATATTTTAATCGCCTGTATATTTTTCTTTCAGAGGCAGATATAAAATTTTTAATCTTCACTTAGATAAATAATGAACATATATTTATTTTTATTTTATTTTTATATCATTTGACAATAAAATTAACTGAGGAGCCATGATGAAATCTTTGATTAAACTTAGAGGTATAGTCTTTATCAAAGGAACCCTAATAAAGTGCAATATTAAAAATTAAATGATTCTATTCGCTTTTCGACGACTTAATCATATTATCATAATATATCATATAATTTAGTCACCACTATGATACGAAAAAAAATTTAAATGTAAGTCGTCAAAAATAAATAAAAAATAACATGATAGTAAATTGTACTCGTAATCTAAAATAAATAAAACATATAAAAGAATTGAAAATAATTTCGTTTTATTGATTTACTTGTATTCTGCGTACAACAGACATAGATCGGCCGACGACCCGCGCCGTCAATGCTACGCATTTATTAATAAAACTTTTCCGTGTAGTTTAAATTTTTACATTTTTCATCAGCACCCTGATTTTTGGTTTGGACCCTGAACATTATTATATTAGTTCAGACAACATAAGCTCATTTTCAATTTCAATGAGCACAAGGTAGCAAGTTTGTTCAGTAGAGAAAATGACATTAGGGGCGGCTCATGAATATTAATTAATAATAAATTAAAATTCAAATAACGTAAAGATGTTGTGAGTCTCTCCACTGAACGAATAATTGAAGTAGTCTGCATAGAGTTGAGTAAAATTATTATTGTAAGCGTATACAGGCCTCCATCAGGGTGGCCTTATGGACCATACTATTCCATTGAAAAAAATGATTTGAAAATTGAATGGAACAAGTATTGACTAAAATGCTTGCATCTAATAAAAAGGTTATAGTATGTGCTGATTTTAACATTATTTTATTAGACTTGAACTCCACCACCATTAGATTCACATCTTTGTTAAAATCGTATAATCTTTTTAATCTGTTTCATGAACCGACAAGAGTGTGTGATACAACGGTCACTTCTATTGATAATATATTCACTATAATATTACTCCAAGTAAAAATAAAATAATTAATAAGCTCAGATCTGATCAACGAGGACAGTTAGCTTCTTTTAATCTCATTTCTGACAGTAACATCAAGTGCTTGTCCAAGCATGTGTTTGTTCCTGTGAATACAAAACGTATTGAGAAATTAAGAAGTAATTTAAATTCAAATATTCAATTGTTAGATGGGTCAAATAGCTCAGATGAAGCTTTTAACAAATTATTTAAGATAATAAGAACCCAATTTAATTCAATATTTACTTCTAAAATGGTTAGACTTAATAATAGTAAAAGTAGCTTTATTGAATGGGCGACTGCCCTTCTGAGGAATTAAAATTCTGAGGAAAAATTTTTTGCTGACATTTCGATCTCAATTAAAAAAAAAATCCTCACCTGCAGCTGCTGTAAAACTACTCAGAGACAATATAAAGGAATGTGATGTCAATTTTAATTTTAAAGAAATTGACTCCAGAGACATTATTAACACATTTACGTTGTTGAATATTAAAAATACTGCTGATCTCTGGGGCATGTCTACAAAAATTATAAAATCAATAATTAACACTGTTGCTCCTTATCTAGCGAAGATTTTTAATGAAAAAGTGGTGTTTTTAATTTAATTGATTTAATGAAGCATAGCAAGCATAGCAAGGTTATATATAACCTTGCTATGCTTTGAATAAGGGTATACCCTTATTCAAAGCTGGAAATAAATCTAATCCGATAAATTACAGGCCTATCTATATCTTTTCTACCGACTTTTAGTAAAATTTTTGAAAGATTAATCTTAAGACGGTTATTAGTACATTTTAATTTGAATAATTTACAATAATCAATACGGTTTTACCGAGGGACGATACACAACGGATGCTGGTATGGGTCCTTTGTAGAATATTTGAAGCTTGGGAGGGGTCGCAGGATACATTAGGCGTATTTTGCGACCTTTCCAAGGCATTTGATCTTGTTAAGCATGCTAGATTGATCAGAAAATTGCACGACTTTGGTATACGGGACTCTTCACTCGACCTTTTGAGTTCGTACCTTAAAAATATAACTCAAAGATAAATAGTAAAAGGTCCACTGGGACCAAAATAGAATTAGGTGTCCCACAGGGATCTATTTTAGGCCCATTTATTTTTCTCATCTATATAAATGACTTGCCTTATCTAGTTACAGATAACGATAATGAGATAGTACTTTTTACCGATGACACTTCACTAACTTTTAATATGAAGCGACAACAGTCAAATTACGACGAGGTAAATAGCGCTCTCTCTCTCTCTCGAAAATTGTACATTGGTTTTATGTTAATAATTTACTTTTAAATTCAAATAAAACAAAATGTTTAAAGTTTACTTTGCCCAATGTTAGGCAAGTGAAAATCAATATACTATTAAATGATGAGACAATGAACTTAGTGGACACTACTGTGTTTTTAGGCATAACAGTAGATAGTAAATTACAGTGGAGTACTCATATTTCTAATCTTGCATATAGACTCACTTCTGCAGCATATGCAGTCAGAGAAATTAGGGGAATTTCTGACGAAGATACGGCGCGACTAGTTTATTTTAGTTATTTTCAAAGTAGAATGTCTTACGGCATTCTTTTATGGGGAAATGCCGCCGACAATAATACAATATTTGTGCTGCAGAAGCGAGCAATACGTTCGATTTACAAAATGTCCTGCTTTGAATCTCTGAGAGAAAAGTTTAAAGAAATAATAATCCTGACCGTCGCTTCTCAATACATTTCGGACAATGTGTTGTATGTTAGAAAAAAATTAAGTATGTTTAATACGAAAAGCAATAATCACTGTTTGAACACTGGAAATAAACACAAACTAGATATACCAGTGATCAGACTAAGTAAACTTAATAAATCTTTTAAAGGTACGCCTATACGCCTATACAATATAATCCCAGAAAACGTTCATAATATTTCTATTAATAAATTTTAAAAAGTAGTTAAAGAACGTTTGTGTGCTAAAGCTTATTATAGGGTCAATGATTTTATTGACTATCGCACACCATGGGAATAGGATGGCTACCTGCAAGGCTACTGCTATGTACTATTGTACTTTTGTTATTTAGTCATAACATTGTTATATACCTACCATTTATTTCTAAAAAAAATTTCTGCGCGAGTTTCTTACGCCGGTTCTTCGCGCCGGGCTAGTTCCCGAACCGGTGGTAGGCATCACGTATACCGACGTTCAGCTACGACGACTAGTACCAACTAGTGTTTAGGGTTCCTTTAACAAGAAACTCTTTTCGTTTCTTTTTTCTTCTAGTTTCGCTCTGTTTATTTGTCTGTTATCTGTCTGTCTGTCTGTCAACCCTCCTAATTTCTGTCATTTATAGGAACCCTCTTTAGTTTAGACAGTACTGACATGCTTTTGGTTAGGTTATGTATTATGTACAATTGAGCTTTAATTCTTTACCATTTATTTAGAAGTCCACCTTTCCCATGTTATATCAGACCTTTGGTCGGTGAACCGAGAGGCTCAGCTATATTGTCCGGTAATGCAGAGCGTTGAAAATATAACGCTGCGCTAATACAATAGAGCTACAAGTGTCGAGTCATACGTTAATGTCATGTATGACAGCTCGACACTCGCGGTTTTCAACTCTATTGTGTGTTAGCACAGAGTTCTAAATTTTCCCGGGCCCACCGAATTCCGGATTATATAGTTCAGCCTAAGGTAATGTGTTTGGTCTATACTTAGTAGCCGGGGCTTGATTTGTTACTTACCATGGCCTCCCTCAATATGCACCCATTTCTCAGTACACATTGCGGTGATCCACACAAATATGTTTAGTCCCACTAGGACCGTGCAGGCGAAGAGGATCCTCCTCTCCAGGACTAGAGCCTGCATCAAGGGCCTCCGCTCCGCGGCGCCTACGGAGGACGCGGTAGACATCTTGTCAGTCTCCATCTTAGCACTGCAAAAATGAGGGTAGGCTTAATAAAAGTGTGTAGATTATGCGCAATAGAATGCGTTGAGCGCTAGTGTTATCGCGTTATCTTTAATGACATGACGTATTAATACCTATACCAAATAATATATATTACTAACCTACCTATACCGCAGGGGCGACACTCTCTACAAATGACAGCTCGAGCACCGGCGAATGTCAGCCATGTTGACATAAGCCTAAGATTGACTCGGAAATAATTTTAAACGTCGCGTCAGACAAATCTATCGTAAATATTATGAAATTATATTCTAAATTATGTCAAAGCACGAAACAACCAGGGGCCAGTCCCGTAAACGAAAGTCCCAGCTGGAAAAAACTTACGCCTCACTTGCCGCGCGCACTTAGCTGCAAGCTGTCAATCATGTAAGTCTATCAAATGATAGTTCTTTACGTTAGTGATATATATTCTTTGCCTATACGCACACTATTGCATTTTACAAGCGCTTTTTTCACCGTATCACCAGTCCCATTGTGTGTACAAAACCATGCGATTTATATTTGATCCACTTCTCGGTTTCCGATTGAGCTGAAATTTTCCACACATATGTGTATCGCGTGACAGCATTTTGATGACACGGACCAGATCAGATGCTGGAACTGAGCGTGGACGCTATAGGTACTCCGCAATGAGACGATTCAACCTCATCCAGATCGGGCTTGTATAATTTAATGTAATGGCTTGTATAATGATTACTTTGGCTCTGAAGTGAAACTTCATTCATCATATAAAATCCAAAAATACTCTTATCGTGACTAAACATCACTTCAAATAAGCCATCTGTGTATTGATACGTACTTTAGAAAGTTAAGTTGTTATGTAAGAAGTATAATTAGTAGCTTCCGACAGATGGTGTTATATCAAAAATCGTGTCGTGCTCGGTGTGTCGTGACGTGACAAAATGTCAAAATGTATTAAATGTATAGAGTGTAAGTTTCAGTTAGTCACAAATTACAATACATTAGAAAAGAACGAACGATCATACGTTCAGTTTGACTCTCACTAGAGGTAATCCTCTACACAGAGTGTATTGTTGCATAAAAAGACTTTTCTTTTCTCACTATATAATTATCAATGTTATGAACATCTGCGCGCGAATGTGTTAATAGGGTGTAGAAAATATGAAATAAATCATTTTCATTCTAGAATATTTAATTTTCACTGTAATATTTGTCTAGCGACGATTTCTCTTAAATGTATCGTGTCCACAATAAGAAGTCATTGACCTCCTAATAAAACATTGTGATTATTGCGTGTTGGTGTTAGTAAATATTTCATGTAGGTGGATATGTTAATACTAGTAACAGAGAGTTACCTTTGTATGTATAAAGGTCTATAAATTGTTTCAACTAAATACTGTTACCTAGTTTTAAACTAATTCAGGCCGGTACGAAAATTTGGTTCAAAAGAATGCTTTTGTTTGTAAAACTATTATCGATGAACATTCAAATGTTAATTCTTATGAAAATGCAGGCGTTCCCCAGATTCTGGGGGCCCCAGAAAGAAGCCCCAAATTTGAGATCAAAAGGATCAAACGAATTTACAAATATATTAAAAGTTCCTGGACGAAACGTGTCGAAAGTGAATATTTAAGTAAATTTTGTTTGTATTGTCACACAAATATGAGCACTTTGAACTCGTTTCTACATTTTATATGTCCGGTATGGATTTTGTACGTGAAATAGAAGACCAGTTTATCGAAACTGATTTTGATTTTATGCGCTACTAAGCCCTTCGTCCAGTTAGGTTTGAATTCCCTACAAACGATATATTGTAATACTACACAAGAATACATACTTACAAGTAAATATTGCTATATACCTCCTACGAATATTATAAATGTGAAAGCTTGTGAGGATGAATGGATGGATGGATGGATGTTTGTTACCCTTTCACGCAAAAACTACTGAACGGATTTCAATGAAATTTGGTATAGTAGTAGATTAGGCTCTGGATTAGAACATAGGCTACTTTTATCCCGAAAAAGTACAGTGGAACACTGGATACTGTATTTACGGGTGCGGAGCCGCGGGCAACAGCTAGTTCTATTATAAGTGTGAAAGTTTGTGAGAGAATGGATGGATGAATGGATGGATGTTTGCTAAGCAAAAACTACTGAGCGGATTTTTATGAAATTTGGTATAATAGTAGTCTAAGCTCTGGATTAACACATATAAAACTTTTAAGCCTGAAAAGTACAGTACTCCCGTGGGACACTGTGTTTACGCGGTGTAATATATAACTTCAGCCTAATTTTACCGTTGTGACACGCAATGCGTATCAGCAACATGTGGAAGCAATGTTATGCTAACGACTGTACCGGCATACATCGAGATGAAAGATTGTAATAACTCATTAACACTGCCGCATGACTCCGCGACAGGCTGTGAGATGAGGGACAAATTACGTCTCGAAATGAGGAACAAATATCGCGAGATGAGGGACAAAGCATGTTGCGATCCGTTAGAGAGAAAGAGAGTGAAATAATTATAATATTATTTTTATTACTACCTACGCAAGAGACGCTCGAGACGGGATGCGAGATGAGGATCCAATTTGTTTTGAATGTCAAACAATTAAGTGTTGCTGGAAACAAGCAACAAAATACAATTCGCGAGTTAAGGAACTCGAATTGGGGAGAAATTGAGATTTAGAGTGGAGTTTGTTTGTTTATATTAAGATTAACAAAACTCAACATTTATCGCAGAAAACATAAAGCCGAGAAGGTCGATGCTACTAATTAAATACTGCATTAATGGGGTTCGGGGCTACTAATAGACAGGTATTACGTACGCAGGAGTATTAAAAAGATATAAATAATTTTTATTTCAATACATAAAGTATGTTTGCGGTATTCACGTTCTATTCTTGCCGTTACGAGTATAAATAATAACAATAAAATTGGCAATGAAATTCTGTAGTGTACGTTTACTATTCATTAGAATACAGTTACATTTGACGTCTGTAGTTAACCGAGACAAATTGATTTAAGCGGTTTCAATACTCAAATTATTAGTTTAACTTTAAATAATTATTTTAATCATCAGAGTTTCAACCGAAAGATGTTCACTACAGATTAAGGGCTTCTCAAAAATTTTGCAGTATACAGACTCTCTAGCTGAATAAAAGCAAATTTAAGTTTTATTCTTGCAAAATTTTAACGACCTCTGTGGGGGTCAGTGGTTAGCGCATTTGCGCTCAAGCTGGAGGTCTCGGGATCGAATCCCGCCAGGGAACAAAACATTTCGGTTTTCCTAGGGCATCGTCAAAAGCACACATGTATTTTATAAGAAAAATCTTAAATATAAATTGTAAAATATAAAAATTCCGCTGTCTGGTACCCGGAACACAAGTCTTCGAGAATTCACCAAGGGATTGACGTGGGGTGAAAGCGTCTATACTTATTATTATTATAGAGAGCCTAACTTTGCTTGGAGTTTTGATAAATTTAAATAATAACAAGAATGACAAAAGTATTTATGTAACCGAAATTTTGAACAAAGAAAAATTTATACATACGCATACAAAACTGTCAATCGGACTGACATAATAGAGTCGAAATTATCGATACAATATGTTATGGCATATATGTTAAAAATGCGTAGTTTCCTAGAAATAAGACCTTTAAGATTGATTTTTCTCAACCAAAACTCACTGCGTACTAAATGTTATGGTAATACTTGCAGCTGTTTTCGAGAAGCCGATTATATATAACGTCTCCGAAAATCAATAACGGATACTTCGGGCATTTCATTCACTGCTTGTGTAAAGACGTTTAGGCAATAAAATATTTGTCTGACTCAAAGTAAAAAATCATCTTATGTAAGTGACTCAATATTTTTTTCGAGTAGGACAACTATTTTTCTGCCTTAACGTCTTTACATAAGCAGTAAAACATGTGCCCGAAATATCTGTAATTGATTTTTCTAGACCTTATATTAGGTCATTACATGTGAAATTGGCGTTTTGTAAAGGAGGAACATAAAGTAGATTTTTTTTAAACGTAATATATTTACTTAATCAAAGTATATACCATTGCTATCTATGCACTTTTGCCATCTCATAAGTAGTAGTAAAATCTTTGAAGGCGCTTTGGACTGCCCGATCGGAGTTGAATTTTTTCCCTTGCAAGAAGATATCCAAACTTCGAAAAAAAAATGGTAATATGTTGGATCAAGGTCCGGGGACCTTGTATGTGCTGTGGATGTCTTAGATATTCCAATTGAAGCTCCTCTAATTTGGTAGCCGTCTGTTGTGCAGTGTGTGGTCTAAGGTTTTTTGTCGGTTTGCTGCATTCAATTCATGAGGTACCCACCTTTCAACCTTTTTACCTTCCACATTTGCTTCAAGGGGATTAAAACAGTTTTATCACTAACACCGCAGCCTGCAGCTAACTCGGACGTGGATTGCGTTGAACCCGCTTCTCCAATAGCCTTCAATTCTTCATTATCAACTTTGATCTCCGGCCGTCCACAGGAGTTTGTTCTGCAGGTCAAAATTTCCAGAACGAAAACGTTGGAACCAAAAACGCACTGTGTTTTCTTTTGCGACACCGCGCCCATACACATCATTAATCCTTCGAGCCGTTTCTGCAGCACTGGTGCCACGGTGGAACTCGTACTCGAAAATACGATAGTACGATATTTCAAGTTTTCCATTTTGTAAACATAGTGACGCAAAGAAGATCAAAGTGGCCAGTACGACAAAACGACAAAATTTCATATGTAAGGACCTAATTTATATACAAGATTGTCTCGTTTAAAGTAAGTATGAGATATTAAAATCAAAGTATGAGATATTACGTTTATATAGTTTATATAATAGAGATTACGTTCCCAGGATAGAAATCGATAGACCAGAAGGGCGTATTCCGTAAAACACAGTATTACACCCGATGGGAACGGAAAATAGTGAAAAGTCGGAATTGTTATAATACCGACGCATCTCGTCACAATCTAAATATAACTTTATAACGATGTGTTACAGAATTCGGTGTTATTGAAAAATCTCCGCTAAATGTAGTTATATTTAGCGGAGATTTTTACTCAGGTATACTCGGTATCGACTATACGTGAATACGTGAGTATTTACTTATAAGATATGAGATAATTCCACAGATATATTATTATTAAATATATTTGAAAAATATTTATTTTTACTGTGTCCCCAATTAAATAAATAATTTCTTATTTTCTGGATTTTCCGTTTAAACTTTGCCAAGTATTATATTATAAAATATGTATTTGAAGAATTTTGTTATTTGGATTGACAAATATTTTAGATATTTAAAGAAGTTATATTTATTTAAAAAGTTTATACTTTTTAAGGTTCCCTTAACTACAAGGAACCCTCATAGTTTCGGCACAGATCACTTAATAGTTACTACTTAAGTTTCACTCTGTCTGTCCGTCCTTCTAAATTCTGTAATTATAAATAGGAATAATTGAATGAGATTTGGTAAATATATACTTATATTTTGGGTACAAATTTCTTTTTTCCTTTAGGCGTCATAAAATAATAATAATTTCATATCATCCTATTTTTATGTATATGTAGGCATAGGGAGACCCTAGGCCTACATATAGAGTGGGGATTTTTTTCTCTCATATTACCCCATCGTGTGACGTATCGTCGAATAGGTATTTTTAAATTTTTATTAAGTAAACCGTTTTCGAGTATTCAGCCTTCAAAATGGTTTACGGTGGTCCCCCAGATGTTATATTCAAACTAGAAGATTATATAAAGATAAGACTATATAAAGAGGTAGATATTGTTTATCTTCCATGTTGATAACTCCTGCTAAAATATATATACTGGTTAGGAAAATTATTTTGATGAAAACATAAACTTTTGAAGTAATTGTGCGTTGATAGTTACGGAACCCTCTTTAGACATGTCTTGTGTGTGTGACATATCCAAAGCAATGGTTTTCAACATTTAGATACATTGTCTTCACAAATGTTTCAGCTAACAACTCACTAACTAAACTATTTACTTTTTCTACATCAATTAGGTAGGTATCGTTTGCTATGACTAGGAACGACCACAGACGATCTGAATCGTCGATTTTACGACACGCCATGTATGTTTATAAATTATTATGTACCGGAAAACGTTAACATCCTTTTCTCATCAAATTTGTCATTGCCTTTTATCCAACAGTGCGGTGGTGTGAATATAAACACATCGACAACACCTACGTTAAATATATTCAATGAAAAATATTTACGAGTTTTTCTTAGAAAACGATGATACCTGGCACCTGGCAGTTTACTCGCTGTTATTAGCTGTAGCGTGCAAATAGCAATGAAACCTTCAAGAAGGGAGCGTATTCCCACCTAAAAGGCCGGCAACGCACTTGTAACTCCTCTGATATTGCGGGTGTCAATGGGCGACGGTAATCGGGTTTGCCCCTAGTTTTATAAAAGAAAATGTAAATTCCAAAGTTTAAGAATGTAGTTTAAGTTTGTGCTAGGGTCAGTTCACATTTTTAGATAGCTATTCAAAATTGAACTTTATTGATCACACAAAAAGATACACGTTTGATAAGACATCAGTCATACCTACCCTACACATGCGCATTACAGTGCAGTGCAACCTGACATTCGAACTATTACAATGAAACGTCTATCTTCTGGTGTAACGAATAAAGTTCAATTTAGAATAGTTATCTTAAAATTTTAGCTCTATGTCGTTTTTATTCGATGTGAATTGACCCTTAGAATGTAAAAGCATAAATGAATGTAAATCGGTGATACCCATGGAGGTTTATTATTACCCTTATTAATTGTGGAGCCCGAGTTCTATCTATGCCATAGACTTTTAAGGTCTTTCAACAATAAAGGTGCGTAAATGTAATATTTGGTTGAATTTGTAGAGGGCGGGAGAATTTTTCATAAATTTACGTACGGCGACAGTGTATAGCCATCATCAAACTTTGGATAGTCATTTTATAGTTGTATTCAATTAATAAAACTAAATCAGTTGACTTCAGTGCCAAGTTCAAGTTACGTAATTCCATTTTACTACCCATAAAGTCATAACTGTCTTATAGAAGACCGATATCTGGAAAAGATTTCTTATTTTGAGGATACCGTAATGTCCGTAATCTAATAGTACTACAAATAACCCTTATAGTTTCGCTCTGTATGTACGTGTGTCTCGATATACACACGTACATACAGAGGCCGCCCTAGCTAACTTCTTGTAATCTTCTTCTTGTTCGTTTATGTAAAAAGTGGATTGTTATTCTAATACTTCCCCTACAACTAGAGAATGACTGGACCTATTCGGCAAATTTTGTAGATCATAGGTGTAGTTATTTATTAATTGTTTCCGCGACGGTAAACACGAAATTGAAAAAGGGTAAAATAATTTTATTAATTTTAATGATTCGCTTTTAGCAAGCGGTTTCATTTTATGTCGTCTATTATATATTCTAAATAAGAAGGAGACATAATTAAATCATTAATTATGTCACTTGATCAGTGACGAGGCGTCGGGACGCCTGGCGTCGGTTCTACAATATTGAACCGTCACTTGGCTTTAATACTCATAAGATGACGCATTTCAACTGAGTACCCCGTAAAGCGGACTCAGAGCCTACTTATACGTATTGAACGGGATTTACGGCCTTCAAGAAGGTTGGATGTATAATATTATAGGAGTATTTTATATTATCTATACTCTATACTAATAATATAATAAAAAGGAAAGATTTATTTGTTTGTTTGTTTGCATTAAATAGGCTGCGAAACTACTAGACCGATTTTGATAAAATTTGGCACAGATATACAATAGACCACGGGACAGGGGACAAGGGCTACTTTTTATTGCGGCAAAATATACGGTTTTTGCGATATTTCCTTTCGCGCGCAGTCGTGGGCAACATCTAGTGCAGTGTTTCCCAAACGTTGATCTGCCATGGCCCGGGAATTTTCACACTGTACCTTCATGACCTACTTATTACTATAAACCCAAGCTGGTTCCATTATGTAAAATAATACACTTTTATCTATATTATTAATATGATAAAGAGGAAATGTTTGTTTGTTTGTTTGTTTGCATTGAATAGGCTCCGAAACTACTGGACCAATTTTAATGAAATTTGTCACAGATATACAATAGACCACGGGGAAGGACATAGGCTACTTTTTACTGCGGAAAAATGTACGGTTCCCTCGAGATTTCCTTTTGCGCGCACGAATTCGCGAGCAACATCTATCCTTTATAAAATTTAATCCTTAGTTTACAAAAGGATCAAATCGGACGTGAACCGAGGGAGGAGGAGGAGGAATACCAGTGGGGAGTGGGGTCTTAGTAAGCTAGGGGTCCTAATAATTCCTACAGTATACAGTTAAAATGTAATCAAAATGTATCATATCTTATATTTTAAACGAGACGATCTTGTATGTATATAATCGGTATCTCGACAACGGCTACAAGTATTACCATGAAATTTAGTATGCAGGGAGTTTTAGGGGAGAAAAATCGATCTAGCTAGGTCTTATCCCTTAGAAACTGCGCATTTTAAGCAATATGTTTTTTTTATTTCGTCGTGCAACAATATACTTATCAATAATCTCGACCCCCTTACGTCAGTCTGATTGGCAGCATGGTATGCGTACGTGCGTATAATTTTTTCATTATTTGGAAATTCGAAATGTGTTGTGGGTATCCCGGTAAGATAAATATTTTTGTGATTTTTACTCTTTTTCTCTAGACTCTTTAGACTCTTTTTCTTTTATATATTTTTTATTTACTTATTTTTAATTATTTTTCGTTCTACTAAAACACCGAGCAGAGTTCGGTCAACCAGATACTATTTGTTATATTAATAACAGGAACAAAAATAATTATAATTCATACAACATTATCATTTTAATTCACTTATCAAACAACAATTAAAGAAGTAATAATTTCAGTTACAATTGTACTAAATTGTAATTTATTTAAACTTTAGTTGTATACTGTAGTACAAGAAATCTGTGTAATTGCTGTTTATCAATCAGTGTAATTGTAATGCTTTCCTTATTATAAATGTGAAAGTTTGTGAGGATGGATTTATTGATGGATGA
Organism: Phengaris arion; assembly: GCA_963565745.1. NCBI lineage: Eukaryota > Metazoa > Arthropoda > Insecta > Lepidoptera > Lycaenidae > Phengaris > Phengaris arion. Next base: position 13,077,616 of record OY751443.1, on the reverse strand, counting down.
ATGGATGCTTGTTACCCTTTCACGCAATAAGTACGGAACAGAATTTGATGAAATTTAGAATCGCAGTAGCTTAGGCCTCGGATTAAAATGTTGGCTACTTCTTATTCCAAATAAATTATAGTTAAAAAAAAAACTAAAAAATCACGCTTTATAGAAAATCTATCTAAAAAATAAAAAATTAAATTTAATAAATTTGGATTAAGAATCGTGTAAATGAAAAATAAATGTTTATTATTGTAAAAAAGCACGGGGTGCAGTGTCTTCACCTGTACGTTTTTTTGTATGTAACCGACTCCAGTGGATTTGACTTTGATTCACTTCAAACGGTCAGATTTCGTTTAAAGTGATTTTTAAGATATTATCAAAGTGAAGATCCTTCTCATATCTGCCAATAAAATGTTTATAACTATTGACACTATGCACCCCACGCTTTTTTACAATAATAAACATTTATTTTTCATTTACACGATTCTTAATCCAATTTTTTTTGGGAGATTTTCTATAAAAGCGTGATTTTTTAGTTTTTTTAAACTATAATTTATTTTTTGCTTTTTAGTACGATTTGCTAAAGAGTAAGCCTGGAACTGAACGCATGATTATTTATTAATATATATTATTTATTAATATATAATTTATAATTTTAATTTTTAAAATTAATTTTTTTTTAATTATTAAAATTAAATTAAATCGAATTATTGCATTGTCATCGGTCTTTGACAGGTGTGCAAAGTTTGAATTAAATCTGATCGTTCAAAGTAGGACAAAATCGAGCCCAAAGGAGTCGGTTACAAACAAACAAACAAGCAAGCAAACATACAGGTGAAACTAATAAAAGCGTTATAAAAAGTAGTTTTCCCGTGGGATACTTTATAGCGAGCGGAGCCGCGTGCAAAAGCTAGTCCATAATAAAAATGTTTTATTAATATTACTTTAGTATCGCCTATTTTGTCACTGAATATTTCCGACGTACTGAATATGTACGGCGATCGATAATAAAAGATATTGTTTTTAAAATAAGGTGGGAATATTGCGACCCGGTATTTTATTTTAATGGCCCGGTGTCGGGTCGTGAGTTCGCGACCCGGCAAATGGGAAACGTTGATCCAGTGTACTATAGTCCTGTAACGTTCCCTGTCCGTAATAGGCAAACATAATTAAGTACAACCTAAACTATGTAATAATGAGAACGGGATTTCACAGCAACGGATACGTGATTGATTGATGATGATGATGAATATTGTAAGTTACTGTTTTGTCTTTCATTTCTTTCAATTATTATCAGACTTCAAACATACATTAACATTTTTGTTAGTTTACAACGCGATTGTCGTTTATCTTCTACTTCATAAATCAATAAGATGCTCTCATCAAAACATTCCTTTCATTTATTCACGGCAATAAACATCGAGCTCTTAGCATTATCTTCCATTAGGGCATAGACACACAGTATTACAGACATTTTTTATTTTATGTATACAATTAACATTTTGAAGAGGAAAGGTTTGTTTGTTTCCATGAATAGGCTCCGAAAGTAATAGACTGATTTTGATGAAATTGAGTACAGACATAGACCACGGGTAATACTGCTAGCTACTTTTTATCGCTGAAAAATGTACCGGTCCGCGTGAGATTTTCTAGTAAAAGATATAAAGGTATCTTCATATTGTAGAATGCAGCCCGAAAAAAATGCTATGTGCTGCTTAAACACAATACAAGCGAAATATTCCTTAATATGGATGTAGGGGACAGTATTTTTTCGTAGGATTTTTCCAACGCCGCGCCGGTCCGGTTTGGACTCGAAGATAGCATGGATTACACTTACTTTGTGTTTTTTAACTGCGAGGCCGCTTTCCTTGACAATGCATTTTATCCCAAGTAAGAAATATTGCTGATACCGATGCAATGTAAGAAAACTTGTAAAAACTAAGACATCTTACACGTGGTACAGAGGCGATTGTACTACTGTCCTATTTAAAAATAAGATACTGAAAATGTTACGACAAATTTGTTTACCCGTTTCATCGAAAGCTCTCATTTCAGCAGCTGTAGAATATTCTCGATCATTTTCCGTGGTTTGATGAATTGTCTCCTTTCCGTGGACCAGTGCCAGAAAATATCGCGACTATTCTTTAGTATGTACTTACTTAATTTTACATTTTTTTAATGTTTTTACGATTATGACACTATTAAATGAAACAAAAAATTAAAATCAACTTCCAAAGTAAAAATGCACAAAAATAGTATGAAATAAAACTTATTTTGTAAATAATTCCCCTTTTAAGTTCGTCTAAAATTTTAACTATTTCTCTACTCAATCTTCCTAATTTTGAAGTCGGTATCGGCCCAAACAATATCATGTATTTTATAGAACTCACGCTTAAATTTGCTGGTACCGATACAGCCGAATACTGTATAATACAGCCGAATGCCTCCTTTTTTTTGAAGTCGGTTAAAAACGTGGTGAATTAGAGCTTGATATACATATCTGAATGTTGCAATAAGAAGAAAGTGAATGACCTAGCTATTTTCTATATTTACTCTACTATTTAACTTGTTTACTAACATATGCGGCCTTTGAACTTTCTTTAGAATTTAGCTATTGATTATTGTCTGCAGAATATTGTATTTTAAAGTATGGTGTATCTATTTATTCATTTTATTAGATATACCAGATAATAGACGGTTTTGATGAGATTTTAATTCCTTGCGATAAAATTTGTAAGCAACAACAATATTTTATTATTCATAGTTTTACGACACGTTTCAAAATCTTCAGACGAATGTCGGATAGACTTTTCTACAACTTTTCTCGCTTTCTTGCTTTACGAAACAAAACTTGTGAGTAAGATATAAAAGGACCTCATTTTTTTTATTGTTTTATATTAGCGACCCACTCCAGCTTCGCAAGGGGTGCGATGTATTACATATAAAGCTTTCTCTTGAATCACTTTATCTATTGTTGAAAACTGCATTAAAATCCGTTGCTTAGTTTAAAAGATCTAAGCGAACAGGAAACTGAGCGACTTCATTTTATACAGTCTAACTAGTCTTCTTTTTCTTTTTTGACGTGATAACGTCTTATAATTCGATGGAGCCGGCTGCACGCACGAAAAATCATGACTCATGCGTTACCAAGTACTGTTACCAAGTACCAGCGTTACCTCGCATTTTATTATTATTATTGTTGTTGCTGTTGTTGACGTTGTCACGTTCAACTATCGTCAGTAAACCGACTTTACAGACAACCGATATTTTTTTAGCATATTTTTACTAATAGTAAACTTACTTTAACAGAATATCACTGAAAATAAAATTCCAATTTCTGTCAAAACCGTGGGCTTTTGTCCTGAGGTGAATGTCGCCATACTAAATAATTATAAGCGTGGCAAGAGCCAGTAACTAAGATAGTTTTGAAATCTGTTGGTGGGTGGGGGACACTGCTACTACTGCTACAATTCTTTGCATGGTCCTTTGTCAGAATATTGCGAAACAGGCTCGAGAAACGATAGTACCGCCCGTACGGCCGCTTTAAGAGTTGATGATACCGCAGCCGCGCTCTCAAATATATATAATATACCTTCATAAGAATGCCGTGTTAGTTACACTATTTATAACTAAAGAACGGCAGAATCGATTTGGCTGAAAATTAGTGGAGAGGTAGCTTAGAACCAGAAGATGGACATAGGATACTTTTTATCTCGTTCCCGTGGGACGTGTCACGTTCCTTAAGTATTACGGAACTCTAAAAATGGATTGCAATTTCAATGTCTTGCTACAACTTGAGAACCGATTTGGCTAATTTTGGTCTTGAAATAATTGTGGAAGTTCAGGGAAGGTTTAAACGGTGAGAAATATTGGAAAAATTACGGAGAAAATACCGTAGATGTAGGTGTACATGTAGGTGTAGGTTGTAGGTGTAGGTGTTGGAGTAGTTTGTAGGTGTATGTATAGTTATTTATTCCAGTTCATAGGTGAGACAGAACAATGTGTGTCGGGACAGCTAGCATTTTATTAAGCGCATGAGTTTTATAGTTTAATTGAAACGTTTTAGAAACTGCTGAACTAATATTATAAGCCAAAGCAAACACGCTGATTTTAGAAAATTCTAGCTCGATTAGAAAAAAATTGTGTCTTTTATTTAAGAGTTAAACTTAAATATAAATAAGTACGGGCTTAAAAGCAATGAAATATATATATTTTTCGAATATATTTTTTTCAGGCAAAACGTACTTGAAGTTTTTTTTAAATATTATGAATATTTTCCATTACACGTTATTAATAGAGAGGAAAAGTAATACTAATCTAAATTGTATCGCATCGAAAGTTATTGTAAGAATATTTCCTGATTATGGTATTCTACCCGCAAAGGCGGCATTTGATTGTGTTTATTTGACAATTGCGTACGTGATGCGCCAGTGAAATTCCCTGTCATATATTTGGAAAATATATTAATACAAGGCCTTGGAGGATTGCATTTAGTACTAAATAATAATGATACGACCGACGAGAAATGTGGCGAATGACTTTTATGCCCTCAGCCTACATTGTTATGAGAAATTATTAACTTTTACAGATGTGTCGTTGTGATCTTAATCATACTATAAAATGTGTAAGTTTCTTGCTTGGCTTGTTTTGGTCTTGAAATAATTATTGAAGCTCAGGCAAGGTTTAAAGTGTGAAAAATATTTTGGAAAAATTGAGGAGAAAATACCTAAAAACGACGATTGAATTTTCTCATACTAACTTGATCACTGTGTTCGATTTGTCATATTTTGACTGTCAAATATCTATAGTGCTTCCAGTATACCTATTTGGTTTATTTCAGCCGGCCCCAGTAGGTGCCAACCTACTGGGGCCACCTACCAAGGTGTAGATGTACGTATAGTTGTAGGTGTAGATGAAAATGTATGTGTTAGTATAGGTGTAGGTTGAAGGAGTAGGTGTAGATTATTTATACTATATTTAAGTTCATAGTTACAGAACAACGTGAGTCGGGAACAGTATTTATGTTTAGGTCATTTTATAATATTATAAGATTTTAGGTAGGTATAGGTGGGTTGGTATAATTTATAATATTATATAGTTATAGGTAGGTATAGGTGGTTTGGTATATAATATTATAAGGTTTTAGGTAGGCATAGGTGGGTTGGTATATCATATTATAAGGTTTTAGCTAGGCATAGGTGGGTTGGTATATAATATTGATAATCTTAATCAATCACTTTATTGGTACAACTGATATTGGTTTGATAAGCACCGTATAACTACTGGTTTAGTTTTATCAATATTTGCTTATATCTATATCAATATTTCTGGCTCTGATAATGTCAATACATCATATTATTAAATGTGGAAGAGCCATGCTTGACCGGATAAATACCTCGGCTTCACAAATTACCGGCGAGAAATAATGTCTGCATTGTGATTAAACGAGTGAGGTTACCGGAGGCACAAGGGGGAGTTGGATATGTTAAGGAGCTGGAAAGCAAATGCGCAATACCAGAGGAGTTACAAATTTAACACTCCTCTGCTGTTGCGAGTGTCCATGGACGGCGGTAGTCGCTTACCATCAGGTGATCCGTCCGCATTTCCTTGTCCAATTCATTAAAAAATCAATTCGTTATTGTCTGTACTATTATGACAAATAAAAATACACACTAACGATATCCACTTCACTGCCTGCTTCACAGATAATGGAGACAGTGACAGTGTGTTATTTGTGACGTATTTAAGACCTAACAAAACACATCACAAATCATATTATACTCTGATTAAGCTTGGCCCAATTTCAATTTTAATTTAAAAAAATATGAGGCCCTTTCATCCGTTATTGGATGATTTATACAGTATTCTCCGAGCGAAGTAACCACTCTTAAAATACTGTAGTGCCTGGGACAGTTGGTTTTTAAGTGTCTTATGTGTCGTATGTGCTTGGGCAACACCATGTTGCCCAAGCACATACGCCAACACAGCCAGCCTAGTCCAGGGGTATGACTGGTCAATACGTCTGGGGCCAACCATGTGCGGATTTCATCACGATGTTTTCCTTCACCGTTAGAGCGTCCATATAATGGACTTGAGATCTGAAAAAGTCTCAATGGTACACGCCACAAACCTGGGAATCGAACCTGCACTCTCTCGAGTGCGAATCAATTAAAGGTCTACCCACTAGACCACGGAGCTCGCAGTTTTAATTAAAGCTAAATTAATCATCACGTTGTATTTTCTCGACTAATTGACGACTAAGTATCCCTTCAGGCCGAGTGAGCTTAGAGATTATTATGACGTGCCTTAATTACATACATACCAAATATATTATATTAGAAAAATAAATGCTTAGAATAGCCCGAGTCAGCACTTGTGTGGCATTTTTATTTCCATTAAATTTTATAGAAATAATTTTAGTAAGTGGGCAACTGCAGGTATTATTGTTAGTAGACAAAGATTGTATGACTTGTATAACGAGAAGTCAATGAACAGGAGTGAAGCTTTTAAACTATATGTCAAGAAATACTCGAAGATTTTCAAGAAGGTATGTCAAGCAGCGAAGGTTCTTCACATCAAAGAAAAAATTAAGAACTCTAAAAACAAAGTGAAAACCACATGGAAAATAATTGCAGATGAGACTGGAAGAGTCGCCAGTCGCAACTCTAAATTTTAACTTTATATTAATGATAAAAAAGTTAGTTCTGACATTGAAGTTGCGACAGTATTTGAGAAGTTTTTTGCAGACATTCCGATCTCAACTACAAAAAACTTAAATTCATCACCTACAGTTGCCGAAAAATTACTTAGAGATAATGTGAGGGAATGTGATGTAAATTTTATTTTCAAAGAAATAGACTCTAGAGACATTATCAAGGCATTTAAATTACTTAATATTAAAAGTACAACTGATCTCTGGGGTATGTCCACAAAAGTTATAAACCCAGTAATTGACATCATTGCCCCTCGCCTAGCATTAGTTTTTAATAATTGTATTAAAAGTGGCGTGTTCCCTGACTTGATGAAGCACAGCAAGGTGATGCCTCTCTTTAAAGCTGGGAATAAAGCAGACCCAGCTAACTATAGACCAATATCCATATTACCGACTTTAAGTAAAATTTTTGAGAAAATTATTCTAAATCAATTAATTTTTCACTTCAACTCGAATAATTTGTTACATAGTAATCAGTTTGGTTTTACTAAAGGTCGGTCCACAACAGATGCAGGCATTAGTCTTCTGTGCAGTATATTTGAAGCTTGGGAGAGGTCACAGGATGCACTTGGTATATTATGTGATTTATCCAAAGCATTTGACTGTGTGGAGCATGATACGCTGTTCAGGAAATTATACCATTATGGTGTAAGGGGCACGGCTCTAAAGCTTCTAAGCTCTTATCTAATAAATAGAACACAGACTGTAGAAGTTAATTCCAAAAGGTCTAATGGTACTAAAATTAAACTAGGAGTACCACAGGGGTCTATTTTGGGCCCTTTTCTATTTCTCATCTATATAAATGATCTACCTTATCTAGTTAATGATAAGCATGAGATAGTACTTTTTGCTGATGATACTTCACTAATTTTTAATGTGAAGCGACGACAATCTAACAATGATGAGGTAAATAGTGCTCTCTCAAAAATAGTACATTGGTTTAATGCTAATAATTTACTGTTGAATTCTAATAAAACAAAATGTTTAAAGTTCAGCTTGCCAAATGTTACGCAGGAACAAACCAATATACTATTAAATAATGAGAAAATGAAATTAGTAGACACCACTGTTTTTCTAGGTATAACATTAGGTAGTAAGTTACAGTAGGGACCACATATTGCTAAATTGGCAGATAAGCTGAGTTCTGCAGCATACGCTGTTAAAAAAATTAGAGAAATTACCGACATAGAGACCGCGCGATTAGTTTACTTTAGCTATTTTCATAGCATAATGTCGTACGGCATCCTCTTGTGGGGAAACGCTGCGGACATTAATACAATATTTGTGCTGCAGAAACGTGCTATACGTTCTATTTATAAGATGTCGACTTTTGAATCTCTAAGGGAAAAGTTTAAAGAAATAAAAGTTCTGACCGTCGCATCTTAATACATTTTGGAAAATGTGTTATACGTAAGAAATAATCTAAACAACTTCAAAAAGAAATGTGATAATCATTGTGTAAACACTAGAAATAAGAACAAGTTAGATATGCCAGTGTTGAGACTAAGCAAAGTTAGTAAATCCTTTAAAGGCCAATGTATACGCTTATACAATATAATCCCAGAAAAGGTTCAAAACCTTCCCATTAAGTAGTTAAAGAACGTTTGTGTGCCAAAGCGTATTATAAAATTAATGATTTCATTCAAGACGGCACACCTTGGGAATAAGGTGGCTCCTTATCTTATGTTATTATTTGTTACATAGACATAAGCAAACATTGTAATAATTTTGATTTTAAAAGAATAATTTTCCATCTTTTTGGTAAAAGATGGCCCCAGACGAGTTTCTTGCCGGCTCTTCTCGCTGGGTTAGTTCCCGAACCGGTGGTAGGCATCACGTAGTAACGACGTTCAAAAAGAGTATTTAAAAATACCAATTTTGAATAAAAAATTTTTGATTTGATTTGATTTGATATATGATCCTATATTTTCTATGACCCTACTAATTATATAAACACATATTGCCAGCGGGTTATATGTGCTCAAACTGTGTTTTTTTAAAGAATACGTCGTTTTTTTTTTAAATAGGGTCGTTATTTTTAACCGGACTTTTTTTTATATTCTTTAGTAAAAACGAAAAAAATGGTCATCGGAATTGTCTCGATAATAAATATTTTTGGAGCTGTGAACGTTAAAAGTTTAAAAAAATCATAAAATGGAGTACTTTCGATCCATAATAAACATAAGTATAAAATAAATTAATAAAAAAACAAAACAAACATTGCATTTTATTTTTCATATTACAGTCAACAATATCCTGTACAGATACTTGGTATTATAATATAGTTCTTGCAAACTACGAGCGCGCGTAGCCTTTATTTGTAGTTGTAATTGTAAATACAATGTAAATATACATTTTCGTAAGTGTGCGTACCTGACGGAGCGGTCGTTAGCGAGCGAATTTGTACAGATATGGTCACTCACACAACTAAGGGCGCCGCGCGCTCGTAGTTTGCAAGATCTTTACTGGATATTCGTCATTGCTATAACCTCCATTTTAACTGTTTATTCTTTGTAGATTGGACACTTGTACCGAAACGAAAATAACTTAATTTTTAAAAAAGTAATTAATGAAACCACGTCTTCATTTAAAAAGTCTTATTTAACGATATGCCACGCAATGGGGTAGTATGAAAAATGAATATCTGTAATTTTTTTAACGTACCTACTAGGTACAAGAACTCCGAGCAGAACAGTCTCCCAGGTTTTTTTTGTAGCTTGTCGTCGGACAACATGACCAAACAAAGTTCTTCCAACAAAACTGTATTTTACTTAGCTATATCTATGAACGGGGTCCATTTAAATTAATGCGTACACATTTAGCTTTTGTTTTGATCGTTATGAAGCTTTGGGGTGAAATGAGAAGGGTAGGAAAGAGATAACAATGGTGGTGAGGTTTGTTATGTTTCGTACCTTACCTACAATTAGATTAAACGACAGAAACATTCCGCGTTATCAACAACATAGGCTTTTGACTCACAAATCTAATATGAATTAGTTTGAATCGTGTTTTAAGATGATAATGGCATTGACGTTTATGTAAGGGTCAGCTCACGCCGACGCCGCGCTGACTTTTTGAGACAACAATTCCAAATTGAACTTTATTCACTACTCAATAAGATACACGTTTCATTGCATAAGCGCCACCAAAACAGCTCAGCGCAACTCGAAATTTGTACTCTTGCAATTAAACGTGTATCTTCTTGTGTAGTGAATAAATTTCAATTTTGGACCGCTATCTTAAAATGCAGCGTCACGTCGCGTCTTGGTGTGAACTGACGTAATATGAGAAGAAATCATATTACCTGTCTATTGTATCTTCATAAATTTATGACATACGTAATAAGAATTAGTATTTTGTTATATGAGGTCCATACTATCATAGTATCGCTATTTTTGTCTCGTATCTGACATTCTCTAGAATTGGTATCTGGTTATAATATGAGGTTCATAGTATCAATTTTCTTTGTTGAATCGAAGGCAGGTCAACATCGAACCCTGACGTCACTGTGACTCCTCCGCATTATAGTACCGACCCCAGGCCTATGCTGCTCATAAACTGAACGATATGGTCGGGTTTGGTGCTGCGAATTTCCTCTGTGGTAGAGTATTCGTGCTGTCCAAAGTACCTGTTTCTATTCTGTTGAAGTACTAGATAGTCAAGGTGAAGGTGGAGGGGTCTCGTCCTTTTCCCCACAGAATCTGCAAGTCGTGTCACCGACTCCTATTTTGTTTCATAGTATCTGTTGTAAACTACGACGTCTTGGTTTTTACAGATCCTTCTTACGCTTGAGTGGTAATAAAAATAATACAGCAACAATTGTTATATTCTCCTTTATTGGTACTTATGAGAGTATGCATAACACAGATACGTATTATATATGAGAGATGTTTAACACAGATACGTCTACACTATAAATAGCCTTTTGGCTAGCTAAAATAAACACTAGATAGGCTGTGCTTGTGACATCTGTCACTATGACATTGATAGTTCTACTTTATAATACTGTTATATTATGCAACAGAATCATACTATAATACTTCTACCGTCAATTTTTTTCTCATACCTGGCATCCTCTACTGTATACTGGGTATGTTCTTCTTTCATTTAGTAAAGACACTACTGGTTTCCGAGATTAGTGCCGATGTCCACGCAATAGAGCCCGAGAGCTGTAGACGTCAAATCATTCTCCGTGCTCTGTCTCTGAGTACACGGATTACAACGCTGTCCGTGAGGTTGGCTCAGTCTTCTTGACAGACAGATATCTGGTATATACTACACACAATTAATTAAATGTACCTGAGTGACCGAGCTCACCTCGGAATTAATAATAATAACATTCATTCAACAAACACGCTCACACTACACTACATTATCAACAAATAATTGACATTAAGCATAAACAATCACGATAAGATTAAAAAATAACAGAAATAGAACGGACATTTGCCTAACCACATAAAAAAGAGAAACATAGATTATACAATATAATATTAACAAACAACAAATAACAGCAAAATAACAGATCATAATAAAAAAAATCGGTTGTCTGTAAAGTCGGATTACTGACGATAGTTGAACGTGACAACGTCATGTTCATAGTGCGCGCGGAACTAATTGGCCGCGCCTTAAGTAGGCGTGTTGCCGCCGCGAAGTCCGGCGCCGAACTGAGTAATAACAACAAGCGTCCCCGCCTCTCCGTCCCACCGCTCACATACCTAAGGCGCGGCTAGCTGAGGTAACGGCAATGCATCATATTTAGCGAGGTAACAGGTAACGCATGAGCCATGTTTTTTCGTGCGTGCAGCCGGCTCCATCAAATTATAAGACGTTATCACGTCAAAAAGAACAGGTATAAGGCAGAGCAATGCGAACAGCTGTCGAAAAGGACTCCACTCGGGTGTACGATCGCGGCATAGTACTCAACTATACCGCCATCCCTTGTATTCTGTGGATCCTCGTTATTGTCAGGCGACCGACAGCTTAAACTACTACCATATCCAATTTATTGAATAACTAACATTCTATTCATCCATTTATCCTCACAAACTTTCACATTTCTAATAATAGCTCCCCACACCGATTTCGGTGACGGTGGCCTGTTTCATTGAAACCAGGCCAGCTACGCAGGATTTATTTTATAGTGCCCAAGTGTGTGCGCAGTACACAAGAGCACTATCTCTTCCTTTACTATCGAAACCCAGTGGGACGGACAGACCGACACGACTGGCGGAAGATCAGGCGCAGGTCCAAATTTTTACATGCCCATCTGACGAATGGATCATCTTTCTGGCCTGCATTGTCCTAACCAAACTTGGAAACAACATTTTTTTTGTTGTTCTAATACGGGAATCGAACCCACGACCTCCGAGTAAAAAGCCAAGCTCTAAACCACTGGACCAAGTAGTTAGCAAAAGCTGCAAGAGTAGGATGGGGGCTTAACCCCCAGATAGTTAAGACGATATATATGACCGTGATAGAGCCGACTATTTTGTACGCATCAGCAGCGTGGGCACCCACCGTGGAAAAGATGGAGGTCCAAAAAAGGCTCAACTCCGTCCAACGGGGTTTTGCCCAGAAGATTTGCAGAGCATATCGGACCGTCTCCCTGAACTCTGCGATGCTGCTGGCTGGGGTGCTTCCTCTTGATCTCAGGATACTCGAAGCTGAGAGGCTCTATGAGATCAAGAAGGGGGTACCACACCCGGTGTTGAGGGACAGGGAGGTGGAACGAATGGCTCCAGCGATTGAGGACCCACATCCGGCAGAGCAGGAAGAGCTAAGGTTCGGGTTGGTAGACGAGGACTCGTATGCAGACGTGGTTAACAGCCACGTCCATAGGATCTATACGGACGGCAGTAAGATCGAGGGTCGAGTCGGAGCCGCACTCTCCGTATGGAAGGGTGAGGCCGAGACGAAGGCCGTCTCAAGCTTGCGTTGCCGCCGTATTGCACCGTCTACCAAGCCGAACTTCTAGTGCTCCAGAGAGCAGTAAGTATAGCCTGCAAGAGTGGAATGGCGAAGGTCGGTATCTTTAGCGATTCCAGATCGGCTCTCCAGGCTGTCACCCTTAGTTCCCCTCATCCCCTGGCAGTGTAAACAAGGGCGGACTCCGAAAAACTGCATCGCAGAGGCGGGAGGTCTCCCTGTTTTAGATTAAGGCGCACGCAGGGTTGAGAGGGAATGAGAGGGTTGACGAACTAGCCAAGGGCGCCGCGCTACGATTGAAAAGGAAACCTGACTACGATCTGTGTCCTGTTTCATTCGTCAAGCGTATCTTAAGAGAGGATACGGTTGAGGAATGGGACAGGAGATACGAAGTGGGAGGGACGGCCGGAACCACGAAGCTCTTTTTCCCAAGCGCTGCTGTTGCATACAAAATAGTCAAGGAAATAGACATAACACACCACACTACACAGATACTGACTGGATACGGCGGGTTCGCCTTCTCCCCCGTCGTGTTCATGTCAGCCAGGAGTTGAGGAGACGGTTCCTCACCTGTTACTCGAGTGCCCGATTTTTGCTAACAGTAGATATGATACTAAGCAAAAATTGGGCACATCGATTACGGGTGAGAGCCTGTCTTCCATCCTGGGAGAAAAAAAGAGGGAAATATTCCTCTCCTATTGTAAGGACATTGTTGTATACGTCAATAGGAAAAATTGTGATAAATTGGTGTGATAATAGTTAGGTTCTATGTATAATGTGTTTTTGCTGTGATATTAGGTTAGTCTTTTACTTTGTGCCGTCGTTTTATTGTTGACATCTTAATTGTAATTTTACTGAGTCACTTTATTGGAAATTATTATTTGAATTATTATTTTATTAGAATTATTATTATCGTGAAATTTTATTATTATTATTATATTGGACATTATTGTATTGTATTGGATTTTATGTTATTAAAATTGTATTGACTTTTTAAACATATTCTGTATAATTTTGACTTTTTACACTGTAAAAAACTGACATGTACATGACATGTTATAGACTTAATTTACTGATTGTTAAAATAATGTAAGATGTTTTAAAAAGAAAGAAAAGACGGATGTTATTAAAAATGTAACTATAAATAATGTAAGCGAAAAAATAAATAAAAAATTAACAAGAATGAAAAACCAAAAAACAGAAATGAACAAGCCCTGACCATGGTAAAAAAAAAAAAAAAAAAAAAAAAAAAACTGGACCACGCAGGCTGTTTCATTTCTAATATTAATAGGATAATACGCGGTTTCCGAAGGATAAGACCTAGCTAGACCGATTTTTCTTACGCCAATAATAAGAATGTACTATAATATACCCCTGGATACGACTTCACCTATAACCCTGTATATTCCTCATATACGTACCTACATACATTTAACGTGTCTTGTGCTATTAAACATGCGCATTAAAAATTCCTATACACACATATTATTACGCAAGAATTAATATATTTTGCGCAACAAGAATGTATTACTATATGTCCCAACTTTTAAAAACCTTAAGCCACCACTTTAAAGAACTCCGCTTTATAGGATATAACATTTCTTATTTATTTGTCTTGGCTCAAAGTCGGACCAACTTGAACAACATCGTACACCTGTGTTCCCAATGCAAAAATAACATTTTGTTTGAACGCTTTTACTTTTAAACTTTTGTAACAAGAACTTTATTTCTAACTAGCTGGTGTCCGCAACTGCGCTTGTGTGGGACCCTTTTTTGCTAACGGAACCCTAAGATAAAAATGGCCTACGTTCCTCCTTTTAACATGCGCAGTTATCAGCCCGTGAAAGTCTATTCAAAATCGGTCCGGTCGTTTCAGATATTAGACGGAACAAACTGTGTATGTTCCGGACAGACAGACAGACACAGATTTAAAAAATATTTTTTTGTTGTAGTATTCGTATAGTGACTACCACTGTAGCTCAGTGGTTGAGCGTGTTCGTGCTCAAGGGGGTCGCGGGTTCGAACCCCCCCGAAGGAACAAAAAGTTTTACTGTATTCCTGGGTCATGGATGTGTATTAAATATTATGTGTATAATATAGTAAAAATCTTAAATATATGTATAGTATAAAAAGTATTATATATATTTCCGTTGTCTGGTACCCGTAACACAAGTTCTTCGAGAACTTACCACCGGACCAGATTGACGGGGTACGAAGCGTCCATATATATTATTATGATATTATGAATATACTATCATCTGCATTAAGTGCAAAGCTGTTGTTTTTAAATTACAGAAAAGGCTGCAATTTTTATTTTTTTGTATAGTTTCAGTTCAAAAGCGCCTTACTCACTGTCTAAATCAACACCGGTATCTACTAATGGCCATTAGTGTCAATCATTTATCATTTTTGTCTACAAGTCCGCTTCAAGGCCGCGGCTTTGGATTTGAAGACTGGACGGTAGGTATGACGCATAACACGAAATGCTCTTAGTTTCAAGAGCAGAGGGAAAAAAACCTAATGAACTTTTATAATTTTTTTATCATTACTTTTTTCAACATTAGGATAAGCTACAGTTTGATGGGCAGGCGACGTACTTGTAACTCCTCTGGTGTGCGTGGGGGACGGTAATCGCTTTCCTCAGGAGATCATTATGTTCTAGCATTTATTAATAGAATGTTACGGGATTATGGTCCGATATTCGGAGTAAAACGCCAGTTTCCTCTGAAGGAGTTTATTCGCTACGAATTTCCACACCAACACGGGTCTGGTCTTCCAACACGTCAAAATTTCCAAATCGTAAGCTGACGTAATCGTATTTTTTTTATGTATACTAGCTTATGCCCGCAGCTTCGCACGCGTGGGAGTTTTCGTGGCAAAAATCTTTTTTTGGTAATATACCTGAAATATAGTAAGTAATATAGCACAGAGTAAAAATACATGCTTTATAATAAATTTTCACACATACTTTTTAATTTTAAGATATCTCTTAGATATAGTCTCCTAGATAAGGATAATTAAATTGTATCCGTCTAAATAGCTTCTGAAAATACTTCATTATAAACAATCCCACCATACATTGTTTTGCTATTTATCGCGAACATACAGACAGACTCGGCGGGGTACTTAAGTATCCTTTGTGTGTCTCCTGGTTCTGAGCTACCTCCCCACCAATTTTCCGTTCCGTTCTGAAGCCGTTCTTGAGATATAAATATGTAGTGTAACTAACACGACTTATATATATCTGAGGCGTTACGGCTTAAAATCTCCAGCCAGTGTTAGTTAAAAAGGCGGCAATATAAAATTCTCGTTCAAGTTTTCAACACTGTATTTCTAAATCGTCAAGTATAAAGTCTAATCAAAGTCATGGCATGAGTCAAGTCAGACGATTCAGTAAAATGGTAGAAGCTTTACTGAAAGTTCCTAGGGAGTTTTGAAGGCAAAGACAAAATAGGACGCTTTTTGAAGTTGTACCACTTGCTCACACTTGTGCACATTAACGGTTAATATTCTACCAATATTACACATTAAGAACGGATATAACACAAATTTATGGAAAAAATACAAAACAACAACGTCAGACATCGAATTCCCGGCAAAACTCCTAATCGTAATTCGTAGCCGGAGTCGTAGAGAGCAATCGCACTATTTAATTTAGGTATCGCTGGAAATTAACTAGAAGAACACTCGTAGTTAACTGAACTCCCGGCGGTCAGCGGCAGTCCCTTTTCCACGTAGAGGAATCTAGAACGTTCGATTCGGAGTGAGAATAGGATAGTGCAGATTCGAGAATGTTCTAGTACTATCCATACTAGAAGCTTCTGGAATATTCTACAAATTAAAGCGCCGTAACAATAATAATATTGCTATGATTAACAATTATTATTTATTGGTTTTATCTTTCATGATTGGATTACATGAACATATTTTGCTAAAAACTGTTAGTTGTGGTCACGTAGTACCTAGTGGGTAAGAGTTTACTAATTTACACAGCGAAAATAGCTGTACTAAATCCCTTTTGATACTGTTGATAAAGGTCTCAGTGACGCTATAAAAGCGTTGGAAACGTTTATTTTATGGACATTTTACGAGATAGTAATGCAAATTTGGACCCTAAAATTATTATTCATTAACACGGGGTCGTGTTTAGGTATCAAGGCTTTGTATGCCAAGTAAAGTCAATAAATTAACCGTAATATACATAAGAGCACTGAGGTTTATTTAATCGTTACCGCTATATGGCTCATGTATTCAGTAAAATATACCAGGCACTGTGGTGTTTGCGTCGTGGTTGTATGCCTGAGTGGTCTCCATTTTGATGATTATGCATTACACTGCACTACCGACCATCTGATTCGGACAGAACCTAGTATTCAAATCTTTAATATTATTCGTTTACCATTTTATGCTATTTATTTATCTTATTTTACTGTTATTTTGTTGTGTTTTTATTTTAATGTATATAATAACTCCTAATTTGTCAAATAAACGTTTTATATATATTTTTTTTTTAAAAGAGAGCTAGTTATATTGAATCGAAGATTACAGGTTCGATGGACTCAGGAAAAATCTTATTGGCGCCATAATTTTGATCCAATGAAATTTTTCTACGTGTGGTCGCTCAATAATGAAAACAATACGAGGTTCGACGGCCTGTGAAGTCTGCCAATTCGCAGTAGACGAACCTGCACCCTAGTTGACTAATAATTGGTCAAAGGGGCCATCCTACTTGGATTTGCAGGCTGGACAATGAGTGTAGCATTATTTATATGGGCCTTACTCACCCTCCAGCATGTAAATCCAGCACAGGTCTATATAGCCGTCATTAGTAGCAATAGTGCCCAATCATTTTTATTTTTTCCCTACTAGTCCACTTCAAGGTCGTACTGGTGATATTTCAAGAAGACCCAAACTCCAGCAGTGTGTGTGTTACAAAAGATCGGCGATGAATGTTGATAATTATGATAATAATAATGATAATTATGATGATGATAATGATGACGATGATGATACTTGTAGCAAGGACGGGCTAAATTTTTCTTTATCCTTTCACGTATTCAGAAAAAGCGACAGCGAGAATGTAAATGGTAGTGCAAACTGAACACTCGCTTTTGGAGATGGAAATGGTATGCAGAAAAAAGCTTTTTGTTGAGAGCATATCGAATTCTGTGGTTTATTACTTTTTTTTAAATTTGAAATCTAAATGTACGTTCATTTTCAGGTCTGAAATAATAATAATATGTTCGTTGTCTTAAAAATGTATTATTTGGTACTGTAATAGTTATTGCAATAAATACGCTATTTTGAGTTTTATGACGCAAGTATGAAGCACATGAGTGGCTCTATAGAAAATATTTGAAAGGGAACCGAGGAAACTTAATATAAGATATTCTCACGAACCGTTCAACGCAAACCCATCATTTATGGCCTTTTGATAGGAATATACCCTCCGAATACGTAATTTTTATGAAAACCATAGTAAGTGATTGCTGAAAAGACTTATGATTTAATGCTTTTGAGATTTAGTTCCTTGAATATTTAAAATTTTAAAGTTATAATTTTATTTGGACCTTGCGATAATAAAGCCCCAAACATGCCCTACGTCTTTTCGCTCTATGCTTATTTTTTTAGCCCTTATTTGCTATCGAAATCAAAAAGTAACTTAAGAAAATTATTTGCATCAGAACTTGGTTATTACTTATTACTATAAAGATTCATAATTTTTAAAGTATTTATAGTTGCAAAGAAATAACTCCAATTAGCTTTTGCAAGGTAAGGGAGCCATGGTTTTAGCTCATAGTTAAAAGTCAGGAAGAAGCCCACGTCAATCTGGCCCCGTGACTATACGAATACGAAGACTACCGTACCTATTTCTTTAACAAGGATAAAGGGATTCATAGATACGTTGTTGGTTTAGATGTGGGTATTATTTGAACTGTAAATAAATTCAAAAAAATCTATATTCAAGCTTTATCGACTATCCTTGAAAAGTCTTAAATGTAATTTATATAATATTATAACACGATTAGCATGAATAGTAGGTACATAGTAAATACATACGTAATCATATTTCAATAGGAGAAGAGATTATAAACATTTATACAATACATAAGTCGTAACTGTATTCTTATGACCGAATTATTTTTTATCGCCATAATGTTTAAGAATCTTGTAGAATGATCTTAATTCATATAAGTTTATTGTGACAGAAAAACGAAAAGCTTGGCTTTGCCTTATCTTTATAATTTTCTTAGGAGAATATTTTTTTAATGGGACATCCATTTGCGTTAAATGTAAGTTCACTTCAAGACACTGCGCTGCATTTTTAAGATAGTGATTTAAAATTGAACTTTATTCACTAGATAAGAAGATACACGTTTAATTGCAAGAGCGGCGTCGCGCCGGTGAAATAGGTAATTATAAAATTATCTTGCGGCTTGCAATCTTGCGGCTTGTTAAATTCTGGTCTGATGGAGCGCGAGGAAGAAGGGGTGTGGACATTTAATTATAAACCAACAATCTGTATGTAACTTTGATTAGTAAATATTTTCATTTCATAGTTTTACTTTGTACTTTTACTCATTATATGAAGAAAAAAAAACTAACAATTACTTTTGCAGGGATTCGAACCCGCACAAACACTACCATTTGGCATCCCGAAGACACAAACAAACAGTTCACACAGCTTTATAAATAAACTGGGAATTCTCACTCTTCGTAAAACATTTCTTATTTACAGCAAATAAACAATTTTATTAATAAAATTATAATATACAGTCAATTCTAACCTGTACAACTGGAACAACTAAGCGCGAAGTATCATCGTGTTAACACCACGATCACTACATTATATTCACTAGCACACACGTCAGTCCTGGGCGGGCGGCCCGCCGTACTGACTGCAGAGCGGTACGACAAACTGTGTACGACCGCGAAGGGAAATACTACAAAGTTGGTAGCCCCGGCCCACGTGGCTAGAAACGCCTGTTACTGGGCTGTCGAACAATATCTCACGTCTAAAATAAACTCATGCAGCAAGTTTAATCACCCGTCACTCGCCACATACAGTCGCGACCATCAACATAGACGCATTATCAAGTAATGTAAACGGCACTACGTCATTTATGTAAACAATCGGTGAATTTGGAAAATTTTATACACTTCAAATTGTGTCGATCACTATGAAAAATAGCGCGTTTCGATGTTGCCATTGTAGTTCTATTCGTGACTGCGCGCGAATCTTCGTTTAAACTTTGCAGAATAAAAATCATTTTGTCTAGAGTTGTCTTATCTTTAGAAACTTTTTTTTACAAACGAAATCTAAGATTATCGTTGTAAAATATTATAAAAATATTTTGATTCCAAACTCTTCTTCTATTTACTAGAAACGCTGGCAGAAAACTTTTAAAAAATAAATGATCATTCTCGTTTCAAGTTCACGTCCAACTGTCAATTAATTTTCATTGCTGAAAAGACGAAGTGTTTTGCCGTGTCGAAGTCTCGACGAGTGTTTAATAGACCACAGTTATATTGAAAATAAATAAACATTAAAAATGCCGTAAGTAAATCATTGTAATTTGATTTCCTCATCTAAAAATATATTTTTTTGCCTATTAAAATATTTTATGCATTAGACGTTTTCATACAAAAGTAGTTTAAGAAGTCGCCCTTGAAGTGAAAGCTATATAATTTAATATTGGATACGTGTTCAAACACTTTTCTCAATACCTAAGGCTACCGAACCATACAGTCAGTTCACACCGCGACGATACGCGACGCGACACTAAGCGGCACTGCATTTTAAGATAGCTTTACAAAATTGAACCTTATTCACTACACAAAAAGATACAATATGTTTCATATTATGACATCAGTCATACACGGCACATACGCTGTGCAGCACGGTGCAACCTGACGTTCGGATTCTTACAATGAAACGTGTATCTCATTGTGTAATGAATAAAGTTCAATTTTGAATAGCTATCTTAAATACGCAGCGCCACGTCACGTATTGTTTCGTTTCGGTGTGAATTGACTTACGGTTACACGACGGGTGCAAGATGAGTGCAAGCCATGTGTGTACCTATTAAAATGGAAAAAGTCGAGTTTTGAACGTGTTAGGCCATCTCATCGTCGAATTACCTGGCCTTGTACCATCGATCGTCTCATTTCAATGCAATAACTGACTTCCAATAAACTGACGTAGGTCTACAATATTGTACGATAAAATTACAATCGTATTAGTATGCAGAAAATGCATGAATTAGCATTTTTCACATGAAACATACTTATTGCTTGCGTTACCTCGCCACGCAAATGAACAAACGATGTAAAAACCGTCTCGAATGTTCTATTATTCACACTAATAAATGCGTAAGTTTGTGTGTGTGTGTGTGTATGACGTATGTGTTTTTATATTATAATTTTTGAATGTAGTTTATGCTGAAAGGGCTGAAGTCTAAATATATTTAATTGAAATTTAGCTCACAGATAGTTTACAGCCTGTATTAGCACTTAGGGTCAATTCGCAACGCTATTTCATTCTCATACATGGCGCTGCATTTTTAAGATTGATCAATCAAATCAAATCAAAAAAATTGAGAATCAAAATTGAACTTTATTCACGTTTAATTGTAAGAGTTCGAATGTGAAAGTGAATAAGCAGTGTATGACTGATATCATATGGATCGTGTATATTTTTGTTACATTTTCAATAGCTATATTAAAAATGCAGCAGAGCGTCGCGTACTGTCGCGCTGTGAACTGAACTTATACTCCTTTTTTTCTCAGATTTTTCCGCGGGTTCACGCGGGATTTCTTTTCCGCAAACGAAGTTGCTGGTTAGATCCAGTAATGAACAATGTTTTATTAAAAATAATAAGTTTAATTAATTGTTGTTATAACGTACAGACCTAAGACTGACGAAGAGCCCATGTCCACTCTGGCGAAGACGAAGCTGTACACCGCGGTGCACTGGAAGGGCCTGGTGACCTTCCTCACGCCCCTGATCTTCCTCTTCGTCCTTAGCCCCTTTCCTGCTAAGGTAACTAAACAGAATTCATATACAGTCCGTTCAGAGGTTCTTTACCTCGGAGTTTCTATGAGAATGAACCTCATGTTGTATCCGCCCGCGTAAATACAGTAGGTATCTCACGGAAACACAAATCTAGCCTATGTTTAAATCCAACACCTAAACTACTACCATATCAAAATTCATTAAAATTCCATTCGGTCGTATTTGCGTGAGAGAGTAACAAACATCCATACATCCATCCATCTGTCCTCACAAACTTTTACATTTATAACAGTAGGAGGATTATTTTCTTACAGAAGTATCAGTGGACCGCGTACTGTCTGTGCATCATGGCGGTGTACTGGGTGACGGAATGTATACCTCTGCCCGTCACCTCGTTTCTGCCTATTATCATATTCCCTATGGCGGGCGTTCTGGAGACGAGCGAAGTTTGCAGGTCTTATATGAATGTGAGTATAGTAACCACCTTAGACTGGTAAATGGTGAAAATAATTGTGGAAGCTTGGGGTTTTTTTTTTTTAAGCGGCGAGAAATATTGCAAAAACGTGGGGAGAATACTAAAAATGATGATTGAACTTTCCCATACTATCTATTCACTGTTTTCAATTTGTCACTGGACTGTCAAATATTTAAAGGTGCGTTCAGTTTATAAGCCCTTTGATTTATTTTAAAAAAATCGGCCCCAGTATGTTGGTACCTACCAACATACTGGGGCCGATTTTTTGTAGGGTGTAGGTGTGGGCTGTTACTGTTAGTTATTCATTTATTCTAGTTCACACTTAAGACAGAGCAACATCTGTCAGGTCAACTAGTGTCCTATAAAATATTAAATAGCAACTCAGCTTATTTTCGGTGCCAACACCGTTGAGTTAATTAGTGCACTTGTCATGATTAAGGGATTGTGCGCAGTTCTATCCAGAACTGAAAATTTGAGTTTTTTTAAAACTTTTTTCTCAGTCATGGTCGTATTAAAAATTCCAAAAAATATATGTTAATCTGCATTATATTTAGCCGCGGATTGTCTTTTTATAAATTGAAATTATTATTTAAATATTGATTTAAAAATAAGTATGCTAAGTCCACCCTTTTTTTTTTAAGGTAAACCTTTTTTCTCTTCTATAAGTCACACGAGTGTGAAAATTATTTTTGTATTTTAAGTAACACAAGACTCTAGACTCTGGGGAAGGTCGATTTAGTTTTTGTAAATTTTGTCTCAAATATTTATAGCGATTTTTTATCTGATTTCATTACTCTCCGGTCGGTGCGATACGCCTTGTCGCCTACAAAATTAGTATAGACTTGACGCTTAAGGTGACTGGCGTTATACAGAGCCTTATAATGTGGTGCTGCCTACAGCGAATCAATTATGAACAACACAGTACTCTAACAGCCTTACCTTGTTCCAACACTATTTAATAAACTTTAGTTATACAGAATTTTGACGCATATATTTCTTTTACCATATTAGTATATACCATGTTAATGAGAACGTAACTAGAATAACTTGAAAAATTATAAATATATATTTGTATTTGAAAAGTCAAAAAATTAAGTAGTTTTGAGTTCATAAAGTGGATGACATTGTTGATTATGATGATGATAATATTAATATCATGATCATATTTCAAATAAAATTTATTCATTACCTAAGTGAGGTGATGATAATAATTTTAATCATTTATATCGATTACAATGATGTTGATGATAATAATATATAGATGATGATAATGATATTTAATATACAGGACACGCTGTTCATGTTCATCGGGAGTCTGATCCTGGCATACTCGGTGGAGCAGAGCGGGCTGCACCTGCGACTCGCGTACGGCATGATACGACTCATCGGATACTCGCATGTCAAGTATGTACTTTTAGGTACAGACGGACGGATCTATAAGGGTTCCTCATAGTTTCGTCTGTCCGTTCATGCGTCCGATCTCCCTTGATAACTTCGGTAATTATTTAAGACTTAATTTTGGCGCCATAAAATAATAGGGATGATGACTACATCTAAACCTAATTAATATACTCAGATATCTGAGGCATTACTACTTGGTAAATGAAAAAAAATACTATTTTATGTGTAGTTTAGTAATTAGATACAATATCTAAAAGTACAAAAAAGTTTTAATTTTTTTTTCCTTAATTAGTAAACAAAACCTCCATCATTAGTTTACTTACATCATATACAAAAATATTCATTATGGTAAGTATGAACTTTAAACGCACATATATCGGAGATATTTACCAATATGTTCCTGCGGCCGTATACTTCATACACTTTAACCTAGGCGTGACGTCACAGCTAGGTACGACTTTAGTATTGAGCGTTTTCACGAGCTTACGAAATTTTGTATACAAATCGCTGTACCTTTGAAAATATTGATTTTTGATATACTGTTTCTTCTGAGAAGTTACTCATATTTAAGAGAACTATTAATTTTATGCAATAAAATTTTTTTGTCATCTAGCCTATTATTATTTTGTATTTTAGGGATGGTTCCGAATACAAGTGAAGTTTTTTTCATTATAACTGATGGTCTGGGGTTTTATCCTCGAATAGGTTTTTTTAAATAAAGGCAAGGTTTCATACAATATGACCTTTTTACCAATAATATAAACCATTTTCGTGTAATTGACCTCCAACTAAAGTGGTTAAGAAGCTGGTCCCTTCCTGGCATTTTTTTCAAATTTTAGTGTTAGTAATTTTTAACCTTACATGCTTATTGGTCCTCCTAAATACTCTTTAGGAAAATTATTTTGAGCGAAATCGTACTTTTAAAGTAAATTGAAAAAACCTATTGCCGGTTCATATATAACGGAACCCTATTTAGACACGCTCTTGGTTATACGAGGTTAACATGAGTCAATTTGCGGTGAGTTGCTTGAAATTATTTGTCACCTTGTCATTTTTGTTAGCAAAATTGCCTTTCGACCTGGCCGAATTGTCATTCACACGATTTTCACCGTACGACGCAATGTCTGCGGCGAAAATCGGCCCATGTAAATCATTAGGTTAATTTTATTTGAATTTGTTTTAGAATATAATTAGATTGCCAATTAGATAAGTGACTGGTAGTATCTTTAGTTATATTTTATATCTATGATTAGAATTTCTTCCTGATTGCTTATTACTTACATGAACGTTGTTTTCTCATTCAATTTTATTGAGTGTCGCCCCTGTAGTAAGGTTGGTGGTATGTAAAACTGAGCGATGAGACCAATGAAGCCACATTGTCACACTTGACAAAGCTCTAAATAAAGAAAAAAATATCTATCACCAGCAGTCAGCCCCGGGTGGCTTAGTTTAGTGGTTCTTAGTTTCTATACCTTTCTGATAACGCTACAAGATCAAAGCAATTTCTGTAGCTGTTTGTAAATAACTATATCGAATGAAATCTGGAGGTATTAAGCTAAGTAAAAGCCTTATATCTTCAGACGGGAGCCATATTTAAATCCAACTTGAAAACGAATGAAAGGGAGCTTTATTCTCCAGTTTATGGCATCATTAGTCTAAGATAGTTCTGGTATATTCCTCACTCGACCCGTATACATTTAAGACTATTTATGCACTGATAAATACAGATAATGTCAGTGTTCAAGTCGGGACTAGACGCCAGTCGGTCGGAGCTCGAATGACTTAAGTCTGTCCCCATTAGGATTCCTAAGCGTTTTACTTACTACTTTTATCAAGAGGCAGAAGGCGAAAAGCAAATTCTGTAGGTACTAATCGTATGCAAAAATAAAGATAATTAACTTTCTCGAACTTGTTACTTTTGAATTTATCTAGCTTGATGTGTGCCTTCACAGTTTCCACACCTTCAGTTTCAAGAAAAATATTTCAAAATTTTGCGTTAAACTACTTATAGATCGCTAAAGGTGAAAATAGGATGCATAAAAATCTTCAGCCATAACATATGTATATTATTTTATGGCTTTAATATTATGTAGGGGAGGGGAGAGGGACACTTAGCAACTACTATACCTACTCACCACTACGATACCTACTTTTACAGTGTCATTGTCGGTAGTATAATATTCCAGCAAACTATTCTAACGGCACGTTTCAATAACCTATCTACCAATTACTATTTGTTAAAAACGTCAAATTTGTATCGCAAAAATCCGGAAAATGATTGAATAACAACGTTTTTAATATATATTTATTGGTAGATAGGTTATTGAAACCAGCCGGATAAGGAGTAATATTGTCAGATGGTTGACGAAAAACGCTTGTTGTTCTTTTCATATCAACTTTTATATTGCAAGTTTTTGTTTTCGTTTGAAAGTTTTTTATTTTGACACCATATATTTTATGATGTCTATGAATATAAAACGATTTTATTTTTTATTATATTTGTGTGTTTTTCGTTTCTATTTAATAAAAGTGTTAATATTAATTGACGTTTATGATTTTTTTTCATAAAATATACATTTCCATAATATATATATATATAGTATACTTCCGGGTACACTTGGTACACTTCATTTAGGGAGAATTATCCCATATAGATATTCAAGTGCCCCTTAATTTTTTTTTTATAATTAATGCAGTATTAAATATTTCCATAGTTATTCCTTATTTATATATTATATTAAGGTCCTGTAAGTTAGAAAAGGTATATACATGAAAATTATATTGTGAAATTAATGCTAAAACACCACATGCGAACACAACAATAGCAAATTAAGCTTTCAGCTTCATAAGGAATAATTCGAAGGTAAATTCATCGCATTTAAAAAGTTTTGATTTTACCTCAAAGATTTCAAAACTCAAGATGGGCTATGACGTACATTTGACAGAAAAATCTTCATAAAAGAAAAAGTTACGCCGAATTGGTTTTCACCATCTTTCAAATGTCAAAATGGCCCCAAAAATCTCAAAAAAGTAGGGCCATTTAACTGGAGACACTCTTTACCTCAACATACCTCGTGTATAATATATACGTCTATGTTTTACCTAGTAATTTAAGTGATTTATATAGGTTCACTTAGTACGACTTTCCTGTCTTTAGTTTTAATATGTGAATTATTATTTTTTCAATACATATTCCGATAGTTGATTCTTGTTTCACATTTTTCAGTGTCATTTTTTTCAAGTAAGACTGTCATGGAGGAAATTGAGGTTAAAAACAAAAGGGGATTAAGATTCCCCCATCTCTATAAATATTATTATAATTATTACTATTACACATAAAATACCCGATGAAATATTAGTGTATCATAATAGCCATAATGGGTATTGAGTATTGACAGCGGACGCGCTTAGTTAAATAATATTAGACAAAATAGTCTTGCTTACGTGAATCGTAAACTAATTGAAATTCCTTAAAATTTATCGATAAACAAATAATCGTATACCTTAGAAGTTAGAACCTACTATTACTACAGTATTATCATGACATCCAAGTAGATAGATACCACACAAACATCACTAACCTTGTACATAATATTTCAGATTGTTACTGTCACTGTGTATTGTGACTACCTTCATGTCAATGTGGATCACTAACACGGCGGCTACGACCATGATGGTTCCACTCTGCTTTGCTGTCTTGAGAGTGTTTGAAGGCGTGAGTCTTGACTGCTTGATTCCTTAGCTGAATACTGATAAACTAGACCAGGGACATGCAACGGCCTCACAGAAAACCGGTGGGGGACAGCGCTAGCGTTTTCTATAAAAGATTAAACCGAGAGTAATCGCATATGAATATCCGGCGATCTGGTGCCCGTTTGCCTCCTCCAAGCGTAAAAATAATCTTACTATTAAAAAAAAAACAGAGTTTGGTCGATTCATATCGACTATTTCTTTTCAGCAAAATTTATTGCGTGTGTGGGTAAAGAACAGCGAAGGTGAAGACGTCGCGACCGATATGACAGTGTGCTACTTCTGTACCATCACTTACTCGGCGACTGTAGGTAAAATTACATTTTATCACCACGTACCAGTAACATGCGACTGCTGGGTCCCTCGGGTCCGGACCACTGCGGTTTGCTACTTCTCTCACATTCCAACTCATATCATGATGAACCCTATTCTTGGACCTAAATCCCAATGGATTAATATGTGGAAGTAAATATTTTCATGCAGTTGGAAAAAAGAGTTAAATAAGTAGTGACAGTTTACTTACAAGATATACGAAAATAAAAGGAATGAGCAGATAATATGTACAGAAGTAAACTTTTACTTTCTGTAAATGAAATTTTATATTTTTAGGTGGCATCGGTACTCTTATTGGAACAGGAACTAATTTGGTATTTAAAGGACTATTCATGACGTAAGTTCATACTATGCACATTACTAATATAGCTAGCTTAGGGCGGATTCGACCAAACTGGAGTAAAATTTTACTCGAGTGTAAATGTTTCCTAATCTAAGAGTAAGCTGGTTTTGCGTTTTTCCAACTTCTAATCCAAGAATAAGGTAATTACACGGGAGTAAATATTTACACGGGCGATTTTGACGGAGTAAAGTATTAAACTGAGAATAGTGAATAGTCGCACAGCTGGCTGTCAATTGTCACGATCAATGTCATTGTGAAGTGTTATAACTTGATATTGACATTTTACTGTATTACTCTACGAAATTAAATTATTATGGCGTACGAGTCATTCTAATACAAACAATAGTACATGATTTTTTGTCGGTTTATACATTCGTTCATTATTCATTGAATAATAATACCGAGCATAGCATACTCTTCGAGTAACTTGGTAAAACGCAAACGAAGATATCCTAGAGTAAATTGAAGGAGTAAAATTATTCTCATTATAGTTACACTCGTGTAACTTCAGGTTTGGTCGAATCGGGCCTTAGCAAAAGAAGTTGATGGAAATAATTGGCAGTATGTTTTTCAAAAATATCCAATAAAGACCTATTTGAATGTATTTTATTTCAAGTATCAATTAGAATTTTCCATTCCTCTATACCGCTGATAATCCAGAAATACTTATTTTTTCAGCAACTATCCGAGTGCTCCGGAGTATTTGTCTTTTCCACTCTACTCGGCCTTTGCAGTACCCCTGATGATATTGCTAGCAGCTACTACGTTCCTGAGCATGGCCTTTGTATATTTCGGATTACTGCGGTACTTCTTTAACGGCCCGTTTCAATAACCTATATCAATAATATCATTTGCCGGTTTTGTGACGTATTTAACAAATAGTTATTAGTAGGTTATTGAAACGGGCCGTAAGTCATTTTCTAAGATTCCTCTTCATTTCATTCTCACTTTTTGACCCAAGGCGCACCACAACGCCACACAATCTTCTTGGGTCAGATAATGTCGACTGATACTTAACGAAATAACATATCCTTAACTAAATAATACACTGGCGGACACATAAACTACACCAAACTACAAGAACACATTCAGTCAAATTTTATTACGAAATATGCAAACTTTTAACATTTATTGGTATAGGAAAATAAAGACTGGTTTATAAACACAAAAACAAAACCAAATTTAAATATGGAACTGTCACAAAAGATAGAAAATATTCTATAGAAGAAATCTTGTCAATTTACAAAAGATTAACTAGTTGTAACGTTAATGTTGTGAATGATGGTTATTTTTTTTTGTTTTGTTACATGTTGAATTATCGTTACTAATTGTTTAATTGCTAATCTGTTTTCATTTTAAACACGTTTTTATCTCACGAATATGGACCTATCGTCCGAAAAAGCCGCACAAATTGTTGCTCTAGTGCAGCAAGGCCTAGACCAACGAACAATTGCTGCAGATTCAAATGTAAACCACTCTACGGTTTACAGAAGGTTTATGGAGACAGATTCATTCAAAAGAAGACGTGGAACAGGCAGAACTTCGGTGACAACGTCTCGTGACGACAGGTTTATTGTGACAACTTCCTTGCGAAATCAGTTTTTAACGTCTTTATGCATTAAAAATGAGCTCCATCAGGTATGTGACGTAGCAGTTAGTGCACGAACCATAAGAAAAAGGCTAAAAGAGCGTGATATCACACCTTTCAAACCCGCAAATGGACCAAAATTGTCTGCAGCTCACAGGCAAGTTCGACTAAGATTTGCTCGTGAACATTTAAATTGGACCTAAGAGCAATGGGCTTCCGTATTATTCACTGATGAGTGTAGGACTTGTTTGTACGGCGCTGATGGTAGTCTACCGTAGATGAGCAGAGCGATATGCTCAAAATTGCATTGTGGAGAGGGTTCCATTTGGAGGCGGGTCTTTCACTAATTATATTTCATTGAAAGTTATCTTACACTATGATGCAGTTTATGTGTCCGCCAGTGTATATACAGAAATATCTGATACTTGAGGATCATCCATTTGTATATAGGATCAGACCCAATGGTCTGATAAACGTGGGAATAGCGAACTTGGTCAAGACTGTGCAGACGATTTTAGTATTAAAGATGACATAAGGATGTAAATTTAAATTAACATAAATTATAATTTATAACATTTTCAGACCAGACAGTAAAGCTGCAAAGGAAACAAGGATAACTGTTGAGGCCATGCGTGCTTTAAAAAACCAAGTCGAAGGTGATTGGAAGCGCTTAGGACGCTTAACATTTTGGGAAATAGTAAGCACGCCAATATGTAATTTAAATGCAATACATCTCTCGTAAAGAAACTCCTACGTTAAAAAAGAAAACACTGCTTAGGATAAACCTAAACATTATTTTGCAGATGGTTATTATATTATTTGGAGGTGGCATATTTGCGTTCTTCTGTCGCTCGCCCCAAATTTTCAAAGGCTGGGGTGATGCAATTCTGGAATACTATGAAATTAAAGATAACAAATTGTGGGTACACTGACAAACTTGATATTTTATACATTTACCTACCTACCCCTGCAACTGTTTAAACCCGATTCTTTAATTTTGCCAAATAACTTTACTTATAGTTCAAAAATATTAATCATAATATAAGTAAACTCTTTTCAATAAACACAATATAATTAACAACAATATATTCTTCCAGTGTAAGAGATTCAGCCCTTGCGTTGTTCGTATCATTTCTGATGTTCCTTTTGCCGTCAAATCTTGATTTTTTAAAGAATTTTACAGCTAAATGTATGTAATTTTTAATTTTTACCATATAATATTTTATCATTTCATTTTTCACGTAAAAATATCTTTTACATTTAGTTATAAATGTATCTTTTTAATTTAATAAAATATTAATATTTCAACGCTCTACGATTACAGATAAGGAAGATTTGCCAAAAGAAAGAATCAGATCTGTCCTAGACTGGAGAACAGTTATCACCCAGCTACCCTACAGCTTTTGTTTCTTACTTGGTAAGAGTTATATTATTTACTCAGTTAAAATTTCTTTGCTTTTTAGAAAGAGATTAAACTTGGTCTACTTATTTCTTTAACTGACTTCTGATTAACATTATTCTTGGTTTTAAAAATTCTATTTCTTACAGGCGGTGGTTTCGCATTATCCGATGCAGCTAGGAAGACTGGACTCAATGAAAAAATTGGCGAAATGCTTCAAGGATTAAAAGAATTGCCGAATGTTATAATTCTGTTGATGATTATTATTGTCGTGGTGTTTGTAACAAACTTCGCTTCGAATGTGGCTGTGTGCAACGTGGTAGCGCCTATAGCTATGCAGCTGGTAATAATTTTACCTTGAATAGACCTACAGCTACATTCTAGTAATTTTATCAGAATCGAATCAGTGATTACCTGCTACTAAGCCTGGCTTGAAACACAATAAACTGGCACATATTGGGCCATGACTGATTTTAATTTTCATTTAAAATTAAAGTTTCAGTTGATATTTTAGGCCAAGGAAATTAACAGGAACCCTCTCTGGTACGACTTGGCTGCTGGCATTGCCGCGTCATTTTGTTTCATGATTCCTGTCGGGACTCCTGGCAACTTGGTAGTTCAGAGTGCTGCAAAAATACCAACCTCTAAAATGGTATGTTACTGCCAGTCTGAGTTTAAAACTACAGATCGCGAATCGCGAGTATTCTTCGTTACTTAATAGACAATAATAATTATTATAGAAAGCGAGTCCTCGTGTTGAGAATACATAATTGAGTCATTTTGTATACTTACTGTACTTTAGCTTATTATATGCTTATTATATTATTATACGCTTGCCCTGACGGCCACGGTAAGGGTGGCGGGGACGGCAGCTGCACGCGCCGAGACCCACAAAAGGCGGAAATATGAAAAATATAATCATCACCGATGGGGTGATGATTATATTTTTCTGCCTTTTGGCCAACTATGGGTCCATGGGGCCCGAGTGCTAAGTTCCTTTTTTAAAGATTTTGCTAAAAGACTAATCGAGGAAACCAATGACCCTAAGGCTGGCGCTTGTTTCGGCCAACGTATCAGTTTGGCCATACAGCGAGGCTATGCTGCCAGCCTCTTAAGTACTCTACCCGCAGCCTCCGTTATTCAGTTATTTATCTATAGCCCTTTTTCATTTTTTTAGAAAATAACTTATAATACATAGTTTAGATAATAATTTACCTAAGTTTACTACCTAGGTTTTTAAATCTCTGTTTTTTTTTTAATACTGTAATGTGAACCTTTTATGTTTTTACCCATTTAAAATATCACCTCGTTGTAGAATATATTATGTAGATTACTGTGGTGTGATATTTTTTTGTATAAATAATGGAAATATTATTTTTTTTTTTTTACAGATTGTAGCAGGAGCGTTACCAACAGTATTCTCTATTCTTCTGATTTGGCTCATGGTGTACTTCTGGGCACCAGTGATTTGGCCAGACATTCACGCGTTACCACAATGGGTCAATGGTCTATAGACGAATAATAGGATAAAGAATACTTTGTTCTTTAAAAATACCAAAATATTTATGAAATTATCAACATGTACTTATTTTAAAATTTTATTACTTTATTTTTATGAATAATTGCGTTGAATTTTCACATAACTTGGCTATGTACTTAGGTGTTGGTAGTTCACAATAAATTTTATTAACTCAAAACTGATATTTATTAATTTATCTTATAGTGAGTATGATAAAAAATATGATAGATATTTCCCTTTCAGAACTAATGACACCCCCTAAAGATACCCCTGAGGGTGTCCCGAGTACTTGAATTCGTACTTGTGGTACTTCCAGGTTCACTAGTGCAGTGCTCTTGAATTATGTCTTATGACATGAATATGTGAAAAAAAGTGAATATATTATATGAAAAATATCATCAATTACATAAAAAATTTGGCTTAGTCTACAATCACATGCGATTTTTAGCGTCTTTGGAGAGCGTCATAGGACGAATAACGATTTACAAGGTTAACCCACTCCCAAATTAAACAAACTAATCAATAAGAATACGGTAAACGTGATGCGTTTACTAAACGTATTGCAAAATATTCCAATTTTGAATGCAGTGCATAAAAACCGGAAACGAGCAGACATCATTAATGATGATTTAATAGTGCACATTCTTGACAAATCTGAATTGAAACTTTCAATTTCTGAACAATGAAATTACATTAGAGAAATTGCGTTAAATAATGTAATTTAATTGTCAAGAAATGCAAAACAAAGTATACTATTAAAAAAGCATCATCATCAAAGGTTTTTAGGCAGTACAAAATGGTGAATATTATGCTTTTACTATGTACATACTATGTTTATACGTTTAGTAAACGCAGCGTGGTTATAGTATTCCTTGATTATTTGATCATAATTTTGAGGAAATAAAAGATATTTGTATTTGTACCTATTTGTAATTATTTTTATAGCTACCACCCATAACTATTCTATTGGTGGTGTCATTGGAACAAGTAAATAGTACTTGTGATACCGCTGGTACAGATTTGTACCGATTTGTACCGATTTGACCTCTGGGGGTGCCACGAGTACGAACATTAGTACTCATGACACCCCCAGGGGTATCTTTCGGGGGTATCATTAGTGCGGAAGGGATATTTCAACAAGTTTTTGCACGAGGCGCTATGATTGCGTGCACTTCTAATTATGTAGCTTTCATTTTTTGTGCCAATGACGCGGCCTACTATGTAGTTAACGTTATCCACCACACATAGTGTTATAGCTATTGTAACTCTATTGAGTATATTTGAGGTTGTAAAATAGTTTATCAGAAGGAAGAGTTACTGAATAAAATGTAGAATGGTCCATCGTACGGAGGTTTCAGCGGTTTTTTAACTGTATCATCTCGTACAAATACATACTCACATGAATCTAAATCTCTCGGTAAATAAAATATTTTATTATTATCATTACTTTTCAAAACAGGTTTATTATTTTCTATCGCCTTATAAATATCGTCAAGTAACGAACTCGAATCATACTGTATGTTCCTCGTCATATCAAAGAAATCACTTGGTAACCGTAAATTACGTCCGTAAGTATATTCTGCTGGACTAACGCCTGTGTCACAGCGACCAGCTGCTCGCAGTCCAAATTCGCACTTCTAATTATGTAGCTTTCATTTTTTGTGCCAATGACGCGGCCTACTATGTAGTTAACGTTATCCACCACACATAGGTGTTATAGCTATTGTAACTCTATTGAGTATATTTGAGGTTGTAAAATAGTTTATCAGAAGGAAGAGTTACTGAATAAAATGTAGAATGGTCCATCGTACGGAGGTTTCAGCGGTTTTTTAACTGTATCATCTCGTACAAATACATACTCACATGAATCTAAATCTCTCGGTAAATAAAATATTTTATTATTATCATTACTTTTCAAAACAGGTTTATTATTTTCTATCGCCTTATAAATATCGTCAAGTAACGAACTCGAATCATACTGTATGTTCCTCGTCATATCAAAGAAATCACTTGGTAACCTTAAATTACGTCCGTAAGTATATTCTGCTGGACTAACGCCTGTGTCACAGCGACCAGCTGCTCGCAGTCCAAATTCGCACTTCTAATTATGTAGCTTTCATTTTTTGTGCCAATGACGCGGCCTACTATGTAGTTAACGTTATCCACCACACATAGGTGTTATAGCTATTGTAACTCTATTGAGTATATTTGAGGTTGTAAAATAGTTTATCAGAAGGAAGAGTTACTGAATAAAATGTAGAATGGTCCATCGTACGGAGGTTTCAGCGGTTTTTTAACTGTATCATCTCGTACAAATACATACTCACATGAATCTAAATCTCTCGGTAAATAAAATATTTTATTATTATCATTACTTTTCAAAACAGGTCTATTATTTTCTATCGCCTTATGAATATCGTCAAGTAACGAACTCGAATCATACTGTATGTTCCTCGTCATATCAAAGAAATCACTTGGTAACCGTAAATTACGTCCGTAAGTATATTCTGCTGGACTAACGCCTGTGTCACAGCGACCAGCTGCTCGCAGTCCAAATTCGCACTTCTAATTATGTAGCTTTCATTTTTTGTGCCAATGACGCGTATGTAAGTATATAAGTATGCCTATTAATTTTTGCACGTTGACACGAAATACATGATTTAGCCATTATTCCAACGTCTCGGTTCATTCCCGGCCAAAAGTATTTATCAGCTATCATTTTACGCGTAGTTTTAATACCAGGATGACTTAAGTTGTGTATTAAATCAAATATTAATTTTCTAAATGATTTTGGCAAATATGGTCTTGCAATTTTAGTTGACATTTCACAATAAATATCGTTGTTACTTTCGGGCAAAAATATCTTCTTTATTAATACATTACATTGTTGCGCACCACTTTGAATGTTGTACTGCGCAATATAGTCATCAGATTTCTGTTCGTCAGCGAGTTTCGCGAAGTCGATACTCGTAGGAACGGAAATGGTCGCGACGCGCGATAAGGCGTCGGCTACAACATTGTTTTCGCCGCTTACATGACGTATTTCGGTTGTGAATTCACTAATGAATAAAAGTTGTCTAGTTCTACGGGGAGTTTCAGAATCAGTACCTACCTTTTTAAACGCATGAATTAAAGGTTTATGATCGGTGTAAATAATTAAACTACGACCTTCAAAACTTTTCCGAAAATGTTTAATGG
Source organism: Phengaris arion (assembly GCA_963565745.1). NCBI lineage: Eukaryota > Metazoa > Arthropoda > Insecta > Lepidoptera > Lycaenidae > Phengaris > Phengaris arion. The sequence continues at coordinate 13,041,969 of OY751443.1, read as the reverse complement.
ACATATAAATCGCGAGCAATTCCCTATCGTACGTGCTATAGCGTTGCTGCGTATCTGAAAGTTTTTTGGAAAAATATCCTAACGGTTTCCATACGTCTCCTATTTTTTGCTGTAAAACCGCGCCTACGCAACGGTCCGATGCGTCGGTCATGAGCGATAACGGCGCATCGTTATCCGGATAGTATTAACGTAACAGCATTTTGAAGTTGCTTTTTACAATCTTCAAAAGCTTGTAATGCCCCCGAATCTAACGAAATAGGAGATAAATCTTTCTTTTTCGCGTTACATACATATTTCCCTAAAACGGCTTGGCTCTGTACGGCGTGAGGTATATGCTTCCTATAAAAATTAACCATCCCTAGGAAACGTCTTAACTCATCCACGTTCTGAGGTACCGGAAAATTAACAATGGCCATTACTTTGTTATCTAACGGACGAATACCTTCCGCTGCTACATGAAAACCTAAAAATTCTAACTCCGGCACACCGAAACAAGATTTTGACAAATTAATTGTAATTCCAAATTTATCTAGCCTCTCGAACAACAACAATAAATGCTCCTTGTGCTTTTGTTCATCTTCACTAGGTATGATAATGTCATCTATGTAACAGAAAACAAAATTTAAATCCTTTACAACCGTATGATGCATAAACCTTTGGAAGGTTTGTGCAGCATTTCGTAATCCGAAAGTCATTCTCACAAATTCGAATAATCCAAAAGGAGTAATTATTGCTGTTTTAGGTACATCATCTGGATGATTGGGAATAAAATGGTACGCCCTATTTATATCAACTTTTGAAAAAACAGTTTTCTTAAATCCGGTTTCGTGATCGCATTAAGTCGCCTATAATCCCCACAAGGTCTAATTCCTCCATCTTTTTTCTGCACCACGTGCAAAGGACTTGCCCATGGGCTACTAGATGGGCGGCAAATACCCATCGCCTGCATGTTTTTAAATTCTTCCCTTACCTTAGCAAGACGATCCGGCGGCAGCGGCCTGGCCCGAGCATGGACCGGAGGCCCGGAGGTCTCGATGTAATGATACACCGAGTGCTGTGGAGGTTCCCTAAATGACACGGGTTTACAAATGTCTGGAAATTTATTTAATAAATCAATATAAGGGTGTCTTTCGTCGACTGTCTTAATTGTAGATTGTAAACATTCAACCAAACTGGCAACTGTATTCAGTTGAGTCGTTTTATCAATCAATTTTTTAGAGCTCAAATCAACCATCAAACCATAGTGACTCAAAAAATCTGCCCCTATTATCGGTTGCTTAACATTAGCTATAATAAAAGTCCAACGAAAATCTCTCCTTAAATTTAAGTTTAAAGTAAGTGTTTTTAAACCAAAAGTATTAATTTTTGTGCCGTTAGCGGCGTACAAAAAATAATCACTACATTTTTGCTTACTTCTAACTAAATTACTAGGAATTACCGATACGTTCGCACCAGTGTCAATTAAAAAATCAAACCCACTACGACGGTCGGTGATGCTGAGGCGGTGATTGACGCAGGCACAGCTTTTCGCCCCCGGCTGCACCGATGCTAGTTTTCCGGCCTCTTGCCTTGCCACGCGCATTGTTCCTTACATTTTGCAGCTTTCTCTCCATATCGGAAATGGTAAAAGCAAAGCCAGTCTGGATTTCGTGGTCGTTTACCACGTGGCTGACTGCTATTCCTGCCTCTACTCATGGACCTCCGTGAACGTGATTTAGAACGCGACCGATCGTGTCTTCTAAATCCCTTACGTAATTCCGCTATTTCCAGTGAAAGCTTGTCCAGACGATCGGATAAACTGCCTTGGTTTACAGTCTCAACCACTGCAATGCTCGAAGAAGCTTGCGTTTCATGCACCTTGTCCGCTATCGAAGCTAACTTTTCCACTTCTTTCAGATCTGTAGCTGCCAGAATTGCTCGAACCGACGTAGGCAGATGATTTTACCATAATATAATTAGTGTATCCGTGTTAACACGATTTCCTGCCAACTCCTTCATTTTCCGAAGCAACTGTGAGGGTTTCTGGTCTCCTAACTGAAGTTCTCCTATCAGCCTCTGGATACGACGTACTTCCGTCTCCTCATAAATCTCCAACAACCGTGCCTTGAGGGCCTGGTATTTATTAATCGCAGGCGGGCTGCCAATAAAATCTGCAACCTGCTGGATAACTGACTTTCCCAATTTCGCGATTAATAGTTGGTATTTGGCTTCGTCCGAAGTCTTCTGCGGCGCGACCACGGCTTCAAATTGCACAAACCACAGTTCTGGTAGGTCAGTCCAAAAGTCCGCGATCCGAGATGACACTGATATTAGCATTAAGTTCGGCTCACTAGATTGTTCATTATCTTCAACAAATTTAGACTCAGACATAATTTATAACAAAAAATAAGTCACTGCATGCTAAGTAACAACCGTTCAAAGTCCACAAGTTGTTAACGTTTAAAGTATACTATGTATACAGTAAGCTCCAGCCAGGTGTTATAATTTGAGCCGCCCCGAAAGAATAAAATGCGCACTTATTTAATGAATCACGTCGGGGTCACCAATGTAACTCTATTGAGTATATTTGAGGTTGTAAAATAGTTTATCAGAAGGATGAGTTACTGAATAAAATGTAGAAATATTTCACTGAATTTATTATGTCCTTAATACATGTACAAAGCTTAAGTTACAGCTAAAGTACAAGAAACGACCTGGCTGGGCTGTGACGCGGGACGACTCACTTGAACTCTAGCGCATAGCGCGTCGAATGATGAAATTGCTTAGACTACAAAATGTGTTCCCTACACTATGTTATTGTGTCATACGTAATAATTATCTACATTACCTGGAGCTGGATATCTACCTACTCACAGCTGGAGAGCTGGTGCCAAGAGCCGGTATTCAAGGCAACTTTCCTATTATACTCCAACACTTATAGCAGGGCTAAGTCAAATTTAAGATATTTTATAACTCGTATGTCTTACGACTGTCACGACGGTCAATCGATAGTTACTAGAACGTATGTTCTCGGTATTTAAAAAAAATAGAAATACTTTAAGGCCTGTACAGACGAGAGGCCGATCGTTTCAGTTAGAACGGACGTCAGTTCGGCCTGAACGGATTCGAGCAGATACACGGAAAAAAACGCATCCGACCGAACTGTAGTCAATAATATTTTGTATGCTTAATTATGTTAAAGTTGGGCTCCTCGCGCCACGTGCTGACTACACTCCGGACCCAGCTAAGTGCCCGCGTGGTTAAGGACACCAAGAGGCTAAACCAGATCTTTTGGCCTTCTGCTCACGTCCCCTTTTTTTAAGAATATATTTGTCACGTTGGTAATTCCTCGTTTCATTTAAATTACCCGTAACAACATACCGACACGCACACAAACAAAACTTTAATGTTGTGGAGTGTGTACAGTTTTAAGGAGAAATTTCCCTGGAAAATGTTGCTCTTAAAATTGGAATTATTTTATTTTCTTAATATCCTGAGATGTAAAAATATAACTTATATTTCATTATAAACCATCTAAACATAAATAAAATAAAATAAAATAAATAAAAATATCTTTATTAAACACACAAGGGACATGACACAGCCAAATTTTAACAAAAAACAAGTAAATTATACACTAACGCACTATATCATTCAAAGAATACGAAAAGAGACAGTTTTAAAAACACTGCTGATTAAGGCTATGCAATGCCCACACCATGTGTTTAAAGGGATGCCACTCAGGCTTCGACCGCGGCAAGCCGTGGCGCCGGATCTTCCGTGACCCCCTTGTAAGTTCGCGATCTCACGACGGCACACAATCATAAATATTGAGTTACAAAAATACAAAAGGTACAAAAAAATAAATAAAAATAAAACACAACGCATATATACATATAATAGTATAGATACTAATTACATTGTTATTATCGCTTGATTGACTTGATGACAACATGATTTTTGAACATTTTTTATATGAAACTGGTATTAAGGCATATATTAGATCTTGAACCTATGAAATTGCCGTTTTGTATGAAAAAATTTAAACGAATTTTTTTCATGTTTTTTTTATTTGTATTAATCGAAGTAATCACCCATGCAACCAATGCATCTTTGCCAACGCAGTGGCAGTTAATTGATGCCCTTCTTAAAGAAATCAGCTGGACGGGAGGCAACAAATTCTTTAATGGCATTTTGTACTGCCTGTCGGGTATTGATTTTTTTCCTGCCAAGAAGTTATCTGTAGGCGGAAGGTCTGGTGAGTAGGGCGGATGACGGAGAGCTTCCAACCCCAGTTCTTGCAACTTGGAGACCGTCTGCTGTGCAGTATGTGGTCGCGCGTTGTCGTGCAGGAGCAGCGGAGACGAGCGATTGACCAATGCTGGTAGGAGATGTGCCAGCTTCTCCATAATTGTGTTCAGTTCTTCACAGTGCACATTTGTGGTAATGCTCATCCCGTTTGGTAAGAAGCTGTGATGAATCACACCGGCGCTATAACACCAAACAGTGACCATCACTTTTCTAGGGGTAAGTTTTCGTTTAGGATATTGTTTAGGTGCTGAACCAGGATCCAACCAACTTGCTGAATGCGGTTATCAAACAGAATCCATTTTTCATCGCAGGTAACAATGCGGTTCAAAATTCCTTCATTTGTGCGTCTGTTGAGCAGTGCAAGGCACGTCTCGACGCGTACTTCGCGCTGGCGATCATTGAGTTCGTGGGGCACCTATTTGTCAAGCTTTTTTACCTTGCCAATTTGACACAAATGGACCAATATTGTTTTGATGCTAACGTCGAAAGCTGCTGCTAATTCAGCCGTAGAATGTGTATCATCAGTTTCTACAATCGCCTTTAATTCGTCATTGTCGACCAGTCTTCGGACGACCGCGAAGTTCATTTTTCAGGTCGAAATTTCCAGAACGGAAGCGAGCAAACCAATAACAGGTGGTGCGTTGGTTTGTAGTGTTAGCTCCGTTAACGTCGTTGATGTCGCGTGGCGCTTGTGCCGCGTTGCTGCCACGACGGTACTCATATTCCATAATTACTCGAATTTTTAACGTATCCATGATGACGAAAAAGATTGAAATTCGTTGAAAATGTAACACTAATCAATAAACAAATGACTACTTTTGGAAACAGAATTCCATGTTTTTAAAATAAAATTAATTTGAAATTAGAATTCTTAGCCAAACAAAAATTATTTTGATTTGAAATGGCCAGTACTGCACAACGGCAATTTCATAGGTAAAGACCAATTATTATTAAGCCTAAAAATGTACTGGCTTTTGTGTGTTTTTAGGGATTCCTAAGTTTAATAGTTTTTTATAGTTTTCGATACTCTTTTAGCGATCTCGAAATTGCACACAGACGATACGATTTTGCATCCGTCCAGGCCGAACTGAAAGAAAACCGGACCGTGTATGGGGCCCCTTAAAGTAGGTATTACGAGGGCTGCACTAAAAGTATCGGGAATGGAATATTTCCACTGTTCCTGTCATATTAAAATCTTTTTAATTTAAAACTCCTTGGTTTTAAAAATCGAATACCGTTTATTTATTTAAAAAAAGATTCTCGGTCTTGTCACAAGGTCTTGTCAAACTTGTTTAGTCGTTGAGAAAATGGAATTGACTCGAGAAAATTCTAGAGCGATGATTTATTATGACTTTCGAAGTGGTTTAACACAAAAACAGTGTGTTGACCGGATGATTTCTGCATTTAATGATGATGCCCCATCCAAAACCACAATTTATCGCTAGTTTGCTGAATTTCAACGTGGACGTGTCAAGCTCAGTGATGATCCCCGTCAAGGTCGTCCAAAAACTGCAGTCACCCAAGAAAACGTTGATGCTGTGCGTAAGCTGATTGAGGAAGATCGACATGTGACATACCGCGAAATTCAGGCAACTTAAGACATTGGCATGAGTCAAATACAAATAATCTTGCATGAACAATTAGGTGTAAAAAAGTTGTTTTCCCGATGGATACCGCATTTGCTCTGTGAAGAGCAAAATGCGGCTCGCTTTACTTGGTGCGTCAGAACTCTCGAATGATTCCACGCAGGATCCTCAAATGCTGTATACAACATCGTATCAGGTGTCGAATCCTGGATATACACGTACGAACCCGAAACAAAAAACCAGTCACGAGTTTGGGTGTTCGAAAATGAGTTAAAGCCAACAAAAATTGTTCGTTCACGGAGTGTTGCAAAAAAAATGGTGGTCACGTTTGTCTCCAAAACCGGCCATGTTGCGACTAATCCTCTTGAGGGACAAAGAAAGGTTAATGCAGAATGGTATGCTAACATTTGTTTGCCACAGGTCGTTTCTGAACTCCGTAAAGAGAACTGCAACCGCCGCATCATCCTCCATCACGACAATGCGAGTTCTCACACCGCGCACAGAACAAAAGAGTTTTTAGAGCAAGAAATCTTATAATTATTAGACCATCCGCCGTACAGCCCCGACCTAAGCCCTAATGATTTCTATACTTTCCCTAAAATAAAGAATAAATTGCGTGGTCAGAAATTTTCATCACCTGAAGAAGCTGTGGACGCCTACAAAACGGCTATTTTGGAGACCCCAACTTCCGAATGGAACGGTCGCTTCAATGATTGGTTCCATCGTATGGAAAAATGTGTCAAATTTCGCGGAGAATACTTCGAAAAGCAATAAATACATTTTTAAATAGTAATGTTGTGTTACTTCCTTGATTCCCGAAATTTTCAGTGCCGCCCTCGTAACACACGTACGGATTTAGTCCGGAGCAGACCACGGATTTGGTTGCCAACTTAGGAGTTTCTCCCTAAAATTAGGAAAAAAATTACTCTAGGGAAGGTTATTTTTAGTAGATTGTATTTTTTGTTTTAAATTCAATTAAGCTATTGATATGTAACACCGACAAAATATTTGAAAAGTCAACCTGTAGAAAATTAACTCTTGGAAGTATATTTTAATATATAAAGGACGGATTTTTTTTTTTTAAATTATTCATTTATCAGTTTATGTAAGTTTGGGAAGAATTAATATTATTGAGAATTGGAACACTGCACAAAAATTGGAATGCATTGTAAATAGAACTCTGTCCTAATACAATAGAGATGACAATCAAACACACGAGTGTCGTGCTGTCATAATGGTCTGCTCCAAACAAAATCGGTACGTGTGTAAGCAACAATAAAAGCTCTAAAAGGGTCTAAAAAGGCCACTTTGTGTGTTTCATATTATGTTTCATATATTATTGCCATATTTATTATAATATTAACAGTAATGATAAAAAAGTAATGATTAAGTAAATAATTTCAGATTAGACTTACCGTTAACAGGACGTCGCGACATGTTTCGTCATTCATCGCAGCTGGTTTAGGCAGTTCACTTGTTTTATGGTCGGCAGCATTGATGACACACAGAATGTAGACAATCAAGTAATTTTGACATAGTATAATATAAAATTAAGAAGAGAAAAAATAATTTAGCGGAGCTCAAAGAATTTGTATAAAAATTTGCACAGTACCCACTGTAATTAACATTATTACTACTACAATTTTTTTTGGAAGCTTTTTGGGTCGGATAGTCGTTGTTTATTATGTACAGGTTATTCTACTATTAATATTATAAATGTGAAAGTTTGTAAGGATGGATGGATGGATGTTTGTTACTCTTTCACGCATGAACGGATTTTGATGAAATTTGGTATGGTAGTAGAATAGGCGGTGTGTGTGATTAAAACATAGGCTACTTTTTATCCCGGAAAAGTACAGTATTCCCGCGGGATACCCGATTGTATATTTACGCGGGCGGAGCCGCGGGCAACAGCTAGTTAAAATATATTTTTCAAGGACACCTGGGCTCTTGTCCTTCCTATCCAATCATTTTTTTAAAAAATAAACTAATTGTAAGAACAAGATTGGGTATAGTAAAAATAATAGATATAAAAATTATAACAATGTATCACAAGTTTTATTTCGCGTTAAAAATATAAAATAACAGCTTTATAAGAAATAATAAAAACAATGACTACTAAAGTAACAACAACAAAAGAAAAAACGTTTAAGAGTTTTCTAACAATAATTATGTATTTTGCCTATGTACGTGTCACAATATAATATATAAAATTGTGACGTAACGACACATAAACAAAATGAATATAATTACTTACCAAGCCAAATAATAAATAGAATGATATTATTTCAAAATTATTTTCACTTAGTATTTTTAGCGCTCTTTAGTTATGTAAAGAGTTCCAAATGTCTCTTTAGATACTCATTGCGCTTAAAGAAGTCAGACAGTCATTTTGTTATGACAATGAGTTAGGTACATATTCTCAAATAATTATGATTCAGGTGCCGGGACTTGTTCGGGTTCGGGTGGTTCGGGGGCTGGTTCGAGGGCTGGTTCGGGGGCTGGTTCGGGGGCTGGTTCGGGGGCTAGATCCGATGCTTGTTCCGGGGCTGGCTCAGAGGCTGATTCCGGGGCGGGTGCAGCAGCGGGCTCAGTTGAAGGTTTAGGGACAGGGGCGGAACCAGTAGCGTACGCAGGCATACCAGTACCGGACGGATCGAATATCACAGGAGCATACGCATACAGCGCGATCCAAAGCACGAATATGCAAATTATTACTGGCACGATCGAATACAGGATCTGAAAAAAAAAAAAAAAAACAATTAATTACAAATGTAATTATATAATATTTTGCGTAAAAGCTTTATTTTTATTTTTTTTGATGACGCAAATACTAAAAATCTTTACCATTTTCCGAACAGGGACCTTTCCATCTTTGTTACAAAAGTAAGCTGGAGTGAACATGAACGGCGTTGTGAATCCGTACGAAGTACCCATGCCGACTGCTAATGCCGCTAAATACAATTTTTTCTGCAATTCATCCGGCGCCGTTCGTGCAGCGGGGCCGGGATCAGTTATCTGTAACATAATATACAATACATTTTTTTTTTTGTATGAAAACAAAGCACAGGCTTAGTGCCTATAACCTTTTCAGCAACATATTACAATTATTTTGCTCGTTTTTAATAATATATAATGAAGTATAGTATATTTGTATAATATATAAGGTGTCTGAAGTAAGTCATTAGTCACAGTAGTTGTATGAAATTATTATCTTGATATTTAAGAAATTCACTATATTAGTTATTATGTTTTTGATGTTTATTGTTTATTATTAGTTACTTGTCTGTCATATTAGGATAACGTCCTGTAAAGATAGACTTAAGTTTAGAAATAAATAAATAATTGTCTCCGAAGCCCATCACGGTTTTGGTAAACTAGGTCGCTGATCCCTCCCTTGCGCTTTAAGCATAATATTACAGTTAAAATATTCGTGGTAAACAATGTGTAGGACCTTCTACAGAAGGTCCACTACTTTTGTACTCACATACGCAAGGAATACATCTAAACCAGAGAGAAAGTTGAAAAATTATTAGTTTTTATCATCAAGTAGCGCATAGACCAAACAATTAATATTGACTGCAATATTGAATACAATTAATGATTGTGACAAGTGAAATAATTTACCATGTTCAACACAGCGGGCATAAATATAACACATGCAGCTGCACCAGACATTGTGCAACCAAGAAACACTGCAATTAGACATATCAGCAGTAGACAAACAATCCAGTTTGGTGTTGTGAGGAATTTGGTGTAGCTCTCCGACACTGCCTTGTTCAGTCCCGTCACTCGAACGGCTGTGTTCAGAGCGATTCCAGATCCTGTGAAACATAGGCAAATGACAAATATTAGCCCCATATAAGAAATCTTTCAGATCTTTATGCCCTCAATGGTAACACCAACGATAGTGCGCACGGCAGTGTGTGTTAATAATCTAATCTGTTGTTTTGTTTATCGTACCTTCTATCGTACTAGCTGTTGCCCGCGACTTCGCCCACGTAAATACAGTATCCCACGGGAACACTGTACTTTTTTTGGGATAAGTGTAAGTAGCCTTTGTTTTAATCCAGAGCTCAAGCTACTATCATACCAAATTTCATCAAAGTCCGGTCAGTATTTTTGCGTGAAAGAGTAACAAACATCCATCCATCCTTACAAACATTCACATTTATAATATTCCTAGCTGTTTCCCGCGGCTCCGCCCGCGTAAATATACTATCGAGTATCCCGCGGGAACACTGTACTTTTCCGGGATAAAAGTAGCCTATGTTTCGTATCCGTATCCGTTCAGTAGTTTTCGCGTAAAAGCGTAACAAACAAACTTATATTCACATTTATAACATTAGTAGGATATATATATATATATATATATATATATATATATATATATATATATATATATATATATATATATATATATATATATATATATATATATATATATATATATATATATATATATATATATATATATATAGTAGGATTCCTCCGTTCGCACAATTCCTTGATTGATTCCATTAGATGACCCGAAACAAAAAAAACCAAAGCCTATTTTTTATAACACATGTAACCCAAACACAAAGAATAATATAACAATTGATACTTCAGAATACGCGAAAGGATAATTATTTTGATACGAATTATACAATAAAGATAAGTTGATGACTTCTTCTCAATAAAGTTTTCGAAAAAAAAATCAATATAATTTTAGGAAAGTTTGTGCTTACCGATTAATTCCACTTACCGATTAAAATGCCATAAGCATAATTTATGTTTTTGTCAGTAAACCTCCACCATAATATTGAAGATTCAGGCTTTACTGAGCCAAGTTCTTTTCTAGCTGTAACAGTACTTAGTATTCATGAAAATTATAATATCATAGAAATTGTAGTCAAAGGAAAATATTAAAGATGGACGTTATACAGACAATTAAAAAAAAACCTATTTGAAAGCATTGATAACAAGTTTATTCGAATGATTTAATAATTAATGAAATGCTTGTAATTATTCCTGATTAAATGATTAAATTAAATTAAATTCCATGTACATGATTTATGTATATTTTTGAAATCTTCTTTTAATTTCCTTTATTTTGATACCCTACTCGATAGGATTGGTTAAAAAAAATATTGAACCACTTATAATTTAGCGCCACAATCCGCCATTTTGTATTTTTTATTTGAACTACCTATCTAATGACACTTGGGTTTTTGAGACAAATCTAACGAATTAAATAATTGTCGAAATCCATCCAGCCTTTTGGAAGATAAGTGGGAATAAAGGAATTTACAAACATACATACATACATACAAGATACGCGCAAAAAACATAACCTAGTCGGGTAACCAGTCGATTAAAAAAGAAAGACAAAGTAAGCTTACTGTCCGCCAAAATGAAACGAAGTGTGTTACAAGTCCGAGGCAAACCACTCAGAAATACCAGGAATATGGCTGCAACTGTAGCATCTTTGACTCTAAAACAGTAATAAAAGAAGAATAAAAAGTACTTTGCGAATTTTACTATATTACAATTACACAGAGTGACCAAAGATAAAATGAAGTTACATGTAAACGTAATTACACCTGGATTACAAATGGCTTAATGTGTCGCTTATCTGCATGAGGTAGGGTAAATACTGTGATATTTTAACTCATTTCAACGAATGTTTATATAAAATATGAAACACAATTTATTTTTTGGTTATCTTCACTTCTCCATGACTCTGAATTAATATAATTACAGTAAATTAAATGTGAATGAAAATTGTACAATGCAATAGTAGGTATTTTTGTTTGTGGTCACCACTTTTTAAACAGCGGGTGAAATAGCCCAATTTATTTTCTACAAAAATACATAATTATAGCTAAGAGCAAAAACTCTTAAAACAGTGAATTATTTTAAAAACAAGTATCGCAAATAACCCGTTTACAGTCTTAACAAATCTTAGCGTTAGTTTACACATTTTTAAGATAGATAACTATTCGAAATTCACTACACAAGAAGTTACATATTTCATTGAAAGGGTTCGAAGCAGCAGTGTAACAGTGTAGTTAATAGTAATTAACTACACTGTTACACTGCTGCGGCGCTGCTCTTGCAATGAAACGAGTATCTTTTTGTGTAGTAAATAAAGTTCAATTTTGAATCGCTATCGTAAAAATGTCGCACCGTATCGCGTTTCGGTATGAGCTAGCCCTGGACCAATTAGACGAGCCGCGCGGCTCGGCATTCATCGCATGAATGCCGAGCACCCGTTTTGATTCATAGCAAATTAAGCTTAAAAGACTAGGCCATAACCTACAGATTCTTAACAACAACCTAACCGCGGTTCGATCATTGTTATTAGTTTGTACATTGTGGCCTAATCCTTAAAGCTCAATTTGCTATGAATCAAAACAGAGACTTACCCGCGGTTTCTGAAAGGCTAATCAACACCAAAATCAACTAATCAGCGGTCAAAACTCTTTTCAAGTGTAAATTGAGTTGCAAAAAGCTTGATGAGTCGTTTGATTTGATCAACGTGTTAGTTAATAAAACTAATGTCAAACGAATGGTCAAAACACATCTCAAGCGCTGTTTTCGGTTTCTGGAAAGCTATTTAAGGCTTGTATGTGGTTGTATGTGTCATGTCAATTTGATCAATGATTAGTAAATTTTTTTACTAATCAGCGTTTCAGAAACGGAAATTGATTTAACAAGTCTGTTAACTCAACGACGTGTTAGTTCATCAACTATTTGACTAGCCTTTCAGAAACCGGGTGTTAGCTTTCGTGCAGTAAGTAACCGCGCGGACATATAAACACGCCCTTAGGCCGCGCAAACGCCATGCCGCTCGCCGCTATGTTTGAGGCAGCGGCCTTACGTATGTTTTAGAAATCAGTATACTCACCCTGGAATATTATCTGTCAGGGTATAAAACTGTGACCAGCCTTTGTTGAGCACGATTGGGCACCAGCGAGTAAATGCCACTATCAAGAAGAACATGTAGGCAAGCAGACACAACTGAAATTTTTTTTAGATTAAGTTTTGGGATCCTTATAACAATATTACTATTTACTGTAGCAGTTTTTAATGCACATGTAGATTTATAATTGTGGAAAATATCCTTCTATACGCCTTTAATTATTTAATTATGACGGTGACGGCCGAATACTGAAACAATAGTTAAAATAAGTGACGTTCAAGTCACATTGCTGTCCTTGTCATTTCGGTTAGCAGAGACAGCGACAGCCTGTGAATAGGAGGGCTCTTAATTTTAATCAGCGTTTCAGTATTTGGCCTTGGCCGTGAGAAAAATATTATAATTAAACATCCAAGAAGAAAGATATATTATATGAATGATATGAAGGCTAACCTAACCTAACTCAATCATGTATGAGTTGACTGAATAATAGGTTAATCTTAAGGTAATAAATATAATATCCATATATATTTTTATGGTCCTAGCTCATAAAACACTCATGAAGAGATTATTTCAATTATTATTACCACTTCGTGACAACTTTGCCTAGGCAATTCAGCCTGTTTTTGTCGCAATTTGCTTCTCACTTCAGTCATGTTGCTCGAGCTCATCGGTTTTCCAATCACGCTGAAAAATATTTCCGATAAAAATAATTCACGAATGATCAATTTGATGCAGTAAAGAAGCAATGGAATGCTATGCATAATTATAACCAATATAATGATGTTAGTACGCCGTCGCGGCTTCGAACCGCGATAAAGGAGCGGAAAAAGCGAAACTTTAGTGATAGAGCAACAAAACGCGATACGTTTCGAAGAGTGTGAAGAGTAAATCTATCAGTTTCGCTACTGCGATTTGCGGCGTCAGTCTGTTAAGGCTGTGGACTTTATTACCAGAATCTCTCCGACCGGAGAAAATTCAGAGCATTGAAAATAGAACTCTGGAACAATACAATAGAGCTGAAAATCGACACACAATTTAACAACTGTCACATTCGACATTGACATTTGACTCAACACTCGTGTGTACGATTTTCAACTCTATTGTACGAGTCCAGAGTTCTATTTTCAATGCTCTGAAATCCATCCGGTCGGAAAGATTCCGGTAATAAAGTCCCAGCCTAAAGGCGTTAAATGTAATAATTATTTAAAGTAAAACTTTAAACTTACAGGTTCAGCAGCAGCATATGAAAGGAAGAAGTCAGTATAAACATAATGAACGTAGTTGGAAACGCGAAGATTGAGTACTGGAGGAAGTTGAAAATGTCTGGATACTCAAAGTTTGTACCAGGGCTCCTAAAAGTTAGACAAATACAGCCACTGTTATTTTTAAATTCTATAAAATAATGATAACTAAGTATTAAAATTTAGTGAAAAATTTACATACGCAGCGTATATTGCTCGCATAGCTAAAGGGGTGACTGCAGAATTTATAAAGGCCGTACTTCCTGAAAGAATGATAATTATGAGTTCAATAATATATCTTGTAACTGGCTGTGTCCCGACACATGTTGTTCTGTCGCTACCGATTGTTCTCGAGTTCTCGAGTTTTAGCGAGACATTTGCACTTTTATATATAAGACTAGATGTTGCTCGCGGCTTCGTACGCGCAACAGGTACTCCCGCGGGAACCGTACATGCCGCGATAAAAAGTAGCCTATGTCCTTTCCCGTGGTCTACTCTATATCTGTGCCAAATTATTCCTCTTTATAATATTAGTATATATAAGTAAACTTTTGGTGGTGTTGAGAAATTGATACGGAACCATACATTTCATACCCTGCCTATTTCATGAACAGAGTGCTAAGTGTGAGTTTTTAACCGACTTACAAAAAAGGAGGCGGTTATACGGTTCGGCTACTTTCAAATTGTTTTTTTTTTTGATGCAAGTGTATACTTCGAAGTTGGTCTCGTTTTCACAAAAGTGGTGACTTGATGAAGGGATCCACTATGAATCGAGGGAACTCCTAAAAATTTATATCGACTGATACTTTTTCTTATGTGATCCAAGCATTATGCTACCGAAAAGTAAGATTTTGCACCAATGTATACCCTGTATCCAAAAGCACTGAGCAGAACTCCTCAGTCTTTAAAGATACGCGTTTGGGAATTTCGACATTGTTTAAAGAACTGCAAGCATATGCCATTATGTTACTAACGATGGATATGATACATACAATGGAAGCTTGGCGCGTATTCAATTATACATTCGATCGTTTATTTTAAAACGTTCTTAAAATGTGTTAATAATAAAAAATATCACTAAAAAGGGAAAATTTATTATTATTTTTAAACAAAAATTAAACAGACTTCTAAAGCAAAAATGCACAAAAAAGTATAAATTAAAACTTATTTTCTAAATACTTCCCATTTTAAATTTGGCTGAAATTTTAACTATTTCTGTACTCAATCTTCCAAATATTGGTACCAGCGGTCGGTACCAGCCCGAACAATATCCTGATAAAACAATAATTAAAATAGAACACGTTTAAGTTGACTTTTGAAGATTGAGTAGAGAAGGAGTTAAAATTTCAGCCAAATTTAAAAAGGGGAATCATTTGGAAAATAAGTTTTATTTCAAACTTGTTTGTGCATTTTTACTTTGGAAGTCGGTTTAATTGTTTCTTTAAAATAATTATTTTCGTAATAGATCGTGAGCGCGTTTGGGGTTTCCTAGGAATTTGTATGTGATTTGACCTAGTTGTCGCGTTTACAACTAGATGGCACTGTGCAAATCACATACAAACTCCTAGTAAACGCCAAACGCGCTCGCTATCGAATGCGAAAAGAAAAAAACTCACACTTAGCACTCAGTAGCCTGGTGCAAAATTGTGTACCTTTACCGTATGCTATGAGTCAAAACTCGCAGGCTCATAGAATATTTTACTAACGTTACACACACTTAAAAGTTTTTTAATCACTCAACTTACCGATCGCCGAAGCAACTTGCACAGCATTACTAACGATATAACGCATTTCATCGTAGTTGGGCTCCGAACCTTTGTTACTGGCCTGGAAAAAGATAATAATGATGTTATGTATTAAATCATTATATTTTGTTTTCTATATATCAGCTGTCTATCGGTTCCTACTCTCTCGCATTATCAAAGCTCACTAAACGACTCCCTTTAGACTTTCTACATAATATATATAGAAAATAGACTCGTAGTTCTGTCTAGGCCGAGTGTGATTTAAAGTAAATAGAAATTATTGTGCATTTGTAATTTGGCAAAACTAACCTGCAAGTTGAGATAAATTGGCGTCAGGTATTTTATTATGGTGGAGGACACTATCAGTCTGTTAGAGAACATCGATAGAAAGTACGCGGCAGTGCAGGCTTTGAAAATTATTCTGAAACAATAGCCAAATATAAATTAATATAAAGTTGAATAAAAAAAACTAAACTTAAACTTAACAATTATAGTTTTAGCAAAATTTTTATTACTAACATATTATGTTATTTATTAATAATAATAATTAAAAAAAAAACTATAACGCGGCTACGTAAATTATATAGCCTATGTTATCCGAGCCATTTTGATGACGAATATAACACCTCGTTCATTACAATCGGATCAGTACTTTGAGCGCTTCAGTGGAATAAACATATAACACATACATGACATAGACTGTCAAAATCATTACCTGCATCATACATGTCATTTAGCTTCGCCGTAATCGGATAGAAAAATGATTTTTGACGTGACAACGTCTTATAATTCGATGGAGCCGGCTGCACGCACAAAAAAACATGACTCATGCGGCGTTATCTCGCTCTGAGGCGTTCCATTTCTTGTGACGTTGTCACGTTCAACTATCGTCAGTAAACCGACTCTACAGACAACCGATTTTTTGACGTGACACCGTCTTATAATTCGATGGAGCCGGCTGCACGCACGAAAAAACATGACTCATGCGGCGTTATCTCGCTCTGAGGCGTTCCATTTCTTGTGACGTTGTCACGTTCAACTATCGTCAGTAAACCGACTTTACAGACAACCGATTTTTTGACGTGACACCGTCTTATAATTCGATGGAGCCGGCTGCGCGCACGAAAAAACATGACTCATGCGGCGTTACCTCGCTCTGAGGCGTTCCATTTATTATTATGACGTTGTAACGTTCAACTATCGTCAGTAAACTGACTTTACAGACAACCGATTTTTTTTCTTATAAATTCGGAAGTAATGTGCCTACAGAGATTTTTTCTACCTGTCCTTGAGTTTCTTTCCAAATACCCTTGAGTCACTCTATGAATGGGACTGTATTGTCCGGAATCCGCAAGGCCGCGGAAAAATCAGAGCACTGAAAATAGAAATCTGCGCTAACACAATAGAGCTGGAAATCAAACGCACAAGTGTCGAGTCAAAATGTCAATGTTATATGTAACACAGCTTGACACTCGACACTTCGATTTTCAACTCTATTGTATAAGCGCAAAGTTGTATTTTCGGTGCTCTGAATTTTTCCGGGCCTGCCAGATTACGGATCATATTGTACCATCCTAAATTCTGACCTTTTCCCGGCAAACTGGCAGTTGTCTCCGGAGCACAGGAGCTTCATGATGACACGTTTGTCGAGACCACAGCTGTTGATCATCAGCAGCAGCATGTTGCCCAACACGAACAGAGCTATGTTGTCCTGAAAACCGTACAAATATCATTATAAATATGTAGTTTAAAAAAATAAAAACGATGATCGTAATCCTCCTACTATTATAAATGTGAAAGTTTACGAGGATGGATGTATGGATGGATGTTTGTTACTCTTTTAGTGCAAAAACTACGAATGGATATTGATGAAATTTGGTATTGTAGTGGTTTAAGCTCTGGATTAACACATAAGAATACTTTTTATCCCGAAAAAATACAGAGTTCCCGTGGGATACTGTATTTACACGGGCGCATTTGCGGGCAAAAGCTATTTTTCAATAATGCACTTCCCTAAGAGAATAAATGTATTCACGTGTTGCGCCCGGATTTACATATGTAGAGGTTATCTCGAGCTTATACTCAAGTGCAAATTATGAAATGTTTTGTGAGGAAAAAGTTAAAAATACTAAAATATACTACATATATGCTAATTACTAAAACTGCGACACTCATTCTCTTGTGTTAATCGCAGAAAAATAGCATTGGATATGGACTTTGCGAAATTAACGCTTTGGGAATAAATGAAAAAAATTGCCTCGTTTAACAAAAATATATTATGAAAGTTAAATTTGTACCATGCGTGACAGCCAAGAAGCTTCATGATGAAGTAATCCGATAATAATTGTCCGTAAATTCCGTAAAAACTCATAACTTTATCTTCACACTAACTACAATAACTACAGCTAATGTGCGTGCATAAGAACATGCTAACGGTTTTTTTTTTTTTGCAATCAACTGCAGTTGCGACACTTACATTGAAGTAGCACTGGCAGACGGTACCAGTGTCAATCACGCCCGTCATGGGCAGCAGGAACACCGGGATGAAGGCGGTCACGGGGATGTTCACCGGCTGGAACAGGAATGAGAAGAACATCCAGATCCACATGCACCGCGCCGTTATGTCCGTCTGGAAAAAAAAAAACAAATCCTTCGTATATAACATTATAAGAACGAAAGTAACTTTGTTTGTATGTTACAACATCACGCCTAAACTGTTGAATAGATTTTTATAAAAATTGGTACAGTGATGTATTAAACCCTGGAGAAGGACATAGGTGCATTTTTATTGCGGAAAAATGTACAATTTCCGCAGGATTTCTGCGCGGATGAAGTGTAGGCGCGTTAATTGACCTTTGGTACCGGATAACCTGAGGGTTTGAAGTGCCAATAGATGTTATGATTAGACAATATGTTTTTGTAAAAAACAGCAGGTAATATTGTAGTAGGGATGATGACTACACCTAAAGTATTTAGTTTCATTAATATACTATACACATAATACACATTAATATATATTGAGGCATTACTACTTGGTGAATGTTAAAAAAATATATTTATGTGTAGTTTAGTAATCAGAGACATCTAAAAAGTACAAAAAAGTTATAAATTTTGTTTGCTATATTAATAAACAAAACCTACATCATTAGTTTACTTACATTATATAGGTACAAACACATTGAACACACAAATATCGGAGATATTTACAAATATGGTCCTGCGGCCGTATACTTCATACGCTTTAACCTAGGCGTGACGTCAGAGCTAGGTACGACTTTAGTATTGAGCGTTATCACAAGACTTGCGAAATTTTGTATACAAATCGCTGTTCCTTTAAAAATATTGACTTTTGATATACTGTTTCATCTGAGAAGTCACTCATATTTAAGAGTACTATTCATTTATGCAATAAAAAAATAGTCATCTAGCCTATTGTAGTGTTATCGTAATAGAGTATGCTGTTTGTTTGCTAGTGTCAGAATGCGTCTACTTTTTTAACTTTTCGAAACAGCTGATAAAGCTCATACTCCATAGGACAAATTACAATTTGCAATAATAATCCTTACCCTTCCTTTCTCCGGTTGCCATGGTATCAATAGAAGTGGGAACAGACATCCGAGTATAGCTCTGTGGTGAACTTTAAAAACATTCAGCACTTTGGGCAAAGGTCCCTTTATAGGAGTGCGCTCCGAAGTTGAGGAACTAAAAATGTTTCGAACTTTAGTTTGGGTACTACTCACTATAGGACTGCTTTAATTATTAAAATATTAATAAGTAAAATGAATCTCCTTTTTGAGTAGGCAGTATGACCAAAAATTATAAAAAAAACACTCACGAGATTTTGGTGAAAGTAAAATATTTTGTACTTACAAACTTGAGGCGAACCTGGAATATTTTATCACAAATTGAATTTATATAAAAAGTATTGGAAAATAATAAAAAATAAATAGATTTAAAAAAACTTACAATCCCATTTTTCACACTTTTAAACGACAGTCTGTCAAGCATAATACATCAAAAATATGACAAACCTTTTTAAATTTCGAAATAAACAAAGTAGGTTTTAAATAAACGATATCGCATTGATAACTAATTTAATATAATATATCTATGCTATAATATCGTTAGAAGCGACCATTATTATTATTATTCTTATTTATGTCCCAATGGATTGTGGCTTGTTTTGTAAATGCATTTTGAAAGTTATCATTACCTAGAGATAAAAAGAAGAATCTGAATTTTCAAAAAACTTCGTTTCAAAAAATGACAACGCCATCTATGTTATATCTCAAAAAGAAAATCAACGCTTCTACGCTTTCTCTACGTTCACCTAGCGCTAGACAACGCAATATTTTTTGGGTATAATTTAGAGCTAACAATTGTAACAATAATTTATCCAAGCATATTTTAGGAAGTTAAAATAAATCTATAAAGATATATATAAAGTTAATTTTCATAAGCACAATAATGATAATAATAAAACAAAGAACTTTAAAATAATAAAACAGCGCCATCTATACTTCAATAAATAAGTTTTATGGAAAGCTGTTCATTTCTCAGATTTCCTGTAAATTAATAGATGGCAGTACCATATTTATGTACGAAATCATCATCATCAGCCCTATGGCATCAAATAATGGTACAATGGTACAATTAATAGGCATGTTGCTTAAAAATTTTTTTTTCGTCTATTCGATGTTAGACAACATGTTAATAAACAATCTAGAACCCATTTTCATATATCTTAAAAAATAAATGTATCGGCCTGTGACGTCACTATATATATATATATATATATATATATATGCATGTATATTTTTTCCACCATAGCGCCTAAACTACTGATCCGATTTTAATGAGTGAGGTGTCAAAAGATTCGGAATAATATCCCGGGTAACATAATGTAGGTACGCAGGTGTAATAAAGTCTTCATAAAAAGTAAATAGTTATTTAAATTTCTTTCTTCTTGTTCGTAAGGTCTGTGTTCTACGTAGTAGGTAAATACTGAGATGCACTATCGTCTGGGGAATTTGCATATAATATATCGTATGCATATAATATACGAGCATTACAGTGTACTTTAGAATGCATGATATTGTAGAGTAGATCAGAATGAATTTTATTAAGTCCCGTATTATATCTGTAATGTGATGTTCATGTTGAAATCCAAAAAATTTCATTAAATGCAAGTGTTCTTGTTGTAGAAACGACCTAATAAGACTATCACGAGTCAGTTTCAGAGGAAATAAATGACGCACTTCTGATGTATATATTTATTTACATGCCACGGCTTATACAATAAATAAACATAACTATTACGATTTGTGGATGATATTTAATAACAATAAAACATAATAATAATAGATAATAATATAATATAAAAATCTACTTCTCATTTAGAAACAATGGTTTTAAAAACTTTATAATTCCTTAAATTATTTCTTCCATCTCATTCCTTTCACAATATCAAGTTCCTGGGAAATTCTAAAACATGGATTAAAATACGCTCATTACTCAAATGGCAGTGTTTATTTTGAGGGAGGTTAATCGAAAATGTACCTTAAATTCAAGTCTATACGCTTGTAAATTCGTAAATCACCGAATCACCTGTAAACATTTGATAAATGTCAAGGATAACAACATTGCCACATATTCACAAATATCACTTATCGATATGCTTTAGGGATGGGACCCTTCTGTAGGAATCAGACGGGAGTCGTCCTTCTGTATGGATCGGTGCCTACGGCCCTATCGTGGCGGGGGGGCTTATCGTCTGTCTGTATCGCCCTGGCACCGGCGCCGAAAGTAACCAGCTCCTCTTCACGAGAAGGTGGGGGCTCCACTGCTGACGTATCCAGAAATCTACCGCTAGCAACGGACGCTTGGGACTGAAATATCGACGCACTTCTCAAGCCACTCAGCGTATTCGCACTCTGTGGTACCTCTTTGAATTCTTCGAAGTAGTTGTCACATGCCGTCGGTCTGGGCGCTGCCGGGAATCCGTATAGAGTTGAAGAAGATAGATCTTTCAGAGATGCCGAGCTCAGGTTTATTCTGCGGTTTTTATGTATTGAGCAGTGCGGCATGTCGTCATACACAAATTTTCGTCTCTCATTAGGTGTGGCGGCAGAGGATCCCGCCGGTGGATATGTGTCCCGTTTCATTATCCTTCTTTCCAGAAGCGTCGAATCTCTTTCTCTGAAGTCTGTAAAGGCGTACTCTCTGTCCCAAGCCCGGCAATCCGATTTCGCTTTATCCGATAATTCGGTTATCCAGTCTTTTTGGTACCACTGAAGGAAGAGGAAGATAGCCGAGGTCCCTGCTAGTTCCGCTGCAACGAATCCACCGATGTAAAGACCGAATGAGTACCCGTAGCTATACGACATCCGAGGCGTGTCGAAAAAGGCCATGTACCGCAGCTTATGACCTACTTGTGACTTAAATACCGATATGTACATGACTATCCCGGTCAGCATAATGAGACCTGAAAATAAAACAAAGGATTTCATTAAAACGAGTCTATAATATTATCATTATTCAAGCAAATATATTTGCAACTGAAATATTTTTAGAAAACCATTTTGGTATTTATTTAATTTCCAATTCCCAAAACATTATCTGATCATGCAAATTCTTTACGATTTTGCAAACTAACTAAAGTAGTACGGCTGTACCCTTATAAATGTGCTACAGGTGTGCCTTTGACATTGAATTTTTTTTATATCTGAATTCATAATCTCTGTTAGTACTATAACTTTCTCACCGGATATAATAAAAAGGACCCCAGCAATGAATGTGCACAGCCTTCTTCCTTTGACGCAGTGTCCCAGCACACAGCATAACGCCCCAACAGCTTGCGTCACTACAGCCAACAGCAACGGAGCTGCTGATCTTGTTACTACGTCTGAAAAATAATTATTAAAATGTTACTTAACCGTACTAAATGAAATAACAATAACGGGTTTATTGTCTGCCCATTTTGATTAATTACCTGACTACTGCGAAGCCAAAAGGAGGGGTAATGATTTTGGCAGTTTATGTATGTATGTTTGTTCCATCGTAGAGACTAAACTGCTAGTCCGATTTTCATAAATGAGGTCTCAATAGATTCGTAATGATGCCGTGGGTGATAAGCTACATATTTTTTTATATATCTACCCAGTAGAGTGCGACTCTCACAACTGACGAGTTCCATTCTATATTCCAGCTAAATTAATATATGAAAGCCATGTAGGCTGAAGGGGATTACAAAAAAAATTGTACGACACCCGAAAGAAATTAAGAACATAGTTCTAGTGTGCATACAACATATTATACAATACACGGAGGTAAACAGAAGAAACTTTATTTCTTCTCCTATAAATGTAATACAAATCGAAGACTTTCTCGTTTTATAGGTCACCTGATCGGGTTGATAATAATAATTTCGATATTAATACAAATTCGTGTACGAAATATCGATCATTTAGTAGAAAAGATGACGTAAATCCGGCTTGCAGAAATATTACAAAGTCTCTTTTAAAGTGGACTTATCATAAGAAAAATGACTCGAAAACTTTGGCGATTAGTTTTAATTAATTACGCTGAGACTTGACCTTCGACTAAAGTATTGTAAGGTTTAAAGTAAAGTTCGACTAATTTCTCTTTTGATGAATCAAATCAAATCAAATCAAATTCTTTTATTGCAAGAATGTTGTAGGTACAGTGGTCTTACAAAATTACTTATTGTTGTAACATTCTGCCATCACAATGGCGTGCAATATGCAATATTACTATAAAATAAAACTAAAACTCAAGAAATTATGATTTTTTTACAATATAGTATAATAGAGTATCGACGTTATTAGTGTCAGAGATTTTTTTATAATAATTTGTGTTATTAAATTGGTATTTATTATTGTAATGTCATGTCAGATTTTGAAATATAAATCAAATTCATTACATTATAATTATTATTTAAATGTGAACATCTAATGCCAGACCTTTGCCAGACCGTTGTTAGCAAGTGCGGTGTATAAGGGCTTCCCACGCAAGCGTGTCTATCATTTATCCCACTTGTTTTGCTGTATGTTACAAATGGGATATTTTGTTGAGATTGAGTACCTACTCCTGCCTACTCAATAAAAATGTGATGTGCGATGTCAGTTAGTAAAAAGATAACCAAAATGGAATTTCATCAAAACGCTTTAGCGTTGTACTATCAGGGAGACTATTCATTAGCAGTATGGAGGGTAGAGGAAAGGAGGACTATCTCTCTAAGGCAGAAAAGTTAAAAAGTGTCTGACAAAATTACATCGTCTCAAACTTTTTCGTCTGTGTGTTGCATGTCGCGTGACGGTCGGCCGCGGAGTAGGGATAAAGTGAAAGGCGCTCGTCAGAGCAGCCGAGGCCAATATGGCGGCGCCTATAGTTCGCATCAGCTGACCGTGTAGTGTATAGACTAGTACTCATTTGTGCCAGTGCTATAAAATTAAGATTGATGAAGCGATTTTTATACCCTTAATGGAATATTATTCCGAAAATTTTTAGTTAAATGTTTATAATGTGAAAAAAAGTTTCACTTTTACCGTGGTTTCATAAAACCACACAATCCTTTTTTTAAATTACAGTTCCAAAACGGAAGGTCAATTCTGTTAAATGTAACCTGTAATAAGGCAATCGAGTCTCGTAAACGTTAAACCAGTGTGAAACGCGTTTTTATTGGTCGAAACTTCATAAAATCAGATTGTGATAACAAGTCGCTTCACTTATAATACAATCAAAGTAAAATGAAAGTCTACTATAAATACGAGAATTGAGGTTCTGGCCATAATGGCTAGAGTCAGAATTGGGTATGATATGAAGCTAGCAATAAGAGATGGAGTGAAGTTAGTTGATAGTTAGTTTTTTTTATTTATTTAAATGGCGTTACGGCTTAAAACCATTTGCCAGTATCAAGTTAAAAAGGAGGGAAATAGAATTCTCGTTTAAGTTTTCAACAGTGTATTTCTAAATCGTCAAGTCCAGTCTAGTCAAGTCAAGTCTAGTCAAATTTTTTAATACTTCAGCTATTCTCTTTTTAAAAATTACACAATAATAATAATATTTATATTTTGTTGATGTAAATAAGGAACCTAAAGCACATTTGTTCTATTAGCATAAGTAGACCATGTTTATCTTATACCCCGTGAAATTAGGTTAACACTTTCATCCCCTATTTTACCCACCAAGGGACTGAATTGTATAAAACGCTGAAATACGTAACTCATTATTATTTTTCCGTACTCTATTCATGCAAATATGTCCAAGGAATAAAAACTTTCATTCAAACCTTTATCACCTATTTTACCCCCTTGGGGGTTGAATTGTGAAAAATCCTTCCTTAGTGGATGCCTACGTCATATGAGAAATTTCAAATTTCTAGCTTTAAGGGTTTGGCCTGTGCGTTGATACGTCAATCAGCTTTGCCTTAATATATTAATAGATAGATAGTAAACTGCACTTTTCAATTTATTATAATATGTTTTTTCTTTCGTCGTGCAACAATATGTCAATAATTTCGACTTTATTTATGTCGGTCCGAATTGCAGTTTGGTATTCGTATCCGTAACGCAAAAATTATGAGTATTCAGTCTGAAAGTACCAAATGGAACAGACCACGGGCCATTCGAACGTAAAGAAAAATAACTGCGTTCCAAAGGAATAGTCAAAAAGATTTTAAAACAAATTCAGCGTCTAATTAGTTCAGTCGATACATAGGTAATGTATCATTTTTGCGTTTTTTGCAGATTGTCTTTGAATCTCGGTCGCAAGAATATTTTTGTGATTGAAAACGAAATTAAGAACTAAGTTGGGATGCAAAATTTATAAAACAACCTAGATTCAATATTGATAGGTACCTAATGCAATGCGCAATTTTTTTCCGTTTCACTAAAACTGCGAGCAAAGCTCGGTCTGTTTCTCTGTCGTCTGTCTTCTCTGTCTGGTCGGTCTATTAAATTAACGTACTGTTAATTTAGATGCTGCAAACCAACGATTACTGGTAGCTTATATTATAAGGCCGGTCGTAGTACATTGAAGTATTGTTTGATTTAACGAAACACACTTATTGTATTTATCTATTTGCCTAGTTGTACTACTGTGAAGCTTAAGCCTACAAAAGATTATTCCAGACGTATGAAATTTAATATCTGATAATTTTTCATCTTCATCATCATCAAATAGTGGCAACGCCCATAATATGAGCCACGGATTATGCCATCGTCCTGCCACCACATTACTACGGATTGGCATGTATGATGTACACATAAAATTCTAGCTTTTTTCCGCAGCTCCGCCCGCGTAAATATAGTTTCGGGTATCCCACGGGAATACTTTACTTTCGGGATAAAAAGTAGCCTGTTTTAATCCCGAGGCTAAACCACTACCCTACCAAATTTCATCGAAATTCATGCCGTAGTTTTTGCGTGAAAGAGCAACAAACATCCATTCATCTATCCATCCATCCATCCTCACAAACTTTCACATTTATGATATTATATAGTAGAATTTGTAAACTGCTCCAATGGGCACGATTAGCAACAAAATTAGTGTCATAATATTATCTTCGGATAAGCACCAGATACTGAAAAGACGAGACGAGAGCGAACGTAGGTACTTAGATAGCTCAAGGGCCCTTAGCGCCCTATGCTTCACAAACTGGCTCGGTTAAAAAAATATAGCCATTTTCATCCTCGTTCGATTGAAATAATATGACGCGAGAACATTATAAGTAAGATTTGGTATGATTGATCGTGGTCATAAATCATAATGCTTTAGAAGGAATAAGGTTTAAATAATTTTAAAATATTATATTTTATTTTTTGTTTTGGAAACATTCTGTATAGGTAAATCAAGTATAGATAAGACAAATCTAAATTATTTTCAATTTATACCTTGGCGAGGCGACGCAGGCCTTTTCCACCTCACCTCAATCATGATCACGGTTTTCCCTTTAACAAAATATACTTATTCTTTCTGTATATACATATACACTTCATTACCTTAGTAACTAAGATAATATCTGAATTTGCTTTGGGCTTTAAATATATAGGTATTCTGTATATACCAGTAAAAAAGTTATTATTTAGCATTATTCTAAGCCGAAATAACAAAATGTACAAAGCTAAGAATAATTTGCGAGATTTTTCATGAGAATAATATAAATTAAAAATATTATGTCCACAAGTTGGTCTTGGGTTCGGAGCTTTTTCCGAGAGATTTTGATAGCACATATATTTTTTACTGTCAAAGTATTAGCGTCAGTTTACACCGAGAGGTGACGCGGCGCGCACTTTTAAAGATTTTAACTTTATTTACTACTAAGCGATACACATTTAATTCAACATTTCGTTTTGAATTGCGAGCTGCACTGCGCTGCGTGGCAACGCTCTTTTAGTGTAGAGAATAAAGCTCAATTTTGAATCGCTATCATTTAAAAGTGCGCGCAGCATCGTGACTCGGTGTGAACTGACCCTAAGCGCCTTTACACCCAAGTGTCCCATTTTACTGACTACGAAAAATAGGATCCATATTCTACACACATTTTGATATTATTTCACTGCGTTTCAATAAAGGCACTGAAATGCTAGATGGTTTCGCTAGTTAGACAATTCCGTTTGGCAACGGAAACGAACTGTAACATAGCATCATTAAATAATCATTTTTTTTATTCTTCTTCGAATTCATTTTCATGGAATAGTATGATATGGAATATTTTCGTTCTAATTTCGAATTAACTAGCACCTATTAATAAGGGTTATATTGAAAAGAATGCATGTGGTGTTCTAGATAATTTTCTACAAATAGCCAGTTAAAAAAAAGCACGTCAGGATTTTGCGAGAGTTATGTGTATAAGGTTGTTATCGTGGTCTTTTAGGCGCAGCTATTTGGCATCGAAACATAAAGTTGTAAAACTTAAACACACAAAAGAATGATATTAAAATTTTCCATATTATGGTACAATAAAAAAGTAGTTACAAAAATAAACATACTGCATATGACACAAAATCTACAAACATAACAGTCACGCATGTTGTTCAAACAATAAAAACAGTGTCTTCAATCGTCATTGAAAAACTATAATTCGTTAATATACTATTAGCTTAATATGTTCTACATACAAATATAAGACAGGCAATAAGTTAATATAGTACGATCGCGTTCTGTGTACCATTTTTTCAAGTTAACACTAAAAAAACCAACAAAAATCAGATAAACCACTAAAAAAACATGTAGAATATCTTACATGGTATCGCGTTAGTGGAGTCGCTGGCGTCGGGCGCGTACTGCGACAGCGGGAAATACGGGATGTCCCAACATCGGAACTCCGTGCTGCCAGCTGGAAATGAAAACACGCTGCACAACACCATAGAACAATAAACGGTCGCGGACGTTAGAGCAACCAAAATCCCAACTGTGCAATGATAGCCAGAGATCTTGGAGGCAATTTACTATCGATTTAGTCTTGGTATCAACGACAATGAAATCATATATCTAAATTGCCACCGTCACGCTCAGCATGATCACCATAGAAATGCGTTTTGTCTACACAAGAATAGACATACTGTCAGATAATATGGACAAAATGACAGATTTCCTTTGTTGATCTGTGATTTTGTATATTCTACGGCAGAAAGTTACCATTTCTACAGTGGTTATTCTAAGCGTGCTCCCTAGGCTATAAGACTTAGGTAATGGCGATATAATGTAACAAAATATCAAAGATAATAAAAATGACACAAAATGCCTTTGATATGCACTTTATATCGTTTGGAGTTTTGTTGACCTGTCGATTGCTTATTCGATTGTCTTTATTGTTTTTTTTTGTTGTTTATTGTTGTTCGCTCGTGATTTAGAGTTTACTGTTAGATCTGATATACGTTTTAAACATGTGCAATCATAAGTATAAAAGTGATATTACGATTCGGATAACGATTGAACACAAAATAATTATTATATTATAAATATTGATTTTCATATTACGAATATCATTTGCGTTTTTCCTAAATGTAGTAAAAATAACAAATATATAATATTTCTGTACGGATTTAAATATGAATTCGCAACATTTTCTCCGCAGATAACAACATGCTAGTTAAATTTTATTTGCATGTTTTTCTAAATTTCTGGAGAATTACGTTTATTTTAGGACGGGTATTTTGGAGGTTTATTTCACTTTAATTAACGTAGACAGCAGTTTTCCCATTTAAGCAACCGTATCTAGCTATCATCATCATCACATTGAATACAAACGTACTCACTTCGAATCATTATAATTTTCTTATTTGTTGATTTCTAATTTAACCTAAAACCTACCTAATGACACCTGCATTAACTTTTGCCTGCTTGAAGTAGAGACATAATCTGCTTAGATTAGTTTCCCACAAAGAATTATCGTCGCATTATCATTGTCAGGAATAAAAAATCCAAGCCTCATCAATTCATCATCAATTCATTAAAAAGTCTTACGTAACCATATCCTATTTCAAAGAAACTTTGAGGATTTGAGCAAAGTTTGAACAATAGGGATGAGTATTTTATTCTATGGTAAAAATATTATGGAATCTTTTTTGTTACAACTATACCAAAATACAAAGTATTATACAGTTTTATATACGAGTCTGAAGATAAAAGTCAATATTAAAATTAATATACAAAAATTGTAAGTTGACTAAAAATAATGTCGGAAAATGAACATGCCTCCATTCCTACTTTCAACGGTAATGCTACTTGCATTACCGTTGAAAGTTCAAAGGAAATTAAGTTGGAGGACATAACATTTTATAATGAAAGCATTTAAAGGAAACGCTTAGTTGTATGACAGCGCATCAGTGTAGGTACTCCACAGATGCAATGGAAGTGGGATAGAAGTGGGCCGTAGCACAATGCAGCGGAAACGGCGACGCATTGTGGCTTCGGAAGTCGGCATTGTGTGTTCGTGTTTTGTTGTTCAATATGAATTTAAAAATTTACATTCAAAGCGCTACAAAAGAAAATAGTGTTCCGCATTTTGTGACATCATGGTTACGGTGTTCTAAGTTACGTTTCTGTTTTTGAATATCATTTTGATGCGATTTCGGCTCTGAAAACTGATAATTGTGAGAGAACATTTAGTTTATGATTTAAATAAATTTTTAACGTTTGGTTCTCAATCCTGAAGAAAATTAAAAATTAAATTCTAAATATAATCATATATATATATACATTCAAAATTTAATGTTTGATATTTGGAAGATGGGACCATTGGAAGCGATGCACCCACTGTACGATCCGACTTCCGCACTCTGATCCGCGAGATCCAAAAATAGGAGGAGCTAGAGCTACCTAGGGAAGTGAGAGCTTTTTGTGCCAGACAGATGTGGGGATAGAAACGAAGAAATAGCTCCACAACTGTCTGCCATAGATAAGGATTCGCACTTTTTTGGGCTCATTTATTTTAGACTAGTCTCTCACGGAATTCATAAATAATAAATTACAAAATTTTAGTGAAACTTTAGACCGCCTCCTCCAAATTAACTATCTGCATTTTCGTACCAAAATTTACGTATGTCTTGCGGTGTTGTCAAACTCAGCTTCTCAAACAGTTGGATGATACCATGCTCTCCACGATTTTGAACATAAATTTTGATGACCGCTCATGGACTCAGGCAACGCTTCCAGTAAGGTTTGGTGGCCTGGGTGTTCGAAAAACTTCCAACATATTCTTCCCGGCCTTCTTGTCCTCAGTCTACGTGAACCATAGCCTCATCTTCAAAATACTAGAGCACCCATCCTACTCCAATGTAGTTCCCTTTCTGGACGAGGCCAAAGACGCCTTTTTAAGTGCTTGTAGCGAATTGCATGACAATACTTTTTCCCAAAGGCTCTGGGATGAGCCACTCTGCAGACTGGTACGGAATAATCTTCTTATTACGTCCTCCAGTCCTGTGGAGTAGGCTTGCCTCTTAGCTGCGGAGAAGTGGGAGTCGTGCCTTTGGCTACAAGCATTACCGTCACCCAAAACGGGCACATTGACGGTTCGAACCGCTTTCCGATTAGCCACTTCCCTGTGTCTTGGCACCCCCCCACGTCGTCCCCCGCCACTGCGTTAATTTAATGGCGCAAACGTGGATAGCCTCGGCGGCCACATCTGTCATCATCATCATCATCATCCGTCGGCCTCTTGTTATCGCCGGAGTGCCAGCTGTGCTGGAACCCTCTGGATTGGCGCGTGACGATGACTAGAGACCGGACGGTATGACCCTGGTCCCTTGGAGAGTGGATGTCCAGGGCACCACAAGCGGCTCAAATATGAGATCTTTAGTGGGGATCTCATATTTGAACCGTTTGGGGTTGAAACTGTTGGTTCATGGGGTCCGGCTGAGCACAAACTTTTCAGAGAAATTTCCAAAAAACTAATCGAGGCCACCCGAGACTCGAGAGCCGGCACCTATCTGGCCCAAAGAGTGAGTATCGCAATCAAGCGGGGAAACTCTTTGAGCTTTTTATTCTAGCTTTTTAAGTTTTTCTATTATTCATTTTCTTTATAGTACTTTTATAGTTTATAAATATTTTAAGTAGTTACTACTATAGATATTAATATTTTGTATTTCATGTAATTTTTATAAATAACTAGACAGTATATTCGGATCAATAAATTAATCCTGAAGATATTACTGGAAAACGTTCTTACTTGTCATGTTTATTATTATTTAATTCCATTAGTATTAACTAGTCCATTTAAAATATAATATCTCTCCACTCCGATGTCGGTGACAGTGGGCGGTTTCATTAAAAACCAGGCTAGCTACTCATTTTTTCTTCCTTTAATCTTATAACCTAGTGGGACGGATAACCGACACGACTGGCGAGAGATCAGACGCACGACCAAATGTTGACATGTCCATCCGACGCATAGATCATCTTTCTTGTCAGACAATTAGGTGATCAGCCTGCATTGTGCTAACCAAATATGGAAACAACATTTTTTTTGTTGTTTCAACGCCGGAATCGAACACACGACCTCCGAGTTGAGAGCCAAGCTATAAACCACTGGACCACGGAGGCTGTTGTTAAAAATATCTCTGGTAGTTAAAAAAAGACTTACGATCCGTATGACATATCCTCCACAGCCCAGACACAGTATGTTTAGCGACCAGCTCGTGCTTGCCCGTTCCATTAAAGGCCGGGTTCAGGATGTTCTCCTGCGTGTGGAGCCAGTTGTTCGTGGTGACTGCGATGAGGACTGCTGCCACCGCGGTGCCCGCTGACAGGGGGGTGAGCAGCCAGAGACATGCCACTGATGAGTCGATCTGAGCCACCAGGGTCGGTGATGGAGGAGTAGGTCTGGAAAGTAAGAGTATGATTGTGATTATTTAATCATATACTATATATAACTTATGCCGTTGTAATCCAAACGCAAATATGTATGCATCCAACCCTCTTTTTAATTTAATATATCCAACCAATATAATATTAAATAATATTTGGTCGCCGTGGGTCATTGTTTAGTAAAAACTTACGACTGCTTACATGTAAAATAATTATTTTAATTTATATTATATTCAGAAATATTGAGGTTAATTAACTACTTGATAAATTAAAAAAATATATATATTTTATGTGTAGTTTTTTAATTAGATAAGTATCTTATAAATAAGTTTTTTTTTTGTTTAATTAGTAAAGAACCTACATCATTAGTATACTTACATCGTTAGCAAAAACATTAATAATTATAGTGAATTTAAATAAAAAAAAATCGGTGATATCTATATTATAATAAATCTGTAGAGAGGTCAATTCTGTACATGAAATATTTTTAAAAAATAACTATCAGGGGGTGATTAGGGATCGCTACTGATGTCAAAAATGCAATCAGTAAAATTTTTGTCTGTCTGTCTGTCTGTCTGTCTGTCTGTCTGTCTGTCTGTATGTTCGTTATAGAAACAAAAACTACTCGACGGATTTTAATGAAATTTGGCACAATTATTCTTCATACTCCTGGGCAGGTTATAGTATACTTTTCATTACGCTACGATCAATAGGCGCAGAGCAGTGAAGGGATATATTGGGAAAACGGGAGAAGTTACTCCATTTTTTAAGCTTCCACCGCGTGTGCAGCCTTAATGGTTAGAGCTGCATAGAAATCACGTATGACGGAAATATTTTCCTTAATATTATATAAAAATATTTCTTGACAGCATAATGTCTATCTTTTATGGTTGACTCACAATAGCACGTGAAACTTCCGGTAGCTTAGCAATTCGGAGCTTTCTGATTATATTGGTCTAATCTTACGTTTACAACACTCTCACTCATCCCTAATTAAAAAAAGTTAACATCATTACTTATTCAATAAAAAAAGAATCATGTAAATCGGTGTAGAAACACCAAAGTTATACATGAAATACACTAATAAGTCATCGCGCGTGAATACAGAATCATGCAATAAGGATAAATTGAAACCGAAAGATTAGTTTATATACGATCTAATCAAAGGCAGCTGCGCGCTGAAGAATACGTGCACCTTCGCGACGCCATGCAGCAAGATAATGATACGGTGAATATGGGCCGTTTAGTTATTTTGCCCTCTTCTTTTACTGGTGGTCCGCGCTACATGCACGAACGTACTCAAGATGCTTTTTGTTACGTAAGAAAATATGGACGTCCCGACTTATTTATTACTGTGACTACCAATCCTAAGTGGGATGAAATCACTCGGGAGCTTCTTGAGGGTCAAGCACCGCATGACCGCCATGATATCATCGCAAGAGTTTTTCATTTAAAATTAAAATCAATGATAGATCTACTTACCAAATATAACATTTTTGGAGAAGTATTGTGTTATATGTATAGTGTTGAATGGCAAAAACGCGGCTTACCTCACGCACATTTCCTGCTTTGGTTAAAAGATAAGGTTCGACCTAATGATGTAGACAGTTTAATCAGTGCTGAAATTCCAAGTCCGATTGCAGATCCCGTGTTATACGACATTGTTAAAACTCATATGATACATGGTCCATGTGGTGTATTTAACGGGAATTCTCCTTGCATGCAAGACGGTCGTTGCACTAAAAGATATCCAAAAGCCTTAGTGGATGAAACTGTAACAGGACTCGATGGATACCCATTATATCGTCGCCGTTCGAGAGACACTGGTGGTTTTACTGTTGAAAAGCGAGTGTCTGGACAACAGGTTCCTGTGTTGTCCAGAGCATTTCAAGCTCACATAAATGTTGAAATGTGTAATAGTGTAGAGTCAATAAAATATATTTGTAAGTACATCAATAAGGGCAGTGACCAAGCTACATTTGCTTTGAGAAATGAACATGATGAAGTTACACGTTTTCAGTCAGGCAGATATATAAGTTCTTCAGAAGCTGTATGGCGGATCTTAAGTTTCAACATTCACGAAAGATATCCACCTGTGACTCATCTGGATGTTCATCTTGAAGGCGGTCAACGGATATGCAACGAGGTGTCTTTAATCGAAGACGCCGTGGCAGGCCTGTAGATGGCGAGTCAGGTATTTTCAAAGAACATGTCCTTGGTAGAGTGTACACAGTTCATCCTAACAACGCTGAGTGTTTCTATTTGCGATTATTATTACATACCGTGCGAGGACCAACCTCATATTTTAGAGATTTAAGAAAAGTGGACGATGTTGTTTATCCCTCTTATCATGCAGCTTGCTAAGCGCGTCATTTGCTTGAAAATGATCAGCATTGGGATGACGCTTTAGCAGAATCCTGTGTTAGTGATAATCCACGACGGTTACGCCATTTATTTGTAACATTACTCACATTTTGTAATTTATCAGATGCTGTACAGTTATGGGAAAAATATAAAGAAAAATTTGCTGAAGACTTTCTTAGAAATATTTCTAACAATGATGAAGGCACTACTACTGACCATTTCCGTGATCTTGCCATAAATCAGTGCTTATTAGCTCTTCAGGATGATTTAACAGCAGTAGGCGGTAAATCACTCTGTGAATATGGTTTGCCAACACCAACCTCTGTCGGAGAGGTAACTAATAGGGAATATTCCGCAGAAATTGGTTACAACTTAATGGAACTGCAGACAACATTAGAAAACGGTGTCCCAATGATGACTGCAGAACAACGTTCAGTTTATGACCGCGTGTGCGAAAGTGTTCAAAATAATTTGGGAACAATATGGTTTTTAGATGCACCTGGAGGAACGGGGAAAACCTTTTTGACTAAATTAATATTGGCTTTTGTTCGAAATCAGCGTAAAATAGCTCTCTACACCAAGGAAAACTTATTCTGACGCCTGAATTATGTTGTATAGTGCAATCTCAACCACATCTTATATCGTCGGTTTACGGTGACGTAACAAATATATTAAATAGGGACAATTCTTGGCTATGCGAAAGATCTATTTTAACTCCTCGCAATGACCTGGCATCTGAGATTAATAACAAAATACTGTCGAATATACAGGGGGAAAGCAAAGTTTATAGATCGATAAATAGAATGGTCGATGAACAAGAAGCCACTAATTACCCGATAGAATTTTTAAATTCTTTAAATATGCCCGGACTTCCTTCTCATGAAATTTGTTTAAAAATTGGCATTCCGATTATTCTGCTCCGAAATTTAAGACCACCACAACTTTGCAATGGAACTCGACTCAAAGTAACCCAGTTGCAACAAAATATAATCGAGGCTCAAATTTTAACAGGTTGCGGTGCAGGAGAAACCGTTTTTATTCCCAGAATACCCTTAATACCAAATAATTTTCCATTCCAATTTAAAAGGACGCAATTCCCAGTATCGGTGTGTTATGCAATGACAATTACTAAGGCTTGAGGGCAGACTTTTCGTGTTGCCGGAGTAGATCTCGGTGTCAGTTGTTTCTCACACGGTCAGTTATACGTTGCTCTTTCCCGTGTTAGCAGTTCTAGAAATCTTTATGTTCACGTGCCGGACGGGTCAACTTTCAATATAGTTTACCCGGAAGCTTTGCGCTAAAGTATTTTCGTTCTATAGGTACTTTAGCCTCATGTGAATGTGAATACATTAACTTAATCTAAACAATATTACCAATACATTAACTTATTCTCAGCTATCTATACTTTTCTGCCGGAAGTCACATTCCACGCGGACGAAGTCGCGGGCAAAAGCTAGTATAAAATAAGTTTGTTCCTGCGGCCTTACATTTCATACACTTTTATGTAAGTGACGTCACGGTTAGGTACGACTTTTGTAGAGCGTTTTCACGAGAGTTGCTGAATTTTGTAAACAAATCGCTCTACCTATGAAAATATACGTTTTTCTTTATATACTGTTTTTTTCTGAGAACTGACTCATATATTTTAGGAGTAGGTACTATTAATTTATTATAATATAATATGTTTCTATGTCCAATTTGCTAGACGACAGAATTTTTGTAAGTGGTCATCATGAAATGGGCACAAGCAGCAGCGGGAATGAGCGTGCCGTCACACAAGCTCTCCTGTTACTGCTGTGTGACAGAACTGTGTCACTGGTGTGACTGTACCTGGGCGGGCGGCGGCTGGCGATGGCGCCGCTGAGCGTGGGCGCTGGCTGCGGCGGGGGCTGCGCGCGGGCGCCGCGGGGGAGCGAGGCGTGCACGCACTGCGCGCCGCCGCCCCACATGCCTCTCCTGCGATTTACTGAAACAAAACAGAGCAAAAACTCAGGAAGGGGGCCCAACTCTTTGTTGAAAAATGTTGTCCTCTGGGTATGCTGTTAAATTGTGAATTCAGAAAGAATTATGTAAAGCATCCCTTTAAAGTATGTAGGCTGATCTATAATAGTTGCAGGATGCATCTTTTAGGTATTGTACACAGTACAACCTATGTAGGTGTATCCTGAATACTATAAGCTAGCATAAACTACCGGATACAGAACGAAAAAGGGACTAGGTAGGTATGTATGCGAAATCAGTGTTACATCCTTATGTACGCGCCCTTCCGCGTTTACAAATTTTACATAAATTGGCTGATTTGCGATACATTTTGCGACGAAATGAAACCAAATCCTTTAAAAGTAACAATTGTCACACATAAAAGACTTCTTTATCTAAAAATTTTGTTACAAAATATAAAAAAATATATGATTTTTGTAGCAAAAACAATTTTCCAAAACCTCTTCACCAAAAATTTACTAAAAGAGGTCTTGCTTGGGATTATTTTTCTGTTCATATGTAACTTATTTTGGTTGCTTAAAAATACCCAAAGCTATCCGATATAATCATCTTGAATTCGATAAAAAATAATACAACAATATAAAAAAATGATTTGGCAAAAGCATAATTATAAGGCTCATACATTTTTTCACACATTTTTCTATTAGGTTACGATGAATATAATGCATGGCAATAAGGTTTATTTTATTTGGTAAATGTCTGGATTTGTTACACAAAACATATCTAATATCTTTGCCCTCCATACTCGGAAACCTGACAAACAAATTTTCGTAAACGAGTCCATAAGGCACATTACGGTAATAATGAAACGGATAAAAAATATGGCAAGATGTTTTTCTGAAAACAGATAAAAATGATAATAATTATTGTAAAATGAATGTATTTTATTGGATGTTGTTACAAAATAAAATTCTATCCACAAATTCCTGACCTTACGAAAATATTTAGACAATGTTCCGCACAAAATAAATATTTGAATTTGTAAACTTCAAACAAGTTTACATAATAGTTTTCCGAGTTTTATTTGTTAAATGTTAATTGAAGACCTTCCAAATATTTTGTTATCGATAGCCTTGTTGAATTAAGTAAAGTGGTGGAAATCTATTTTGGAAATATAATCTGACAATAATAAAGGCTGTAATCCTCAATACATGCCGAATCCTCGGGAAATTCTTGTCAATTACTTCATTTTATATTTTCCCTGAAGTTGATTTAGTAAAATAAAGAAGAAATGAATAAAAACCTTAGTATTAATATTAATAGGTCTTTCTTTACCTATGAAATTGCCGTTTTATATAAAAAAATTTAAACGAATTTTTTTCATGTATTTTTTATTTGTATTAATCGAAGTAATCACCCATGCAATCAATGCATCTTTGCCAACGCAGTGGCAGTTTATTGATGCCCTTCTTAAAGAAATCAGCTGGACGGGAGGCAACAAATTCTTCAAAGGCATTTTGTACTGCCTCTCGGGTATTGAATTTTTTTCCCGCCAAGAAGTTATCCAAATTCCGGAAAAAGTAGTTATCTGTAGGCGCAAGGTCTGGTGAGTAGGGTGGATGACGCAGAGCTTCCAACCCCAGTTCTTGCGATTTGGAGACCGTCTGCTGTGCAGTATGAGGTCACGCGTTGTCGTGCAGGAGCAGCGGAGACGAGCGACTGACCAATGCTGGTTGGATGATGTATTTTTTTATAAATATAATTAATTATAAACATGGCTAATTAATAATATTAGGAATAAATTTTTATGATTATCCGTTTCGATTGAGTGTGATATAAATGAAAACAAAAAACAAACCTAGCCATGTCAGGACATGTCTAAGGAGGGTTCCGCAACTATCAATGCGCAATAGGTTTTCTTTGAATTACTTCAAAAGTTATTGGTCGCCTTTATAAAAAAGTAATGTATGAAACCTTGTCGATCGATGGAAAAAGTAGATCATTTTCGAGTAATCTGCCTCTAAAGTGGTTTATAACTTGGTCGGGGCCCTCCTGGCATTTTTAAACAATAGTAGATAGAAACTTGTAAGTTTCCATGCGGATATTAGATCATGCTAAAAACTCTTTAAGAAATATATTTTGAGCGAAATCGGACAGTATTTTTTTTAATAAATTAGAACTCCGAACAAAGTTCGGTTATCCAGGCACTTATTATTAAGCTTTGTTTACATTTAGATTATATTGAATCGGAACGAAGTGTACGAAAATCACGGCTCAATTCCACATGCACCGGGATCTCGATCCCTCGAGCACAGACCGAGGAAACACCAAATTTACGACCCCCAACTGATTCCTTACTGTTAAATGTATTGTATATAATATACGAAATATTACTCCGATACTGGAACAGAGAGCAAATAAATGTATTGAATTTGATTTTCGAGTGTACCGATGTTTATGCTGGGACTCTTCGTAACTTCACTGTTTCTTTTAGTGGCCAAACCTACATTAATGAACATAATATTATCATACCCACTTAAATTAATATATTTCTACTTAATCTTAAGGATATCGTGGTATTTTAATACAGTGCCTCATACCATATGAGAATCATTTTTATGTTTGAACGCCGAAGTGCTCATTTTATGAGAAGGCGAAGATTTGGGTCTTGGCGTCATAGTAACTTTAGTCAGCTCAATAAGACCTCATTATTAATATCAACAATGCATATCACGATACTCTATGGGAAACTTCAATTTTAAAGGTGCGTAAAATAGCATTAAACTAGCATTATTAATCGAAATAATAATATATTGTACATACATGGGGTTGCATTTGATCATACGTTGCTCCTTACCCTTTATTTCGCAAATATTATCCAAAATATAGTAAGATAATTTGTAAAATTAGCTCACAGTAAAGGGAAGAAAAATCCCAAATTTTTGTTTGTTTTCGACATATTACACAAAAAAGAATGGGATTTACATACATATTTTGTAGTCAATGAAGGAAATAATGTACAAAAATCTCCTTTCTAATAACTTAATATGGCTTGTTCGTATTGAGTAGGTAGACCGGCGTTCATACATTTATGCCAATACTCCTTTATAATTTATCTTTTGTAATGATCACAAAATTGCAAGGTTTTTATTGCGAATATATTACATTATGGACCCCTTATAATAAATTAATTTAACAGACATTTTTTATGTTATAACAACAATAAAAACGGGATATCATGCAACATTTACCGGGTCCTAAATCCAATAATAAAACCGACACAAACAGTAAAATATTTTACCGACCAGGTATAAAAGATAATAACAATAAAATTACATTCTGACAATACGATTCATGAAAAAATCTTTAATACCTTAAATTGAATTATGCACTTATTACACGCGATCTGTGAAAAAAATCGGTTGTCTGTAAAGTCGGTTTACTGACGATAGTTGAACGTGACAACGTCATGTTTATAGTGCGCGCGGAACTAATTGGCCGCGCCTTAGGTAGGCGTATTGCCGCCGCGAAGTCCGACGCCGAACTGAGTAATAACATCAAGCGCCCCCGCCTCTCCGTCCCACCGCTCACATACCTAAGGCGCAGCTAGCTGAGGTAACGGCAATGCGTCATATTTAGCGAGGTAACGCTGATAACAGGTAAAGAATGAGTCATGTTTTTTTGTGCGTGCAGCCGGCTCCATCAAATTATAAGACGTTATCACGTCAAAAATGGCTGATCTTCGTAAGGCTTGGGCAAAATGTAATTTTGTTAGTTTTTTAGTACCCACACGTAGATTTATTTTCGACTTTGACGTACTTATAAGATAAAAAAATACGTGTGACACTCGGGGACTGCCGCGGTAAAGCTATTGCATGGCATTGTTTATACTTTCTCACAAACAGCTGCTTACGTATTCTTCCGATTTCGGAGCAGCTCGTCTCGATCCGTGCGAGCTTCGTACAGTCGTACCATATACATACACGTTAAGGTTCAAATAGTCGCGGGCTCGAACTCACTCGTGGACGCGGCCAAAAAGCACGCTGTCTCACCTAGCATTGTATCTAAAAGAGATAGAATCAGTTATGAGCAGTTAGCAGCTAGTCTACACGCATACGTCTAGTCGCACGCACACAAACACCGTGCCGAAGTCTGCCGAACTAAAACGACGTTAGACGATGCGCGGCTTTCAACGCCGCACCGCTGTGCCGGTCGGAGTGGGGGGTGTTAGGTTTATTTTCGTTACGGAATTTCTTGATTCGGTCGCCGCGCTCAAAGCCCGCGATAAAAGCTATGCAATAGCTTAATATTATTAGTAGGCAGGTACTTATTAAACTTTGTTTTTTATTATCTACTTCGATAATATAAATCTCAAAGGACCATGATTGGATAAGCACATAAAAGGAGAACTTTTACTGCATTGTGAGAAAACTTAGAAGTAGAGCAAGCCTAAATTCAAATAAAAATAAACTCGGCGACTAAGGCCCAGTGAAAACAATATTCACATTTCATGGACTGCCCCACAAAAGGGGGCCCTTAACTAGCGGTTGGTAATTCAGCAATTGGTGTTGTTGAATCAAGCCAGTCATACAAATAGAGCATTTCTGTGCCAAACTTTAAAACTTTAGCTGCCTGACGTTTATTTATAACTAGACTTTTTCCGCGACTTCGTACGCGCAAAAGAAAATCTCGCGGGAATCGTACATTTTCCCTTAAAATACTTTTATACCTCCTATGTTCTTCCCCGTGGTCTACTCTATATCCGTGCCAAATTTCATAAAAATCCGCCCAGTAGTTTTAGAGACTACACATTACACATGCACTGCAATCAAACAAAATATAATAATAAATTAGTATAGAAATATAGATTTCTGGAGGGCGGGCGAAATTTGCTTCACCTCAAAAATATTAAGTTTTGATATTTTTGAGGTGAAGAACGAATGAATGAATGAATAATAGCCACTTAAGTCCGAGGCGTCTTTGAGTTGCCCCAGCGCACCGCACCGATCACGACCTGTGGGGATAGCAGGAACAATAATTGACAAGCACACAATGACACATATGACAGCATTGACATTGGATAAAGTCACGAGTACGTAGTCAATAATGGTAGCTGTTATTCGTTCTGATAGCTACGCAACGCCGCTGATTTCCACATAATATCAAGAGCAATAGATAGCTATCTTGCAATGTAATGTTGACAGAAACTTGATCTTTTAAGCAGCTAATATTGCCAGGAAATATTGTCTTTGCAATGGCATATCTACAACCAACCGTTGACAGAATACAGTCATCACAAAAGTGAGATCGTTGGAGAGCATTGAATACGCTCTATACGAAAAATGGTACACGAGTGACGTCACAGCAGTTGAAAATGTATGAAGATAAATAAAAAAATGATTTAATTTACTAAAATCGTTGTTCTAAAAAAATTTTTACAAATTACTTAAGGAATGGCACATATTATAACAATTAATTTAAACTTAAACCGCTTTGATACCTTGCAAAGTAATTTGGTTGAATCGCACGTCGCATCTGTACGCGGTGGAAGATAAAACTGTAGAATTACCGGCAATTAATATGAACATTTTATTTTATTAGTTTATACTTTAGTCTAGATTAGTGCTGTTGACTAGAAAAAGATCAGACGCCTAATGGTAAGTAAGACAAAGGAGTTGTCGCACCTGATACGAGTGCCGGTGTTTTATGCCGTCGGTTTTCTGTAAAGCCCATTCGTGCTCTCATGGCACTCACAACAGAGATTTTTCGTACAATGTTGTTTTAGGGTTCCGTAGTTCACGTCTCGGAACCCATAAGGTTTCGTCATGTTCCTCCATCTTCGCCTTTTTGGGGATTAAAATTAGCCAATACTTTAATCTAGAGCCTAAACTGCTACCATACCAATTTTTATCAAAATCTGTTTAGTAGTTTTTGCGTGAAAGAGCAACAAACATCCATCCATACATCCATTCTCACAAACTGTCACAATTATAACAGTAGCATAGTAGGATTTCTTTATGAACATCAACTTTAAACTTAGAACAAGCAATTGTTCAACTTGTAACATTTATGTCAATAGCAAACACTTCATATGAACACGAGTACTGTCAAAAAATCTAGAAATATGTGTTTCCAAGTTTATTACTTAGTTAATCTAAGGTTTGTAACTTAAACAAGTTGTTCTGTAATATCATACAAAATAACTTTAATTTGTTATAAAACTAATCTTGACTTGGGAAAGTATAAATTAATGCGTTGAGAGGCTACAATTTTTAGGCCAAGTGCTTAGAAACATGGGTCTCGAGTCGTAGTAGCTTTACTTTAATATCGTTATGGTCTTATTTCTTATTTATAATCTTTAGCCCTGGGACTATATGCTCCGGAATCCGGAATGCCGGTGAAAATTCAGAGCATTGCAAATAGAACTCTGTGCTAATACAATAGAGCCGAAAATCGAACACATGAATGTCGAGTCAAATGTCAAAGTCACAAATGACAGCTCAACACTCGAAACTTCTACTGTCAACTCTATTGTATTAATTAACGCAGATTTTTATTTTCAGTGCTCTGAATTTTGACCCGCGTTCCGGATTCCGGAGCATAATATAGACCCAGCTTTAAAGTCGAATTCACAAAAAAAAAAACGCTTTGTGGAAACTGCCTCCTTAAGGTCAGTTCACGCCGCGATGACACGCGGCTCTCCATTTTTAAGATTCCAAATTGAATTTTAATCACTAAAGAAAAAATATTTCATATATCACCGGTCGTATGCCCTGTG
Organism: Phengaris arion; assembly: GCA_963565745.1. Lineage (NCBI taxonomy): Eukaryota > Metazoa > Arthropoda > Insecta > Lepidoptera > Lycaenidae > Phengaris > Phengaris arion. The sequence continues at coordinate 12,998,788 of OY751443.1, read as the reverse complement.
CAGCGCTGTGCAACCTGACATTCGTGCGCGTAACTCTTACAATGAAACGTGTATCTTATTGTGTGATCAATAAATTTCAATTTTGAATAGCTATCTTAAAAATGCAGTGCTATGTCGCGTATCGTCTCATTTCAGTGTGAATTGACCCTTATTATATTAAGTATTTTGAACCCACATTATATTATCAAACTTTATACCTAATATGGGAGACTGTGGAAACTTGGTATCTCTTTCCTTTTTAAATTTTCTGATTTATAGGTCTTATAAGACTGATTATATTATGTCTTTACCTAGGTATGAAATTGCCATTTGTATAAAAAAAATTAAACTATTTTTTTCATTTATTTTTTATTTGAATTAATCGAAGTAATCACCCATGCAATCAATGCATCTTTGCCAACGTAGTGGCAGTTTATTGATGCCCTTCTTAAAGAAATCAGCTGGACGGGAGGCAACAAATTCTTCAAAGGCATTTTGTACTGCCTCTCGGGTATTGAATTTTTTCCCGCCAAGAAGTTGTCCAAATTCTGGAAAAAGTAGTAGTCTGTAGGCGCAAGGTCTGGTGAGTAGGGCGGATGATGGAGAGCTTCCAACCCCAGTTCTTGCAATTTGGAGACCGTCTGCTGTGCAGTATGAGGTCGCGCGTTGTCGTGCAGGAGCAGCGGAGACGAGCGATTGACCTATGCTGGTTGGAGATGTGCCAGTTTCTCCATCATTGTGTTCAGTTCTTCATAGAACACATCTGCGGTAATGCTCACCCCGTTTGGTAAGAAGCTGTGATGAATCACACCGGCGCTAGACCACCAAACAGTGACCATCACTTTTCTAGGGGTAAGTTTTCGTTTAGGGCATTATTTAGGAAACAATGGAACGAAAAAGATTGAAATGCGATGAAAATGTAACACTAATCAATAAACAAATAACTACTTTTGGAAAAAGAATTCCATGTTTTTAAAATAAAATTAATTTGAAATTAGAATTCAACAAGCCAAACAAAAATTATTTTGATTTGAAATGACCAGTATTGCAGAACGGCAATTTCATAGGTAAAGACCTATTATATGACACTGAAATACATAAAATTTTTGGCTTTGTCAGACAACAGAATATCAGTGAAAAAACAACCGTGGCATACACTGTAGAGTCTAGCCGTATTAAAGTTTTCACAAACAATCCGTGTGTTGGAAACGAAAAAGGCTCAAAACTAACACACGATTCTAAAGGCTGAAAACTGTGCATATATTGTAGATAACTGACTGCATTATCTTTAATGTTTTTAATCTCTTCCCGGTCTTATGTTTGAGTCAATGTGGTAACTTTAACCTACTTTTCAGTAGTTTTATGTGAATTTCTAGAAAATCTGGGATAGCTTTAAAAGGATTCAAACTGAATGTTAGATTTTGTGTTTACTTTTTAAAAAGGTTATTTTAGGAATTCAGGTTAGGTTTCCGCTGTAAACTTTTTAAGTATTTAAATTTTTATCTTACGAAAATCGTCGATGCCTGTAAGAACGATAGGTACCTATATGGGAGAATATTTTTTTGCTAAAAAATCAAAACGTGAGTGAACTGTGTGGCCACCCGCCGCCCGTGTAAGTGTAGTATCGGGTATCCCACGGAAATTCTGTACTTTTTCGGGATAAAAAGTAGCCTATGTCCAGAGTCTAAGCAACTACCATATTAGATATCATCGAAATCCGTTCAGTAGTTTTTGCGTGACAGAGTACCAAACATCCTGTATGTATGGATGGATCCATCCATCCGTCCTCACAAATTTTCACATTTATAATAGTAGTAGGGTAAGTAGTAGGATTGTTTACATTGTATCATTAGACATAACATCGACTGACACGAAGCTGGTGGTTATATGAAGTACTTTATTCGTTGACAAGACTAGAACTAGCAATTTAATGAGCTCATGCGCTCTTGATAGTTACATGAGCACACACGCATACAGCATTTCGCTCACGTTTTCTAAGCTGGCAAATAGTACACAGGACATAACTAATTATATATTTTATGACTTCATTATAATTAAACAACCGTATATAAATAATCAAGTAAAATGGTTATTTAAAGATCGCAATGTCTTTTACACTTTGAATTTTTAATAACAAACATAGTAACTAAATTTCTAAACATAACGTCACGTACTTTTGAAATAAACAAAAAACAAAACTTGAACATAAACCAAAACAAAATATATGTTATCACTGTTGATCATATGCTTGAGCTTCACATATATTATACAAAGTAAAAGCATGTTCCGTACATATTTTTTTGCAGTTAATGTACTTTTATCTTGCGATTTTTGACGTCTTGGACAGATCGCGCAGATCCCATCAGGTTTTTGACGTAATAACGTCTTATAATTCGATGGAGCCGGCTGCACGCACGAAAAAACATGACTCATACGTTACCAAGTACTGTTACCAAGTACCGTTACCTGTTATTGGTACCAAGTACCAGCGTTACCTCGCATTGCCGTTACCTCATTATTTTTTTTTTATTATTATTATTATTGTTGTTGTTGTTGGTATTATTATATATTATTATTATTATTATTATATATTATTATGCGCTTGATGTTATTACTCAGTTCGGCGCCGGACTTCGCGGCGGCAACACGCCTACCTAAGGCGCGGCCAATTAGTTCCGCGCGCATTATAAACATGACGTTGTCACGTTCAACAGCTATCGTCAGTAAACCGACTTTACAGACAACCGATTTTTTAAGACGATGTTTGTGGTGATGTAGCTACTATGCGAGTAGAAAACTCGCATACCACGGGAGTACAAAACTCAGCTATAGCATGGACGAGGTGCATACGCACATATTTGACGAAATGCCGTGAGTTTTAAATTCGCCGTGAGGGAAATGCTCATAGCGCGAGTCCTAGCGGGTTAAGACATAATAATTCTAAAGCAAAAACATTATTGTTTAAATTGTTTATTTTTGCAGAACAATGAACAATTAATAAAAAAACCATAATTTTCATCCTTTGTCAACTAATAAGCTTAAATATATTAAAAAAATTAAGTAGCTTCCAAATCATCAAGCGAACTGATTATGATGAATTATAGCTGAGAACACTCTCAATCACGTCAGCTTTCAAGCAAAAAAACTGCTGCATCTAAATCGGACCTCTCGTTTAGGAGCTACGATGCTACGGACAGACACCCACATAGACAGACACATCAAACTTAAAAAAACCCCCCATTTTGTGTCGGGTGTAAACAAACCAACCTCCTATTGATCTCATGTTGGACCTACCTACTTGAACGTGTGTGACGGGCATAACCGGCAGTGGCAAAACACACTGAACGACCTCTCATTAATCCAACATTACACGGAGGTCACTTAATTAAGCTCCTGTTACGATACCCGATGCTCTCACATCAGGAACAAGAAATTCTAAGCCACCTATCATGTTGTTAACATTTTCTTCGCACATTTCGTCGAATGTGGGTTAGAGTAGGCTTCGTTGAATTTGGAGAAGCTGTATTTATAATATTGGTACCTAGGTAACGGAGCTTTGCTCGGAGCTCTAGTAGTAGATTAAAAAAAAAGAATCACAAAAATAATTTACCGGGGTTCGATACATTCCGAATTTCCGATCAACGCAAAAATTAACGTGTGCGCAGTTACATGGGATTAGACCTAGCTAGATCGATTTTTCTCCCCCAAACTTCTCTGCATACTAAATTTCTTGAAAATACTTGCAGCCGCTGCCGAGATTAGGATTATTGATATTCCTAATAAAAAGTATTTAAACAATATACTAAAATAAAACTTACTCTTAATAAAATATAATATTGTTGTAATAATAGTACTTAACTTTGCATAATATTCAGAAACCGCTTTCAAATATTAATATTATAGTGTAAAATATTGCTAGACTGTAGTTTTGTAAGCGGATAATATAAGATTTATTTGACGGTCATACAATAAATAAGGTGGAGCCGGATTTTCAGAAAATGGGAATCATGTTGGTTCTCCACAGTATTATTAATATCAGAATTTCGAGTTCAAATGATAATAAAATTACAGATAATTTCGTCTACACTAATATTTTTACAACTACTTGTTAATGTACAGTTCCCGTGGGTAACATCTAGGATCTAAATAAATGGCGGTGTTCTTCTATTATTTAAAACTGTAATACGGTCAATAGTTGTAGTCTCAGCCAGCTATCTGACGAGTTTAACCACTTTATTATTTGTCTTTACTTGTCAGTTAGTAGAAACAGAGTTAGGTAAGTATGTTTTGACTGTCATTTTACTAAGGTTAATGGTCTGTTTCACAATCCACCTACTGAAAAGCGTCAGATAGGTAGGTTATTTAGCGTCAGATAGCTTATTTGCGTGTTTTGTCTTCGTCGCTCAATATAATATATAATAATAACTCCCCACACCGATTTCGATGACGGTGGCCGGTTTCATTGAAACCAGGCCAGTAACGCAGGGGTGTAAGTGTGTGCGCAGTACACAAGAGCACTCTCTCTTCCTTTATTCTCGTAACCCAGTAGGGGCGGATAACCGACACGACTGGCGAGAGATCAGGTGCAGGTCCGACTTTTCACATGCCAACCGACGCATGGATCATCATTCTTGTCGGACAACATTTTTTGTTGTTGCAATACGGGAATCGAACCCACGACCTCCGTGTCGAGAGCCAAGCTCTAACCATTAGACCACAAAGGCTGTCGCTCAATATAAAGTAAGCAGCGATAAAACTTCCGGATAAGTTATGCGACACTTATTATACAATATTTTGATTGTGAAACGGGCCCTAAGGCCGGAACTATTTTGTCTGGAATCCGCAAGGGCGGGGAAATTTCACAGCACTGAAAATAGAACTCTGCGCTAATACAATAGAGCTGAAAATCGATCACACGAGTGTAAAGTCAAATTTCAATGTCAAAAGTCGATAATCTTGTTTTCGATTTTCAACTCTATTGTATTTTCGATTTTCAACTGTATTGTATTAGTACTGAGTTCTATTTTCATTGCTCTGAATTTTTTCCGGGCTTCCGGATTCCGAACAATGTAGTCCCAGCTTTAGAATCAGAGAATATGCACTCGTTTACGAGTTTTCTTCATGTTTTTTCACTAAATTATATTATATACAAAGGTTAAACAATCAATTTGAAGTATTTGCGGTCGAAGGAGGCCCGCTCTCCTCCGACCAAGATGTCAATATATCACGCTGACATGTCATTTGTCTAAGTGTGGTCGTCCATAACAGATAACTAATTGCTCTGTGAGGAGGCAATGATCCGTGACGATGTGTCACGTTAAAGAAAACACTTAACGCCATCAAATATGAATTTGATATAACGCTACAATTAATATTCTAATATAAACTGCATTGAAATCTATACCTTATTACAAAAAAATGTAAGTACCTACTTTAAGTTTATACTCTTTAATGCCAAATTATTATCCCACTACGGTGAAGCCAAAAGGAAGGGTACTGATTTTGGCAGTCTATGTGTGTATGTAACTACTGATCCGATTTTGATGAATGAGGTGTCAATAAATTCGTAATAATGGCTTGGGTAACTTAAGCTACACTATTTGCGTAGTTGGGTCATAGTTTTAACCTTTTAATTATTTTAGATACGATATTTAACCTTTATAATTAGCAGTAGAAGATCATCTTCATAATATTGTAAGAATGTAAAATTATAGTAAAATAAACACATTGTTATAACTAGTGGAAAATTTCACTCCAAACCTAAAGAGCGTCTGTCAAAAGGAGGATTAACTTTGTTTAACACTTGAACTCTCGGCCAGAACTTAAATTGTTAAGTCGAAGATAGTGTTACGTAACAAAACTGCTAGTTAAAGTTAGTGGACGATTGTGAAAGAGACTCCAAAGTTTTAAGTTAAACAAATCACAATAATCCTATTACGACAAACAAAACTTAGTTATTGAAATAAGTGGTCGCAGTGGTCTCAACTATTATTTAACGTTTGGACGTATAAGAACTTTTCGTTATAAAATTTAACAATATAATATCATGATTTTACAAACGTTTTGCGAAATCAATTACAGAAATATTAGTCACTTGCTTATGTACTTAAAGAAGTTATTGTAATAATAAATAATATATGAATGCGTTTATGGCGGCGCTATGAAGGTCATTGACGTCACGCAGCTGAAATCAAAATGTAAGATCTTAGTAAAAAAAACATACCAGTTGTCTGTAAAGTTGGTTTACTGACGATAGTTGAACGTGACAACGTCAACAACAACAAAAACAACAGCAGCAGCAGCAGCAGCAGCAGCAGCAGCAACAACAACAACAACAACAACAGCAGCAGCAGCAGCAACAACAACAACAATAATAATAATAATAACAATGAGGTAAAGGCAATGCGAAGGCTAACGCTGGTACTTGGTAACGATAACGGGTAACCGGTAACGCATGAGTCATGTTTTTTCGTGCGTGCAGCCGGCTCTATCGATTTAAAAGATGTTATCACGTAAAAAAAATTATTATAATATGCCCGAAGTATCCGTAACTGATTTTGAAAAACGTTAGACATTATTAACAAAAATAAGTCCTTGAGTCTCAAGAAATAAATGTCAAAAAAGTCAATCATCAAGAAAGTAAGTGTGAATTCACCGTGATCTTAAAATGGCGGCTATTGAACGCCATTTCGTCAGAATTGAACAGTCATAATAATTAAATTATATTTAAACTCAAATTTGCCTTCAGAGACGCCCTGATACTCCCTGAAGGATAGTTTGTATATTCACTATAAGCAAATGCATGAATATGTATTAATATGAATATGGATATGTTTTGTATCAATTGCCTTGGATGAAGTTTCCAGAATGTCAATACAGTATCATCATCATCATATTTCTTAGAATTAATAATTAATTTCACACGATGGTCAGTTTTTTTTTAATTTAACAAAGTCAAATATAAAACATTATTTTTGAATATGCATTTCAAGTTTAAATACGCATTACGCTTGCTTATCTAGATCCATACAGTGGCTCTGCACTATTGCCCTAAAACCAAACCGTAAACTCTCGCCAAAGATTTTCCCTAAAATCAACGCGTCAGGGTCTTGAGACTTTCACTTTGACGCCGGCTTACGAAGCTGCACGGCGATAAGTAGGGACTAGAGACAGAATGATAATTCAAAGTCGATATAAAACATGTCACGTCACTATTCACCTGTTTCCTGACAGATGACAGCGACAACCAATAAACGCCTTAATTGCCATTCTGATTGATCTATCGTCGCCAGATTAATTTTAAATTTAATTCTCAAAATCCCGCTGCAAAAATTGAAAAACTCCGCTCGAAGCAATCAAAAAGTTTCGTATCATAATGGTGGCTATAAACGGTCCCATTAGGTGTAATAACAAAGGATTTTACACCATAAAGATAATCTACGAATCTGTGACGGAAACTGCAGAACTTGTACCAAACTCGCTCGTGCCTCGGGAACAATGGACATCGCTTTACGTAATTGTACACTTTGCGCCGAAATTTTGCATTTTGCGCATGAAAAATTTATGATCTCCCACGTGCACGTGTTGCTATTACGTAATTTTATAGCAATCGATTGTTCTAAATTAGTTAGTTTTGAAATTCTTCATAGCGAAAACAAGCCGATGAACCCTAATCTATAACACACAACAGTCTAACATCAAAATTACCTTTTACTGTTTACATTAAAATGTACTTGCACACAACAGAGCTATCTTGAGGATAAAAATGTTTCCTTATTCTGTGACCCCATATTAGTAAAAAAAAAAATTAGATTAAATCAAAATGCACAAAAATCACTTTGTCTGTCAAAGATTTCAAAACAGACAGAACAAATCTTCACACAAGAAAAAGTTGCGCCATCTTGGTTTTCACCATACCTCAAATGTCAGCCATTTTGATTTCACCGGACTTCAAATGCCAAAATGGCTCCAAAAACTCCAATAGTGGGACCATTTAAATGGAGACAGTTTTTGCCTATACATGCCTCGTCTAAAATATGTATGTCTATATTTTTGTAGAACAATGTAACTTGATATAAACTACTTCAAATTAATATAACTTATTATTGCAATTTAAATATTATCATATTATGTTAACGGACTATGTTAAACCAATTAGTGTCCAGTGGTTACTGATAATAATTGACTTCAATACAGAAAGATGCCTTTGATACAATAATATGTCGCTAATTAAATTAGCCACAATTGGCCTTTTAGGTAGGTAGGTCGAAATTGGTATGATTATTTGGTACGGTCGTGGACAGTACAGCCGGGCGTCAAGTTGGGAAGACGACTACATGTAAAATATTTAGTTTAATTTATATACTCAGAAATTTGGGGTAGTAGCTCTTGCCTGCGGCTTCGCCCGCGTAAATACAGTATCCCACGGGAACACTGTACTTTTTCGGGATAAATATTTAAAAAGTAGCCTATGTTTTAACCCAAAGCTCAAACTGCTACCATACCAAATTACATCAAAATACGTTCAGTAGTTTTTACAAACATCCATCCATCCATCCTCACAAAATTTCACATTTATAATAGGATTACTATTTGAAAAACGTAGAAACATAATATAATATTTTATGTTTATTTAAAAATATACAAAAGTTTAAAACTGTTTGCTAAATTAGTAAAAAAAACCTACATATATATAGTTTGCTTACATCATATACAAATACATTAATTATGGTAAGTATGATGATATGATGATATAAATGCACAAATATCGGAGATATTTACAAATATTATATTCCTGTGGCGTTATATTTTATACACTTTTACCTCGGCGTAACACAGTTAGGTACGACTTTTGTATGGAGCATTTTCACGAGACTTTCTGAAATTTTGTGAATCTGCACTGATCTGATCTGATCTCTGCACCTCTGAAAGTATTGATTTAAAGTATATTGTTTCTTCTGACAAGTTACCTACTCATATTTAAGAGTTAGAGCCAGTTCACACAAAAAGCGAGACGAGACGCAACTCGACGTTGACGACGAAATTCAAACTCATGCAACGATACGTGTATCTTATATGTAGTGAAAAAAGTTTAATTTTAAATCGCTATCTTCAAAATTCAGCGCCGCCTCTCTTTGCGTCTAGACGCGACACGCAGCGTGGTGCATCTCGAAATTCAAACGCGTGAAATGAAACGTGTATCTTATTGCGTATTTAATAAAGTTTAAAAAGCTGACCCTTAGCTGTAGGTAAGGTGTAAAATTGAATGTGCTGATTTCTTCATATTTGGAGTCGGTTACCTAGGAACTGAAAATGTGGTCATAAAACGGTTCATTGTAGTGTTTAATTAAAACAAACTCCCCCTTGAAAATTAAGTAACAGAAAAATTTAAAAAGATGGAGCTAGAACAATTTTAAATGAAAAATTACAGAGGCAGTTGAAGCCGACAAGCTGTCGTGTCGAAACTGAGCCGCTATTAGGTAACATAGAAATTAGTATCTATGACATAGGAGACTAGATATGACACGATGAATTTATAAAGAGCAATATGGAAGGAAAGGTAGAGAGGAGAAGAGGTGGAGGAAGGCCCAGGAGAAACTATTTTGAATAAATAAAGGAAAAGTTAACGTTCTCTTTTATCAGGATATCAAATTTAGGGCCCAGGATCTAGATGTATGGCGATTACTCCAACGACAAGAGCCCAGCTGTTGAGTTATGAATGAACGAATTACGTAGGTAAATTCATAATGGAAGAGTGGCCGTATCAATGAATTCCTAAAACTGAACTTATTAACATTAGGTACATCTTTTGCCTATTTAATTATTATGATGTAGGTTAAACTAATATTTTTCATGTTAAAATGGGTACATTTTAATATTTTGCCATCGTATTTAATTATGATAATCAAAATATTTACAAGAACTACTATACTTACCTTATTATTTAGTTATTGTTTTAAGCCTATTAGATACGTCGAGACTGTATAGTTATAAAACTGATAAAAATCATGTTACTGTAAAGGGTAATCAAATCAAAGTTTTTTTTTCTGAATGGATTATAATGAATAGATAATTCTTATACTTTCAGAATTATCCTACATTTACCTAACACCGGTATATTCATTTTAATTTTTTTTTAATCTAATAATTTTTTAAATCTAATCAGTGTCCACTTGCTATTCACGAAATAACCGCCATAGGCGCCTGCGATTTATTTAACGCGGTCCGCCTACGCCTTGCAGGTTTTTTATTCGCCGTGATAATACCATTTCATCTTATTGGGTCGTTTGGTTCACTCAAGGGACTTCTTTTATTAAGTGACAGTACTACACAACTCTACTCGGGCGTTTATATTTATCGTCCGCTTAAGAGCTTTTTATCTTTTTTGTCAGGTTAAAGGAATAAAGATCTTATTATACCCGACTGGTTGCAGACATAAAACCGAGTAATTTGTCTGAAAAATTTAAATCGTTTTGAACTTAAGATCCTTAGGCCCACTTGCGCAGACCTGGGTTAACCCTGGGGTTTTTGATGTTATCGTTATAGTTCTTCGAATTTATGAAAGAGAAGGCATGACATTTTAATCCAGGCTCAACTTTAGCCCACTGGGTCAATTCTACTAAGTAAAACCTGCAATAATACAATTACAACCAAGTCCCGACACGCTAAAACTGTCAAACCGGTATTCTCGTAAATGTTAAAGCAGCATCTCACGCCTCCTGATTGGTCCAAGCGTCGCTTCACTTATAATACAATCAAAGTAAAATGAAAGTCTACTTTAAATACGAGAATTGAGGTTCAGATCTGGGAAATCCTTAGGCTATTTAAAGTTTGCATGGTATAAATATTTCAGCTAACCAATCAAATGATATAATATATTAGGAACAAGATAAAAAATTCCAAGAGAAGATATGAGGCCTCTTTAGTAATTATAATAATCATTTTTCTTAGTCTCATTATAAAGCCGACATTTTTACAAGTACTTAAAATTTGGGTTTGTGAGAGGCAAGGGACAAATTGAAACAAGGTCTTCCTATTAGAAAAGCAAACTGAGATTTTTTCCTTTATATTTGCATAGGACTCGTTAAATAGAAAAACATTATGTATTTAGGTTGTCACATTCAGTAATGTTATTGTTAACAAAGCAAAGAGTTTATTTTAATTTGTCTTTTTGCCGGTTTATTGTTATACCGATTTTTGTGTCTTGTGGTATTGTTATTATAAGTACTAACTTACGTACTAAGTTTCCTACTAATTCTAGCTAGTAGCTAGCATTTGCGAAGCGTGAGATTAGCGAAATGGTAAGCCGCGTAAGTTAGTATTTTCTTTCTAGTTGTATCCTCATGACTAAGGGTCGTGACCACCAAAATCTCCTTCATGGGATAGGGTTTTTTTCCACTTCTCTCTGTTTTTGGCCTGGTGAAATGCCTCCTGGAATGTGCCATAACAATCGCATCCGTCCATCGCATAGGCACTCTGCCTCTACTCCTTTTTCCCTCCATTTAGGCTCTCGGTGGGAGGAATATTTTTATTGAAATTAGCGCCTATCGGGCGGTATTATCAAGAAACAAGTTTATTATTTGGTTTTAGTATTGTATTTAAAGAAAATATAAATTATTATAGATAAGTTATATTCATAAGGGAAGGCGATATGATGTCGAGTTGTAGATGTCACCATAAAATTGTAAAAACCGTTGATTGTAATATAACTAGCGATATTGTAAAATGTCGAAAAATTGGGTACCTGAACATTCTGCTTACATTTAAACGCATTATCTTTCGTTAGATTATAATATATCGCAAAGTATCTTTTGACATATTTTTACAATCTCGCTAGTTATATTTCAATCTAACGGTTTTTACGGTGACAAAGACGCCTCGCTACTGGTAGTTAGACATAAAAAGAATCTCTGAACAAAATATTAAATCAAAGTATAAAGTTAAGTCACCTTGTGAATTTATTGTTGATTGCTCTACATATAAAAATATAAATGTTTATTATGTTATTCATGAATTCATGAGAAACCTTTATCAGATTATGTTCTGGTCATACATGCTCTTACTGCTTTTACATATTCATGCCTCTGGGATCAATTATATCCTGTATTTAAAATATATTTGACCTTTGAAATAAATTGATCTGAACGTGGGCCTAGTCACCGAATCTATCAAATGAAATCAACCTTTAATATGTTGAGTAGGCCGTATAAGGGCCAGTTCACACCGCGATGACAGGTGACGGTACGCGGTTGGTCGCACCGCGCTGCAAAGCGCATGTGTAGTGTATGACTAATGTCATATGAAACATGTATTTTCTTGTATAATATTCCATTTTGAACAGCTATCTAAAAAATGCAACGCCATGTCACGTATCGTTTCGTTTTATTGACAAATTGACTATTACTGTTGCTTGGAAAACTAAATCATTCAATTCAAATTTTCATATAATTGGATGATTTAAATGGCCATGTCTAACTTGCATAAAATGTGTTAATGAGGGTTTTTATGTTCGTGACATCTAACAGCTGTTTGACTTTTACGAAGCGCTACCTGGTGGCAGAAGAAGTGTATATAATTCTTATTTAATATTTTCGAAATCACTTCTCTCACCAGATGGCACTTTTTGTGAGTCGGGTCAGCCTCCTAGCGGCAAAAAAAAATCGAAAGCCCTTATTGCTGCATTACTTTTACTTCTCCAAAACAGCTCATAAAATTTTGGAGCAGGCGATTCCTATTTGTAATTTTTATTATTATCGACTAGATTCTAGAACAATGAAAGCTTGTTACCCATAAAACAAAGTAAACCAGATCAAAACTTATAAAAAGTTTCAACATACAATTTTCGACTTAATGCGTTTCTACATAAAATATTTAAATGATCTTGTCTTACTATGAAGTTTACTATCACTCCATTTGAGTTTTGTATGTAATTGCTATTGCAATATGTAATAACCCTTTTTATACCTAAGGTATTTTTTATTCAGTCAGGAAACAGTTTCAGTTGTCAGTAGGTTTTATTTTCCATGTAAAATAAGTCGCGGATAACATCTTAAAAAAAAAAAAATTACCAATGATGCATAAACTGTGTTCACATTAACCAATCATAATAAGCCATTTTGACATTTACTGCCTTCTTAACGCGAATAGACCATAGTAAGTTACACCATTATCATTAGGTATTCAAATTATATACCTACTTTATTGTGCACAAAAAAATAGAAAGAATAAAGACAACATCACATAGAATCAGACATGTACACAATGTAAGTATTTACTATAACTAAGCAATTTCTTCCAGACAACATTTTCGCTTTTTATGATAATGGACGGAATTATGAGCAGGAAAATAGACGTTATTATGAAATCCTAACATTCCTTTACTAAAAACATTTATTTTGAGAAGATTAATTAAAAGTACCTTCAGGTTCCTCGAAGAAAGGTAACTTAATAACCTCTTTCGCTGTTCGGAGTCATTAAAATAAGAGACAAGTATACTAATAATAAGTCTGAGGGTCAGCTTAGGTACTCGAAACGAGACGTGACACTCATTTTTGATGTGGTGCTAATGAAAATGAATAATAATATTATTCATTCTCACATTGTTTTCGAATACAAATGTAAATAGTTATCTAATCGCATTGATCTCTATGCGATTAGATAAGATTCTCGGAAGTTGAAGTGTACTTATAATTTTAAAATCATGGTTTATCACGAATGATGAAATACATGAGAATCTGAACATGAAAACAGTGAAAGAGGAAATAAAACACGCCTATTCAATATATAAATACCGGTTTGAAAATCTAATGACTTGGCAAACCAAAAAACAACTTTTAAACATGGCAAACGTCTCAACCTTAAAGATCATTGGTAAAATTAGTAGGAGCCTCTTACTGGGGAGTGAAATAACCTGAAATGACAATAACCACAATATAGCACATTTGCTTCAAGAGCCTGATCGCAGACTTAATCATTTAAAAAATCTAGTTCCAGCCGAAAAGATCGCGTGGTCACTGTATTTCAGTTTTCTGATTTACTAGATTTAAATTTGCATTAGCACTGGTCAAAGATTCATAGATACTGAGGATAATACCTACCTAGTCAAAAGTATGAGATAATATCCACCTTATTATATCAAAACCACAATATTACGGTTACAATACCATAGTCTGTTCGCGTTCAGTTCAAAATTGACTAATAACGCATAAACTATGTTAGAATCTAAATTTGTACCCATAATTCAGTGCAAACTAAACCCCAAATTGACTATAATATCAGAGGGGTAAGCTCGAAATCGTAACGTTATCAATAATTGTATAGGCGCTTTTCAAATTTTCATACAATTCTCTTTCGATAAAATTACGAATCCGTCCTTATCAATTGCTCGTGCTAGCCCCACTGAACACACATTCAACAACATTAGGATTCTTCCATATAACGTTAGATCACAAATGGATCTCTTTAAATCTCACTATTACATTATTCACTCAACCCAAATTCCAAGCAATCTACATCAAAGCTAGCGGTTTTAATTTATAGCTAAGCCTGCCGAATGCCTGTTAAATGGAATATCTAACTAGTCATTCTAGTCGAGACATTGCACTAATTGCGTACTACATTCGATGTAAAATTTGCACCATTTTCCGACTATGACTGAAATTGCCATAGAATATGATTGTTTCTAAAATAAACCTTTATTGAACCAACTTTGTTAGAGTTACAATATCTTCTATTGTTTGTATTACAGAGTTCATGAACTACATATTATTGTTGGATATTAATTTTGATTCATATAATATAATATACTTTACAGAATGAGATTTATACTAAGGCGGGTCAATAAGTCCGTGACTTTTTGAATTTCTAACCTCCTTACTGAAAAAGCAACACTACTCCTGTCAACAGGCATCTGTCAGTTGACTCCTATCAAAATTTGAACTTGCTGCGTCAGTTAGTTTGTGTTTTACAGCTATCTTTATCAGACTATCCAGTAACTTAAGGAAACAATGGAAAAAAGTGAATTTCGTGTGCTTATTAAGCATTATCTTTTGCGAAAAAAAACCATTACCGAGACCAAGGCTAAGCTTGATAAATACTATGGGGACTCTGCACCATCGATGTCAATGGTAAAAAGGTGGTTACTGAATTTCGTTGTGGCCGTACAAGCACTGAAGATGCCGAACGTCCTGGACGCCCAGTTGAGGTCTCTACACCCGAAACAATCAAAAAAATTCACGATATGGTGTTGGCCGACCGAAGATTAAAAGTGCAAGAGATTGTGGAAGCCATAGGCATCTCGCATGGCTCAGTGGTTTCAATTTTGAATGATCACTTGGGCATGAGAAAGCTTTCCGCAAGATGGGTGCGTAAAGGTATTGTAATGTAAGTAGGTACTAGAACTCCGAACAAAGCTCGGTCTCCCAGGTACTGTTATATTATACAACGAACAAATTAGGAGAATAAACAACCTGCGAAAGAATTAGATTCCTTGACTACGTTACAAGTACAATAAATCGACGAAACGATAATTTAAGTCATTTATACGAGGGCGGGTCAATAAGTCCGTGACTTTTGGAATAAAACACAGATTTTTTGATAAATAAATCATTTTATTTTTCAACGTAGTCCCCCTTGAGCTCTATACACTTTGTCCAACGCTTCTCCAATTTTTTTATCCCATCCAAAAAATATGATTTGTCGAGGTCCTCAAAATAGGCCTTTGTTTGCGAGATGACTTCATCATTGGAGTCAAATCTTTTTCCACCGAGCCATTTTTTCAGGTTTGGGAACAAGAAGTAGTCACTCGGAGCCAAATCTTGAGAATAGGGTGGATGTGGGAGCAATTCATAGCCCAATTCATGGATTTTTGCCATGGTAACTGCACATGTGTGCACCCTTGCATTGTCTTGGTGAAAAAGAACTTTTTTCTTGGCCAAATGAGGTCGGTTTTGTTTTCAAATCCTCATTGAAGCGGTCCAATAAGTTGGCCATAATATTCCCCATTAATTGTTCTTCCCTTTTGAAGATAGTCAATGTGGATTATCCCACGTGCATCCCAAAAAACAGTCGCCATAACTTTATTGGCTGACAAACCCACCTTGGCCTTCTTTGGCGCCGATTCACCCTTAGAAACACACTGTTTTGACTGTTGTTTGGTCTCTGGTGTGTTGTGATGGATCCATGTTTCGTCCACGGTTAAAAAACTCCTCCATATTGTGATTAAACAACGCCAAACCTTCCTGTGAAGTTGTTACACGATTGCGTTTGTGGTCGACTGTGAGCAAACGCGGCACCCATCTTGCGGAAAGCTTTCTCATGCCCAAGTGATCATTCAAAATTGAAACCACTGAGCCATGCGAGATGCCTATGGCTTCCACAATCTCTTGCACTTTCAATCTTCGGTCGGCCAACACCATATCGTGAATTTTTTCGATTGTTTCGGGTGTAGAGACCTCAACTGGGCGTCCAGGACGTTCGGCATCTTCAGTGCTTGTACGGCCACAACGAAATTCAGTAAACCATTTTTTTACTTTGAAATCGATGGTGCAGAGTCCCCATAGTATTTATCAAGCTTAGCCCTGGTCTCGGTAATGGTTTTTTTTCGCAAAAAATAATGCTTAATAAGCACACGAAATTCACTTTTTTCCATTGTTTCCCTAAGTTACTGGATAGTCTGATAAAGATAGCTGTAAAACACAAACTAACTGACGCAGCAAGTTCAAATTTTTATAGGAGTCAACTGACAGATGCCTGTTGACAGGAGTAGTGTTGCTTTTTCAGTAAGAAGGTTAGAAATTCAAAAAGTCACGGACTTATTGACCCGCCTTAGTACATATTAGGTCTTTACCTATGAAATTGCCGTTTTGTATGAAAAAATTTAAACGAATTTTTTCATGTATTTTTTATTTGTATTAATCGAAGTAATCACCCATGCAATCAATGCAATATTTGCCAACGCAGTGGCAGTTTCTAAAAGAAATCAGCTGGACGGGAGGCAACAAATTCTTCAAAGGCATTTTGTAGGTACTGCCTCTCGGGTATTGAATTTTTTTCCCGCCAAGAAGTTATCCAAATTCTGGAAAAAGTATGAGTCTGTAGGCGCAAGGTCTGGTGAGTAGGGCGGATGACGGAGAGCTTCCAACCCCAGTTCTTGCAACTTGGAGATCGTCTGCTGTGCAGTATGAAGTCGCGCGTTGTCGTGCAGGAGCTGCGGAGACGAGCGATTGACCAATGCTGGTTGGAGATGTGCCAGCTTCTCCTTCATTGTGTTCAGTTCTTCACAGTACACATCTGCAGTAATGCTCACCCCGTTTGGTAAGAAGCTGTGATGAATCACACCGGCGCTTACCACCAAACAGTGACCATCACTTTTCTAGAGGTAAGTTTTCGTTTAGGGCATTGCTTAGGTGCTGAACCAGGATCCAACCAACTTGCTGAGTGCTTGCAGTTATCAAACCAATAACAGGTGGTGCGTTGGTTTGTAGTGTTAGCTCCGTAAACGTCGTTGATGTTGCGTGCCGCTTGTGCCGCGTTGCTGCCACGACGGTACCCGTATTCCATAATTACTCAAATTTTTAACGTATCCATGATGACGAAAAAGATTGAAATGCGATGAAAATGTAACACTAATCAATAAACAAATGACTACTTTTGGAAAAAGAATTCCAAAATAAAATTTATTTGAAATTAGAATTCTTAGCCAACCAAAAATTATTTTGATTTGAAATGGCCAGTACTGCAGAACGGCAATTTCATAGGTAAAGACATATTATTTACTAGATGGTGGCCGTGACTTCGTACACGCAAAAGGAATCCCGCAATAACCATGCTTTTTTCGCAATAATATACTTCCTATCTACTATATACTAGTCTACTATATATCTGTTCCAAATTCCAAATCTCTTTATCTTTATAATATTCGTATAGAGGTTATTAGGGCGTCCCTTAAATATTTTGTTTGGAAATTTGAAACGCATTTTTTATAAATGCTAAAATAAATCTAAATATGAATTTTTATCCTTCTAGGATGATTGCAACCCGTGCTGACTGAGTCGAAAAGTTTACAAAAAATAGCGTTCTGTACTGATATATTTGTTTTGCTACAGAACCAATATAAGTTTAAAAATTAGGGAAATTAGGATAAAAAAAGGCTAACATGAATACTTATCTACTCAAAAAATTAATAACAACCAATTTGGATAACTTTTCTTTAGGTCAGCTTTTACAGGCCTGATACAAGTTTCTATGTTGACGACACAGCGGAACAAGACTCCTTGACTCCGGAACAAGAACTGCACTCTTTGACTTCCTGTCAAAGAGTGCAGTTAAGATGTCTTTAGCTTGATCTTTCTCGATAAGCTCCCTGGTTTTTGAAGTCCAAGAATCTGTTCGCTATTCGTCAAATGTAGCAATAATTGGCAAATTTTCTTCTTTTGAACTTCGTCGATACATATAATTAGGTAACAGTTTTCCACCCTGATAGACTGAGATTACTTCAGATAAGTTGTTCTGAAAGATATTAGTCTTAAAACAAGTCTTAAAGTTCACTTAAAAATCCGGCAAATTAACTATAATACAGTAAACACAAATTTTGGTTTATTATGGAAACTGAATGAACTAGACGACAGTGAATTTATTAGAAGTAAAGCAAAGGAGTTAAAACAACTATATGGCACTGATTTGGAAGAAACATTTGCAGAAGAATGCGTCCATTTGGCGCAGTTTTAAAAATCTGACACCGAGGCCGAGCATTCTTTTTCTGCCAGAACTCCAAAGGGTTTGTTGCAGTTAATAATAAGTATTAATGTTTCATGCATGTTCCCGAATGTGGAGATAATATTAATATTTTTTTGACAATGAGTGTTACCAACTGCAGCGGCGAAAGGTCTTTTTCAACACTTAAAAGAGTAAAAAATTACTTGCGCTCCACACTCCGCCAACAAAAACTTGCAGCGCTCTCGCTTATGGACATAGAAAGTGGATTTGGTTTTCTACTTGATAGCCTGGAGTCACTTGTCATGATTTAGGTCGTTTAATGCGTGAGGTGCTTTGCCTTCATGTATTGTCAGCTAAAAAAATGATTTACCACCCTAAGGTTGAAAGTCGTGCAAATTAAAGGACTACGTTAGTTTCGCTTGCAGATCGATCTGAAAACTTTATAGGTAGTATGAACCATGTAAAATTTTTCACACTAGTAAACAAAGTCCAAACTAATATACTACTTTTAAGGGCCGAGGTCTAACACACCTGGCGGTGGCGCATCCTCATAATTAGCCTAGAGCGGTCAGAACTCTTGATCAGTCGCAGTAAATAGAACTGCCTATATACCTATATGCCTATAAACTTGACGATTATGTGTTGATTTTGTACCATTTATGTGGTGGCTAGGCACTATTTTTTTTACCAGTTTTGAATTTTGCAGCTACGCAATAAACAATTACGCACAATAAACCACGTATGAATCGATAAATAAAACATTTAATTGCGGGTTCTCCTTGTAACTTGTATGGGAAAATTAAAATCGGAAGTCGGCACGGGTTATCGTTTATCAATTGAGCTAAAAAAAAATCTAGGCTATATAGCTATATTGGGTCAATACCTTAAAAGTTCTTATTTAGAAACTTTTAAGAGGGTATGTATGAAAAAATTTTCGAACTTGGAATTTATGGGAAACCCTAATGTATATGTTACGGCTAAAACGCGAAGTGTGGCTACGTCTAGTTTTAGCCGGTTAAAACTAGGTGTAACCATTTACTCTTGGTTAAATCTGGTATAAACCGATTGTTTTCGGATAAAACTAGTTCTAGCTGGTATCATGCCGGCTAGTACTAGGTCCAATAACAGTTATTCTACTAGGTTTGCTACGAGTGCGTCTATATACATATATGCCATTTTGTATAATGGCACGAGGCGTATAAAACCTCGACTCACGTCGAAGGGCGAAGGCAGGTGTACGCGGAGCGGTGAGTGGCAGGGGCGCGCGACTCGCGCGAGCTAGTCGCCTGATACACGTTTGAACTTCTTTGGATCTAGTTTTATCCAACAGGTTTTGGTTGGATCTAGTTGCAGCCGGCACGATATTGGCTAAAGCTAGTATCAGCCACTAGAGTTTGGTTGAACCTTGTACCCGGCTAGTACTAGTAGTAGTAGTATGATACCAGCTAGAACTAGTTTTATCCGAAAACAATCGGTTTATACCAGATTATACTAGGTTATAGAGAAGCACTTCGGGTTCTAACCGTAACATATATAAGGTCTAGATAAATAAATTACGGATATTTCGGGCACAAGATTTACTGCTTATGTAAAGACGTTTAGGCGAAAAAATAATTGTCTTATTCGAAAAAAAAATATTTTCTTTATATGGGCGAGTTTGCGTTTGGCGGAGAGTCACCCATACATAAGATAATTTTTTACTTTGAGTATGACAAATATTTTTTTGCCTAAATGTACTTTACACAAGCAGTGACTCAAATGCCCGGAGTATCCGTTATTGATTTTCGGAGAGGTTATATACAAGAATTGATCGTTTAAAGTATAAGATTTAATTGTGGCATGTAATTAACTCTTGTATGGTGGCGGTATATCGTCGTCTTTATGATACGTGCAAATTATGATAGCGATCGATAGATCGATATTCTATATATCGATATTCTGTATCGATATTATGCTAAAGGATCAAATTCCCTGATTACATTTCAATTCTAATATTATATTTTTTCTACATTTATTACAGTAAATCTATCTAATCTAATCTATCCTATACCAGTATACATAATACATAATATTATATAAGATATCCTCTTTGGTTCAGTGGTTAGCGCGTCGGTGCTCAAGGTGGAGGACGCGGGTTCGAATCCCGCCGAAGGAACAAAAAGAGTCAGCGTTCCTGAGTCATGGATGTGTATTAAATATGTATATTTTGTGTATAATATAATTAAAATCTTAAATATCTGTAGTAAGGTAGTATAAAAACATTATTAAATCTATTTCTGTTGTCTGGTACCCGTAACACAAGTTTTTGCGCTGGACCAGATTGACGTGGTGTGGAAGAGTCCTTAGATAATATAGACATTATATTGATTCATTGTATGAAAGCTTTATATTTAAATTAATGTAAATGGAATGTAGCAAGGCCTTGAGCCTGCCTACATAGCGATAGATCATCTTATGAATTTACATAGAGAATAACGCTTCTATTATTTTCGCCGATCTTTTCTCTTTGACTTTATCATTAGTAAATGAAAAAGCTGGTCTCCTTCATTAAAAATTCTTGGTATAAATTTCATGTATACAGCGTTTAACTCGTTTAAATAAAGGGAGGGAGCGAGAAAATATTTTGGAACGAAGTTCCTTATGGCACGTTGCGAAAGGGGGCTAGACGGAAAAAATTAAGACTAACCCCCGGTTTCTGAAAGGCTAATCAACGCCAAAATTAACTAATCAGCGGTCAAATCTCTTGTCAAGTGTAAATTGAGTTGCATAAAGCTTGATCATTCGTATGATTTGATCATCATGTTAGTTAACAAAACTAATGCCAAACCACATGTCAAACACTGTTTTCGGTTTCTGGAAAGCTATTCAAGGCGCAATTATAGATTAAACATATGTCAAATCTATTGTCAACTGATCAATGCATTTCGGCGAATTAACTTTTGAGAAATATTAGTTTTTTCCCATTTTTCCACTGATATCGTTAACAGAAGGTATGTAAAGTGTTTTTACTAAGTTAATTTGGCGTTTGTAATATTTTTATACGGTAACTAGTACTTATTTGTTAGAAGCTGTAAGTAATAATAATTATGGCTATGACTCTTGATTTCCAAATTTTTACAAAATTATTATTTGTGTTTCAGATATTATCATGTCATTATCCGATTCATTCATATATATATTTATATCTATCTTGATTGATCTCATTGAAGACTTATGTGTAGGTATTGGTATTAAGTAATTCATAAAACTTTGTTTACTAACATCGTCATTAGCAACATTCTGCCTGGTGGTTCTCTTAAGATTTATAGGCACTTGGAAATTATTTCCATATGCTGACATTTTTCTCTTTCGGTAAAATTTTTGCCTCGAAAACTCATTCTGAAATACTTCTATTGTAATATTTGTCAAGAAAAATACGAAATTTGCGGAATATCGAAAACCTTACTACTTACATAACGACTTAAGTCGAAAAATACCTCACTCTGGACACTTGACAGCTATCTACTTGACAAATTGTTTTTTTTTCGAAATGGCATTAGGCAATTTACATTAATTTCATACTTTTCAACGAAATATTGAACGAGAAACTGGACGCCACACACTGTGTGGCCATATTAAAAATCAAACTTCGTGTCATGTCAAGATGATCAATGATTAGTAAATTTTTCACTAATTAGCGTTTCAGAAACGCAAATTGATTTAACAACTCTGTTAACTCAACATACGTGTTAGTTAATCAACTATTTGATTAGCCTTTCAGAAACCGGGTGTAAAAGTTGTAACGACACATTTTGCCATAGTTGTAAGCCGTGCGGCGTGCGTGCGTGCGCGTGTTTCTCTGTCTGTCTCTCTCTCTCTCTCTCTCTCTCTCTCAATTATTACTAAAATTGAGCCTACTGATTAAGTTTATATTACATTATATTTGTTAATAATAAAAAATATTATTATAACTAAAAAAAAAAAATATTACAATTCCTTCACTAATTAATCGAAAGGAACTTCGTTCCATCCGGGTGTCCCTTGACACCTCTCAAGTTTTTTTTTTATTATAATCTCTTGACTTCATTTGTCTCAGTTCATATGAGTTATACTGTATGCACATTGGACATAAGTAAAAAATTACTGTCTCCTTTGACCATTCAAAACCAAATCTTTTTGCTCAAATAATAATTTCTGTCAATCTAGCCAGCTGATAACCTACTTCGCAATGCCACCTTATATCGCAAGTACCTACAACAAATACTCTCACCGTTATTGAACCGCAAATATAATTTTAACTTTACATGAAGAAACGACTGCTATTACCGAAGTTTGTTCACTTATTGTTGCTCGATCGGATGGAACAAACTTTGATGGAGTATTTTACTGCGCAGTTTCTTATTTTTATGCCCTTGTTTTGAAATGTAAACCACAAATGCTGTCTGTAAAAGGAGCTACTGATAGTTCAACTCATTTGTGCGCACGGCGCTATGTGTGTGTGAGCTTGGTATTATACAAAATAAATAATATGTGTGTCAGTGATGCGGCCCACGACCCGTACGCGGTGCTATGTGTGGGTGACGTTATACGTTACCACCGGGGCGACACTCTCTACAAATGACAGCTCGAGCACCGGCGAATATCAGCAATGTTGACGTAAGCCTAAAGTTGACACCAAAATAATTTTGGACAAATCTATCATACTATATAATATGAAAGTATACTGTCAATATACAAACGACCAGTCGTTTCGTGCTTTGACATGGCGGCGCTGGACCCGTGAACGAAAGTCCTGGCTGGAAAAAACGCACACAGCCGCGAGCTGTCATTCGTGTAACCCCCACCGGGTTATGATGATGACGATTCTTTACGTTTGTAATATATATATTCTTTGACGTTACATATTATGTACACATGGCGCCGCGCGCACATATTAGTTGAACTATCTATATACTATAGTAGGTTCAATAAAATGAATGTTTAGCAGATCGACAATCATCTGAAATTGGTCATCTTATTATTTCCCGACCTTAAACGACTAGTGTTAACACCATTATAATACGAACAAATACTTAGCATGATCAAACAGCAAATGATTAATTTCCTCAACTGTACAGTGTACATATTAGAAAACCGACGAAGATTCGGCCTTGCTTCTCAGCTGCGATATCAGTTGCGTAAGTCAGTAATGCTCGATCATTCCCGGTCTATTATCATAAAATCTACCCCGGGATTAAATATTATAAGGTGGAGCGTTAGGGGTGCTAGGGGGTCGTATCCCTCTGACCCCCTACGAGATAATGTATGAAATAGACTTTGATCGATGAGTTCTTTGCGAATACTGATAACACGTGTAAGTCAAAAATTACCGACCAATATCAGCACGCTTGTCATGTAAAATTATATTAAAAGTCGTTTATAAGGCAACGCGTCTCTCATTGCGACACCATTCATTTCATTCATTCATTCATTCTTACGGACGTTTTTATCGCGAGATACATAGAAATTGCAATGTTCGATTTTTGTTTTTCCGTGATAGATAAATTGTTCAATTGTGTGATTTTATTGTCTGTATGATTAAAATATTATATCTTCGAGATTTTCGAGGTAATAATTTACCATTGTTTCTACACAAGGATATAGAGATATTATAGGATCATTGTTCAACCATATTATGATATTATTGACAAAAATAAATTGCATCGCGTATGCCCGCAATATTATTCCCGCGAAAAATGGCGCACGCAGGATGCGTTTCCGTTATTTCTATACAAAGAGGTACCTACCACAATAGAAATATATAGGTAATATATAACTATCGTGATGGTATTAATACAAACAGTGTGATAATCACTCCATAATAATATTTTAATAACAAACGTATAATCTACAAGTGTTGGCGTTAGTCAACGAAATTCAATCATAATTTTTAAGTTTGAACTTTATAAGGGTTCTCTTGTCTCTTAACTAATACAAAATAAAAATTTAATACTGACATATTTACTAATTTAATATGTGAAAGACAGATTGACAATGTCAAGGCGCGACATATTTGTATCCAACGCATAGGTAGTAGTGTGAGTGTGAGTAATAAATCTGAGCTAGTGTGTGTAATGTTATTGTTATTTATTTAATTTAAGATGTATTGTTAAAGAAAAATATCAGTGTAGCCAACACCTCAATATACTACAGAACTTGGGCCTTTTTTCATCCGTTATCGGATGATTTACACAGTATACTCTGAGCGGAGTAACCACTCTTGAAATACTGTAGTGCCTGGGATAGTCGGTTTTAAATGTCGTATGGTTGCCCAAGCACATACGGCATTCTCACAACGTCAACCTAGTCTAGGGGAATGACTGGTCAATATGTCTGGGGCCATACCATGTGCGGGTTTCCTCACAATGTTTTCCTTTACCGTTAGAGCGTCCGTATAATGTACTTGAGATCTGAAAAAGTTTCATTGGTACATACCACAAGCTGGGAATCGAGCCTGCAGTCTCTCGAGTGCGAATCAAACGGTCTACCCACTAGGCCACGGATCTCACTGAGCACACACTATACTATATAAATCCATAATATCTACATATTAATACGTGATGCGAAAAATTCAAGTACAGTTTCACAAGAATTGTGCGTACGGATGGGAATTAAATTTGGCACAACTAAAGTTTATGCTGTGGAAGGCGTGCGAAAAGCTTAAATTTCTTATAATGATGCTTAGAAATACATGAAATTAATTAAAATATCAGCAACACACTACCATGGATTTGGTTCACACATACACGTAGTGTATTCGTTATTGTCAAACCCTATGAGTTTTGACGTTCGGTTTCATCGTGAAGAACATGAATGAATTTCGTATATTTAATGGAACTGGACTGATATTCTTTTCATTATTACATTAATTATAATTAATAATTATCATCCTCAGCTCACACTACCTACCGTGCGTTTGATACAATTAACTACACGTTGACGTTTGTCAATCCGTCACAACATTTAATCTAAGAGGCAAAATAGATATAAGAATGCAGGTATATGTTTTTTAAATAAATAAAATAATATAGCTGTCTCTCACATTATCGCGCGCTATAAACGACATCGTATCGCATAATGTGAAAACGCTCTTCGTGAAGCGAAATTCACGTTTTCACGGTTATGAACATATTTTAAGGGCCACCCTCACGGTCCAGTCTGCAAATCCAGCAGCCTGTCAATAATTTGTTCATCTCTTTTCATTCTGTAAATAGTAAATAAGCGCCATACTCACAGTCCAGCCTGCAAATCCAGCACCGGTACTAAAGGTCGTCATTAGTGTCAATAAATTATAATATTTGCCTAGTCGGCGGCCTTGTATTGGCAGACATATGGCGCAATATCCAGGCAGATTTACCGGAAGACTGAGTAGGCTGAAGCCTAGGGCGGCAAATTTTAGGGGGCGGCAAATGTGGCCTAAATATTTTTTTTCTCTTACGTAAATATAAAAAACATTATGATTTGCAAGCAAAAATATTTTCGAAAATTTAAATATATATATATATATATATATATATATATATATATATATATATATATAAAACTAAACGCTCAGTAAACTATACTTTTGAATTAAAAAATATAATGAAAGCGTTTCAATATTATAAAATATAATTTAAATTCAATATTTTTTAGATGAGATAGTGGTGGGCGGCGGCGGGTTCTTTTGGTGTTGAGAAGATATGCGACTCTGCAGATTTTGACAGTGTGTAATACTGTCTTTAATTTTGGTGCATAGGGATTTCTCCAATAGAAACCTGCAAAATTAGAGACATTTTTGCTCGCTCGCTCCGCTCCGCTTTCAACGTACAGATCATAATAATGTTATTTCTAATATTTAGTAGTCTATAGACTTTTTGCGCTGTTGATTATTTCAAAGAATAATATTTCTTCCCTTTCAGATAGGTATTTGTTACAAATTAATTCATAACAACTGAAAAAAAATATATCTATCCAATTTTATCCTGCGAAATTGGAGAAAGGTTTGCTCGTTCTCTCCACTCGCTCGATATTAATGTACAAAACATAATGTTTTATAATATATTTTGCGCTGTTGTTTTTATTTAAAGAAATACACAATTTCAAACAGCTATTTGGTACAAATTTCAACCTGGACATTTATAAAAAAATACTCTTGATTAGTTAATATAAGAAGAGTAATTTCGAGACGGAAGTTTGGTTGGGGGTCAAATGTGTGAAGCCAGCACTGTAAATATCATAGTCAAAATTTACACATTCTTAGAGGTACATGAACCCCTTAAAAATCTAAACTAAAAATAACTTAATCATATTATGAATTATGGACGAATTTCGACCACAGTGCGATGTCTAGTAACTTTAAATGTGCCAAGTTTTATACTCCTCCGTTCGCATAATTTTCGTAAAAAACTATAACAATTTTTGCTTCACGTAATTATATTATAATATAATATAATTTGATTGACAGTCTAATCTAGTGTAGAAATGGCGTCCATCGGATGCATAACTCACTTGTTTGATTTGTGGTTTAGTAGCCGCAAATAGTTCATCGCATATTTGTTCATAATTATTACCAAATATTTAATTAATAAGTTCATGATAGTTAACTATATATTATAGAGAATAATAGTTAACTGTTATGTTCGAAAACTAGATGTTGGCCGCGACTTCGTGCGCGCAAAAGTAAATATCGCGGAATCCGAACATTTTTCCGCGATAAGAAGTAGCCTTACTGCCTCTCTCTGCCAAATTTCATCAAAATTGGTCCAGTAGTTTCGAAGCCTATTCAATGCAAACAAACTTTTCCTCTTTATAATATTATATTAGTATAGATTAGATAATGCCCGCGACTCTGCGACTTCGTGCGCGCAAAAGTAAATATCGCGGAATCCGAACATTTTTCCGCGATAAGAAGTAGCCTACTGCCTCTCTCTGCCAAATTTCATCAAAATTGATCCAGTAGTTTCGAAGCCTATTCAATGCAAACAAACTTTTCCTCTTTATAATATTATATTAGTATAGATTAGATAATGCCCGCGACTCTGCGACTTCGTGCGCGCAAAAGTAAATATCGCGGAATCCGAACATTTTTCCGCGATAAGAAGTAGCCTACTGCCTCTCTCTGCCAAATTTCATCAAAATTGGTCCAGTAGTTTCGAAGCCTATTCAATGCAAACAAACTTTTCCTCTTTATAATATTATATTAGTATAGATTAGATAATGCCCGCGACTCTGCGACTTCGCGCGCGCAAAAAGAGATCTCACGGGACCCGTACATTTCACCGCCATAAAGTAGCCTATGTACTTTTCCGTGGTCTACTTTATATCTGTGGCAAATCTTAAGTTGGTCGGTTAAGTAGGCATTTTTAATTTAGTCGAAAGAGAAACAAACAAACTCACTTCGACATTTATAATATTAGTAAGGATTGTGTAGGTAAGAGATACAATTATTTTTAACTAGCTTTTGCCCGCGGCTTCGCTCGCGTGGAATCGTGTTCTTGGAGAAAAAAAAAACTTCTTCAGCAAATAACTCCACTC
The DNA here is from genome assembly GCA_963565745.1 of Phengaris arion. Lineage (NCBI taxonomy): Eukaryota > Metazoa > Arthropoda > Insecta > Lepidoptera > Lycaenidae > Phengaris > Phengaris arion. Next base: position 12,970,561 of record OY751443.1, on the reverse strand, counting down.
ACTGCATTATACTTTTGTATACAATATTGAAAATGTTTTTAGGGTGACAAACGGAACCCTATCACATCGACGCGACGTGCGAGACCGCTTGATATATATTTTTCGCGCTTAAATATAAATTTTACGATATCTTCTAAATATAATATATTAATTTAAGCTGTACGGTTTAAATGGCTACTATAATGTATAAAATGCTTAAAGTGAGTAACGTATTTAATTTGATAAGGATCATACTGTATCCGTCTAAATAGCTTCTGAAAATAACATACATAATAATAAGTATGAACTGGGCACGTGCAGCTAGTTATTAGTTTTATATTATTAAGTAAACCGCTATGTCCCTGCATTTTAAATCTGTAATATCTTCGAAAATATTCATTTAAATTACATGCTGTGAAGGGCCATATTGATCTAAATTAAATATACAATGTATTTTAGGTACTTAATTGGATAAGATTCAATGCTGTATTGCTTAAAATCACTTCGTAAATAAGCCATTACTTCTCGTAAAAAGTAAAGGATAAAAATGGTTATTGTGGGTTATTCCTATGAGATAGACATATACTATTGCAGATTTTTTGCAGACCTTTTTAAGGTGCATAGTACATTATTTTGATATACCTCGTTTATATCAGCCAGCGTTTGCAATGTAAGCGCAAACGTGTTTATTTATGACATTAGAAACCTCTAAAATTATTAGTGTTTCTCTATTACATCATGCATGTTATATACATATAAACCTTCCTTTTGAATCACTTTATCTATGAAAACCAGCATCCAAATCCGTTGTGTAGTTTTAATGATCTAAGCATACATAGAGACAGACAGATAAAGCTTCTTTGTTTTATACTATGTAGTGATGTAGTGATATTGCACATACATTTTATTAGTGACTGAACGTTGAACAAAACTATTCTCCAATTCGAATATTGACTCGACTGGAGACGGCGGCCTCACAAACAACCGGTCGATCGAGTGAGAGTTAGGATAGTTCACACCGAAACGAGACGATACGCATCGCGGCACTGCATTTTTAAGATAGCGTTTCAAAATTGAACTTTATTTACTACACAAGAAGATACACGTTTGATTGCAACAGTTCGAATGTCAAAATAGACCGCTCTGCACGGCGCGGCGCCTCTCTTGCAATGAAACGTGAATTTTCTTGTGTACTAAATAAAGTTCAATTTTGAATCACTATTTTTAAAATGCGTCGCACCGCGTCATGTATCGTCTCTCTTCGGTGTGAACTGACCCTAAGATTACTAAAAGATACTTACAGCACGTGTCATAAAAATAATTTAGGAGACAATCTAGACAAGAAGCCATAGGACATTTGATTAATTATTTCCCTCGTATGAAAAATTCCTCGTAATTCATTTGGTTTCACAGAAACAGATCTAGAAATTTCATTACTTGCTGTGGTTATCTTGGTCTAAATATAGGCCTGTAGAAATTTTTTCTTAATTAGAATTAAGATATTATTTAAAAATCTGATTAATTGAATTAGTTTATTTTTCACCTTAAAATAATTTATACGCAAGCAATCGAAGCGATCAATACATTTTTATGTCGTTCTTCAATGAAATTATAACAAATATTAAAGTGCGTACGTAGTAAGACGCGTACGTCTGTTAATGTCTGAGCAGACTACGGATTTGGTTGCTAACTTAGGGGTTTCTCCCTAAAATTAAGGAAAAATATTCTCTAGGGGATGGATATTTTAAGGTTATTTTTATAGGTTTGTATTTTCTTGTTATTAATTAAATTAGCTGTTGATCGATATACCATCGACAAGCAATTTGAAAAGTCAAACTGTGGAAAATAAACTTTTGGAAGTTTAATTTAATGAAAAAGTGCAGAACAATATTACAGAAAATATTTTTTATTTCTTTATCACTTTATTTATACGATTGGGGAGAAATATGTGTGACCATTATGTCATAATGGTCCGCTCCTAACCAAATCTGTACGCGTGTAAGCAAAATAGGGAATATTTTAGCAATTCTGAACCTTAATATATCAGCAGTGAGCAAAAAATACATTACAACCTACAGCCAAAAATGCAGACTTTGATGTAATTATGAAACATGTTTGAATGTAGCTTTTCAAGTCGGATTTTAGTTTTGAAATCTCTGCTATTTGACGGATCATTCTTTTATATGCCTGCCATTAAAACACTTTAAATTAACCTCAATATTTTATACATAAATCCACGCGTTCTGCTGAATGCAATTTTTGCGTGGATTCTTACAGGCTATTGCGATTTTGGATGGTTTTGTAGGTATTTTAAAAGTGTAGTAGTAGTTTTTCAATTATACTTGAATCATACATTCAAGTATGATCTTGAAATCAAACTTATTTGCGTTTTTTAGGTCATCTAGCAAAAATCAGTAGGTACTCCTGCTGAAAATCGGTCACGACACCCTTCCGCGCTATGTAAGTACTGGCTGCGCTTATGCCGGAGCCAGAACACGTTGAGTTAAAGAAAAAAAAAATTTGAAACCGGCTGAGTTATTAAGCTGTTAATAAAATATAACCGTTACAATAAGCCCTTCTCTTCCCTACGCATTTGACAACGCACGCACGCATTGCTTAAGCGTGTTTTAAGAACAAAGTAGTAAGTACAAAATGTACTTATCACCTGAAACTTCCAGATGCGCGTATTTGCGTAAGTACATTTACAGTATTTATTCATATAACGTGCGTCTATGCCGCGGTTTTGAAAAGACGTTGTAGGTATACTGGCTCCTGCACTGGGATCTGTGTGGATTTTGTGCGACAACTACGGCGGTGAAACATTTTGTGAAAGTTATTAAGCTATTAATAAATAACCGTTACAACAAGCCCTTATCTTCCCTACGCATTTGACAACGCATTTGGCAACTACGGCGGTGAAACATCCATGAAAAATCCATACAAATCCTAGTGCAGCAGCGCCGCCGGAGCCGCGGCACGTGTCTAATGGCGCTTAAAGTAGGTAATCGTTTACATTAACTTTTGCAAAACACGCTTTCGCCCTCTTGATATTAAATTATTCGGAAATTTCGGCTGGGCGGCTGCTAATTGATTGATATTCCATTTCAAAGATAAACTTATAACATGTTTCGTGGGGATTATGTTTTGAAGTTTGTTTCATATTTAACTTTGTAATTGACCATAATATAAGCACGCGGCGAGGATTTGTGGATTTGTGGAGATTGTAACTTCGACCCAAAAAGAAATCCTATATTGCTCTACTCTCGATATTTCTAAAAAAGCAGTTTTCTCGAAACTGATATATGTATATATATATATATATATATATATATATTTTTTCCTCGCCTTAGAATTATGGCGCTAAAATTCAAATAAATGAATAATATATGAGTATTGATTTCTTAGGTTTACGCGAATATTGTTCATTGTTTTAAACACTTACGGATTGTGTCGCGGTGCAGTTTTCTTTTTCCCGACGTTTCGGCTACTTTCCAGCAGCCGTGGTCAGTCCTCCCGTCACCACGGCTGCTGGAAAGTAGCCGAAACGTCGGGAAAAAGAAAAGTGCACCGCGACCCAATCCGTAAGTGTTTAAAACAATGAATATATGAGTAAATAAATATTTGACAACATAAAAGACTAAATGATTCATTCATTGTTTTTATCTTCAAGTATATAATATGAATTTCATCAGTTCAATTCATCACTCGTTTTTTGAATTTGCTGTAGCAGATAATAGTAATTATTATCAAATTAAAAAAAAATAGAAAAAATCAGATTATGAGGCGTGTACTTTTGGATTTTCCAATTTATTTTGTTATTACAAATAAAACTGCGTTTTAATTATAATAAATTAATGTTAAAATCTCAAGTAAATAATACAAAGAATAAAATAGATAAAGGCCAAAACATGTGCCATAAGATAATTAAATGTTTTGTTCAATTGCATTTGTCACTTAGAGAAAGAAAATTTCCAACCAGCTTCCGCGGCGGTTATACATTCGATGAGATCAGCATCATCACTATAATATTATATTTAATTCTATCTGCTACATTTTTTATTTTATTTTTATTTTTTCTTTATTACAATTCCAACAGCGCATACATAGGCTGCACTAAAAGTATCGGGAATGGAATATTTCCACTGTTCCTGTCATATTAAAATTTTTTAATTTAAAACTCCTTGGTTTTAAAAGTCGAATACCGTTTATTTATTTAAAAAAAGATTCTCGGTCTTGTCACAAGTTCTTGTCAAACTTGTTTAGTCGTTGAGAAAATGGAATTGACTCGAGAAAATTCTAGAGCGATGATTTATTATGACTTTCGAAGTGGTTTAACACAAAAACAGTGTGTTGACCGGATGATTTCTGCATTTGGTGATGAAGCCCCATCCAAAACCACAATTTATCGCTGGTTTGCTGAATTTCAACGTGGACGTGTCAAGCTCAGTGATGATCCCCCCGTCAAGGTCGTCCAAAAACTGCAGTCACCCAAGAAAACGTTGATGCTGTGCGTAAGCTGATTGAGGAAGATCGACATGTGACATACCGCAAAATTCAGGCAACTTTAGAAATTGGCATGAGTCAAATACAAATAATCTTGCATGAACAATTAGGTGTAAAAAAGTTGTTTTCCCGATGGATACCGCATTTGCTCTGTGAAGAGCAAAAAGCGGCTCGCGTTACTTGGTGCGTCAGAACTCTCGAAAGATTCCACGCAAGATCCTCAAATGCTGTATACAACATCGTATTAGGTGAGGAATCCTGGATATACGCGTACGAACGTACGTACGAAACAAAAAACCAATCACGAGTTTGGGTGTTCGAAAATGAGTTAAAGCCAACAAAAATTGTTCGTTCACGGAGTGTTGCAAAAAAAATGGTGGCCACGTTTGTCTCAAAAACCGGCCATGTTGCGACTATTCCTCTTGAGGGACAAAGAACGGTTAATGCAGAATGGTATGCTAATATTTGTTTGCCACAGGTCGTTTCTGAACTCCGTAAAGAGAACTGCAACCGCCGCATCATCCTCCATCACGACAATGCGAGTTCTCACACCGCGCACAGAACAAAAGAGTTTTTAGATTAAGAAATCATATAATTATTAGACCATCCGCCGTACAGCCCCGACCTAAGCCCTAATGATTTCTATACTTTTCCTAAAATAAAGAATAAATTGCGTGGTCAGAGATTTTCATCACCTGAAGAAGCTGTGGACGCCTACAAAACGGCCATTTTGGAGACCACAACTTCCGAATGGAATGGTTGCTTCAATGATTGGTTCCATCGTATGGAAAAATGTGTCAAATTTAGCGGAGAATACTTCGAAAAGCAATAAATACATTTTTAAATAGTAATGTTGTGTCACTTCCTTGATTCCCGAAATTTTCAGTGCCGCCCTCGTACACGATAAAAATAAACAGTAAGCAATTAACAATGAATATCGCCAATAACAGGTGTTACAGATATTAACAGAGTGTACAGGCGTGTAGCTAAATGGAAAGATAATACTTGATAAATATAGAAAATTGCCAAAGGTCCCTTTAATTTAAAATTTTAAAGCAACTCTCAGTTCAATGGTAGTATTAAATAAAACTACATATTTATTTATAGCATTGTTACAAAATAATGTAGTTACATAATATGCAAATTCATCATGTGTGTGTGTGTTGGGTGTGTATTGCTTGTGGGCTGTGGCACCCTAGCCCTGCGATACGAGGTCTTGGGATCAGTGACAAAGACTACTAGGGTGTAGTGTGAGGAGTAGTACAGGTCGTGCAGCAACAGCCAACATCGTGTTAAAAACACAAGGTAAGTATTTATATTTTATGTACTTAATTTTTTATTTAGGTTAATTTTTTAATTATGCTTATTCATTTATTTTGTAACGTTTTAATAATTTTATTTTTAAATTTTAATTTCGTATGATTGAATAGGTCCACACTACAAAAGCTTCTAGTATATGAGCGGATAATACGTGGTAGGACAGAATTCTTTGCATAATTTGTGTTGCATGCGGGTACGTGTAGCAGTGTGGTGTTCCTAATGCGATATATCGGTGCGCGGTAGGTAAGTTGAAATACAAGGTCATGGTAAATCCCTCCACCAACCAATGGCCCTATCAACCGTCTTGGTTATACGGGCCGAAACATGGGAATGCGCACCCTACTGTCCTGGGTCCTTCCCTTCAGGTGCGCAATTCTTGATTCCCTACAAGTTCTTTAGTCTTTTTCTATTTGTCCCTAAGTCCTTTTCCCCTTTATGGGGCGGTCAACACAGATAAGACTTCGGTGTCTTCCGATAGCGCGTACTGGTTCTACCATCTAGGTTTTCTTCCTTATTCGCCTCCCTCTCTTGGCGTTCTAGTCCACTTCTTATCTCGTGCCATAGTCGCACGTATTCCCGTAGCCATACGAAGTTCGCCGCCGTGGAAACGAGGTCGCAGTAATAGGCCGGACCCTCTCCAAAGACTTCGATCCCATCCAAGAGCTCCCTACGCGCCTCCCCGTACAGAGGGCACTCCCAGATAGCGTGGTGTACGTCTTCCTCTGCGGCTTCGCCACAGTAGCATGACCCCACGTCGGAAAGATTCAATCTGTGAAGCCTCCCTCTGAAACAGCCGTGACCGGTAAGCAGCTGCGATGTTTCATAGGCTCTATCCAAGTTGCCTTGGAATGAGCCTTCACGTCCGGAAATAACCAATGAAGCTCCCTCCCCTTGGTCGATGTGTCCCAACGCTCCTGCCATAGGGCATAAGCGGACTCAGTTTCTCTGAGTTTCGCACTCCGAAGCTGGAGTGCGAAACTGGAGAGAACTGGTAATCGCGGTCTCGCGCATCACGCCTTGTCTGCCAGCACGTATTACCTCGATGTCGGCCGGCAGCACCCCTGCCAAAACTGCCAGGGCGTCAGTGCTCGTCGTGCGATACGCCTTGGTCAGAAGAAGGCGGGTCTCTGGGTGCGCAAAAGCGCACAAGGTCAACAAGGTCAAGCCAACAAGGTCGGGGCAGTCAACTTTACTATTAGCGATATCGTATAACAGACACATATCCAAAACCGTACGTCTCTGTTCCAAGGACAAAAGATCAAACTCGCCGCAGCTATTATCATAACTATCAAAACATTTACTACTGCGGTAGTTTAAATGATATGTAATTTTTTTCTGAATGCGTTCCAGACGACTTTTTCCGCAGACTACTACAATAGATAATAATAGTAATTATTTAGTAATATAGTGTCTAATTAATATCATCACTGGTGATAAATTATTAGGTCCACATATCGGTAATGCTTATTTGGGGAAATACCACGGCCTCTCAGAAAACCGGCATAAAATAACGCTTGAGTTTGTTTTGCCGAGAGAGAATACCGGAGGCTTTTTGTGTTAATAACTTTCTTATAATGTGTTAAGATAATATAATAAATATAACTAAAAAGAGAAAAATTATTTTTAAACAAAACATTAAAACCTTTTTCCAAAGTAAAAATGCACAAAAAAGTATGAAATAATTCTCATTTTATAAATAATTCCTCTTTTAAATTCGCCTAAAATTTTAACTATTTCTCTACTCAATTTTCATATTTTTGAAGTCGATACCAATCTACTTGAACCCGAGTTCTATAAAATATCGTTTTTATCAGGATATTGTTTGGGCTGGTACCGGTCAGCAAATAAGTCGGTTTTATTTTTTTGTTTAAAAATAATAATTCGTGTATAGTGATTATGTGAATTGACTACTATCACGGTAACTACAAGTTAGGACAAAATAAATTATGTTACATCGTCATAACTGACAACGTTTAACCAAGTATAAGCAACGTTTATGAATCCTGCTGTGATTTTTGGCTGCGATTAATCAATAACTATGCGTGATGCAGTTTTTGAAAACAATGCTATATTTCATAAAATTTCACTGCAGTATTTGAGCTTCGACGCCTGTCAATGCCACGTCCAGAGCGGACGGGCTTTAGACAGGTAATTTAATTAAAACAGACTCCAGTATGGACACGATGTTGTTTTTAATATACTTAAAAAAGCTGTACATCTCTCGCTCCCAAAAATGACAATAAAAAGGACTTTAGAAGATTAACAACCATAATCGAGCAATTGAAAGAGGATTAAAACCATTTTATGTCGGGACGACTATCAAGAGACCGTCCACGTTTTACACAATAAAAAATCCATTAGATATATTTATAGGGATGATGTTAGATAACACCCAAATCCGTATTCTATGGAGCGAAAAATTTGACATGAATTTTTATTGGGACAATTTTTGTTTGGGAAAATAATAGCGTATCGAAAACCTCCGAAGGGTATTAATCGGTTGATAGATGTTTTGTGTGATAATAGATCTCTTTACCCTTAAAACCCAACCAAGTGCGAGTCGGTACGAGCACGATAGGTTCCGTACAAAAAAAAAATCATGTTTATTGGAGGTGAGCCCCACTTAAATATTTATTTTATTCCGTTTTTAGTATTTTTTGTTAGCGGCAACATAAATACAAAATCATCTGTCTGCCTGGTGACAGACAGATGGAAAGATGGAAAAATGGTCAGACGGAAAGACGGACAAACTGACAGAAGGACAGGTGGACAGACGGAAGCAGAGTCTTAGTAATAGGGTAAAATTTTTCCCTTTTTACCGAACCCTAAAAGTCAAATCAAAGGTTTACATACAGCTGCTTACTGATATATATTTTTGTAGAGAAAAATAAATAATTCTTGGTTGCCAAAGAAACCTATTCATCCGTTATTGGATGATTTATATAATATTCTCCGAGCGAAGTAACCACTCTTGAAATACTGTAGTGCCTGGGACAGTTGGTTTTTAAATGTCGTATGGTTGCCCAAGCACACACGGCATTCTCACAACATAGTCAGCCTAGTCCAGGGAATGACTGGTCAATACGTCTGGGGCCAACCATGTACGGGTTTCCTCACGATGTTTTATATATATATATATATATATATATATATATATATATATATATTATAGACACAATTTTAGTAATAATTGAGAGAGAGAGAGAGAGAGCGAGAGAGAGAGAGACAAAGAAACACGCGCACGCCGCACGGCTTTCAACTATAGCAAAAAGTGTCTTTACAACTTTTAGTCTTAATTTTTTCCGTCTAGCCCCCTTTCGCAACGCGTGATAAAGAACTTCGTTCCAACAATAACTAGCGAGATTCTGCTCTCAAATTCCGATTTGAGCGGCAGTGAGACGTGGTAACGCACAACACTTTCGATTAGTCTTTTCCATTCTCCATTATTATATTTATATAAAGTGTGTATAGCAAGTATATAAGTATAGTGTTTAGATATATTAATATCCCTGTGCTAGTGCCTTCTTCTCAGGCCTTCACGCAGCGGCGTGACGCCGGTTCGCGCGTTTTCGCCGCGACCGTTGAGTTTTTCCCGCCGCGACCGTAGAGTTTTCCCGCCGCGACCGTTGAGTTTTCCCGCCGCGACCGTTATTTTTTCGCCGCGACCGTTTGTTTTCGCCGCGACCGTTTGTTTTCGCCGCGACCGTTTGTTTTCGCCGCGACCGTTTGTTTTCGCCGCGACCGTTTGTTTTCGCCGCGACCGTTTGTTTTCGCCGAGACCGTTTTAAAACACTTTTCCACCGTCGCAATCGCTTCGCATAGCGATAGTGTAGTGTCTGTGTGTTCCTGCGTCCGAGGAACGGGAGAAGTAAGTAAAGTGAAATTGTACGGATAGGTTACACACCAGTGGACTCCTCCACTCACACACCTCCCCCCCGGATGTCGGAAGGGGTTGAATCTTTTAAATTTTACACTTACGCCGTCGTCGCCGGCGACGACAGCGACTACTACTACAACAATTCATCCCCGTCGGAGATGTCCTGCTCCGAATAGGAGGCCTCCGAGGGAGAGGACGGTTTCCAAACCGTTAAAAATAGGAAGACCAAAAAGAGGAAGCGCTCGGACGGCGCTTCCTCTTTGGGCTGCTCCTCGCTGACGCCACCGGCAAAAGCCGCGAAAAGCGGAAAGGGTCTTAAACCGATACCCCCTACAGCGCCCCGTGCGTAAACCGTGCAGGCTGACGGCACAAAAGTCGCGGCCTCTAACAGCCCTAAGTTGACTTCCCAGTCGACCCCATCGGCTCCCAAAATGCCGCCTCCGGTTATAATACAGGAGAAGGCCAAGTGAAATCAGATAAGCGGGGCATAAACGAGCAGCGTATCCACTACTCGTCAGCCCACGCCACCCCAAATGGGATCCTGATGCAGGTCCCAACCCCAAATGACCATAGGCAACTGACTGCTTTCCATAGGGAAAAGCAGATAGGCTACCATACCTACGCCCTGGAGGACGAACGCATGCTGCGTGTCGTCATCAAGGGTGTCGATAAGGAGCTGTCCACGGAGTCCGTGCTGGAGGACATCTGTAGGCTGGGGATCCCCGCTAAAGAGGTACACAGGATGTAGCACCCCAATAAGAAATACCATTACAATATGTTACTTGTCGTGCTTCCCCCCACTTCGGAGGGGAAATCTATATTCAATATTAAAGCCGTATGCCACATCACGGGTATACGCATTGAACCCCCTACAAAAGGGGAATGCCGGGGCAGTATCAGACCGCGCTGCGTAAAGTGCCTGGGCAACCATGGCACATCAGACTGTCCGCGCAGGAACCCAGCTGAGGAGACTACTCCCCCAAGCTGCGTCCTGTGTAAAACTTCTGGCCATCCGGCCAACTTCAAAGGGTGCAAACGCGCACCCCAAGTAAAGTGGCGTCAAGCACCACCAAAGAGAGGTGCCCCTCCCAAGCAGAGGTATGTCCCTGCCCCCCCCCCTCCCTCCAAACCTGCTTGGGTGACATCCCAGAGGGGTCCACAAGGACCTCCTCCTCCTCTAATGTCGGTGGTTCTCCCAGCCAGTCCGACCATGGTCCCCCCTTCCCCGCCCAAAAGGGCCATACAAAAGGGACCCACTAAACCGCCACAGACATCTAGTTTTGGCGCCGACATAGCGTTCGCCGCCAAATTCCTAAGTGACATCGACTCGGTGGAGCTTAACATCTTTGTCGCCAAGCTGCGAGGCTCCTTCGAGGAGCGCCTCTCGGCACTGGCAGGTCACACGGCCTTGATCAACAAGATCAAGGAATTATCTTACGCCGGTTATTAATGGCGTCCCCGGGGAGAACAAAACCGCACTCGATTTATGTCGTGTTGTTCAATACGAACGGCATATTTAATAACATTGACGAAATCCGTGATTTCATCAAGAGCCAAAATGTAGACGTAGTACTAGTGCAGGAGACGTTCCATAAACCTAGCATGAGGAGCCCTAAAATAGCTAATTACAAATTAATCAGAAACGATAGAACTCGATCCAGCTTAGGAGGCACTCTTATATATATTAAGAATTCCCTCCACTGCGTCCCTCTAGAACCACCACCTTTAGAGAAATTAGAAATTTCAATTTGTCATGTCACTATGACAGGCCACGAGCCAAACATTATCATCAGTGCTTACCAACAGGGTAGCAAACTGTTAATTTCTAGCGACATTACAATTAAAAGCTATTTAATTTAGGCAACGCTGTCTTAATCGCCGGCGAGCTAAACTGTAAACACACCGACTGGGGTAACCTTTCAAATAATAAAAACGGTACCATTTTAAACTCACTCTCCGACACTCTCGATTTTGTCATAATGGCCCCTCTAGACCCCACTCACTATGACACCAGCGAACGTAGCAGTGGCATTATCCATAACCCCAGCGTTTTAGACATAGCGCTTGTCATAAATATTTCTCTCGATATTTCTATCGAGACTATTCACGAGCTTAACTCAGACCACCGCACGGTTAAAATTACTCTCGGTGATTCTAACCGAATTAACTATAGTAAGAAAAAGATTATCGACTACAAACAGTTGGCCGATAATATCCAAAATCTTCAATCGATTCATCTCGATAAAATTCCAGATAATACAGTGAGTAGTGAAGCAGCAATAGAGGCTGCTTCCAACCTAACAGACCACCTGGTAGCGACCATAGTAAAGTCATCCAGGGAGATGTCTATGTCTCACGAGAGACACAGGCCCCTCCCGGAGGACATAAAGGAGTCCATCAGACTCCGAAACGCGGCTAAACGCACCTATGCTCGCTACCCATCGGAAGAGTGCCCTAAGACCCTTCGTCACCTCGAAAGAGAGGTCAAATTCAAAATAAAAGACTTCAAAGCCAAAGAGTGAGATCGATTTCTAAGTGAGCTAGAACCATCACACACGGCCTACTGGCCGCTCGCGAAAGCCCTCAAAAAAGACACGGAGGGCGACATGCCTCCGTTGATTAGACCGAATCGCCCTCCTGCACTGGAGGATGGAGACAAGGCCGAATGTTTGGCCGACACAATCGAACAACAGTGTCGGCCGAGCTCCCTCCCGATAGACCCCCTGCATCTTAGGGTAGTAAATAGCGAGGTCGAAAGCCGACTTTCGAGACCACCTGAAGAGAGCATGAGGCCGGTGGGATCGGAGGAGGTCAAAGATATTATAAAGTGTTTAAATGCCAAAAAGGCACCTGGCCTAGATGGCATTTCAAATAAAACACTTAAAATGTTACCGCATTAATTCAACTTCTCGTGAACATCTTTAACGCCCTCTTAGTAGGATGTTCATTCCCAGACATTTGGAAAGTAGCCATCATAATAGGTATTCACAAACGGGGAAACCCCGGGTGCAGCCTACTAGCTACCGACCAAACAGTCTCATTAGCTCCCTTGGTAAGGTATACGAGCGAATTCTACTGAGGCGTCTAAAGGACGTCATAACAGAGAAAAAGCTCCTACCGGACGAGCAGTTCGCCTTCCGCGAACAGCACAGCTGCCCCGCTCAAGTACACCTCATAACGGAGTACATACTTAAAAGCAAGAACGACAGGAAAACAACAGGCGCCGTTTTCTTCGATATCGCAAAAGCATTTGACAAAATCTGGCACCAAGGTCTGTTGTACAAACTGTACCAGCTTGGCGTACCGGATTGCCTAGTTCTGACAGTAAGAAACTACCTAAAAGACCGAAAATTTCGCTTCCGAGTCGAAGGCGTACTAACCTCCCTCAGAGATATTGAGGCGGGGTCCCGCAAGGCTCGGTACTCTCGCCCTCTCTCTACAACCTGTACACTTGCGATATCCCCAAACACCCTAGGGTGCAATTGGCCTTATTCGCAGATGACACAGCCCTGTACTATGCTTATCGTAAAGCGGAAACAGTAACAAATAATCTCCAGAGAGCAGTCACCGATCGCGGCGACTGGTTCTCAAAATGGAGAATTGAAATAAATCCCGATAAAAGCCAATCAATCCAATTTAATAAAATCAATGGTAGGAAAAAACTACAACAAAAAATTGGTCCCGTCAGCCTGCACGGAAATCAAATCCCGGTAGTTAAGAAAATAAAATACTTAGGCGTAGTACTAAACAAGTCGATGACATTTACTGATCACGTAACTTCAACAATAAGAAAAGCTAAATTCGTACTTTACAAATTATATCCGTTGTTAAACGCGTGGAGTAAAATGTCCCTAAGACATAAACTCACTTTATATAAAACTTGTATTAGAACAATACTCACTTATGCGTGTGTCTCTTTCGCACACATAAGTGATAATCAAATGGAACGCCTACGAAGGGTTCAAAACCGCTTTTTGCGCTTAGCAACAGGCGCGCCATATTACGTACGCAACATCGACTTGCATAGAGACTTCGACCTTATCACTATAAAAGCCTATATCAAAGAACTCGCCGAGAGATTCTTTGAGTTTTTTTGGTAAAAAACATACAAATCCTCTTATACGTAGAGCCTTGGACTAGGAACATGACGCACAGACGTTCAGACACCCCCAAAAGCGGCCTAAGCACATCTTAGCCGACCCAGTATACTCCATCACTAAATACGTAATACAGTTACGTAAACACAAAAAACATGCACCCGCGTGGATGTCCCAGTCTTACACCAGACACGAACACACGTATAGACATACGGACCGACTCAAACACGGGACCACTGGACTCGAACCCGGGTCCGAGTTCGACTCCTACCAGTGTAGCCTAATCAAGACCGCGACCGCGATATTGTTATAGAGAGCTCTATCAATACTGCGGCATTATTCGATATCAGGACACTCGCGCGCGAGTCCGCCCGACCGCACGCGGAAGGGGAGACGGCCCTCCCAGATCTATAAAAATGAGCTACTCTATCAGTACAAAAACTCGTACGCCGTTAGTCTGTGCTACCGCGCGCGAGCAACCACACTTGTCAGAGAGTGAGGAAGGGGTCGGACCCCTCAGCAGGAGGGACCACGGTCTCTCCAGTCCTAAAAATAGCTTATCCGTAGTTATTTCCCAAAACCGGTATGTACATCACCCGCAGGGGGGTGATGTAAGAGGGGGTCAAACTCCCTCATCGTATTCCCACCAAAATGACTGCTAAATGGCAGTCACCAGACCGATTAAGCTAAGACGGCCAAAAGCCATTAGCGTAGACCCATTCGAAAAAAAAAAAGAAAAAAAAGAAAAGGGAATAACTAACGAGGGATCGCGCGCAGTGAAAAATTTGGGTCCGTATCGGATCAAAAATCTGTAACTTCAAGGTTTTTCATCGTATTGTATTGAGATTTGGCACATGTATACAGTGATATACAAAGATTTTAAAAATAATCAATTTTTGTATTTTTTTTCAATGTATACATATTTATTTCAGGTTAAAAAAAAAGAAAAGAGAAAAAAAGTAATACGAGTAGTTATATGTTTATTTTTTATAAATAAGTACTAATATGAGTAAAATTAAGAAAACTTAAACAATTACTTATCACACAAGCATAATAAAATACATAAAATCGTATAGTACCTATCTATACCTCACACCAAACTAATTGATCTCAGATTAGACAAATCTTATAATATTATTGGTTTTATATAACTAGGTTTTAGTTACTTATAATGTTATATCTAATTGTTATTATCCTCGCTATTCCTAACTAAAATTACTTCCATTCCGGTGTAAATGTAGGATCACCTTCAGGTACCACCTTCAAAAGACATAGTGCCTCTTCATCAAGATCCTTCACATTTCTCACATAAGGTTTTCTTAAACTTGAAATGTATGGATCTGAAGTATATAGAAGCGTTTTAAATACGTCTTCATTTGTAGCTATACGGAAACATTTTCTGGCATGGTGCAGGCGCATATTTCTGTAGTCTTTATTGCGTGACTCTTGTGCATCTTCCGACAGTTGCCCAATAGGAAGAACAGAAAAATGTTTGACATTTTTCATTTTTCAACAACATTTTTCTCCACGTGAACATTTTTCTCCGTGTATAAGTAATTTGTGCATGGAGGATGGCATGTAGTACCAATCATAATTACTAACATAAATTCGCGAAGTTTCTAAGGCATAAACTCCAAATTTTTCGGGGTCGATCATCATTCCAGAAGATAGAGCTTGTAAAATAATATACAAGCGTTTAATCAATGTTTCATCAACACCTGTTATGTTCGCCGAGCAAGTGTAATTGTGTATGAGTTTCCACTTACTTGACGAGGTTTGTCGATAATTAATCCTAGCTCTTCCCTGAAACGTTTTTGAACAAATTCCTTCTTTTCTTTCTTCAATTTCTTTTTTTCTTCTGTTGTAGCAGACCAAGTCTTAAAGTCAAGATTGTAGCAAATGTGTAATACCATTTCCATGCTGCGAATCCAGGCATTCAATGTGGATAATCCATATTGGTAAGCACTTTCATTTTCAGGTCTAGCTGTCACTTTTAATAGGTCATTCATAAGTCGAGGATTAGCCCCACATATCGTGCACGTAGAACCCGATAGAGTTTCTGTTAGGACCTGAACCACCTTACAATCAATCATTGTTAGAAAAAGTTCGTGCTTCACATTTACTGCAACACCATCTTTGTTTATTAATGACGGGCGTAAAGATTCAATTTGTCTGGTAATTTCGTCTACAACTGCCTTAGTTTTTTCAGGAGTTTCTTTACAAAATTCAATAGAAATAGGTCTACAATAACGAACAGATGAAGGTACTGGATTTTGCCAAATAATGGCCTTTGAGAGGTCATCAATTAATCTAATGGGAACTAATGAAGTGACGAACAGATTGGCATCTGAAATAGTTTCCGATTCTTCTGGCAGTTTCTGCTTGTATTGACTTTGGCCAGATGAACCATCACATCCCCATTTACAGTAAAGGATTAAATTTATGTGTTGTTCTTGGAAAACTGAATCAATTTTTAAAATTCTGGCATCTGTGTGGTCCAGTAAGTCTTGTATATTAATCACTTTAGCATAAGTATTTGTGATTTCGATTGTAGAAGATGGTGGATAGCAAGTTTGTTGTATTTCTTGTATTTTGTAATATGGGGGAAACATTGTACACTTTCTTTCGTTGGTTAAATTTCTTAGGTACATATATTGTGCTTTATTTAGATCCAAATCAATAAAAGCACTCAATGCTTCTGTATCAGATAAAATCTTCATTTGGTTTGACTCTTTCCACATAGTCGAGAAAACTTTTTTCTTTTCGCTCTCAGAGTTTCTTAGCTCTTCAACAAGATGAGCCTCTGCATACTCACCTAAGGCCCGCAGTCCTTGCAAAAATGCGTTACAAATGTGCTCAAACCCATATTCTTCTAGTAAAAGAGTGTTTTTTCCTTTTCTTTGTTGATTCTGAGGAGTCTCCATAAGCAATGCACGGTCTTCCTCGTTCACCAGAAGTTAATGGCAGTGAATGTGCTTCAGACTCCGGAAACTGTACTGAATATCCTGACTCCAGCCAGCTTGTATTATTCCGAATAAATTTGTCCTTTTTCCGTGATGCTTGAGCCCAGCGCTTATTGAAAGAAGGCAGAATATGTCTTTGAATGTCACCAATTACAAAACACAAGTTGTTTTCAGAAACATTTAATGTTTGCTGTAGAACTATGGACAACGATTCCAAGGTTCTGCCACGCTCGATATAGGGAATGATGAAATCGCCCTTAGTACAGTTGAAAGTTGACATTTTAATGGAAATAACCAATTTAAATAAGTGTCACTTAATATGACAATTACACGCTGAAGTGTGCAATTTGAAAATATTTGCTTCCCCTTATATACTGGTTTTTTAGATATGAAATACGTACTAATATCAATGTTATGCATATTTACTCACGCAGGACGAGTGCAAAATAGATGATAAGCTATTGCTATCAAAATATTGTGGTTAATATTGTTTTTGTAAACTATGTCAGCAGTAACCGCAAAAGATACCGAATTATCTACTCCGACCTCTATCACATTTTTTCCCATAACTTCCAGGGCCGCAAACTTCCGCAGCTGATTTTTTTAAATTTTTATTTATGAATAGTTAGGCTATCAAATAACATATAAAGTTGCGCATGGGGAGACGTGGGTAAATATGAAAACCTTCGACGAAAAAAAAAAAAGTGAAAAATAGGGTATGTCAATTTTTAAGTACTTACTGAAAAATAAAAAGTATATTAAAAAAAGTTAATAGCTCATTATTAAGAACATAAAATATCCTTTTTAAAAATGTATAAAACCGCATGCATGTGCTAAATACTTTTTTCACAATATTCATTTGAATTATGTGTATGCAAACATTTGAATGAGCCATCCGCTACTTCAACTTACTTCAACCTATGAAAAAAAAATATTTATGCAGTTTTAGTACAAAAAAATGTCTGATTAGGATTATTTGGTTATTAGAGTATCGAATGCAATAAATATTTCATTCAAATTGTGATATTTTAAAAACCATTTATGATATGCTCTAGTTCTACCATTTTCCATAGTGGATCGTCCTGTCTCCTATAGTGCGCGCTCTGTCTCAGTGTTCCCGCCCTACGTGCCGACCCGCCTATAGTGCAGTGCCTACAAACTCCTGATAGCGATCGTCAATTCACACCTTATTCATTAGAATAAGGTGTGGATTTGCGCCTTGCTGGGGAGTTGCCCTGCTCTTGGCCTCCCGTTGAGTCTCGGCTCAACGTTGGGTTACGAGGAGACAGCCCCCGTAAGTGTGTGTGCCGTTCTCGTGTGCGTACACGTAGTTTTCCGTCCTTCACGTTTTTGTGAATAATGTTTGTTTTTGTGATATGTACACATGTTACCTGTTTGTGACTCGTGTGTTTTATGTTGTGTTACCTGCGTAAACATGACTGACCATGAACCGTGGCTATCAAGCCGCGACCACCTGAACTATCCCCGTGCGGAGACCGAGTCGACGTATAACCCGGCCTCATCGAGGTCTAGCTCACGTTATACCCAGGACCGCACGCACCACCGCCTGCTCACCGAACGTAGCTGGTGCGGAAAGGACACCGCCCGCCTTGGGTCGCCTTCGGCATTCTCGCGGGGGAGTACTGGACCCGCTGCCGTGGGTATGCCTGCTCGCCAAACGGCATCCGTCCACGCAGACACCAGACGCAGGGAGCATCGCGGAGCCACGCTGCCGAGATGCGCGGCCCCCATGCGCGGTGCGCCCCCGACAAGCACCGTTGGATCGATGCCCCCCTCCCTTACCCCGCGTCGGTTATCAAAACCGGCGCAAATACTTCTTGTGCGCCCGGAGTATGACGAGGGGCAGCCCTATTGCCCAATACGTCAACCCCATGGCAGCCTTTCCCCCTCCCGACATTAAAAGTCTGGGGCTCGGGAACACCCTTACCGCGTGCGGAAGTGGACCCATACACGCTTCCTGGTCCCCGGACCAGGACCCCACGCGTCGCCGGAGTCGACCGCAGGTCTTGGCCGCCCACTGCCCTCGCCACCATCACCCTCAGTCGACACCTCGGGCTTCCCCAAAATCGGGCAAAATTCGCCCAGTACTCGTACTGGTCGCGTAATCCCCACCCCATGTAGAGGGGCTTTTGCCCCTGGTTATGGTTCCCCGCCCAAGGCCCTCTTCAGGGGCCCGGCGTGAGAAGACGTAAGTTAACTAGCGAGATTGTAAAATGTGGGAAGATTGCGAACCTGAACATTCTGATTACAATTTAACGCATTATTTTTCATTAGATTATAATTTATCGCAAATAATCTTTCGACATATTTTTGCAATATCGCTGGTTATATTACAATGAAAGGGTTTTAATAATTTTACGGTTACATAATATATAAAAGGCAAAGCTGATTCACTGATGTATCAACGCACAGGACAAACCCTTAAGACTAGAAATTTTAAATTTTGCACACGTATTTCTCATATGTCGCAGGCATCCACTATGGAAGGATTTGTTAAAATTCAACCCCCGAAGGGGTAAAATAGGGGATAAAAGTTTGTATAAAACTTTTTATTCCTTAGACATATTCGCATGAAGTTTCGTATTGAATTGAGTACGGAAAAAAAAACGAGTTATGTATTTCAGCGTTTTCTAAAATTCATCCGCTTAAAGGGTAAAATAGAGGATAAAAGTTTTTATTATAAAAAGATTTAAAATCAATTTCACGCGGGCTAAGCTGCGGGCAATTGCTAGTAGTATTATAAACAACCCCATTTCCCACCAGAAGAAATATGACACAATTTTCTTTAGTCCTTATAAATAACGTGTTACTTAATCGAGATCACAGCATCCGAGGCATTCGCGACGTAACTATCCGCAGTTCGGTCGGAACTTCAAATATGTCCAACTGAACTCCAAGTAATAAGAAATGTTCCTTACGATCGGGAGAACTTCGTATTGATCTTAATGCGTCTATGATTTCTATTTGGCTTCTAGTACTTTAGGCATGCGAACTCGTAAAAAAATATACTAGTTATGCGCTATTATTGGTAGAGTGTGTGATGTGTTATTCCCATTAAGTCTGCTCCAGAAGAAGGTTTATGCGTTTCGAGTGTATGTATGTATATTTTTTTGACACGCTCTATAGCCTAAACGGCTTATCGCATTTGAGCTTGAGAGGTATCATTAGATTCGTCATAGTGGCGAGACTGAGTACTTTAAAATTATTTAACGCAATGGGTTTTTTTTAATTATTATGGTTATTTTTATCGTTTTGACTACTTCTATTTAATCCATTTCTAGAAAACTGAATTAATTCACTTGAATGTGTGCGGCGGGCATAAGTCAAATTCAACTAATCTTATACTTTAAACGAGACAATCTTGTATTTATATAATCGGCTGCATGTATTACCATAAAACGGCTGCAAGTATTACCAAAATTTGGTATGAAGGGAGTTTTAGGGAAGGAAAATCGATCTAGGTCTTATCCCTAGAAACTGCGCATTTTTAAGCTATATATGTTTTTTCTTTCGTCATACAACAATATATCAATAATTTTGACTCTATTATGTCAGTCCGATAGGCAGTTTGGTATGCTTATGTATAATTCTTGCTTTATTCGAAAATTCGAAATGAGATTGGTTCGGATCCCCGGTCAGATAAATATTTTTGTGTTTTTTTTTTATTTATCAGAACTTCGAGGGAAGCTTGGTTATCCTACTAACACAAGGTATATGATAATCACTCTCATAAAAGTAACTGGCAAACTTGGATACTTCATCAAACAACTAATTGATCAAAATATCAGGCATAAGTCGATTTAAACAGTATATTAATTTTATTAGTGATACACAATAATATTACACAAGTCAGCATAGTAAACTGGACCACAGTAAGACAATGCAAAGTTATACCGAAGTCCTTGTTTGCGCGATTAGCGAAATAAACTGTGCTTGTTAGTATTCATGGTATCTCATTCATTTTGCATTCAGTTGGCGAACGAAAATGAAATATGGAGAGTTCTCCGTGCATTCTGAACACAAGGTGACTGCGAATTGTCACGGCTCTAATTCATAAAGCCTTATCTTAGCTGTAAATAATGTTTTGTATAATAGGGTAAAATTAATTGTACTTTTTATATCAATCAATAAGATAATCAGAATATTCAATAAGAAAATTTTGCTGAAGTATTGATAGTTATATTATTTTATTTAATGAAGAAAGCTTTGGAGTGTTTTAAGTTCTTTAAGTAGTGCGTTGATTTCAAATAATATAACATTTATCATTTTTTATTTGTGACACTGGCGAGCCAAACAGATAACCTGCTTTTTGGGGTTCCGAAGTTCACGTATATTTTAATATTATAATATTTTTTGGGCTACCGAAAAGTGGGAATGATTTTTATCTCCAACTCCACGTCGACCCCATACTGTGGAGTATCATTAGATATATATTTTTATCTCGTGCTCCACGTCGACCCCATACTGTGGAGTAACATTAGATATATATTATCTCCTGCTCCACGTCGATCCCATACTGTGGGGTCTCGTTAGATAGATATTTTTGTCTCCTGCTCCAAGTCGACCCCATACTGTGGAGTATCATTAGATATATATTATTATCTCCTGCTCCAAGTCGACCCCATACTGTGGAGTATCATTAGATATATATTATTATCTCCTGCTCCACGACGACCTCATACTGTGGAGTATCATTAGATAGATATTAGGTAAAGACCTATGAAATTGCCGTTTTGTATGAAAAAATTTAAACGAATTTTTTTCATGTATTTTTTATTTGTATTAATCGAAGTAATCACCCAGGCAATCAATTCATCTTTGCCAACGCAGTGACAGTTTATTGATGCCCTTCTTAAAGAAATCAGCTGGACGGGAGGCAACAAATTCTTCAAAGGCATTTTGTACTGCCTCTCGGGTATTGAATTTTTTTCCCGCCAAGAAGTTATCCGAATTCTGGAAAAGTAGTAGTCTGTAGGCGCAAGGTCTGGTGAGTAGGGCGGATGACGGAGAGCTTCCAACCCCAGTTCTTGCAACTTGGAGACCGTCTGCTGTGCAGCATGAGGTCGTGCGTTGTCGTGCAGGAGCAGCGGAGACGAGCGATTGACCAATGCTGGTTGGAGATGTGCCAGCTTCTCCATCATTGTGTTCAGTTCTTCACAGTACACATCTGCAGTAATGCTCACCCCGTTTGGTAAGAAACTGTGATGAATCACACCGGCGCTAGACCACCAAACAGTGACCATCACTTTTCTAGGGGTAAGTTTTCGTTTAGGGCATTGTTTAGGTGCTGAACCAGGATCCAACCAACTTGCTGAGCGCTTGCGGTTATCAAACAGAATCCATTTTTCATCGCAGGTAAAATGCGGTTCAAAATTTCTTCATTTGTGTGTCTGTTGAGCAGTGCAAGGCACGTCTTGATGCGTACTTCGCGCTGGCGATCATTGAGTTCGTGGGGCACCCATTTGTCAAGCTTTTTTACCTTGCCGATTTGACGCAAATGGACCAATATTGTTTTGACGTCGAAACGTCGAAAGCTGCTGCTAATTCAGCCGTAGATATCATATCATATATATCATCATATCATCAGCTTCCACAATCGCCTTTAATTCGTCATTGTCGACTAAAGTCTTCGGACGACCGCGAGGTTCATTTTTCAGGTCGAAATTTCCAGAACGGAAGCGAGCAAACCAATAACAGGTGATGCGTTGGTTTGTAGTGTTAGCTCCGTAAACGTCGTAGATGTTGCGTGCCGCTTGTGCCGCGTTGCTGCCAAGACGGTACTCATATTCCATAATTACTCGAATTTTTAACGTATCCATGATGACGAAAAAGATTGAAATGCGATGAAAATGTAACACTAATCAATAAACAAATAACTACTTTTGGAAAAAGAAATCCACGTTTTTAAAATAAAATTAATTTGAAATTAGAATTCTTAGCCAAATAAATATTATTTTGATTTGAAATGGCCAGTACTGCAGAACGGGAATTTCATAGGTAAAGACCTATTATTTTTATCTCCTGCTCCATGTCGACCCCATACTGTGGAGTATCATTGGATACAAATTTAAAACACAATATGTTTCCGAGATATTGAACATTGAAGCGCATTTTTTTCCTAAAGTAGGGTGTGCCCCTCAAAAAAAAACCAAACAGCTTGCTCAAAAAATCTGGAAAAACTCATGATGGGTCAATCCATGCTTTGAACTTTAAAGGAAAACTCTCACTTGGCCGGTTTTTAAAGATATGTCGACAGCTGCACGTTAATTCATAATTATTATAAGTATTATTTTTCAAAATTGTCACGATAATTTGACCACTGATATTCTAATTTTGTAGTAGAACTCGAAAAACTAACCGGAACTAACCTAAAAACCGGATATAGGAGTTATGAGCAAGAATAAAAAAAACTGTTTTTTGTACGTGAATCATAGACATGAGACAATGTATGAAATACGATATTTTCCGAAAGACATTAAAAACGGGATTGTAATGTATTACATAATATATTGGTCGGTGTCGGTAGTAGATATGTGTGTAGTTATTGGTATTGAAATTGTAGGTATCAGTATAGCTACGATTTCAATACCAATAACTACACCACACCACACTACAAATGAACCAGTGTTCATACATACGTGTACAATTTCAATATGCGGAGGTCCGATTTCTTGCGGAAGTTCCGCAATTGTGGAGGCGGGAACGAAGCTACGTTACAACTCTTATCTGTACCTACACCTACCCATCTATAAAAGCAACTTAACTGCATTCTTCTACAGTTAATACACCAACAAAATATATCTACACCTACATCTCTACCTCCTATGAATTTTGATTTAATTCTTCCTCAAAACTTCTATACACAGCGTTCTTTGTGATCTCACGTTTGGTGACATCAAATATGATTTAAAGTGATCCCATTACAATCATTTCATTGATGTCGATTCTGGGTTTTTTTAGTATGAATTTTGGACAAGCCCTTTTTAAGCTCATTACTATATTACTTTCAATCGCAATGAGGGTTTTTAAATTCGTGACGTCTGACAGCTTTTCGACACGACAAGGACCATCGGGCTACCAAGCGCTGCCTGGTGCTTCCTAGTGGCAGAAAAAATTTCAAACACCCTCATTCCCACTGTAAAAGTAGTTCCCAATCAATATTAACAAACATCTACATCTCATCGTCCCATACATTTCGTCACAAAGGCTTATATTTATGCAAAATACTCTTGGATGTCATCACATGAGATAAACATGACATTTAGATATTACTCCACACAGTACACAGAGCTGAACTGAATAACAAGCAGATAATCAAAGGAACGAACGAGGTGAGAAAATATTTTTAACGCCACAAAATTATCATGGAAATCAAATAGATGAATGCGTATACCGTTTTTGTCTCGTGTATATTGCTGGTGTGCATATTTTTTTGTTATTATTTCCAACATAACTATTTTTCGCCTACGGCTTAGAATCTGTTTTTCCATTTTCAATCTTGTTTGTCTATTTAAACTTTGGCATCCCATACTATCCCCATAATGGGGGAATTTGTGGGGGAATAAACCACTCATAACGGACTTCAAATAACTATACATTTTTAAACGTGTTGTTTCCTAGTAAATTGTAGGTCAAAGGACTACATACAATATGTTAATTTATATTTTCAAATGGAGCCACTCATATCACTCATATTGCTCTGAGACTCCTATTATATAAGAGTCTATCAAATAACATATACGTCAAGCGGTGATGTGCATTGTACGTACAACATCGACAAAGTTCCTACTCGACCAGTTTCTAAACACTTTCCATTGCACTAAGACGCCTCAACATATTTAAACACAAAGTAAGTGACCGCAGTGACTGCAGACGTGGTTGAACTACGTATTTACACGTGAGCACGTAGTACGTGAGCACAATTCAACGGCGCTGTTAAATGATTATCACCTTATGCCTGGTAGAGCGCCACTTTGTTCGATAATCGTAGATAAGAAAATTCTGCTTGGCTAAGCAACAGTGAAAACACACACACCATCAACTCCCATAATAATAAAACCTCCTCAAAAAAAGTCCTCAAAATTAAACAGAAACTCTTATTAGGTACATTGAAAAAAAACTTGTTAGACAATGTTTATCGAGCTCCCCAATTAATTGGCCTAGTGCCTCTGATTGGAAATCAATCTTTATTGAGAGACTTAATAATATTGATTTTGTAACAATTGAGATATTTTTAATTTGGAGCTTATTATTTTGTACATTTATAATTAAAATCTAAAAAACTTCCAACCCCATTCTACAACGATGTTTAATGTTAAATGGATTTTTAGTCTTGTCGACATATTTTTTTTATTACGTATTTCAATGAGTAACGGCGATGTAGTTCGCCCCCCGTCACGGGGTTCCCGTGAGGGCGAGAAGTGGGCAATGGGCATCAGTGGGTGCGTCCGACAGCTGAGTGCTAGTTTTTTTTTCCGTAGTTCAGGCAACGATCTTAAAATCAATGAGTTCATGTCTCAGAACCTTTATGGTCTCGTCATGTCTGTCCGTCCATCCGTCTTCGGCTTACCATCCAAACGGTCAGTGCTGAAATATAAAACTTTGCATGGTTATGTACATTTATCACGTCGAAAAAGTGCTAAAATAAAATCACGAAAAATATTTTTTACACAAAATGGTTTTTTTTTTATCGCATCCACCCCATAGTGGGGGATATCATTATATAGGTCTTTGAAAAAACATCGAGACATTACTACGACGATTTTTGGGATTTATGTATCGGTTTTTTAAATATTCAGCTTTAGAGCGCATTTTTTATTGAAATAGAGCGTCTGCCCTTTATCAGCTAAACGGCTGGCTCGAAAAATCTAAAAACTCTACGTGCGCGACTCCGACTCGCACTTGGCCGGATTTGTTACTACTTGCCGTGAAGAGCTTGACTACAATTTGTATAGCGTCGAAATAACGCCCCTAAACAAATTGTAGTTAACTTTTAACGGCGAGTAAAACCTAACCTAATCTGTATGGCCTATTCCCTATTGTGAAATAAGCACTAGGTACCATGTGTAATGTGTATGTATATATTATGTTTAATTATTGAGTCATGAAATTATAAAAAATCTGTGTTTGAGTTCTTTAAAAACTACTAGTTCTGTAAATTGACCTGTATAAATCAATGAATGGTGTTCATTTATTTTTCATACCACGCTTATCAATTATTATTAAAGTGCATTTTTTTATGTGAAGCATTAAATAAATCGTACACAGCTACCACGGCCTCACAGAAAACCACCGGGAAATAACACTCACGTTGTTTAAAAGACTGAAAACTCCATGGGGACTGGGCAGCGGTAATAGCTTAACAACAGACGATTCGTTTGCTCGATTGGTCCTATTACATACTAGGTGTTGCTTGCGACTTCGTACGCGCAAAATGAAATCACACAAGAACCGTGCATTTTGCCGCGAAAAAAGGAGCCTATATCCTTCCCCGTAGTCTACTCAATAGTAATCAAAATAAAAATAATTTCTGCTACTATTATACATTTGAAAGTTTGTTAGTATGGCTGGATGGATGTTTATTACTATTTGACGCAAAAACTACTGAATAGATTTTTATGAATTTGTTACGGTAGTAGTTTAAACTCTGGATTAACACATAGGCTACATTTTTCATCCCAAAAAGTACAGTATTCAATGTTGTCTCAAAAATCACAAATGCCAATGATACGTAATGATTTATGATTTCGACGGAAAACTTCGAAATCAAAAATAATTGGGATTTGACATAAGTCATCGCTAATTGACATATCGCTTGCGAAGCCTTATGTCAAATCCCATTTATCAAATGTACCTTGACTAAAGGCCAAAGCATAAACAAAAATTCAGTTTCTTTCATAAGATTCCTCGATGAAATCCTTATTTCATGATTACTAGTTACTTAACAAATTCCTCTGATTAACCGAAATAATGTTTAGCTATTTTAGAATTCGAGTAGGTATTTAACAGTAAAGAGGATCGACAGGCTACCCTTAAAGCACCCTTGGGACTAATAAAAATAGGGCAATCCCCTGAGCTGTGGTGCGAAAATAGGGGTTTAGTTTTACAGGACTAATTTCAACTAAGGAGGACAATAATAATATTATGATCATTTAATTGAGATACGTTAAACAATTTACTAAATTAGACAAAAGGATCCCTTTACTGATGGAAAATTATATTAGTTAGCTCAAGAAGATTTGTATATTTTTTTTATATTTTCCCAAAAAGATATTGCCACCGAAAAACTATGACAATTGTTTTGGATTCAATTGGGTACCAATAAAAACAAACGTATAGTTTCATCTTTTATTTTTGGAAAAAGAAAAAATATATTTTAAGCGGGGAATACACAATGCGGATTCTAAATTTTCAAGGGTCTTGTGCGGTCTGCTGTTGATATGGGAATAACATTACTCGTGTTAGAAGTAGAATGTTTTTGATAGTTTTGTACAGTAATTTTGTATCGTAGAATATTTCTTTAAGGTTAGTTGGAGCAAGTTAATTTATCTTTGAACATAATAAGAGGAACATATAACTATTTTCTTCATGTCTCTGGCCATCACTGTACCAATGCCATCTTGCCACAACTGACAATATATCCCTTAGATTAATAACGATAATTTAACTTAGAAGAAGAATGGACATGGATGGAACACTTAATAATAATCAATCAATAAACTCAATAGGTTTTTGTACTTAGGTGGTTATTTTGGTGGTTTACGACTTTATTACAATTGAAACGGCACTTTTCGGCATTAGTTTAGTTTTTTTTGTTATAATAATACTTCTATTATCTTTACTTATCATAGTTTTAATAATATTATGTTTATTTATAATGATTTATAAATAAACATAATATTATTAAAACTATATTATTATTATTGTTCATATTTCTCACCGTTTAAACCTTCGCTGAACTTGCCCAATTATTTCAACACCAAAATTAGCCAAATCGGTCCAGCCGTTCGCCTGTTTTAGCGAGACATTGGAATTACAATCCATTTTTATATATAAGAGAAGAATATGTACATAGGAAATCTAAAAGTTTAATTAACTGAAATGGAACTACAATAATTTAATTTAACTATAATATTAACAAACATTAATAAAGCCCCGATAAATCACTCTGCCTGAAAATTAAATCCATATTGCATAGTTTTTGATTGTGCAACTTGTTCGAATTATTAGCCTGCACAATTCATTAATTTATTAACGAACAAAGATAAAGCAAAAAGCATTTTACTCATCGGGATTTTTAGAGTCGGTCCTCCGAAGTAAAAGAATTTATTGGCGAGTGTTTACATTTTTTAGCGTTTCCAGCTTGTTGTACAAAGTGCATTACATTATTATCTCACTGTGTCGGAAAAATTCAAGAGCTATTTCTCAATTTTATAACTTTCATCGCTTTGTGATACAATTTTCGAACGTTCAGTAAAAACGAATGAACATTTCTGAATCGGAATCATCGAACAAGACTTTATGAATTTTAGCTTACGTCGTACAACTTTATACGTAGAATTGTAATAAACGTAATACCAAATTTCCTGTCTGGCCCTTGAATGTTTTCAAAATATTAAATTATATAATTATTCAAAAACTAGCATTTGCCCGTGGCCCCGCTCGCGTAATTAAGGTGTCTTTTTCGGGATATAAAGTAGCCTATATTTTCATTCAGCCTAAGCTAGTAGCACGTTTGGTATTATGAAATTCATGAAAATCTGTTCAGTAGTTTTTGCGTAAAAGATTAACAAACTTCCATCCATCTATCCTCAAAAACATACTGTATCAGTAGTGGGTTAAGTAGGATGTTCAACCGATAAAACACCTAGATTATACAATCCTTAAAACCTGCTGCACTGTGCTGCAGTGTACCGCTTTTGAATTTGATTCGAATCACATATAAACAATAACAAGCTTTTGCCTGCGTTCAGCCCGTGTAAATACAGTATCCCACAGAAAAACTATACTTTTTTAAGATAAAATAAATAATATGTGATAAAATATATAAACTATATTTTTTTAAGATAAAATAATATAATAAAATAATAATAATATGTGTTAATATAGAGCTCAAACTAATACCATACTTAATTACATCAAAATCTTTTCAGGAGTTTTTGCGTGAAATAATAACAAACTTCCATACCCATCCATACATCCATCCATCCTCACAAACTTTCACATTGACTAAAGTAATAGGAAACACTTCAACCAATAAAAGTGTATATGCGAATATAAATTTTGTATTTCATCTAAGATTTGACAGTTGACACGTCATATCCTGATTTTAATTTTTAAAATTATTGATACTTTCGGACTATGAGTTATTTTTATAATTACTTTGTAATTGTGAATACATTAAAAAATGTTGAAATAAGTAATATAAAAAATAAGTAATTTAAAATAATTGATTTATGTAATGCAACCTTTGTTTATTGGTACCAGTAATCATTTTTATATAATTTAATTGTGAAATTTTTGCATGCCGTAAGGTGGAATGTACAAGGCCACAAAAACATTGTAACATCAATTATATTACGTACATTCTAGGCGAATAAAAACTATCTATCTATCTATGTACCGGCTTAGTCGTCGTTTACATACACTCCATACAGTATACACTCTGGTCTCATTCGTACAACTAGAGGTCGTCCTGTGGTCGAAACTCGCCCTTAAATAATATTTTGTGACAGACAAACGTCACGTGTAACAAAATTGTATCTATCAAACGCAGGGTAGTGTGTGTTGCTATGGTGCTCACTGAGTTCTCTGATTGAGTTGCGATTTCGCAACAATATGCTGAGTGAGCACCAATTTGGCGCTCACTCAGCATATTGTTCCAGCACACTGCCTTTTCATTAATATGTATATAGAGAAATACACACACACACACACACACACACACACACACACACACACACACACATATATATATATATATATATATATATATATATATATATATATATATTCTCAGCATTGTTAAAATATCTCTACAACGATCATTTACAGGCCAAATTTCATACTCCTCCGATTGGACAATTCTCGTAAAACTATATTGTAAGTTTATGCTTCACGTATTAATATACAATATGATGTTAGAGTAGGTATGGTATATATTTGATGGTGAAGGTCTCCTATAACGTACGAATGGCAAATCGCCAAAGGGAACACAAGAAGCTAGATCATACATTTCTTGTGAAGCTTCTACCTCGTACAGGGTTAAATTGCATTTGCAGCGCTTTTGGTATTGCAGATGTCTGTATTTCAGCAAAATTATAATATAATATATCCTATCTCCAATATCTTGTCTAAAATTCTATGTCCAGAATCCGTAAGGCCGGGAAAAAATCAGAGCACTGAAAATAGAAGTCTGCGTTAGTATAATAGAGCTGAAAATCGAACACACGAGTGTCAAGTCAAATGTCAATATCAAATCTTACAACTCATGTGTTCGATTTTCAACTCTATTGTATTGGTCCAGAGTTCTATTTTCAATGCTCTGAATTTTATCCGGCACTCCGGATTCACGTCAATATAGTCCCAGCGTTATCGTTGTAAGTAAGTCCTTTATACGTGCCAATCATCATAATCATTATGAATTCAGTGGAACTTTTAAGAGAAGTCGGAAACAGCGCGAGATTTTATTTTGGTCGTAGATTCTTTTTTTTCCGTTTCCTGCGACACGCAAAAGGAAATCCCGTCGGAACCGTTCATTTTGCCGCAATAAAAAGTAGTGTGTCCTTCTACTCTATGTGCCTAATTTTCCAGTAGTTTTAGAGCATAATATTAAATGCAAACAAACATACAAACAAACAATCAAATCTTTGCTCTTTATTATATTAGTGTAGAAGTATAAATAAGTTTTCTTGAAATAATATAATCACGATGGAGTAAACTTATCATGATGAAAACCGAAATTATCAATACAGTCAATTAATTCATCCTATTTCAAGATATTCATTTACCATAAATAGCTTAATTTATTAATTTGCTGATAAAATGATGAATAGTATGTCAGCTTGTAAACATTTGAAATGTTCAAAAGCTTCATTCGTATTATGAAATAATCCGATTCATCTAAACATTCAGTAATTATAAGTTAAGAGTTCGCTTTTAATTTGTTTCGATTTTACAGGTCACTTTATAATTTACTACATTTTGTCCGAGACTTCGTGCATTTAAATGGAAATCCGTAGTTTTAGCATGAAACAGTCACAAACATCCATCTATCCATCCCATGGAGCACCAAACCAAAATCCATCCTCACAAACTTTCATATTTATAATACGGTCCGGTTTTCCTTCAGTTTGGCCTGAACGGATGCAAAACCGTATGGCCTGTGTGCAATTTCGAGATTGGATCAGTCGGCCGCATGGGATGAAGCGATTCGTTCCAATGTTACCAGCTCTATTATTGCGAAACTCGCGTCGATTTATACTAAAAGAATACTGAAAACTATAAAAAAGCTACTGAACTTAGGAATCCCTAAAGCCCCCAAAAAACCACTGAATTTTACGTTTTGTTATATTAAAATGTTAATATTTATTGAATTATATTATAAATTGTATAGTTAAATTAAAATATACTAGGAAATATTACGTATATAGTAATTAAAGATGTAGTTTTAAGCAAATTACGGACGAGTGCTTCGTTGTATTATTATTATAAGGTGTCAATTTTTTTTTGTTTTTTTTTTTGTGCCATTCCTCGGCCATTTTGCATATGATTACTGTCTGGCTCTTTCCCACTAAAACACTACTAACAACTAAATTCCTACTAAGGAGGGAATAAAATACTTAATTTAGTAGTAAAACTTTGTAAAATAACTAAATTGGCAACACCATGTGTGACAAATCGCTTCAGTTCTCGCCAGAGCATCATGTACAAGCGTAGTGAGTTTAAAATGATAAACACGAACGTAGCTCGCGGCTAACCAGAACGAACTAATGTGATTTTTACCGTGTGTGTGCCCGAATCCGTTCAGGCCGAAATGACGTCAATTGGGTCGGATGCTACTTTTTTCCGTGTATGTGCTTGAATCCGTTCAGGTCGAACTAACGTCAGTTCTAACTGAAACGATTGGCCTCTCGTCTATGGGGGCCTTTATAGTAGTATCTAATACTTTAAACGAGACAAACTTGTATATATCTAATAAGTTTCTCGAAAACGGCTCCAAGTATTACCATGAAATTTAATATGCATGGAGTTTTGGCTAGGTTTTAAGCTATATATGTTTTTTCTTTAGTCGTGCAACAATATATCAAAAATTTCGATTACATCATGTCAGTCCGATTTGCAGTTTGGTATGCATTTCGGAAATTCGAATCTCGGTCTGATAAATATTTTTGTGTTTTTTTTTATTAATTTTAATTTATCAGAACTCCGAGCAAAGCTGGGTTACCCAGGTACTGGTTTATTATACCTTTGCTCGAAGAGGCTCTCATAATACTGTGGGCAAGTTTGTGAATTTCCAGTCACACACAGTACCTAATTGAGACAAGTTCGAAGAACTTACGCCAGTATCAGACACCCTAATCCTCCTGTGAGTGGTAACTTACTGTATTCCATATATCTTGAAACTTGGAGACTAAACATCGTCTGCTAAACTATTGATTTCGCGATATTGGCTACAGAATACAAAACATATTAGATTACGCCTGCAAGTATAAGTACCTAGCTAACATACACGTTGAGCCACATACTATAAAATGTATAGCTTCAATGCTAATAACTTTAGAATCTGCTATAGTGGTGTAATTTTTTTTTACAGCTTGAATAGTCCAGCTATTTTGGTAAAACTTTGGCATCACAGATGAGGCAGTAAAATTCAAAAATTCTTATATTACGAAGAGTGGAGAGATATTACGTTCGTCCTGAAAAAACCCGTCATACAGTAGCGGGCGTGTATAGAACTCTATATTAGTTAAGTACTTAGGTATATAATTTAGGCCCAATGCGCCCAAAAAAACTTGTTTTAGAGCTATACCACCCGATAGACGGCGCTAAGTGTAATAAAAATAAAGTATATCGTTGTTATTCTGTATTACAATTTACAATAGATATTAGCTTACGCGTCTTACCTTTCCGCTGATGTAACGCTTCGCCACTGCTGTCACGATAACTTTCTAATAAAATTTATTTACATTATCACCTTCCTCAAATTGCCTGTAAACGGCATCATTGTTTCAGAAAAGGGTAAAATAACAACGATGGGCAATTCACAGAAAAAGGCAAAATTGAAATACAAAACGGGAGCGAAGTGAGGAAGTGTGGAGTGTGATACATCTCCATCACATTTCCATATATTTTTCAGCACAAGGGAGCTAGACTTCCAATGACGCATGATAAAATACATGCCTCAATACTCCAGCGCACTTATCATGGGTATATTATGTATGAATTTCCTGCCAATGTGCTGGATTTTATGTGAACTGAATATTTTGAAATGATTTTAAAGACGGAGCGTAGCATGTGGATAGAATCGTAGCTATTTGACTCGCATTCCTGATTTGAATTCAAATAAAATTCAGATACCGAGCAAGTGGACATTACGCATATTTAGATACGTACGCCAAATGTCCAAAGATATGACTAAACCTACGCGATTATATTTAATTCATTTTTGAAACAATAATATCGTGTGTTTAACTCAAGTTGTAAGAGTTGAAATTGAATATTGGATTTTTCATGACAAGAGCCAACAACTGTCTTATCAAAGGTTCTATAAGGCCGGGGCCTCAAATTTCGCGTTGAACAGCCCGGCGGCGTTCACCTCGATATTCGAGGCCTTAGGCCTGCAAAACCACATAGGCTATTTAGGTATTTTACCAATAAAATGTGGTGAGGTAAGAGAAGTATAGTATAGTAGTAAGTCTTTTTTTAAATCATTTTGAAGTTATTTCCAATAGAACCCCAACGTATCAAAATGTGAAAGCCTTTTAATAAAGTGTACCTACACTCATACATAATCACTTTATTGAATCTCGTTTTGATCGATGAAAAGCGTACCCCGATAGATTTTGATTGATGCGACAAGGTTTCCCTAAACCCTTTTAACACGTTCGAGGACACTATCACTTGACACTGTATACCAAAATGACACAGAAAATGTCCATACAAATTATACGACGTATGAGTACGTAGCGTCCCATGAAAACATATTGTTTTATAAACATCATGACACAACCGTTTTATCACGTCATCGTATCAATACGTTCCGTCATTAAAAGTAAAATGAACTAGACGTGTACGGACACAACGTGTCATAACGTCCAACGTGTATATACGTTCTGGCACATCATATTATGTTGGTGACAAGCAGTACCATCACAACGTATGTATGCGTCGAACGTGAAATAACGTTCTGTCACTTTTAGTCTTGAGACAACCACATCATTACGTTACAACGTCCTATACCGACCATCGCTTCAACACGTTTTATCATGTCATACTGAGATGGAAAATTATGCCTGTATAACAACGTCAGTATATGTTCTAGGTGTCTAACGTTTTATCATAAAGCACGTGTAAATAAATAAATAATAAATGCAAATAAAAGTCAAAATACGAAAATCAACAATGTATTTATATAAGAATCATTTTTCAATCTTAGGTACAATCTTTTTTTACTTAATCACAACCATTCTCGCTTGCATAATTAATTATAATATATATTTATCACAAAAAAGCAACATCTGCATAAAATTAAATGTAATCAACAAAACAATCAAAATCTTAAACAATTACTAATAAAATAATTCAGTCTTTCGTATAGGAACTCGTAACATTATTAGGTAGAAACTTTTTTACTTAATCACAAACATTCGTTCGCATAATTATCTATATTTATCACAAAAAAGCAACCTCTGCATAAAAATAAAATGTAATCAACAAAACAATCAAAATCTTAAACAGGTAATAAAATAATTCAGTCTTTCGTATAGGAACTCGTAACATTATTAGGTAGAAACTTTTTTACTTAATCACAAACATTCGTTCGCATAATTATCTATATTTATCACAAAAAAGCAACCTCTGCATAAAAATAAAATGTAATCAACAAAACAATCAAAATCTTAAACAGGTAATAAAATAATTCAGTCTTTCGTATAGGAACTCGTAACATTATTAGGTAGAAACTTTTTTACTTAATCACAACCATTCGTTCGCATAATTATTTATATTTATCACAAAAAAAGCAACCTCTGCATAAAAATAAAATGTAATCATACAATCAAAATCTAAAACAAGTAATAAAAAATTACTAACATTTCTAACAACTAGGAACTAGTAACGTCTTGTGCCATTCTTCAAAGCATAATGCGCAAAGTGCGGGCTTATCTTCGCACCCCTTGCATCTTAATCCAGTTTCTTTGCGGCGTTTATTCTTTGCACACATTTTGCATTTCAGGTAGTTCTTAGTTTTTTTGGAACCAGGCGGAAGTGGAATCTTTTCAGGCCAATGTCCACTACTGCTATAATTATCGGGTTGTGTCGAGGCCGGTTCTGGGTAAACTGTCCGATTAACTCTTCTGTTGTCGTTCTGGGAATGCTTCACTAAAAGTTCGGGTCTTTGAGAATGGCTAATACCAATTAAATTTCGGATTAAATCTTCTCTAAAATGTAAAAATTCATATTTCTTACTGTTATTCATTTTGTATTTTCTATACAAATAAAAACTGTTCCATACGGATAAATCAAGTAAATGAAAAAATACCTTTTTATACCATCTCAAACATTTTCGCGGAGACGAATAATATGAAACCATCTGATCAGCGCGGTCAATACCAGACATAAATTCATTGTAAGTCACCACTTCTATAGGTTTTCTTCTTAATTGTCCGCGCTTATTTGCCACATTTATCATCTTTGGATGATCCTTTGTAGTGATCATAGTTACGGCTCGCTTATCAACCCACTTAGAAACATATACATTATTTTTTCGTACCCATACATGTTCACCTTTCTTTAACTTCTGGTTCATAAGATTCTTCGGATTTTCTTTACGGTTTGGTCTAAGGGTTCCGACAGTATGAGTTTTGAGATCGAGTAATTTTTGTGACAAACCGTAAGAATTATAATAATTGTCCATAAACAATTCGTGGCCTTTTAAAACATATGATCTCATTAGTCTCATGACAATTTTTTCAGTCTTATTTCCTTGTTCCGAGTCAGTCGAATCATCTTTACCAGTATACATTAATATATTTAAAACATAGCCGTTTGCTTCCGTCAATTCATAAAATTTAATACCATATTTTGCCTTTTTTGATTTTATATATTGTCTAAATGATAAACGCCCCCTAAATAATAGGAGCGACTCATCTAAAGAAAGTTCTTTCTCCGGCGAGTAGCACGCTCGGAAATTCCTTGTAATAGCGTCCATGAATTCCATTATTTAATCTTTGCCCTTGGCACCTAAAGGCCCTGTGCATAGGCACCTTAACAATTGTTCATAACGTCGTCCTGAGATCGTAGAGACAAAAACAGGGTGGTAATATAAACTGTCTGACAAAGTAAAAAGTTTTCGCTTTGTGGGTACACTGACTTGGCCACCAAGCAAGCACAGTCCTAAAAACTGCAACATCTCATTTCTGTCTGTCAATTTAAATGTGTAAGAACGGCTGTACCTAGTTTTTGGTCGATTAGTTTGACACATATTTGTCCCATATGCATTAGTGCATTCAATAATATAATCTAAAATGAGAGGTGGGAACAGGTGGTTAAATACATCCAACACATTGTTGCTATTATCTATAGTGAACTTTATCCCCACAGTATCAGTATCAAAATTGAATTCTGGTATAGGCGCTGTAGTTATTGTCCAATCTTCTATAGGTATAGTAATTATATCTTGCAGAGTATTAGATGGTTGGCTGGAACACATCTGCTCTCCTTGGACGATCTCATTTTGGCAGCTTTCAGCAACGACAGATGGTAAATTATCTAAAGCCAACACATTTTGAGATTCGTTGAATAAAGGCGGTAGGTTGTCAAGTCTAAATTCACCTGTATTATCACAGTTTTCAGCCAAGACATTCGAAATTAGGGATAAAGTCGACAAACCCAATGTCTCATTTTGACAGTTGCTGTGTGAAGAATGGATATCCAGATTTGTCAATGAAGCCACATATTGAGGAGGTACAATAGTTTCAGGTTCCGGTAGAGTTACTTCATTGGAACTTTGATTCACAGTTGGTACGATGGTTGTTGGAGATTTAACCAATTTTAACCGTTTGGCTAGAGGAAAAATTTCTTGTGAGGAACTTGAGTCATAATCCTCCTCTTGAAAACGTGATGAGGTAGGAGCTTGAGGTGATAGTGAGTTCACAGTGAGCGAATGATGACTCTCAACAGATCGTATGTCGTCTTCATCGCTACTAGGTTCAAAGGTAACAAGTTTTTGAGTTGAAGTGCCGACCAAATTTGATTGACCCTTAGCAGTAGTATTTGACGATTTCTGTCGGTAAATTATAGAATAAGAACTTTCACTACCTGATGTATTTCCTGGTGGGTCAAAATCTTTATCCGAACCATATTCTCCATCATCATCTTGGTAAGGATCCGCCTCGGTAGAGTTGTCGGAATCATCGAAAATGCTCATCAGTCTTATTTTGCGCTTATTCATCTAAAACACATAAAATAATCCATTTTCTCAGTATAAAATTATTAAATCATACTTAAATAATATTTTGTCTAGCCAAGGAATAACATATAAATAAAATAAACTAAATACTTACGATGTTTTGTCGCGGAAAATATTACGATACGCCACGAATCGTTACCCGGACGCGAGCGCACCTCCGCAGTGACACAGTCGCACTGAATGTAGGAGCGCGGGAGGCGCGCGGGACGCATGAACACGTTGTGCGTGTGCCAGTAAGGTCACCGCCAACTGTCATCGGCACTTATTTGAAATAGTTTAAAACTTACTCTACGTGACAGTAGAGCTTCGGGAATTTTACATGTTGTGACACAAGATACATTCAATGGGATTTTAACTTGAACGTTAATCGGAAATGAACGTTCCGCCGTAAAATCCAAATGTTATTTGGACGTCATAGTACGTTGTGCCATATCAAAATTTAGAACTATGACGTATAATTTCGTTCTGTCCTCGAACGTGTTAAAATACTTTCATTTATCAAAATATGATGTGATATAAAAGTTGCGAACACTTTTACTTATTGAGACGTTTTTATGTTCATTTTGTTGGTGTTTCTACTTTCTTAACCGTAAATCGAATGAAACCATTACATGAATTTATTAATATAACGTCGAATACATTTAACAGGTTCATTTAAGTAATAACTTATAAAAATCCTACTCTTTTATTTACGTTACTTCTTAACGTGTCTTATTTTTGTTATTGTAAAGAAATAATTTATTTGAGGTCCAGTAATTTAGAGCTTGGCTCTTGACTCCGGAGATCGTGGGTTCGATCCCCGCGTTAAAACAACAAAAAATGTTGTTAGGATAACGCAGGCTATTCACCTGATTGTCTGACAAGCAAGATGATCGATACGTCGGATGGGCATGTAAAAAGTCAGTCCTCTCGCTACTCGTGTCGGTCATCCGTCCCTCTGTGTTACGAGAGTAAAGGAAGAGAAAATGCTCTTGGGAATATCGCACACACTTGGGTACTTTAAAGTTATTAGTAACATAACATAACAGGAACATAGAAAACTTTTTTGTTCCTTTGGCGGTATTCAAACCCGCGACCTCCGGCTTGATCACTGACGCGCTTAACCACTGAGCCACAGAGGTCGTCTAATTCTAATTGCACACTATCTTATTTATTTGACTACAACGCAAAATCGCTGGCAAATACCACAATGTAATATGTGTTGAATATTCTTTCCTCATTCATATTTTACACATTAAACGGCGCGTCTCGGCTCACAATGCGATCAACGAGAATGGAGGTGTCATGTCGCCGTATTCACAACAAAACAACCACGAGACAAAAGAAGGCACACGTTCCTTGTCACACTGTATTTAAACAACACAGGTTACTGGAAATTCGGCCAATATAAGACAAAAGAAAAGCCTGAATAAAACACGCGTCACTCGTGTTGAGCTTAGGATTGGAAGCGCTAGTTATTTTCCTCGACTTATTTAACTAATTATTTACCTACCAACCCTTACTAACATAGTTGAGAAAGCACATCTGTCTCAACTTAGCGTCAGCTTGTTACATCATGAAGATTAATTACTTAAAATATCCAAAAACACGACTGCGTAAAAACTGAAAAGAAAAAAAACAAGTGCAGTAACAGTAATTAACAGATTCCGAGTCCGGACTGTTAAAATCGCACTTGTTTTTTTCTTTTCAGTTTTTACGCAGTCGGATTGTTCGATTTGTTAATAAATTAATTTATTATACACTTTTTAGTGTTTGCCTGTCTTTATTTTACCTCAACACTATTTGCAGTCAAGTGTCAACAGACCCGTAGCTATCAATATCAGTTCTGGCAAGCCAGATTAAAGTATTTGTACTCTGTGCTATAAGTGAGAATCGTTACTAACCAACTTTGAATCGTTATAGGTCCATAAAGGTAATTCTGATTAAAAAACGATATGAGAAACCTAAAAATGATTTTTAAATACCTATTCAATGTAACCCGACTTGAACATTTATTAATCTGTGACTTGACATAGTTCGTCAATTTTCATTTTTTTTTTCGTATTATGGCGTCCAAAATCTGGCCGTTTTAATTTTTTTAAAATTTTATGCTTTCTATGACATTTGCTCCGTGATGACGAATCAAACGACGTTTCATTTATCAATATTGGCTCACGCGTTTGGTATAAATAGTGCCACAAAGGTACAAACATACATACATATAGGTACATACATAGACTGATAAGCACATTAACCTCCCTTGCGTCGTGCAGTCGGATAAAAAGTTAATAAATTGTGATAATAATATTACACCCTCGCACAAATGCTTAGGTGCACAGTACACTACTTACGGCTTGATACTTAAACGCTACTTAGTACTTATTTAAAGATACTCTCAAATTGGGTATTTGCCTACATGTCAAAATTTAGTCAAAAAAACTATTTAACATATTTGGATATTACAACTTGATAAAAGTAAGCAGTATTAAGATTGTAACTTTATATTTGTAATTAGATTCATTTCAAAGACACAGATTTTTTTACAACATAAGTGTAAAAAACCTAATTATTTAGTTTACTTGCATCAAATAAGGATTTACTAAGCTAAGTTTGAACATAAACGCGCGAACTTCGGAAATTTCGTGTAAATAGACGGCCATTGTATGGACATTTTGTAGCAACTTACAAGCGTGTGACGTCACCTGCTTGCAAGACTTTTGTATGGGGCGTTTTCACAAGAATCACAAAAGTACTTCAATCGATCCGCAGTTCTTTTTGTAATGATTTTAGTGTCCTATGCCTTTGGTAAACTGTATTATTTTTAAGAGCACTATTCATTTACGTAATAAATAAATAACAGGAAAATACCGCATACATGCTGTTCTAGTCATTCTGACAAGCATAAGAGTGTGATGCGGGACGGGTTACTTACTTTAAGTAGCCTTTGAGTTTTTGACCGTAAATCCACTACTAGTAGGTATCTACATAAGTTATTTACCAGCTACTGCGCTTCGTATTGCGCTAATCACGAGCGTGGAGCTGTTTCTATAATTCACGTATCAAACTCTATTATCAATCATCGAATTGATTTCAAATTCAATTGATTGACCGAATGTTGGTTGATTTGCATATTTATGCTAATGCGTGACAGATTAGTTTCCTACGCTCTGAGCTAATCAAACGGTAGGCTCCACTAGGATTGATCCTAATGCCAAACAAAAGAGCACAAGCGTTCGACCTGAAACCTTCAATAATATTATTTCGGTTTAGAATTTTTTTCAGTAAAATTTAATCCACGTGTAAATAATGCCTGTGTAATGTTAAGAGTAGATACTAGCGTGGAAAGTAGTAGCCTACAATCGTCAATCTGGTGTTCGCCTGCTCATTTTTTAATATATTAACGAGTATATGTTACGTGTAACAACCTTGAAAGTTTTCATAATCATTCGCTAGGAGCGCACGTATTACGAGACGTGTGCAATCGACGCTGCGTCTGCCTCTAATTGTTACTTAATGAAAGTACAACGCACGTATACTTGTGACTTAAGTGATATTGTGTACATTACTACATTGTACAGTCAATAACGTGACTGCGAACAGTGTAATTGCGGGGTGACGCGTTACTTCGAAAATACAGGTACAAGTTTAGTTACAGCCTACATACATACAGTGCTTCACAATGCCACTAGATGAAGGGAACTTCAGAACTAAACTTTCAAAAACTAAACAACCTAACCTAACCAAGAGCTTGACATGTCTAAGGAGGTTTTCGTAACTATCAACGCGCAATAGATTTTTAACATGCTTTTATTAGCTCGGGTTGTATATATCTATGTATGTAACGGAATCTTTGAGCTTAATTTTCACCGGTTTCTAGACGTCTGATCAACTTGAAACTTTGCACACGTCTTAAGGGCCGATGACAATGCAATAACCCGATATAAATTTTCTAAGCGTGTTTTTTAAGTTTTTTTAAACTATTATATTATTTTCAAATTACTTCAAAAGTTACTGTCCGATTTCGTTCAAAATAATTTGCCTCGCCTTTATTTTAAAAGATCTATTCAACAATACCCCACACCCACCCATAAAATATAAAATCATTATTATTTTATGATGCCAAAACTGAGACCTATACACAATCTATAACTATCCAAAATTTCATCTATTTATATTTATAATTACAGAAACTTGAACGCGGACAGACAGACAGATAGACGGACGGACAGAGCGAAACTATAAGGGTTCCTTGTGGAACCCTAAAAATGAATACTACACTACTTACATCATTGCCACCTCTTACGCTACAGTGAATGGCGTTTACCTTTATAGCCCCTATATTAAAGATATTAGATAAAGAAAGTTGATGTGATTTTTAAACAGAAAATGTTTTAAAATGTAGCCTGAGTGGTTTGTTTTGTCATTACAGGCATTTCCCGCGCTCAAAGATCAGTACGGCCGCCATTTCAAAAGTTAAGTGCTTGTTTCAAGATAATAGAACATAAAATCTGTCTACTCTATTTTAATAATACATTTATTACACATATTCAAGCTTATACATAAATATTCTAAGCTGATACGCGGAACAGCGTGGAGTAGATTAAAAATGTCATGGCATTTGGGTATGGGCAAGCGTAGGCGTTTAGCCTTAGATATAGAATACCGAAGATACCACACGAACGATCGAAATGTATCCTGGTTCATGAGTGCTCAAAATGCGAATAAGCGCACCCGGGCTCGCAGTAGCGCGCGTTATATACGACCAGCAACATGCCAAAGTGCTAGACAAAAAGTGTTAAAATAATAAGTTCACTCTAAAAAAGCATGGAATATCATGTCATTAAATAAATATTCATTCAATCATCAAAAATATTTAAATGCGTTTTAGCAAAATATGTCTTGAAACATTAATAAAATACTATTTAACTTAAATTCTAAATCAAATGAGCGTCCCTCTTAGGGCCCAACTGTCTCTTTTCTTCCCGTGAAGTTGATCGAGTGTATAAGTGAATACGAAATACTGTGAACCATCAGAAAATGTTTACGATCGTAAACAACCGACCGACCGTTATGTTGGTCGTAAACAATGCTTGCATTGTTTACGCGAAATAAAGCTGTATTAAAGAGCAAAAAGGTTGATTTTAATAACGTCAAATATAGTATGAACTTGAATATACTTTGAGGACATGTTTTCTGTAGCTTTTCGTAAGAGTGGGTATATCTTCGGTATTCTTGATCTAAGCGTGTAGCACATTACCGACCGTAGTACGCGTGTTTTCTATACAAAGAGGGATTTAAAATAATAGTACGTTACGCGGTGGACCGCGGTTCTGTGAACTTAACAAAATCTCGTATAGTGCGGTCGCGGAACACGAGGAATTTACACGGTGGAAGCGCGATCATAGCTATATATTTGTACGTGCGTGCTCCGCGACCGCACTTTAACAATTAAATTAATTAAGTAATTATTTAAAGTTAAACTATTCTTATAATAATTAACAGTACAATACTATTCTTATAATAATTAACAAAACAATACAACAGTAGGCTTACGACTTTCAAAGTGTGAACACGTTCGTCTGGTTAACCAGTTTTATCAGCGTTTCCCAAACTTTTTTTTTTTTTTCTCCTTTCACGATGTTTACCTGTGCAAGTTGTGGAAAAGATCACACGGACGGCCCATCATGCAGTGTATGTAAGCAGCAATATGACTTTTCATGCTCGGGAATAACGGAGGCCGGCTACCGCAAACTAGGCGATAGAAAGAACAACTGGCGATGCCCCAGATGTAAATCATGCTTGTCGCCCTCAGGAGCCGCAACCTCACCACAACCGAACCAGCTAGACAAGTTGCATGAGCAACTAAATGAAATTGTACTGCAGCTGAAACCGCTAGCATCACTCTTGGAAGACGTTAGATTTATAAAGACTGAACTTAGCGCCTTAAAGGATTCACAGGAGATGACACAGCATCTTCTTACGTCATTATCTGAAAAGGTTAATACACTTCAATCAAGGACAGTCTCCATCGAAAAGATTACTAAAAAGGTACCTATCTTGGAAGAAGAGATATCAAAACTCCACCAAGAGCTAGAAACCCGCGACCAGTGGTCTAGAGCTAACAATGTCGAGATTAGGGGAATTCCTCAGAAAAACAATGAGAATCTTTTCGACATTGTTATAAAAATCGCAAATTTATGTCACCTTCCGTTACATAAAGAAGAAATTAATTATATAGCACGGGTACCCACCCGTCTTCCTAAACGAGAAAAATCAATAGTTGTTGCTTTCCACAGCCGTTACAAGAAAGAAGAGCTAGTCGCACTATCACGAAAAACGGAGCAGCTAAATTTGGCTAAGCTGGGTTTCAACTCTTCCGATAAAATCTACATCAATGACCACTTGACCCAGCGCAATAAAACATTGTTAAACAAGGCGAAATTAATAGCCAAAGAAAAAGATTTTAAGTATATCTGGGTCAAACATTGCAAAATATTGGCAAGAAAATCCGACAACTCACCAATATTTTTTATAAAAAACGAAAAGGATCTTTTAAAAATAGATTAAAAACCTGTACGCTAGAAACTATTACAAACTTATTTAATATAATTGAATCTAACAGTTTGAGAAGCGCTTGCTTAACCGGTTGCATTTGTATCGC
The DNA here is from genome assembly GCA_963565745.1 of Phengaris arion. Classification (NCBI taxonomy): domain Eukaryota; kingdom Metazoa; phylum Arthropoda; class Insecta; order Lepidoptera; family Lycaenidae; genus Phengaris; species Phengaris arion. Next base: position 12,926,472 of record OY751443.1, on the reverse strand, counting down.
TAATACTGTGGCCATCACGCCAACCTCGCACGTAAGTTGGTTTTCTATTGTACGAATCTCGCCCGTACCGCTTAGTATGTGTATCACTCTAACGCATACAATCGCTTGCGTTAACAGAGTCCGGCGTCCGGACTCGCCTGCGCCTCGCCGTACTACCGCACTTTACAAATATTATAAAATTATCTCAAATACCTGCGTTAACAATAGCCGATTCATTTACTCTGATAAAATTAATGAATTTATAATAAGTTTATATCCATTGCTCATTTATGATATTTGTTGTTTTATTCTTTGTACACTAAAGGTGAACTTTTACGAACAAAAAACTTATTTACGTCATAGAATTTCTTTTCAAAATAGAAATACGTGGTCCCTAACTTATTATAAAACTAGATGTCCACCGCGACTTCGTTCGCGCAAGGGGAAAATTTATAATATTAGTAGGATTAAGCAATATCACAAGGTATACCTTACAATTATTAACTGCAATTTTAATTCACAAAAAACAAATAACAAAAATACAAAATTAAATAACACCATCCAAACCATCGTAATATTTTGTTCTAGGTTATACAAACATATATATAAAACATATAAATGTTTTATAACTATGACGTGTGAATTGTATTATACGTTATATTATTATGATAACATTCTTAGTATTTATTTATTTGTAATACCTAATAATTATTATACGTCTCTTATAAACTGTGTTCACCTAAAAAGTTATGCTATGACAGTGGAAATTAGATTATATTATTTTGCACAAATAGTATATATTAAGGTAGATTATTATGCTTGTATATATGTATATGTCTCACGGCTTCACCTTACATTTACAATTGGGTTTTATGTTTATTGCTTACAAATTAACATTAAACTTATTCTGATGTTATCCCGCTACTTATTGTTTTTTGCTCATAATGGCTTGCTGTAATGCTAGTATTTACTACCAAAACACTCGAGGCCTGCGAACGAAAACACACGAACTTAAAAGAAATGTACTGCTCAGTTCTTATGACATGATCTCGCTAACGGAGACCTGGCTGCTCGACGGTGTGAGCGACGCCGAGCTGTTTGACGAGCGTTATGTGGTTTATCGCAGAGACAGGGACTACAACGTCACGCGCGAAAAATACGGTGGTGGCGTACTCTTTGCGATAAAAAGGGAGCTCACCGCCATCGACCGCCCGGAATGGTCAACCTCAGCCGAAGACCTATGGGTTACGGTCACATCAAACGCAACTTCTCATAAAAGTGAAAAAATCCATTTCTGCACAATTTATTTATGTAAAGCAAACTTTGGAAACTCATTTAATACGCAGCTAATAAATTTTGTACAAAATTTATCTCTTATCGTCAATTCATGTCCCAACGATTTATTTGTCATAATGGGCGACTTTAATCTCGGCAATATTACCTGGCGGCCGGAGGACGACGAGGGGAGTATTCCGAGTGGCGCAGCAGGTGAAGCACAGTTATATTTCCTGGACACTTTACTTCAATGCAATTTGTCGCAATTTAATTTTTGTAACAATACCAATGGGAGAGTTTTAGATTTAGTTTTATCAAATTTAACTTGTTCAGTTATATCCTGTGACTCTCCATTAGTACCAGAAGACATCCATCATAAATCACTAAAAATTAATTTAAAAGTTGAGAATCTTAAATCACTCGAGATTAGTTCGCGAAAAAAATATTTTTACTCATCTGGAGATTTTGACAAAATTAACACTGAACTAAATGAAAGAAACTGGCATGAATGTCTTAATAAAACTACATTTGAGGAGGCAGTTACTACCTTTTACGAATGTTTATATAGCGTCATGGACAGACATATTCCCCAAAAAACAGTCAATAGTCGAACAAATTTCCCAGTTTGGTATAGTTCCGCTCTTAGAAAAGTTCTTAAAGAAAAATTTAAATATCTTCGTAAATATAGAACATATGGTAATACATCAGACTATCACACTTTTTCATTACTTCGAAAAAGAGCCAAGACTTTAGAAGAAAATTGTTACAAATCTTATATTAGAAAATGCGAAAACTCAATAGTTACTAACCCTAAATTTTTCTGGTCTTTTATTAAAAATAGTAAAAATACTCACGCTCTACCCTCTTCGCTCATGTACGAAGGTCGCACTTCTACATCGGGAGCAGACGCTTGCTCCATGTTTGCTACTTATTTCAATAGTACTTTTCTCTCGCCAACCATTGACGCTAATCGAATGCCTCAGAACTTTCACAATCCCAACAATATAAGTATAAATGATATTGAAATATTGTCCGAGTATGTAAATCATCTCCTAAAGACCGTTGATCGCACTAAGGGTGCGGGCCCAGATAATATTTCCCCCATATTTATATCTCGCTGTTCAGATTCCCTTACGAAACCCATCACTGCTCTTTTTAAACGCTCTATTAAGGAAGGTATCGTACCGAAAATTTGGAAGTCTGCCTTCGTATCTCCTATTCATAAATGTAAAAGTAGAAATGAAATCAAAAATTATAGGCCCATCTCCAAACTATGCATATTTGCCAAACTATTAGAAAAAATTGTCTATAAACAAGTCTACAGCTCTCTTTCAACCTCCTTTATTACCGAGCAGCATGGATTTCTTCAGAATCGTTCAACCATATCTAACCTCTTAACTTTTGTAGATTATGTCACGGAGAGTATGGATTCAGGTGGTCAAGTAGACGCCATATTCACCGACTACAGTAAAGCTTTTGACCGTTTAGATCATTCTCTGCTCCTTGAGAAGCTTTATAAATCAGGAATACATGGTAATCTATTTAGATGGTTTACTTCCTACGTTGAAAATAGGTCCCAAGCTGTAATTGTCAATGGTTTTACATCTTCATGGTATGTCGTGCCTTCAGGCGTCCCTCAGGGCTCATTGTTAGGACCGTTGTTGTTCAACATATTTGTTAACGACATATCTACATGCTTTCGGCATTCACGATTTCTTTTGTATGCTGATGACATGAAGATATTCAAAAAAATCAAAAGTCTGCACGATTGTCATCTACTGCAACAAGATCTCGGCAGACTTGAGATATACTGTCATCTCAACAAACTTGACCTGAATGTCACCAAATGCTATTCCATATCCTTTAGCCGAGCCCGTCATGTCATTGACAATACCTATTTACTTAAAAATCAAGATTTAAAAAGAGTAAACGAGGTCCGCGATCTAGGTATCATTCATGACTCAATGTTGACGTATAACAAGCACTTTGATCACATAATCACTAGAGCTAATAGATCTCTGGGCTTTGTTATAAGAATGAGCTCTCAATTTAAAAATATAAAAGCAGTAAAAGTTCTTTATTGCTCGTTTGTTCGCAGTGTCCTCGAGTATTGTTCTCAAATATGGAACCCACAGTATGATGTTCATATTAATCGGCTGGAGTCACTTCAAAGAAGGTTCACGAGATTTCTGCAATTTAAGTGCAACACGTCGGACAATAACTATGAATCTAGGTGCAGAAGATACCATCTCCTGCCTCTACACTTGAGACGTCGAATAGCCGACATCTCGATGCTGCTCAAAATCACCCAGCATAAAATAGACTCCCCTTCCCTCCTTTCAAAAATAAATTTAAAAGTTCCCCTACGATCTTCTAGAATGTCTTCATATAACACCCTCCATACCCCTTTTTCCCACACAAACTATCGAAAAAATTCTTTTTTTATAAGATCATGTAATTTTTTTAATGATTTGAGTAAAAATTATGACCTTGATATATTCAACTCATCAGTTATTGGCACAAAAAGGCTATTATCTAAGCACTGGTTTGAGGCTGTTCTCTAACTGTTGATTCATTGCTAACTGCTATGTTTAATATGAAAAATATTACGTGTACCGTTTTAAAACTTTTCAATATGTACTTTTTATTATGAATATTTATTTTACTTTGTATTTTAGTTTCACTTGTCAGAAAAGCTTTTGTTGCTACTTAGTTTTTAGATGCGGAAACGTGTAAATAGTGCTAAGACTGTATATAGCATTTAATTTTGAAATAAATCACTGTATGTTTTCCTAAAAAAAAAAAAAAAAAAAAAAAAAAAAAAAAAAAAAAAAAAAATGAAAGTATACCTTCATTAAATTCAATTGATGTACCTTCTCGTTAGTAAGTGCCAAAGATAAAAATTCCATTGCCCATACATAAAACTATCTAAATTTTACTAAGGGCGTCTGACACTTGACACCAATTTCCGTGGCAAATATTCACACATTCATCATACCCCTCCGGTATCCTTACAAAGCCGCCGGTGACCTGGAAACTTGGCGATTCGCTGTACTTTTTGCTGAAGTGCTACATTGCTTCAAGAAATCCCACCTCTGGTTTTCGATGTGGTAAATTATGCATAATTTTGTATTTCAAGTGTCAACATTTGATTTTTAGTCCAACTTCATTTTGTGTCTGGGTATATTTTTTTTTATGTTACCATCCTAAAATGTCTAAAGTACCGACTACTTGTTTGGAAAGAAAAACGTGATACAGACACAGTTCGACCACGACTACACTGTTAATTTCGCCAATCGTTGTTTTTCATCCATAGAAAATCGAAGATTGCCGAGCGCCATTATAGCAACATGGTCTTACTGTACTCGGTATTTTTTAAATATTTTTAAAGGGTTTGACTCGTACACTAAAAATATAGGTCACATATTAATAGTATCTACCTAGCTACAAATATTATAAAAGAGATTTCTGTGACAAAACATTCAGTATAAAAGGAATATGTATAATATAGGTATATATACAAAGTTCGTGAAAACTTTGTGTATATACCTATCTATATACATATTTTTTCCTCACGACTCCTGGTATCTTATTACCAAATCAGTTTCGGTTGAAAATAGAGCACTTTTCAAGGAGATTTCCATTTCCAACTGAAAATAAACAAATACAATTTTGCTATTACAATTCTATGATTACAATTCATCAAACTACATTTTTTCCTAATACATTGTATATTCAAATTTTACTAAAAATGTAATTTTCACTACATATATTATCTTATTAATTAAATGTTATTAAGATCCATTTTCAGATTACCCCTTTCATTTACATAACTTCCGTTCATAATTTTAATGAAAATACAATCGTAAATAAGCTAAAATTAAAGTAACAAGGGTTAATTACAGCTCGAGTAATAATATTACAGCTCGAGTAATAATATTACAGCACGAGTAATAATATTTAATTATTAACGAGAGCATCGTTAGCTTGTAGTCGCTCTCAAATTAGGCTATGTATCATGTTCGCACGATGTTTTGTATTCTAACAAGATAACCCTTTACAGTTATTTCGTTAGTATGTTCTTGATAAAAAATGAATTTTGAAAATGTAAATTCTTCAATTTAAAAAAAAAAACCGAGCAAGTGCGAGTCGGACTTATGCACGTAGGGTTCCGTACCATTATCAAATATTTGACACGTTTACTTATTATATCGTTACTTTTGTACGTGTGCGAGTCCGACTCGCAATTGGCCGGTTTTTTTTTTACATTTCGATTACATGGTATCGGAACGCAGTATTATTATGCATTGAATTTTTTTTTAGTATAGATGGAGCAAAGAAGGTATTTCCTACTAGGTTAAGAGCTACGTCATTCTTATAGGGCACTGGCAAGCTTTACCTTTTTGCCACATCACAAATAAATTCAATAACTAGAAAACACATGTAATAGTAAGGTTTAGTAAAACAACATAGATTTAATATTCTCTAGATGTAAAATACCAAATTGTGTTATTCAGAAAGCTCAGTTCTGTGCCGAATAAATTATGAGCTACACAACAAAGTGATTATTTAACACAATAAGTTTGGAACGCGAAAAGCATTAGTAATATGTAAAAGCCAGTACAGCTGTAAATGGTGGGCGTGGACCGCATAACATGATTTATGTAGCCGTTCTTTTATAAATCACAGTAAGTAGTTTATGGAAAAGAAAATATCTTTGACCTTTATATAGAACTTACTAATCTTATTTACTAATCGAATGCGAAACTGTATTACGAAATGGTAAGAGGATAAAGCCCCAAACATTCCTAGAATCTTTCTAAGGTATTGACTGTCATAAAGGACAATCTGATATGAAAAAAATAAATCAATTATTCTTAGGGTTCCGTAGAAACTACAAGGAACCCTTATCCATACGTCCGTCCGTCTGTCCTCACTTGATACCTTCATGAATATAAATATACAAAATTTTAAATAGTTATAGATTACATAAAGACTTTATTTTTAGTATCATCATATAAAAATTATAATTTTGGGTTTTAGGGGTAGTTCCCCATATATTATGTGAAATAGGCATTTTTTTTCATTCCATCCCAGCATCATCGAATAGGTCTTTTTAAATAAAGGAAAGGGGTCATACGTGACTTTTTTATAATGTAAACCATTATCGAGTAATCGACCTCCAAAGTGGTTTACAATTGGATCAATAACCTGTGTGCCTTTAGTCAAGATGCATTCGATAATTTCGACAGCGAAGTTCGAAAACAAAATGTATGGGATTTGACAAGAGGTCTCGCAAGCGATATGTCACTTAACGATGACACATGTCAAATATCATACATTTTTGATTTCGAAGTTCGCTGTCGAAATTATCGAATGCATCTTGACTAAAGGCCCTGGTACCTATTTATAATCTATGAGACTTAGAATCTTTCAATTTTCCATGCTGATAAATCACGCTAAATACTCTTTAGGAAAATTATTTGAACGAAATCGGACGGTGGCTTTTGAAGTAATTCGAAAATACCTCTAAAGCGTTGATAGTTACGGAACCCTCCTTAGCCCATGTACTGACATACTCTTGGTTAGGTTATTTTTATTTGATCGCCAAGCTGCTTGTCTAGTTGTATCAACTACAAGCGTGTGTATCAACTTAATATCATGCACTAATCTTTTCTGGGCAAATAACCGTCTCGCAGCGAGCAGGTGTGGTGTACACACGTTGTAATTGCGGAAAGCGACTGACAAGTTTTTATTACGAAACCTGAGCAGCTCGTAAGTCGGGGCGTGGAGCGAAAAAAGTGCTAGATGTGGTGCTATTTTATTTTTACTATATAGTATAATACAAAGTCGCTGTATTTGTCTGTCCCTATGTATGCTTAAATCTTTAAAACTACACAGCGGATTGTGATGCGGGTTTTTTTAAATAAATAGATTGATTCAAAAGGAAGGTTTATATGTTATGTACGTAACACGTATATACGTAAAGTACGTATGTCGCTAGTAATATATATACGTTGGAAGTAGTATTACATTAGGTACTACTGCAGCTGTTGTAGTTTCATGATGCAAAATGGAGTTCGAGCGTCTGGCTGATGGGACACGTTTGAAATAGTTAAACAGGTTTTATTTTATATTGAAAACCAAAAACGAATTTCGCATAATACTAGTTAGTAAGCAACTGGTACCCACTAAAACAAAATATCCTATATATAAGTATCCATTTGCATTGTGCTAATATAGTTTTAATTTTTCTTTTACTGCTCCAATGAATCGCGAACCTCTCGAAGAAAGCGCTTTGAGCGGTAAGACTGCCATTTTGCACATTTTTTCCACGTATACCTGCCGTACTGTAGTTTTATTTTTGTAAGTGTGCAAATTATAAAGAATTAACTGTAACAATTCGAGTAGTATTAAGACAACTTAAAAATATATAAGTAATTTGAAATTTTCAGTTGCAGTGTAATTTAGCAGGTGTAAAATATGAATGCATGTATCTATTAATTACTAGTCTATGGAGCCAGCGTTGTCGCCTCAAAGTTGGCAAGTTGCGATGTTTTAGTTAAACGCCTAACTTAACATAAGGATTGCGACCACTAATGTACGAGAATGAACCCCTGAGTACAATATACGCCAGTTAATGAGATTTCAACTGGGTAAGAGCCCATACACATAATAAAATTAAGATTACATAAATAAAAAAGTAACCCCCGAATCGTCAAGCATTGAGCGAGCTGATGATCAATGGAATTATAACTTAAAACACTCTCGATCATGTCAGCTTTCAAACATAAAGAACTATATCAAAATCGGTTCTTCCGTTTGGGAGCTACGATGGCAGACACAGTTTGACGTGTATATCTGTGTGTCTCTATGCCTGTCTAATAGCACGCCTCTGTTTTAGTCGGGGGTAAAAAATGCGCCATTGCATGGCAAAAATGTCGTCAAATAACCATATAATTGTGACATAACATTGTTATGGTTATGTGATAATGGTAATTTTGCTATGCAATGTCGCATTTCTTAGCCCCGACGAAAACAGAATTTTGTATGTAAGTAATATGATGTCACATTACATATCGGATACTTTAAACATTCAAATCATTGTTATTTCCAATGACAGCCATAAACCAATTTCACTACTGTTACAATAAAAACTTGCCAATAGAAAACGAAGTTTATTATGTTCTATCACACTTCACACAACAATCAAAATCACTTTTAATATTGATTAAAAACATATTTTAACTTTTAAACTTTACATTCTTAATTGACTTTTTACTAATAATAATTATTTTAACATTATAATTCAGAGTATACTCTTGACAATTTTGGTCAGCAAAAAGGTTGGTAGCAAAAGACCCCAAATAATACTCGTGCCGGCCATTTTATAGCTTCCGTGGCGCCATCTTTCTATGCTCACGACATCCGGTTAGTCAAACAGGTGGCGCTAGTAGTATTGTTTTTCTAAAATTGCCAACACTACACGGCTTATAAAATGATAGATTTGAATAAATAAATAAAAAACATGCATATTCCTTATATAATTATATTATATTCTATCTAGATACATATCACATAATTATAATGAAAATAATATTTATATTAATTAACTTCTTTTTCATCAGAACAAATATTATGTTTTAATTAACCTAAGAGGCAAAACACATTGCGTCTTGGTTTAAGTCTCTTTTGCGTAGGTGTCTTATAAATTATTTCAAGCATTTGAAGCAAATATTTATGTTTAATTAATAATCAGTTAGGCTCTTTATCTGATACAATAACAAAGAAAAATCTGTGTCCATATGAATTTTTAACTGAAATAACTACACTTTCTATAAGAAAATATAACCCGACTATGTAAATTATATATTTATTGACACCTCGTTTATTAAAATCGAACCAGTAGTTTAGGCGCTACGGTGGAACAAACATACATAGACTGCCAAAATCATTATTTAACCTTCCTTTTGATTTCGCCGTGCCTAACGTAAAGTGATAATATCATAACCTCATAAATTTAGGGGATATTCTCCTTAAGTTTTACCTCTCCTTTCTATATTTAATAAAAAGTGGCCACTGGCTACGCACTACACTTGCTCAGCGACATCACGTTAAAGACAACAGTATTTATGATCACTAAGTTTCTAAAAACTGTTCAATTCATGAAGGGTTTTCAATGAGCGTCTCAACTCTATAAGTAAAATATATCCAAAGTTTCAGAAAAAAAACAAAGTAAAAAGTAACGTAGTGTCCGGGCAAGTTTGTCATAATAATTGTAATTCACGTGCGCCGCTACCCGTAAATCTCTCGCAACTGTATTGACACAAACATACAACTCTCATATTTCTTTTTATATGACATTGATATATGATTTAACACAAGAGATACACAAATAAGTAACGTGTAATGTGTGGCAAAATCAAATAAGTGTCTCACAATAAACACTCGATAAATTTTTTTCATTCGATAGAAAAATACTTTGTTTTTCGAAAATACGTTTATAGACACTCGTATCTACTATAGCATAATTTATTACCTCGGTCAGTTATATGATATTTTTATTTACTTCACTTTTCTTTCTTTACTTTGTCAGTTATGAGAGATGCTTATTCAGTCATTTTACTGACTCAGAATTATAATCAGAACCACGATTCTCGTATTATGTCTCTCGGGCCGAGAAGTTGTTTTTAGCATTGACATTGACGCTTTAACATTAAAGCCGGCGTTCATAGACACTACCACCATTTCACGCACTATTTTGATCTACAATTCGTCTACAACCACCTCACGGTTGTCACCATCTGAAAATTGAAACGTACACCAGGTCTGGCAGAACAGTGAGATTCGTAAAGTAAGGTAACCATTTTTTCTCCGTCGTATGCTATAAAACCTTGCAAATCGATAAATATAGATGGCAGAATGAATATATTGGAGCAACCGATGGATTGTTGTTGAATTTCATAATATACTGAATAAATGATTTCTTTATTAAATGGGCTAGAAATCCCATAATATCATAAACCTATTTTTGGAGTTTGGACCGATCAGAGCATGTTAAACGTTGGTTTGGCGATTGATGAGAATAACATTTTGCTGTTTTACATGTCAAGACTGCATCCAATTGTAAGATTTAATTAGCAGAACTGAACTAATTTATCTTTGACAAACGAATCCAAGTAAATCTGACAGTTGAAATTTTCCAACCTTGTGATAATATTTTGTACAAAAATAAAACGTTTTCCCCCAGGAACTACTTGTCTATCCAATTTTACGCCGCAAATTATTCCTGTGTCAAAATTTCACATCGTTTTAGTCGTGAGTTTACGCTGCGAACAAAAATATTCTTTGTCATTTTTTGTATCGGTCCGGTTTTTTAGCTAGTGTTTAAATACCAATCGATATATTAATACAGGTAGTTAAAAACACTGTTACTATAGAATTATTTATAATAAGTGTACTTACTAACTTTGCGTAAGATATAAGTCTATATTGTGACCGCTGTTCCTAAATTAATTATTTTTATGAAAATTAGCTGTCTAAATATGTAAGATAGATTATTCATAAAATAGCTTTATTCCTAGCAGGAAGATATTCGTTTATTAGTGACATTCATGTTTGCTACACACGTTTGTACTATTACGTAAAATGCGCAACCAGTTTTACGGTTTTTTAAGGTTTGATTTAAAGATACGTTCTAGCCGCGAAACTTAATTAAAGTGAAGAGTTAAAGGGAGTTTCGAATAAAGTAGGTAACTACGTGAAAAGAATACATTTGTTAACTTAAGGGTGGATTTAAACGATCTCATTTTACAGTAACACTAATTTAAGTATTATAACTACTAGATGTTTAGGACCTTTAGCCAAGAAGCATTCGATAATTTCGATGGCGAAGTTCGAAAACAAAATGTATGGGATTTGACATAAGGCATCGCAAGCGACATGTCACATAACGATGACTTATGTCAAATCTCATACATTTTTGATTTCGTAGTTTGTCGTCGAAATTATCGAATGCATCTTGACTAAAGGCTCGTCGTTAAAGTTCAATTTGCTATAAATGAAAACAGGTTCTCGGCCTTCGTGCATGCTACATTCACCGCGCGGCCGCGGCATGCGGTCATAATAAACACGCCCTAATTATTGATTTAGATAAAAACATCGTCTTTTGATATTATAAATATGCAAACTTTGCGTAAGATATACCTAATTCATTGAAGTTTCGAAAATTAAAAAAAAAATAACTTAAACAATGGTGTAAGTTATCCATTACAATGCTTACGAGTATATTGATTTAAAAAATGTATACGACAACCGGTAAAAAGACGACGGATAAAAAGATATTTCTAAATTGAGACATTTAAAAATATCATAACGAAAAAATGAAATTATTACAGCCATTTAAATGTAACGTTTTGTATTTTTTATTTAACTCAAGGGAAATCGACATAATAATCCTGTAAGTATGCACGGAGGCCAAATTTATAATGTACGGTTATGGTTGACGAAATCCCTGTGTATTTTAGAATTCAAAGAAGTTCGAATGTATTTCATGTGTGATGTTACACGTAATTTGGTTGGGTGTTATTTCACGGGAAATCAGTATAATCGAGAAACGTACCTCACAGAGGAAATGCAAATAATCCTGTCATTTCTGACAAGAATATAATTTTCCATTCAATAATACTCGTAATAATATCATGAAATAATGTTCTATCCTTCAATCAAGTATTCAATATACTTTGATTATACCCAACATGAATTTTGTTAGAAAGTTATTATTTATGAGCCTTAAATTTCGTAAATAAGGCGGCGGATTAGGATCAAATCACATACGTGAAGCGAAAACTTCTTACCCCTTTTTACGAAAATTATGCAAACCGAGATGTATAAATTCTGGCACAGTTAAAGTTTATATGAAGGAGGGTATGCAGAAAGCTAATATTTTTTAAATACTGCCTAAAAATAAATAACATTCATAAATACAACGTTACACAGACTACCCCAGATTAGTAGCTCACACTACCATATATTGAGTTTGTACAATAACAGTAGGTGTTGGTTTGACACTCGAGAAACAATCTTCAATCTCTCTTGACTTCACAGTCTTTGGACAACATTCTTATTTCTTTTTATTTTTTAAACCTGGGAAGCAATAGTAACCTTATAAAATTGAAACTTAAAAATGAAGGTATTATGGTCGAATTTCGAAAATCAGGTCATCCAATACCCAAAATTATTTTATCTTGTAAATATATTTATTTTTCAACACATTATAAATTGAGTCTTCAATATTATCAGACATCTTATACTTTAAATGAGACAATCTTGTATATAATCATAATCTCGGCAATGGCTGCGAGTATTTACATGAAATTAAGTATGCAGGAAGTTTTGGGGAGAAAGTATCCCTGCGAAACATTATGTTTTTATCTTTCGTCGTGCAACAATTTTTCAATAATTTCGACTCTATAATGTCAGTCCGATTGGCAGTTTAGTTAATTTTTGCGTTGTTCGGAAATTTGGAATGTGGTGGGTTCGAGCCTCGTTAAAATATTTTTGTGACTCTTTTAAAGTGAAACTTTCATTACATCGTCTCAAACTTTTTCGTCTGTGTGTTGCATGTCGCGTGACGGTCGGCCGCGGAGTAGGGATAAAGTGAAAGGCGCTCGTTAGAGCAGCCGAGGCCAATATGGCGGCGCCTATAGTTCGCATCATCTGACCGTGTAGTGTATAGACTAGTACTCATTTGTGCCAGTGCTCCACGCTATTTTGTTATTAAGTTTCACTTTTACCGTGGTTTCATAAAACCACACAATCCTTTTTTTTTATTTCTATTTTAAATCTACTAGAGCTCCGAGTAAAGCTCGAGTTACCCAGGTACTTAAAATATTATAAACTAAAAGTTAAACTCATTAAAAGCATTTCCAAAGACAGTTTGTATTTTGTATTTCAATTTGTAACAAAAATGATGGCCGTATATTATACCTACCATATTACTATAAAACAATGACCAACCAATTTTGTAACGTACGCGCTATTTATTGAAATACTTGGAATTCCTGTAAACACAGGCGGACCACAGACGAAATATTACTGGACACTGAAGTTTATGTACAAATTTTCTGCTTGGAATGTAATTATCTGATAGTGTAAACATTTCTAACGTAAAACTTTTGGGGTTAATAATATTCTACTGCCTCTGTGGCTCAATGGTTGAGCGCGTCGTTGCTCAAGCCGGGGGTCGTGGGTTCGAAAAACAAAGTTTTCTATGTTTCTGGATGTGTATTAAATATATCGTGTATAATAGAATACAAATCTTAAATATGATATATAGCATATAAAAGTATTAAATATAGTTTCCGTAGTCTGATCTCCAGAACACAAGTTCGTCGAGTAGTTACTTAGCACAGGGCCAGATTGACGTGGTGTGAAGCGTCCGGAAATATTATTGTATTCTTATTATTAATTCTGTAATACTGTGACCCCAATACTTATTCAAAATATTTAGACTACAGTAAAAGTTTCAGTTAAATAACTAAAATTTGTATAAAAAATTATAATGAACTACGTAAATTATTACATAAATTGGTTTTACCCGTACCTTACGGGTAAAACCAATTACGGATATTTTGGGCATAATATCTACTGCTTAAGTATAGACTTTTAGGCAGAAAAATAATCGTTTGGTGGTGGTTTGTAAGTTGGTCCCGCCCCTAGCATTTTTAAACTATAGGAGATAGAAACTTGTAACTTACAACTCCATGCTGATAGATCATGCGAAATCGGACAATAGCTTTCAAAGTAATTCAAAGAAAATATATTGCGCGTTGATAGTTACGGAGCCCTCTTTAGACATGTCGTGACATGATTCTTTTGGTTGGATTATTTTTTAATTCGTATAAAGTAAGCGTGTGGGATATTCATGGATTATGGTAATATGTATTTCCGGGATGAAAGAAGCTTAAACAAAAGCTTTTTTAAACGCATTGCCTCCGGTAAAAAAATATGTGACAGAATATTCTGAAAGGATACAATAATTTGTCATGTATCTTTGTACAAAACAATAGCGAATGAATAGGGGTAGCTAGGCTATTAGCTGTGCAGGGTCTCGCTAAAACTCGGAATGGTTTCCGCTTTAAATTTAAACATCATCATCACCAAAATCCAATTTGAATTTTGGCTTTATTTGTTTTTCTTTCTTGGCATACGATTTTGACAATATGGTAAACAAAATAAACACCCTTTGTCTGAACTCAAATTTCTGATATCCTGTACATAATATAAAGTAATGTAATACAATAAGTAAAAATAAAGCAATAAGTAGATGCTTAATTTGGCCTGTATTGCCAACCTTAAATCTCCATTTATATTACCATTCACAAACTTTACACATCAAACGTTAAATATGCGATGTGTGTTAAATTTTCCCGAGTGTTTAAATACGAGAGTACTCAAAGAGAATACGAGTATTTTAATATGTGTTCTATTTGTCTTATTATAATACCAGCCAGACGATAATATAACATAAGTGTTATTAGTTGTGAAAAACATTGAAGTAAGTTGACGAACTAAAGAAATCTTGTTAGCATAGCCGGATTGAATACAGTATTATTAATACGTGGAGCAAACACTTTGTGTACAGCTTTAGGAGAATTGCGCAAATGGTGGAGTATGAAATTTGTCACAGTTAAACTTTACGTGGAGGAAGGTGTGCAAGAAGCTATTTTATTTCAAAAACGCTTAGAAATACATAAAATTAATAAAAGTAAAGTTACACACTCCCTCACTCACACTACCATGTGTTTGAATAATAACAGCAGGTGTTGGTTTGATACTGTGGGTATATATGGTGGCAAGCGCCAAAGGGAGATCTCCGACCGAGCGAGGTGCTATATGCTCGGTCAGGCCGAAGCCCATTTGTAAGAATTTCAGATATCGTATATATTATAGTGCCGATCTTAGAAAACTTCGATAGCGCGATTCAGGATTGTGGCGCTAATTGGTCCGCCACATCACTCCCCGAAGACTGGAGGTCGAAATCTTCGATGCTGACCAGGAGAGGTGCTTCGTGCTCTGCTTGCTAACCGATCGTTGTAGCTACGTTGCTGACCAGGAGATGTGCTTCGTGCTCTGCTTGCTAACCGATCGTTGTAGCTAAGTGTGCTGACCAGGAGATATGCTTCGTGCTATGCTTGCTGACCGGTCCGTGTAGTGTCCGTTGAAGCCGACGAGGACTCGAGCAGACCGCGGTGCGTTGAGGCTGGTGGTCGAGGTACCCGATGAAGCTGAGTCTGGCTGGCGTGGTGTGGAGGGGTGGGGGATGATGATGATGATGTCCAGAAGGGGGCGTGTTCTGTCGAGGGTCACCAATGTGGGTATATGGTGGCAAGCCCGAAAGGGAGATCTCCGACCGAGCGAGGTGCCAGCGGTGCGAGGAGCGAGCGAGTGCTCGGTCAGGCCGAAGTCCACTTGTATGATTTTTTTTAATGGTCTACGTTTTGTCTTACGTTTACGTTTGGTCTTACGTACTTGTAATGGTTATAAACCGATAACAACGCAAGTCTAGCAGTCCTACTCTTGACCAGTTTCTAGCTAGACCGCCTTGAACGTGTAAGAATTTTCAGTATAAAAGGTTATAGGAAACAAGGTCAAGTTATACGTCAATCTGTTCGTCTCCTAATCCTTTTTCGAAAACCGTCGGTCTGGCATGCTCAAACCTAGCTAATGCTTACTAATAGGTAAACAATGAGTAATTTTCACTGAATGAAGCGTGATCTTAATTGATTTGTATGTATTATTTCCGAATTTAAACTATTCTACCTCAAATTTCTACCACTCAATCTGCCATCTTAAAAAGTGGCGATGGTTTTCAATATTCTGGCTATATCTCTTTACTTTACTTAACTTTACATACTTTACGATAAAAATATTGTGTACAAATATGAAGTAGATACAATTTTATACAATTTATTTTTAGAATTTTTGTGTCAAATTGATAGTTTTAGCGCTGCGGTCTTAACATAATCATATTGAATATACCAAATTTTAGTGTTAATAAAACTAAAAGTATATGTACTAAATATCAGATCAGACTGTCAAAGATGAAGGGGTCAAATTTCTATTCGAAAGTTGACTGCTTACAAAACTGGGAGTTTTGCAAACTTTGGAACTTTGTTTCTTATAAAATTGATTTTATTGGACTCAAATATAAAAATAAAGCGTCACAATTAATTAATTTATTAATTAATTGTGATATAATAGTAGATATTGAGATATTAATTAATAATTAATTTTTTAATAATTGCTACACAGAAAATATTTTTTACTAATGTTAATTTTAATTATTTTATGATCTTAGTTTAGTATACTTTTGGTATTATTGCTACTAAAATTTGGTATATGCAATATAATTATTGTGAATTCGAAATGGCCACCGTCATAAATTGGCGATCTTTTTATATATTTACAAACTTCTCGATATGGGTAACATCTGAAAGGGCATAACAAAAGGGCATAATATAATAAGTTGATTATAACCATATCACCAAAGCAAATAAATTTTTCCTATAAGATTCTGCAGCGCTAAAACTATTAATTTGACATAAAACTGCACATAAAATAAATTGTAGAAAATTGTATGCATCTTAACATTGTAGAACATATTTTTATCGTAAAATGTGTCACTGAAGATATTATGCCAAAAAATTTAAGACATCACCATTTTTTCATGAT
This sequence comes from Phengaris arion, assembly GCA_963565745.1. NCBI lineage: Eukaryota > Metazoa > Arthropoda > Insecta > Lepidoptera > Lycaenidae > Phengaris > Phengaris arion. The sequence continues at coordinate 12,909,483 of OY751443.1, read as the reverse complement.
GGCGTATCGAGTGGTAGCAAGATGATGTAGCAAATTTTAAATTCGTTAAGACTACATACAAGTATATTAAATATGGCTTCATTAAGTGCAAATTGCTCATTATTTATTATTAGTAAGCATCACAGGAGATAGTTTTATCTCGGTCTGGCTCAGTTTTGGGCAGGTTTGAGCATGCCAGGCCGACGGTTTTCAAAAAAGGATTAGGAGACGAACAGATTGACGTATAACTTGACCTTGTTTACTGAAAATTCTTACACGTTAAGGGCGGTCTGGCTGGAAACGGGTCAAGAATAGGACTGCCAACTTGAATTTTTATCAGTTTCTTGTTGGCGCGCAGCCGTGTATCAAAACAGTTATGTTTCTTATGACCTTTTTTACTCAAAAAACCTTCACACATTTTGGTCCATAAAAAACTGCCAGGTTCAGAACTGCTAGACCGGCGGTTTTGGGCCCCTAGCGATCTACAGTGGTCCAATGATTGTTCGCGATGACCTCCTTTTTCGATTCCGAGCTCTAGCTCTAGTACCGAGTGACCGTGTGACATCGTAAATTTTATTTTTTGAGATTTTCATACCCCGGGCTTATATTATATTATATGAAAATCGTTTCTTAAGGTTTCTTAACTCCAAATTATAATTATTACAAAATATATGAATACCATATTATGTACAATGTACATTTGTACCATAAAGTTATTTTTAATTTACTCCCAAATCTGCACTCAAATGTTACTTAAAACTTTTATGTAAATATATCTTTTGGTGATCCTCTTCCTTTTTCGTGCAAACCGTGCATAGTAATCATGGGATTAGGATTCTTTTTACTACTGTTGAGTTGTGAGAGATCAGCACTTTCACGATTAATTTAATATTCATAAACCAAGCCGATTACGATGTATGTAAATGGTCTTAGACAAAACATTTTTCGAAATCCTAACGTGTAGGGTTGAACAACATTTATTACGTGAATAATTATTTTATAAACGAAATAATTATATAATACATCCATTCATTATCGTTTTATAAATGTACTCAGAGGGATAATATGCAGAACCCGTAAACTTTATTCAAGTAAGATCCTGACACATTCCTTGCCCTTACTTTTAGTTGCTGCGGTTTCGGCTGATCTTCGAACCCCATAAAGAAGACAAGTGTGTGGATATTATAATATATTAACATAATATTATTGCGTCATAACCCGCATAAATAAAAGTACCTGGGCAACCGAGCTCGAAGTTCTGATAAATTAAAAAATAAATAAAAGGAATTACAAAAATATTTATCTGACGGGGATTCGAGCTCCCCACATTTCGAGGTTTCGAACAAAGCAAAAGTTTCACAGACGTGTATACCAAACTACCATTCAGACTGACATATTAGAGTCGATTTTTTTTTATATATTGTTGCACGTCGAAAAAAAAAACATATATAGCTTAAAAGAGCGCAGGTTCCCTGGGATAAGGCCTAGCTAGATCGATTTTTCTCCCCCAAAACATCCGGCATACTAAACATAATGGTAATACTTGCAGCGGTTTTCGAGTAAGAGATTCTATATATACAAGATTGTCTTCTTGACATATAAGATACACTTATTTTATTCATTCGTCTGAGCGGTGTATTTTCACCACCGGCCGAATGCCCAAACTTAAAATGAGAGGCACTCAAATCATTGTTTATTCGGCTACGATTATTTCAGTTGGCAGCCTCTGTAACTAAATCACTAACTAGACATTACACGCCTGATACCCTTGTAACTGAACGCGGAGTTTGAACATTGTTCCTAAATATATTAACTATTATCTAAGAGGTCAGGGAGGGCTATTTGTAAATAGTGGTTGAAATACATTAATATAATATAAAGTACTGTAGAGTAAGTCATTAGAAGAAACGTGGTGACGAATTTAGTTGACCTCTTTAGGTACGTTAAATTGTTATCTAAAACAATAAATGGAACGATCGAACCCACTACACTAGTCGCATAATATGATATCTGACATCTCACCCTTAACACAACACAATACTGCCAACTTTACACATTTCCGTGCCAATTCTCAAAGTCGCTATAGGCGTCTCTCGTGAACCGTGATTAAGCTAGACAGTTGAAATTTTTAAAGATGATATACAACAGTTGCCGCTATAACAACAAATACTAAAAACAGAATAAAATAAATATTTATTTTATTCTGTTTTTATCAATTAGTAATGATAGTATAGATAAAGGTGCCCTTCGTGCGCGGATCCGACTCGCACTTGGTCGAGTATTTTAGTTAACATTTCGAAAAATAAAAACGAACGAAATATACAGACGGGAGTCACATGGACTAGTGTGATTCTTGCACGTTCATGTGTGAGGCTTCGTACGCCGCAAAAGCCTACGGCCGCGGCACCACTAAGCCCTAAGAGAAATTCGATTTCAATTTAAACCACTTTTGCCGCTAAGTATATACAGTATTTTGTTGTATCTGAACAAGATTAAGCTTCAAGAAGGTTAATAGGACTGAATTAAAAAAAAAGTATTGAATTGAAATTGTAAGGTTGTTAGTTAGGCATTGAAATGACCACCATACTCACCAAAAAAGAACGGTCTTAAAAAAGCTATTGTTGTCTGTAAAGTCGGTTTTTTTCGGTCGGTTTAATTAGAATGAAAAACAAAAGATTTGTAGGTAAGTGATTACAAATAAAACAGAAATCAATAATACAAGATATTTATAACAATTTTGTAAAAAGTACCTAACCTGATTCTATCTTAAAACTGTATAATATATAGTTTTTAAAAACTTGAATGTCACAAATGTTTAAATACTTTTTATTCGAGTTTTTACTCGAATAAAAAGTATAAAATATTTATAATTATAATAATTTTATTAAGAGGAAAGGTTTGTTTGTTTATTTGCATCGTATAGGCTCCGAAACTACTGGACCGAATTTGATGGAATTTAGCACAGATATAGAATAGACGCTGAAGGACACACATAGGCTACCTTTTATATCGGCAAAATGTTCGGTCCCGAGATTTGCGTGCACATAGTCACGAGCAACATCTAACGTAGAATATTTTTATACATTTTCGTTTTGAAATAGTAACTTTCCAATCGCAGGAGGAACGGCGATAAAATATACAATGATACTTCCAGTCTAATTTGAAGCTTTCTTTTTCTACTTTCATACTACTATTCAATTCGTGTCGTAGAAACCCAATAAATCTAGAAACTTTATATAATAATTCCAACGCGTTCACGTAAAGAAGACTAAGTTAATTATTTCGTATTAAGAATAAATTATAACGTGGAATCATTTTTAATTGTTACTTAGTACGTACTACATAGGTTGCCTTTTATATTTCGGGATTCGGCAACCCTGGTGTTGCAATCTGTCAACTGATAGCTCTATCGTAAAGTTAGAAATTTTGAGGTTATACGTACTCAGAACGTTTTGACATACGAGCGCTATTTGTGTTGTTTACAGTAAATTAAAAGATTCATCTGCCCCCAAGAATGGAATTAAATCGTGAACATTTTCATGCGATTATTTTTTTTTACTTTCGACGTGGATTAACTCAGCAGCAGTGCATGAATGAACTTAATTCAAATTTTGGCGATGAAGCTCCATCAAGGACCAGTGTTTATCGATCGTATGGTGAATTCAATCGTGGTCGGAGTTCACTCCAAGACGAATTTCGTGAAGGTAGTCCAAAATCAGTTGTTGTTCCGAAAAACATAGATGCTGTGCGCGAACTGATATTGCAAGATCATCATGTAACCTATCGTGAGATAAAGACAACCTTAGGCATTAGTGGGACCAGCATACACTCAATATTGCATGAACATTTAACTGTCAAAAAAATTTGTACGCGTTGGATCCCACACAATTTGTCAATCGCTCAAAAAAGGCTCGTGTCGATTGGTCGAAAGAAATGCTCGAAAAAGACGATCGCGGTGCTTCAAAACACGTCTATGACATCGTGACAGGTGATGAATCGTGGATTTACGCGTATGAGCCCGAAAGTAAACAGCAGTCGACTGTATGGGTGTTTCAAGATGAGCCAAATCCAACAAAAGTTGTTCGCGCATGAAGCACTTCCAAGCAAATGGTCGCATGTTTTTTCGGAAAAACTGGACATGTCGCAACCGTACCACTAGAACAACGCAGAACAGTCAATTCTGAGTGGTACGCAACAATTTGTTTGCCAGTTGTCCTCCAAGAAATCAGGAAAACCAACCGCCGAAGACGGATCACTCTACACCACGACAATGCAGCTCGCATTGTCACACATCGGCTCAAACAACTGTATTTTTGAGCACCAAAAACATCGATTTGATGAGTCATCCGTCATATAGTCCTGACCTTTCACCAAATGACTTCTTTTTATTCCCGCACGTAAAAAACAAACTAAGAGGTCAACGTTTTTCGACACCTGAAGAAGCGGTTGCTGCATTCAGAATGCATGTTTTGGAGATACCTCAATCAGAGTGGAAAAAGTGCTTCGACAATTGGTTCAAACGCATGCAAAAGTGTATAGATCTTCATGGGGAATATTTTGAAAAACAATAAAGTGATTTTCGATGATTAATATTTGTTTTTGTTCTCTAATCCCGAAATATAAAAGGCAACCTCGTACAGTCTCTCTGTAGCGTGTAGTCCCGAATCCAGCATTATGCCATACGATATCAGATATCGGACCGATAAATTACATAGACATGAGGGAGACAGTTATAAGTTTTCATTTAAACTTTCTACCTGTCTTTGACATTATCGGCGCGATATCCGATATCGGATTGGATATTGAACAAACACATTTAAGCCAAAGGTATAAAAGAGCGTTTCCGGTCTGTTATCGGATATCGGTATCGCGTGATGTGAAAACTCTTTAATAATAATTCTGTTTTGCGATCGACACGCTCGTTCAGCTGGACAAATTTCATTCTCATCTACCCTCAAGTCTTAAATGAAAGATCGGCTGCCCGCGCCTCGCAGTCAGCTGTATACCGCGGTCGTATACACACGTAATCGTACATTCCGCATTAGATATGGGCGTGCACACTCAAGTAGTTTACCGTGCAAAACACCCAACGTTGTGAGTAAGTAATTTTAAATATTCCTATCTATGGAATTAATTTGTTTTATAATAATAGAGAGACGAGAGTGAAAGAGAGAGAGAGAGAGAGCGACGAGACGAAACGAGACGAGACGAGAGACGAGCCACTCTGCAGACTGGTACGGAATAATCTTCTTAATACGTCCTCCAGTCCTGTGGAGCAGGCTCGCCTCTTAGCTGCGGAGAAGTGGGAGTCGGGCCTTTGGCTATAAGCATCACCGTCACCCAATACGGGCACATTGCTAGATCGAACAGCTTTATGGTTTGGCACCCCCCACGTCGTCCCCCCATCGCTGTGTTTGTGGTGCAAACGTGGACAGCCTCGAACACCACGGGCTGTCTTGTCAACGAAGCGCTGGCCGCTTCTCCCGATATCACTGCCTGAACGATCTCATCCGTCGGGCTCTTGTCACCGCCGGAGTGCCAGCTGTGCTGGAACCCTCTGGTTTGGCGCGCGACGATGGCAAGAGACCAGACGGTATGACCATGGTCCCTTGGAGAGTGGGACGGGCTCTTGTATGGGACGCTACTTGCGTCGATACACTTGCTCCGTCCCATGTCCAGGGCACCTCGAGTTCTGCAGGTGCGGCCGCCAATCAGGCGGAAAACCTCAAGCGGCACAAATATGAGAACCTTAGTGGGGATCTCATATTTGAACAATTTGGGGTTGAAACCCTAGGTACATGTGGATGCGCACAAACTTTTCAGAGAAATTTTCAAAAAACTCATTGAGGCCACCCGAGACCCCAGAGCCGGCACCTACCTGGCCCAGAGAATAAGTATCGCAATCCAGCGAGGAAACTCTTTGAGCCTTCTAGGTACTCTGCCTGGTGAGGACGACCTGGGAGATTACTTTTTTTGTAGCATTTTAAGTTTTGGAGTAGTTATTTTTTTTGGTAGTTACTACCTACTTCTATAGTTTGTAAATATTTTAAATAGATTTTAGATACTATTAAAAATGTAATTGTACATTAATAAACAATAAAACTATAGATACGTGGTGTAGGTAAATAAACCTGATAGTTGAATCAGGTTTATTTAAGAAGAATGAAAGGAATTTAAGAAAGCACGTCATCAAGTCTCAAATATCCGAAGGTCAGTTGCATGTGCTTTCTTAAAATTTTCTATCCTGACTTGAGCACCATAAACACACACACAGTCACAATTTTCTTACAATTTCAATCAATTTGCTAATTAATTTTGGGGAAAATTGAATATCGAAGGTACCAGTCATCTTTCCGCAATACTAAACGATTCACCAGCACGTCAAGATTTTAAAGCCCCGTCCACCGCAAAAATTCGTACCCACTTCACTAAGACACTGAGCGTTATTTCAAGTCGGGTTCCATAAGGTTATTATATCCAATCGAACCAGCCCCAGAACCAGTTCGTTCCAAACAAAAGAAATAATCTCTGTTCTAATATCATTTCTTTGATGTTCAGATATGCTTTCTATATAATTGTCTTTGTTACCGCAACATATCTATATATCGTATAATGTCGTTGTAGGAAAACCCTCAATCCTCATATTACGAAATATTCTCGTTTTCTGTTTTGTTTTCAGCGAATTTCTCACTCGAACTCGAAACTCGAACTCGTTTATTACGAAAGAGTGATATTAAAATTGTTGCTAAATACTGCTGCTTTCATTTTTGACGTCTCTTCACGCACACAAGCGATACAGTCACAACACGATGCGCATCAAATTATTTAAAAAAATGTATGCAATGTTCGTAATCATCAACGTAATAATATTATTATTTATTAGTATGTATTAAAAGTTTTTATTTATTTTATCAAAGTAGTATATTTTGATTAAAAAAATAATACTCGTAAATCAATAAAAAAAAATAAAAAAAATAAATCAATACACCTAACATTTTGCATCTTTTTGATAAAAGGTGGCCCCGCGCGAGTTTATTAAGCCGGTTCTTCCCGCCGGGTTGGTTCCCGAACCGGTAGTAGGTGAACAAGTAGGACAATTCTGAGAACTTTTGTTTCAAATTCATTCAGAAATAAACAAAAAGTTTCGAACTCATTACTGGCATTCACAAGCATAGAAGACACAAAGATATATTATGTAATACCAACATGACGTGGATTATGATAGACATATTGATAAAAATATAATAATTAATTATCGTTTACCACCGTACAAGACACTGGGTTATTACTCATCCACGCCTACATATGATTAGTACCAACGAACCATAGACTAAAAAGTGTAGATATGTCGCAGATAGATATGGATGTCCGCCACGTTTCTAGTAGTTTAATCTGACATACAATAATCAAAAATTGTAATATTATTGAATGAAATAAAATTACAAAACGTGGTATCCCGAGTTGATGAATCATATAGGTATTGATTTTGATAGCAGTAGTTCAAATTACCCGAAGATTCTTAAATTATTATTTGTGTTCCGATCCACGCAAAACATACTAACAAGTATCATGAAGCCGCGGTGTTTTTGGTTTGATTTTACTGGATCTCAACTAAATCGCAGCACCCAGCCATCTTCTCGGTTAAAATTAGGGTACTTTTTAATTTCTATAGCCTCGCGTATCATTCTTGGGCGATAACGGTGTCCCTTTGCCAGTACTTGTGGCTTATCAAATCTTATGTAATGGCGAATGGGAAAAAAAAGTGCACCGCGACACAATCCGTAAGTGTTTAAAACAATGAATCATACAGGTGTTAGAAATTCACTATTTTAATTCAGTTATTTTAGCGAGCTAGTATTGAAATTTAATTTGTATTTGGTTGACGTAAAAGATGATTCGTATATGATTGATTGAAAAACATAATGATTTCTAAAGTTCTATTGTGTTAATTAAATCCTGCAAAAAATTGTAGTACAGTTACGATATGTTTAAACTGAAAAATGTATTCTCATAAACGTAAAACCCAAACCAAACTCCAAAAATCAGTTGCTGATATCAGGACTATGTAAGAAAGTGTAAGTTAATTACGAGAGTTGGGGATCTGAGCACTGGTAATTCCGTTCCACAGTGATCAGTGATAAGATGGATTTGTTTCTATTGATATCAGACGAAAAAATTCGCTGCATTGACTTCTTAAGTTATTTTCCGACTAAACTATATTATTGTGCCATATAGTATGGCAAAAAAGGATCTAGAGCTCATTTCAGACTACGCTACATTATATTGTTATGTAGTATAGCAAAGAAGGACCTAATGCTATACTATATAGCATGGCGTTCATATTACGCGATATTATCATAAGCATTTATAGTATATAGCAAGCTCAGTTGACCGCGATTTTTGAAGAGTGTGCACAGTTGCACAGCATACATCACGATCGACGTATATTTTCTTACACTCTCTATAAAGTGTTCCATGTTGTAATCCTAGATCTACAATAGAGAAAAACTACGTCAAAAACAGTCATTTGGCGCCCGCGCCATCGCAAATCCGTCTCAGGCACAGGATCGTGTCCACACGTGTTGAGTCGCTCGTTTCGCTTGCGGCAGGGCCGGGGGTGAGGGAGAAAGAGGGCGGAGCGCGATATAGCACAGCATGAACTCAGCGTATTGCAAATTTTATACCGTATAGCCAATAATATATAGTACAGTACAGTGCGAACGTGTTCATAAAAATGTATGGTGCGCGATATTGTTGTGCTGTGAGCTATATATTATAGCGTAGTCTGAAAACCGCTGGAATAATCGAAAATATATCATGTGCCATATCCCCATCATTGTATTCAATGTAGGTATAGCAGGTATTCAGACTAATCGATGTGTTTCGTATTTTCGGGATATTATTAACTAGCTTACGCCCGTTAAACATTCATCCATCCATCCAAGCATCCTCACAAACTTTAATCTACACCTCTTCAACACTTTATTAATCAAATTATCGTGGGATCAGATTGATATAGTATAAATACTCATTATTATTTAATTACGAACATTCAAACGGTAATAATTACATTAGTAATATATTATTTAATTTATAAGTTTAATGTGTGTTTTGTGTTTCCAAAGCTATTTATTTGATTAACTGGCGAATGTAATTATAAATTGTAGATAATAATTGTATTTCAATAATGTAATTGTATGGGATAATTAGTTTCTGCACGCGGCTCCGCCCGCGTAAATAGAGTATCCCCCGGGAAATGTTTCCATTTCTTTAACTAAACACATTTACAAAAAAAAATGCTGAAAAAATTTTGAGATGCGTTAAAAAATCTAACTACAGTTTAATCTGTAGGTATTCGTAATTTCATTCGCCATAAATTGTAAATGATCGGTGAGTTCGGTAACGCAATTGTGAGCCACTCTGTATTGCTGATATCATCAGCAGAGTTGTTTCTAATAGTCAGCTCATAATAAAACACATCGAGATCTTAGTAAAAACACCAGTACATACTCATACAATTTTTTTTTATTAATAAAATATTATTGCTTTCTTGACAAGGCACCGTGAAAGTTTTTAAGCTTGGATCGTGTGTAAATGTGGAATACAAAAATTCAATATAAGATTAATAAATTACTTACGAAGAAACCTGACCATAAAAATCATAATTTTCTGCTAAAAGGTTCTTCTATATTAGTACAGCCGAGAGCAGTTTACAATACAAACACATTTTAATATTTATCTCGTATTTTTGTCTTAACAAATAATTAATAATTTAAAATACATTTTTTTAAAGGATTTTAGAAAATAAAATTATTTGAAATCCAAAATTATTGTTACTTAAACTTACCATACAAACAAGCACGAGAATTGAAAAGTTTCACTCCTTAGAAATGTTAGTTCACCATAATTTCACCAACTTTGAAACCACTTCTGTCTTACTACACCTTACGGACTTCTGGCCTACGGCGTAGCGGACTCGTAGCGACGTGCGTAGCCCGTAGCTCGCTACAGACACTGGAGTACTGCTACGAATCGTATTTCCGAGTTATTCCGAGTCCCGCCGAACACACACGATGCTAAGCTGTGATTGATATGAAATGTAATGTGAGGATAAGCAGTTCAAGGGCTTTTTGTTTTAAGAATTAGTTTTTCTCCGTATTAATATCGCTGGAAAAAATAATCCGGGGTAAAAATGTTGGGAAATATTTTCCTCCTGTAAACAAAATGTTTGTATGTATGTTTGCAAATTTACAAGGTTTAATAACAGAATGTATGTTTTTATTTAAAATCAAAACATATCTTTTTTACACCAAACTTCCTCGTTTGTATTATACTTTTGACGACCTCTTTGGCAGAGTGTTTAGCGCATTGGTGCTAAAGTCGGAGGTCGCGGATTCTAATCCCGCCAAGAAACTAAAAGTTTTCTGTTTTCCAGGGTCATGGTTATTAAATATGGTGTATGAAGTATGTGTATTATATAATGAAAATCTTTACGTATAGTATAAAAAGTATTTAATATATTTCAGTTGTCTGGTACCCGTAATACAAGTTTTTCGAGAACTTGTGTTACGGGACCAGATTAACGTGGTGTGAAAGCGTATATATATAGATATTATTATTATATAAGTATTTGAGATACGAAAATGCATAGTAAAGTCATGACTTTAGAATATGCAATTGAAACATTTGTAAATATCATCAAAACAAATACATACACTCAATTAAACTGGCATAAATGGATGATATTATTTTTAGCAGCATACTGTACGAGCATAATATCATTGAAAATACATGCTGTTTTTGGACGGTCGCTGATAAGCCGGTGTACCACATGTGAACCTTATTGCCATAGCAGTAAGGTCGACAATTGTCACCGGCTTGTCGGCGACCGAATACTCTAGTCAAACATTCTCCTAAGCATGTGAGTGTGTATTTTCTACCCTTAGTACCTGTTATTAGGTTCTGGATTAATGCATAGGCTACATTTGATACCGGAAATTTATATAATAAAAGTATAAAATAATAATATTAAATGTATTAGGTTACTGTAATTACGCGGGCGGAGCCGCGGGCAAAAGCTATTACTATTATAAATGTGAAGTTTGTGAGATGGATGGATGTTTGTTACTCTTTCACGCAAAAAGATCTGAACAGATTTTCATGAAATTTGGTATCCCGAAACTTTATTTATCCCTAAAATATATATTTTATCCCTAAAAAGTACGGTGTTCCCGTGGGTCACTTTATTTACGCGAGCGGAGGCGCAGGCAAAAGCTACTCATCTAATAAGTGTCGGATACTTAATCCGGAAGTTTTCTCCCTGCTTACCGAGCGACGACTTACCAGTATGTTCAACGTAACATACTGGTAAGTCGTCGTAAACAACGTATGATAAGTCCCTCTCTCTGTCACTGGCGAGGCGTGCATACGAGCCATTTTTACCTTTCATATTATAATATTATAATATTCAATATTCATTTCTATTTTTCATTTTTAAAATACTATAATACTAAAAGAAAACAAATAAATTGCGCCTAATGCAAAAATATTGTTCTCTTTTGAAATACAGTACGTTAAAAAAATATAAATATTATAGAAATTATTGGAACATATTATGGGGAAGCCGGCTTGTATGAATGTCTGGTCTGTTATACAGGGTGTCCCAAAAAGTAAGGATAAGCCGAAGTCTAGAGTTAGAGCATCCCTAGTGCTATCCAAATCACCCCCATGTATACTCTATGTATGTTCATCTTACTGTTCTATGGGTTAGGTTAGGTTAGTGGTTAATTATTTCAGGTATAAAACTAAAACTTCTAAGTCTTTTAGTTTTTATTAAAAACGTTCCAAGTCTTCCATGTCGAAAATTTTCAAACAGTCTAAAAAACCGTCATATCTTGAAAATAATAGATAAATCTTAGAACATATATCGATTTGGATAGCCCTAGGGATACTGTATCCAAAGACTTCAGCTTATACATACTTTTTTAGGGCAGCCTGTATATGTTTCACAACCTACAAGTTTGTGTAACTTGTCTCAAACTAATTTCAGCTAAATAACGTGGGCAACAAAATACATGAACGACCAAACAATTCCGATACAATAAAAACTAAAGTGTTACAGTTATACGCTTTTGTCGTGCAGTTTAATGCACGGCCATTTTCGGCCATTCCGCCTGGCCGTTCCGTGGCCGCCCATTATTGGACACTGGCTAATGAACACAAACGACTTAGAAGCCCTCGGCTAAATGTTTCCGTGCAAGTTGTTACTTAATGTTATTGAATTATACCGTTAGCGAATGGTATTGTAGTTAACGGTACGCGTTTAACGGTAAAATATGAGCTTTCATAACGGTATTTGCCGTGATAAAAGCGAACTGCTCTGTTATGTCTTCATCGGCTTTTATCGCTGTTAGTTTGTATTTTATAACATTGTTTGCGATTTTATTTTAATCCGCTGTTTTGTTACGTATAATATAATCTTAATTTATATACTTAGTCTGGCCATAAATAATGTAACAATTAAAAATAAATTAATTTTACATTTGAATTTGGAACCTGTCATTTTTATATTACTGTTCATTGTTCATTCATGTTTTCTCATTTTGGCGCCAATACATTGTACAATATTTTGCGATATTAAAATGGATTGAGGTGATAAAGAGAACCAAATCACTGTGATTCCATTACACAAAGTGGGTATGGAGCCAAATGCAATTTTTAAAACTCTCCATACGCTTGGTATTAGTAAAATGTTTGTGTACCGGGCTATTAATAGGTACAATGAGAACTCCTCTGTTTGTGACAGAAAATGATCTGGCCGTCCACGTAGTATTCGTACGAAAAAGGTGGTCAAAGCAGTAAGGGAAAGAATTCTGTCCGAAAGCAAAAGATTTTATCTCGGGAGCTGAAGATAGCACCTAGAACCATGTCGCGTATTTTAAAAGATGACTCATTCAGGTCAGGTCATTTCTTAACTGATAATTTTAAAAATAATAGGGTGGTAAAATCGAAACAACTACTGAAGCTGTACGCAAAGGGAGGTCACAGAAAAATTTTGTTTTCGGATGAGAAATTTTTTACAATTGCAACATTTTAACAAACAAAATGACCGTATTTATGCTCTAAGGAAGCTTCCCAATTAGTTAACAGAGTGCAATGTGGGCAATATCCAACTTCAGTGATGGTTTGGTGGGGTATTGGCTATGAAGGAGTGACTGAGCCATACTTTTGTGAAAAAGGTATCAAAACATCGGCACGAGTGTATCAAGATACCATTCTTGAGAAGGTACTCTAACAACAGCCCCTCAACAACACCATGTTCACCACACACAACACAATAACCAAGAATGGTCCTTTCGGCAAGACTCGGCGCTGGGTCATAAAGCTCGGTCTACGCAGTCTTGGTTGGAAACGAACGTTTCAGACTTCATCAGAGCTGAAGACTGGCCGTCGTCTAGTCCCGATGTTATCCGCTGGATTACGAGTTATAGTCAGTTTTAGAGAGTACGGCTTGCCCTAATGATAATTTGGAGTCCTTAAAACAATCCGTACGATTGGCAGAGAAGAATTTTCCCATGGAAAGAGTGCGTGCTTCTATTGATAACTGGCCTCAACGATTAAGCTTTTAATATTTTAAATTGTTTTATATTTATGTATTAAACTAACACACTGTAAAAGTAATAAATGTTGTCTCTGCCTACTTCAAATCGAGCGACTGAGGCAGAATATGCTAATAAGCTATGTGACCATCAGATTCTGAAAGTATAAAGTATTCGAATTATGTTTCAAATGTTTTTGTACTCCGTTCAGATCCAATTCAATTTAAAGGTAAACAAACAGAACAATAGAATACTTAACGCTACCAATTTTAATGTCACTGATTTACTAAAGAAACAGTCATTTGGAAGTAGGAAACAAAAAGGTGGAATTTTTTTTTCGTTTAGATTTCAACATCGAATCAGCTGCCCTTTTATGAACTAACAAGTGGGAATGGGCTTAATTTTGTTTCACTTAGCGATGCTTAAGTCAAATCCCATACATTTTTGTTTTCGAACTTCATCGTTAAGGCCATATTTTAAAATGTTTACCCTTACCTATTTCAACATCTGAAATCAATATTTCGACGTATAAATCAGAAATCACCTAAACAACACTATCTGGATAGCACTGTCACTACGGGGGTGAAAACCTAACGGGTTTAATCCTCTTATCCCTACAAGGGTAGCACTTAGACAAATTCAATAAACGCAAATTACTGTCTGTGTACAGTTGGCCTGATGTGATAACATCTATATCACAATTAATGTTAACTGGCTATAGTCACAGATTACTCAAGAATTACTATGTTACTATATGAAATATTCTAACAATATTTTGAATTTATTGTAAAGTACCGAATTTTTACAATACTTTACAATAAATTCAAAATACGCCGAGCACGTAGAATTTTGTACACTGTCTTATAGCTACTTATCTCTTTTACTTGCGCACGAATGTATCGCTATCGCGCTCCTATTTCGTACCTGTTTGCGCGATAGCAATAACTTTGTGCGTGAGAGAAGTAGACAAGTAGCGATGAGTCAATGTACGACTTTCTATGTGCTCCGCAACCGCACTTAAAAAAAATAAAGCACTTAAAGTTAAAAATATGTTATACTCATCTCAGAGCTTGTTTCATAATCTACGATAAGGGTTAGCTTATTTGCATGTTTTATCTCTGTCGCTCGATACAAAGTAAGCAGTGCCAAAACTTCCGAATAAGCTATCCAACAGTTATTTTAAGATTGCTAAACAGGCCCTTTAAAATAAAATAAAAAACTTATTAAATATCTAATGCATACTACAAAGGTTTACAAAAGACTTACATACATACATACACACATACAAGACTTTACATAGGTACTAGTGTAACGCGATATATTTTTGTGTCGGTCTTTTTAATTTATTTATTTAATATTGTTTTAGTTTTCTGTAAGTCCCTGTTATCAATTTATTAGGTAATAAATAATTGGCTTGCTAGGCGGCTGTGCGATTAACTTACTCGTTCAATACACTATATTTTTTTATCTATTTCCTTAAAGGCGACGGTCCTAAACTGACCCAGCATCAACAGCAATGAAATTGTTGCCAATATGTAAATTCAATGTGAAATAACTTCTATACCCAGCACATTTCAGGGTTACCATTTCGGTGACATCAAATATGACTTAAAGTGAACCAATACACAAATATTAAATTGCTTTTGACTCTGGGTTATTTTTGATATGAATTTTGCGCCATGATTTTTTTCATATTTTTTTAAATATCGTGAGAATTATCTACAGCATAAATTCTGAAAAATTGTCACGATGGAATGTGGATATTATAAATATTTGAAGCGAGATACTTCCGTCGTCCAATGTCACGGATATTGCATTACACACGAATACCCGTTATTTTGACTGACGTCCAAAAACCAAGACGATATAATATTAATGATTTATTTATTCATCCAAGTTTCAAAACATTTTTTAAGAAAACAAATTAGTTCAATATTCGATAAAGATTTAAAGCGAGATACTTCCATCGTCCAATGTCACGGATATTGCATTACACACGAATACCCGTTATTTTGACCGACGTCCAAAAACCAAGACGATTTAATATATAGATACTTCCGTCGTCCAATGTCACGGATATTGCTTTATATACGAATACCCGTTATTTTAACCGACGTCCCAAAACTAAGACGATATAATATTAATGATTTATTTATTCATCCAAGTTTCAAAATATTTTTTAGAAAACAAATTAGTTCAATATTTAATAAAGATTTAAAGCGAGATACTTCCGTCGTCCAATGTCACGGATATTGCATTACACACGAATACCCGTTATTTTGACCGACGTTCAAAAACTAAGACGATATAATATTAATGATTTATTTATTCATCCAAGTTTCAAAACTTTTTTTAGAAACAAATTAATTCAATATTCAATAAAGATTTAAAGCGAGATACTTCCGTCGTCCAATGTCACGGATATTGCATTACACATGGATACTCGTTATTTTGACCGACGTCCAAAAAGTAAGACGATATAATATGAATGATTTATTTATTCATCCAAGTTTCAAAACTTTTTTTAGAATTAAATTAATTCAATATTCAATAAATATTTAAAGCGAGATACATTCGTCGTCCAATGTCACGGATATTGCATTACACACGAATACCCGTTATTTTGATCGACGTCCAAAAACTAAGAGGATATAATATTAATGATTTATTTATTCATCCAAGTTTCAAAACTTTTTTTAGAAACAAATTAATTCAATATTCAATAAATATTTAAAGCGAGATACATTCGTCGTCCAATGTCACGGATATTGCGTTACACATGGATACCCGTTATTTTAACCGACTTCCAAATACTAGGAAGGTATAATAATAATGATTTATTTATTCATACAAGTTTCAGAATATTTTCAGAAGCACTTGACACTAACTCAACATTGAATTAGTTTCAATTTAAATCATTGAATTAGTATAAGTGTAGAAATATACCTCCGCTTTTGTCTACGGAAGAATTGACAAAATTACAAATATTTTTTATTTTATACTAGCTTTTGCCTGCAGCTTCGCCCGCATGGTAGAATGTTCGTGGCAAAAAACTTCTTAAGCTGTTCCTTGCTACCTACAGCAATATATTAAATATATTAATAGCACAGACTAAAAATATATACTTATAATAAATTTTCCCACGTACTTTTCATTTTAAGATATCACTAGATATAATCTCCTAGATAAGGATAATTAAATTGTATACCTACGTCTAAATTTCTTCTGATAATACCTCATTATTTCTAATCATTTTATATTATACATAATATATATATATATATATATATATATATATATATATATATATATATATATATATATATATATATATATATATATATATAAATATAAAGAGACGTATTAAAGAGACACCAGTCAGACAACTTTACATAAATCAAACATCGTCATAAATCAAACAATTTCCACAAAACCTTAACAAATTATTATCGACTTAAACCTTCCTAAGGAACCACTCTGTCGGTAAATGTAAATGGCATGAAAATCCTTTCAGTGGTTTTTGAGATTATCGCGAACATACAGATAGACAGACAGACAGACTAGGTGGGGCACTTAAGTATCCTATGTCCGTTTCCTGGGTCTAGACTAAATGTGTTAGACATTAGAGTTATAATTATTTTTATTAATACAGATTTACTTTGTCGTTTTGTCGGCCGTAGGCGTAATAAACACGGTATAAGTTGGTTAGCAAAAATAAACAAAATAATTTCTTCGTCAATATAACAAATTCTTATTCCATTTCTACTCCTGAAAATCTAAAAGCGGATTGCGTCCACTTTACAAAATCCTAATACGGTAGCAGTAAATAATTAAAATATACAAATGATGGTTATATAACCGACAAAAATGTTAGGAGAAAAGAATCTTTAAAGAATTTAATACCTATTGAGATGATCATCAATAAGGCATCAAATTGTAATCCGATTCCGGGGAAAGTGTAAAAATGCGGAACACTTGACGTCATTAAGATTTTCGTTATTAAAAAAGGGCGCTCAAATTAAATTAATTATCAAAAGGGCAAAGGTCGAAATAAAAACGTAAAAGGGTTTTGTTTTAACAAAGGGGTGATGCGATTAAAAAGTGAATTTATATTTTAAGCACTCTATAAAAAGCGTTCGCGATTTGCCATGTACGTTTGATATTGCTTTGAAACTAAAGCCGATTTTGTAATAATTAGATTTTACTTAGCACTTGTATAGTAATTTCGATATACATAGCAATTATCTGAACTTATTGTAGCATAGCTACATTTTAACGCATTAATATAACTTATAACGACGCTCCTAGCGTCATCTATTGGCTGTTATTGCTAACTTTAATAACTAAATTATGTTAGACGACGCCATCTATTGGCAAAGGTTTTGTAACTAGAGCTTCATCTCCAATATTCCTTTTTTGTGGCAGTTGGATTATGCATTACCGCTAGTTGTCAGTTAAAAAAAAAACATTATGTCAGTAGGAGTATATAAGGGCCGAGATGACAGGGCCTTTTTTTCCTCCTGCTAGAAGAAAAAGAATTTTTATTGTTGAAGTTTTTCCAGTATCTTTTATTTCTTAATCCCGTGTATCACGGTGAGTAATTTAGTGTATCTGTGTTGTGAATATTTGGGAAAATCATGCTTGTATTAAAATGCATTATTCTTATATGTAAACTATCATCTTGGTAAATTAGTTGTCAATTATTTGATTAGCCATACCACGTGCTCAATTTGTAGTTTCATCTTTCCAATTTAGCACTATTAAAATGTTAGGATGTTTGTATCATATTGGTTGTCCTTAATATCATCTTATCTTTTTTTTTATTTTGCCTACCTTCTTTGTAATGGTCACACAGCCCGTGATTTTGATCGTTGGGGTTAAGATCACACAGGCTGTAGGACCGGACTCCTACCGACACGTTATCGTGAATATTTCAGGGAACTTGGTTACGGGCACGAACACCGCCAACTACAGCATTCGAGGCACCAATTAAAAGGACTTATATCTAGCTGGAGTTCAGAGTGCTGGTAGACATTGGACGGGGATTTATTTTTTTGAGACGATCTATCTACGACGAACGGACGCAGCGGTGACGGAGAAGCTTCCAGAAGTTGGAGCCCTATCTCGCATCCGCCACGTGCTAGATACCTGGATCCTCAGCTAAGTTCCCACGTGGATTAAAGTCCCTTAGATACCCTTCAGACACCAAGAGGCTAGATCAGACCGTACGGCCTTCTGCCCACGACCCCCTTTTCTTTTGTTTATATAATATAAATATTGTCACGGAGATCTTCTTTTATTTTAATTCCACCCGTAACATTATTAATGTAATTTTATAGCAATGAAGAGACAAGATATTTAACAAAGTATTAGTGTCAGGCAGACGAAAGCTGAACTTGGCAACTTGGATATATGACCTTCAAAATCAATTTGAAAAACTAAAATTTTACAAAAGTTCAGTGGTTTGGCTTGAAACTGTAGAAAAACTTTTATTTCATATTTTATTTATCATGTTAGTACTAATAAATTTATTATCTAGTAACAGTTATTTGAATTTTTTCATAGGAATTTGAATGTGCCACCCTTAGATTTTTTAGCCGCCAATATCTCAGGTTCAAGTTTCGTTTGACAAACTTTAATATTTTATTCCGTTTTGCAATTCCTCTAAAATGTTACGCTCTTTGCCACATAATATTATTATTTATTAGGCTGTACTTCATAACGTTTTATCTGTACGAAATTGTAACTGAAAAAAAAAACAAATGCTTAATATTTTATAACTGATTGTGTGTACTGTTGGTTCTTGGTGGAAATCCATATATATAGATATGGACTATCACACTACTTTTTTATACACATTTCCACATGAAGTGGAAAAGTGCATAAACAGATGTGACACTTGATAATGAGTTAATCAAAACCGGTCGTGCTTATATAGAAATTATTGTAAGAACCTAAATAAAGTGGAAAGTGTATAAAAACCTGATCGTCATTGTTTTAGGCTCAAATTGTATCTGGCTAGATTGTCCAGAGGAGTTTTTCTCAAATTTTTGATATCATTCTTCGTTTCCAAAATAGCGAGCATTTTTTTTCACTATTTCGGCAATAACTTTTTTCGTTTCTTACTTTCTCGAATAATTCTTTTTGCACCTTACAGCTCTTTAAAACTCTCCGAGATATAAGCGGATCGCACTTTTTCGTCAAATCGGGTCATATACCGGAACGAACGAAAAGACATTTCCAATGTCAAAAACTTGTGTGATATTATTAAGAACTTATTATTTTAAACACTGTTACCGAATATTCTGCGTCCAATTCTACGGCTATCTTGTATTTGATGTCGATTTAATGAAATTATTACTCTTATTATATTAAAATAAGGTTTGATATGCTAACGTATGGAGGAAATATTGCCACGAATAAGGTATATAATATGAAATTACTCGGCAATGCCCTCCAAAGAAACCTAATATGTATGTTGATATGATGCAAAACGAGCTCATCCTTCCTGCACTTGACGTGTGCCTACAATTGAAGTATGAATATTTGCTGGTGACACTTGCCAGCTACTTGCTTGAAGTAAATATTAATAGTAATAGTAATATCTATGGATGCTTCAACGGGAAGTATATTTAACACTTTTAAACAACATATATGTAACATTTTCATTACATTATAATCATATTTCATTCTCATCCATGACCCAAGAACATTGAAAACTTTTTGTTTTTGTTCCCTTGGCGAAATTCAACCGGCAACCTCTGGGTTGAGCGCCGACGCGATGAGCCTCAGAGGCCGAGAATTCATATTATATGCATATTATATTATATTGTTGTTATTATATTATATGCCCATTATATTATATGCCTACTCAATTACATAATAGCTATTTCAATTCACAAATATTCCTACCACGTGCTGGTACCGATCTGAATTTATGTCTGAAAAAATCTGATCTGAATTGAAATTTTTAACCTTTTCTTGACCTCCTAATGTTCCCGCTACTGGAACAGGACACAGAAAATGTGCTTTCTAAATAAATATACTTATACATTTTGTAATTGGTACGCAGTAAGAATTAGGTATTATTTTAATTAGAATTAAGAAAACTGAAGTAATAGGAATGTATATTATAATATCACATACATCATAAATATAACTTCTACAAAGGCGATTTAGCTTTTCTACGTATCAAAATTACCGTGTAAAAAATAATATCAACTTACGAATAATATATATATTGAGTATGCGAGCTACTGGCATAAATTTATGCGTGTCTTGCTCTGTCAAAGTCATGAAAAATATTTGTTATGTATTCATTGCTCAATTTATTATCCAAATATAAAAGTATAGCTTAATTTATTTAATGTTTTTTTTTTTATTAACTTTTTTTTGTTATGTTATATTAATTTGTTTTGTCAAATGTACGTTCATAGCTTTCTCTATCCATCTTTAGTTGAAATCTTTGGGTTAGACAGTAGACACAATCCCTTGGTGGTCAATAAGAGCGGATAGAAACAGATCGACGTCCGTTTGATAGAGCAAAACTATAAAGGTTCCTCGTAGTACTACGGAATCCCAAAAAGGAAAATATCACGTCTCGCTGCGCCCGTTTAATCCTTACCCACCAAAAAGGACCATTAAAAGAAATTCGCGCGAGCCCATCTTTAACCTTTCAATATCTTACAAAAATTCAAATGATACTAACATTGGCAATAGGCATGTTGCCTCAAAAATTTTTTTTGTCGATTCGATGTTAGACAATATGTTAATAAATAATCTGGAACCCACTTTCGTATATCTATAAAAAAAATAAAAAAGATGCAAACAATTTAAATTTACAATATAAAAGAGAGCGACAACAAACGACGTCAAAGTACATTATACCGCCATACATTTGTAATGACAAATGTATGGCGGTTGCAACTTGTGACGTAACAAAACGTTTTGCGAGAAAGAGGTGGGCAATATTTTTTATTTGCTTATAACTTTTAATCGCATCAATTTAAATACCTATTTATTTTAGATTTATGCATCTTTAATCATCAATTTTAAAATTTTATTTATACAAATGTGATATTCCATTTATTTTCCAGCATTTTATTACTTTCAATTTTATAAATTTAATGTTTTACCAGCGTCATTGATCGCACGGATAGATCTATTTTTGGTGCATCAAAATTTTATTTTCCGCTGCCAAACGACATTTTAATGGTTTGGATCGTCGGATTATTGCGTCATATTAGGAATAGGAGTAAGCGAATCTGGCTATTATGGAGTATTAATATTTACCTTGGATATAGAATAATCTTTTATCGCATAGTTAGGATGGGCCTAAAATATAATTGAAAAAAATTAAACTGATTTTTTTCTGTCTTTATTTGCGTTACTTTAACTTAGTGACGTCTATTTTTTGCTTATTTTTTTCACTTATTTTGGCAACAAACAGTCGTGTAATTTTACATTACATTTTAACAGAAAATAAATAGTTTCAACTAAAGACACAGTGCCCAAAAATTATACATACTAAGAGAAAGAATTTTACGTGCTCAATGAAACTTGATAAAACAATAGGTATAAGTTGATTATACAATATCTAGTTTTAAGGATCCGCTTTTAAAGATACAACATAAACCAGAAAATAAATTGTTGCTACAGCATATCACCTAAGTCCCGGGACTTAGAGACTAGCGAAATTTATTTTGCTCTCTGGTCAACATAGTTTTTTTTATGGCTCTGGGCATCCTTATTCATAGACCATTTATAACTATGGATACGTTATATCCTTACAGAACAAAAAGTTTTTCTGTGTTCCTGGGTCATGGATGTGTTTTAAATATGTGTATAATATAATATAAATCTTAAATATATGTATAGTATAAAAGTATTAAATATACTTCCCGTTTTCTGGTACCTGTAACGCAAGTAGTAACGATACTTAGGTATCCGAGGAACTTGAGAAACTTGAGGAACGGGGCCAGATTGACGTGGTGTGAAGCGTCCATAGATATTATTATTACTAACAAAATGTTTGTGCCGCGACACACATTGTCATTTTTCATTATTGTTACATTTCACTCGAGCATCACACAGCGAAAATTCGTAAATGGGTGGCATGCCTAATGCAATAAAAAAAAAGATGAGTAGTGTTTGTCACTACCAATTAAGCGTATTGTTAAATAAGCGCGTTTATTCAAGTTTGGAATCTCTGCCATAGAACATTTGATGACACAGAAGGTACAAAATGCGTATAAATTTTATTTGTTCATAGTTATTTACCTTTAAGGACATACATTTTTTTTTTTTGGGTTATCAGTAGTTTGACAACCATTTTATGTTAGATTAATCAAGATATTAATGGCGTGAATGTCTATTATTGTTTAGATAAAACTGCATATTTCGTTTTTTTTTTTTTAATTCCTGTCCCAAACAGGAATCGAATCCTGGTATTTAAAAACACATTTGTATTATTGCGCTTTGATAGTATCGATGTTGTGGTACGAATTCCGTAAGGTAATAAAGGACGGCACACATGATATTTTTAACAAAATACTCCTTTTAAACCAAGCTTTGTGTAAATATAACGTCAAAAAAGTAGTTTGTTAAAAGTTAGCTTATTTTCCAGAATTTGTTTCTCATTAGAAAAACTTACTATCAATCTCTTTATATATAAAGGGTAAGAAGTAGGGCTTGCAAAATATATTCAAAAATGTTGATATTCGAATATTCAATTTTTTGGGCACTATTCGAATAATAGAAAAAAACTATGAAACTACTTTTTGACGATTGGCGATTTACACGCAAATCAACAAATTCTTTATAACAGGCTATAAAATCTAGGTGCGTAGGAATTATAACACTCAAAATATAAAATAAAAGAAAAAAATTAAATAAACATTGTAGTAAAAACACTGTAGTAAAAAATAATAAAATAAGTTTTTACTATTACTATTAGTCCTCTTTTAC
The DNA here is from genome assembly GCA_963565745.1 of Phengaris arion. Lineage (NCBI taxonomy): Eukaryota > Metazoa > Arthropoda > Insecta > Lepidoptera > Lycaenidae > Phengaris > Phengaris arion. The sequence goes on along the minus strand of OY751443.1, from coordinate 12,885,940 downwards.
TTTTTATATCACACTAATATTATAAAGCCGAAAGTTTGTGTGTGTGTGTTTTGGAAACTTTAAGATTGATAAATTTAAATCAAAAGTAGCAGTTGCTTTACTGTTAATAGGCCCTCAATTCCTTCGAAGTTATTTAACATCTCACAACTCACTTTTATGTAGTTTAACAATTTTAAGAAGTTTATATTTATTTAACTGATTTAACGATATAATTAAAATCTTATCGTCAACCTTATCAAAATATATTTAAAGCTAGATATACTTAATAGTACAGAAACGACTGTAGAGGTAATAAGGATAATCCTACTCTATGGCAGAAATGCATGCATCCTTATATTATATTCACAAAAAAGTATATATTGACATTGCTTTCCTTTTTTTTACGTCATAAATTACTGTCAAGTTTTTATCTTGCAATTATTAATTGTAAAAAATATGCATTTTAAGAAAATACTTTACTTATAGTGATAAATGTTGTAAAGTTACGTGGGGAATGAAATTCCTTGACTTTTATTCACTTTTGTGTCATGGTTTTTTCAATCTTTATAGACAGACGATGGCATTTTGTGCAAGGTGCACGGGACGCGCAGTACGTGCCACTCGTCGACCGGCTCGTCACATACTAACCACAAATTGTCCGACTTCGGGTAGATTCAAGTCTTCACTTTTTGCGCACTCATACCTTATCTTCATCTTTTTAACATAATACATCTATGCCATATCTTGTCCTATTTGAGCATATTTCAGTTGAGCTCATACTAAAAATACTAAAACCCCAGTTTTATCAGAATAAAACAGGCAATTAGCAACCTTTGATTAGAGCGACACATTCCGTTGCCAAGTGCTTTCCCTCAAAAATACACAATTTTCAGAACGCAACGCAGTTTGAACGAGCAATTTTAAAAAGAAATTTAAGGACATAAGATTGGTTCAAAGAGCTTCACTCCGTTTAGTGAGATTTAATACCTAAAAATATGAGTTCGTAAGATTGAGGACCACGAGCGAGAGGTCTTTAAATAATAATTATAATGAGCATCAAAACATGACTGACGATGTCAATCGCCACTATGGACGCTTCACACCACGTCAATCTGGCGCCGTGATACGTACACAAAGAACGGGAAGTATATTAATTAATACTTTCATACTATACATATATTTAAGATATTTATTATCTTATACACATATTTAATACACATCCATGACCCAGGAATACAGAAAATGATTATTTAGAACCCGCGACCTACGGCTTGAGCGCTAACGCGTTAACCACTGAGCGACAGAGGTCGTCAAATAATGACAGCATGCTGTCACAAGACAAAAGTCCATGACATGTCAGTTTTATATCTTAGTAATAACATAATACAAACAAATTATGTCAACGGCCCACCTGCTTAAGATTCCGGTTTTTTGCGATACAATTTTGACGTTTCTAACAAATAGTTCTTGGTAGATAGGTTATTGAAACGGGCCGTTAGTCACTAGTGCAAATGTCAAAATTTACCAATGTAATCTGCACTGATTGAATGAAATGTGAACACGGCTTAAGCGTCATTGGTCAATTTTGAAATTATAATATTTATTATTCTATTTACTCACTTAACAAGTGAGTAACCTAACGTGCAAGCTTAACGTGAATAACCTAGTCTGTATTGACATTTCACAGACAAAATTCGTTAAAAAGGGGTCTGGGATAATCAAGTGTTGTGATGTCTCTACATATTATGTGGTCGTCATTTCGTCTAAACCCAACCTAATCAGTTGTATTATTTGTCGAGAACATTGTGATACCATCTTACTATTAAAAATCTAATATTTGTGAGGTTGTTAAAAATATGGAACAATGTGGTTTCCACACAAAAGTCGATGAGTTGATTTAAGATATACATGGCACACAGTTAGTCTAATATTAAATACATACAGCATAATTTTACTCTTATAGGATCACACATCAGACTTAATGTGGTCGAGCGAAGTCAAGGGGAAAATCTCAAACGCAAAATATTATATTGTGTATCATAATTGAAACGTGTATCAATAACTTTAGGTGCAGTTTCACGCGAATTGTGCGAATGGTGGAGTATTAAATTTGTTACATTTAAAGTTTATGTGGAAGAAGGTGTGCAGAGTTAATATTTTTTTAAATAATACTTAGAAATATGTAAAATTAATGAAAATAAAGTTGAACCACTACCTTATTCACACTACCATGCGTTTGTTTAATAAATTAGGCCATAGACAACATTTACATATTTTTATTGCGTATCTATGAGGCAAAAGAACCTTAAAAAAGTTGAAACTTACAAATTAAAATAGGAATTTGGTCGAACTTAAACCACTAGGTGACCTCTAGTTATGTTGCTTACACACGTACCGATTTGGTTTGGAGCAGACCATTATGACAGCACGACACTCGTGTGTTTGATTTTCATCTCTATTGTATTAGCACAGAGTTCTATTTACGGTGCATTGCAATTTTTGTGCAGTGTTCCAACTCTCAAGAATACTTCTTCCAAAAAAATAATGTTCTGTAATATTAATATCCTTAATACATTAAAATACACTTCCAAACGTTTATTTTCTACAGGTTGACTTTTCAAAACACATTTCGTAGAAATTGATAGCTTAATTTGAATAAAAAACAATAAAATACAAACCTCTAAAAATAACTTTAAAAATTCCCCCTCCTGGAGGATTTTTTCCCCTAATTTTAAGGAAAAACCCAACAACTAATTTGGCAACCAAATCCGTGGTCTGCTTCGGACCAAATCATTACGTGTGTTAACTTTCATTAATAAGTCATGATTTTAAACTATACATATTATTTTCTGTGCCAAATAACAGTCAAGTCTATTCAGTGATTGATAGGTAAAAGGAAAAAATCCTTTCAAAATTTTTCATTCATATTATTAAGAGTAATGTTCACATTGTTTATCAACATCATTTTGTTCTCGTATTAATATTGTACGCTCTAGGGCTATACAATATATTATATTATGTACGAATTTGAAAATACGGCCCGATAGAATTTACTAACAATAGCTAATATGTAGCACGTAGGGAATTCTAAAGGAATTTTCCAGAAAACCCGAGCCTTAGTTATGTTCGAGGATTGAGAAAGTCTAGTCATTGTTTCGTTCTGTCACTTCAATGTGAATGCATTAAATTCTACGTGTAATTATCTAAGAATCCGTTGACATAGAAATTATTTGACTGTCAAAAATATTTCACTCACACTGAGCTTAGTTTCGAGTTTGAATAGTTTTTGATATCTGTATGACACCTACTGTGATGGTCTAGCGCTGACTGTCTTTTGTAGGAGTTAGGTATCTTATTAAACGAGACAATCTTGTATATATATAATCGTAAACTCGGCAACGGTTGCAAGCGCTCACGTGATATTTAGTATGCGGGGAGTTTTAGGGGAGAAAAATCGGTCTAGCTAGGTTAAATCCCTGGAACCTACGCATTTTTAAGTTATACATATTTCTTCTTTTATCGTGCAACAATATATCAATAATTTCGACACTGTAATGTAAGTCCGATTGGCAGTTTGGTTGATTTTTGCGCCGTTTGGAAATTCGAAATGTGGTGGGTTCGAACCCCGGTAAAATATTTTTGTAATTCTTTTCTTTTAATCTACTAGAGCTCCGAGGAAAGCTCGGATACCCGGGTACTTTTGTAGTATGTGGAATGGAATACGAAGGCAAGAAACCGGCCGGCTGAGTCGGACTCGCGCACGAAGGGTTCCGTACCATTATACCAATATTTTACATGTTAATTCATTAATTAGTTATTTTTGTACGAAGTTGTTGTGTATGTTTGTTTCCAAGTAAGCGCATTTTACAAGATCTTTTTCTATAACTCCCGAACTGACAAACTCATATAAGCCGTTATAGTTTTTTATGTAAGTTTATAAAATGGACTACCATGAATGAATGAATAAAATATGATAATATAAAATATGAATTTAAAAAAAACGATGTCGTGATTTTTTAGAATTTTCGAACCAGCCGATTAGCTTTTATAAGGTTTATTTTAATGTATTTAATTTATATTTATATGTAATTAATATTTTATTTTATTTATATTTAATTTATATTACGCCCTCTAAAAGCTAAACAGCTGGCTCGTAAGGGGATGCCACATTTTAACAAAAAAATGCGCTTTAAAATTGAATATCTCACAAGCGGATACCTAAATCAAGAAAATCGTCGTGGAATACCTCTCAATGTTTTTAAAAGACCTATCTAATGATACCCCATACTATGAGATAGTAGAAAGAAAATCTATAATAATTACGAGAATTCCTGTGAGATGACTTATGAGGACCAAGTTTTTTATTGCGTCACCACACAAACCAGATATTATGCACGTAAATTACCACCATGATGATCGTTGAACGTCGATGAAGCCACGACGTAACGCAGATCCCTTACCACCGATAGCTATTGTCCCATTGATGTGGATTCAGCAATAGAATGTTATTTTATGATCTACTTGCTCAGCTGCTCATGCCACATGAGTACCTAATAATTTTGTGCCCCCTGAATAGGCATTAATTAAACTCAATATAGTATAGTCGAAGGACATAATATAATTGTATTACTAACGTAAAGAACCGTCATTCAACGATATATACGAACAGCTCGCGGCTAGACTTATCCGGGGGCAGCGCGATGCGCACATGCGCACGGGACGTGTTTTTTTTCAAGCAGGACTAAGCATTCACAAGCTCGTTTATTGCTTTGACATAATTATTTATGATAGATTTGTTTGACGCGACGTTTAGAAATTATTTCGGTGTCAATCTTAGGCTTACGTCAACATGGCTGACATTTAGGGCGTTCGCTGCGTTGAGCGTGTGCCCGGCGCGGCTGCCCGGCGCGGGCGCCCGCGCCGTGCGCCCGCCTGCGTCGTCGCGGGCGGCCGCGACGCGCGACGGTCTCCCGTCTCTCGCAGGCGGCCAGTATAATTTCGATCGCGCGGGTGTACACCCGCGTCACACAGTCGATACCTATGGATTTTTATTGTTATATTACCTAGCTAACAGACGACGACGCCGACGTGTACAAAGGCGTCAGCTAATCAGCCCATTTGTCACGTCTAGATTGTTGTGTGGAGAATTTGTAACCAAGTTTTCGTTATTGAGAGAAAATGAGAAACTTTTTTTTATTTATTTTAAAATGTCAACGTCTACATTTGACGAACTGTTTTCGAAACTTGATATATATAACTCATTCGACATATCCCATAAAACGGGGCGACATTGTACCTCTAAAATGACACGTTTCGTATCAATAAAATTCATAACTTATTATGCTGTATACTTTTATTATGCTCACTGTACAAGCACGGCGCGTGCGACACGGATAACGTAGCGGCGCTCACTGATTTTCTAGAAACAGCTCCGCTCGCGTGCACCGTCGCGCGGTGACCTGTCGCCCGCGGGGCGGGCATCGCTGCACGCGCCGCGTGCGACGGCTGACCCGCCTCAACGCAGCGCTGCTCTATGGGATGACATGAAACAAGCACGCCTCGCGGGTGGCCGCGCCGGGCGCACGCTTAACGCAGCGAACGTCCTTAACGGTGCTATAGCTGTCATTTGTAGATATAATTAAAATAATAACTTTTATACATAATGCTAGATTCGAATATATTACTTTTTTAGAGTCATAAACATTGATTTAAACAGTCTTCAAAATTTGTCATTGTAAAAAACCACGCTCAAATATGATTTCTAGTTTATAATATCGAGTTACATGCCTGGGAGCCCTTACAAGTGATTTTGATATTATTTCTCAATAACCTAAGGTTATGAATACGTAACATTATAAGGGTTAGTTTGAACTTTGAACCCTTAATTCGTGAAGGTCTGCGGCTACCCGTCCAAGTCCTGCAAAGTGGGGTTAAATTGATAACAATATTAAGAACTTTAAACCAAGCATGAAATCCTGTCTTCGGGCATTTCGTCACTTTTTGATTCTGTATTGCCTTCCTTGTCCTTCATTCTTGTATGGTGTTTGGTTTTTAAGATAATATTTAGTTTAATTTTTTGTTCGTGATGAAAAGCGTTGCTAGGGAAGTATTCTATGTTTTCATTACTGAAATTACTAGTCATGTAATTTCAGTACATTATGATTTATTTATTTTGTTAGGAAGACCAGCAGCTATCAGTAATAGCAATATGAAACTATTCTAATCATTAGAAAGCCAGTTACAGGTCCACACATATGGAAACTGAATAGGTTAACAGAATTTAAACATAGTGTACATTGTATTAAACACTTACGGATTTTGTCGCGGTGCACTTTTCTTTTTCCCGACGTTTCGGCTACTTTCCAGCAGCCGTGATAACGGGAGGACTGAGGTGTCAAGTGTCCTATTAATTGAAGTTGTTCAAACTACCCGAAGATTCTTCAATTATTGCTTGTGTTCCGATCCACGCAAAATATACTAACAGCCTCCTGAAGCCGCAGTGTTTTTAAATAAAATTTTATTTTGTCAATGCTGGAAAGTAGCCGAAACGTCGGAAAAAAGAAAAATGCACCGCGACACAATCCGTAAGTGTTTAAAACAATGAACAATATTCGCGTAAACATAAGAAATCAATAGTGTACACTTATAAAACACGCTAATTTGACAGATTTACAGAAAGAAACAGTCAAGTGTACAATCGACTATCAAGTGGTTAGCTTATATGTAGTAATTTTAAATTTGAAGTACCTAGATAAAGTTAGCACTACGTTACTGGTGCAAATATTGGTAAAGTAATCGATTATCTGTCGCTGTGCTAGTTGTGAATAAATCTAAGGCCACAGATTTGCAGATTTTATTAAAACTGTTACCTGCGCGCAAAACAAACTAGTCCTTCCGATAGTTTGTTGTGACTACTGGTAGAAAAATAACGAATGTTGATAAATAATTAATGTTGATAGAATCTGCCCCTCCGTCCAATGCAGTGTTTCCGCCTAAGATAATAATTAGTATACGTCAATGATTACTTTTGTTATATCTCTGATCGATAAACAACTTTAACGTAGTCCCCATACAAAATGGTCCTTACCATGGGGAATTTAATTATCATCCCTGAGGTATCAACAAGGATAACACACATCAGATTAACTATATAAAATATAAATAAAATTTAAGTGTCTATTTGTAATTTTATAAATCAACAGTTTTTCACTAAATACATATAAAAAAATAATTGGTACGTTATATAACAAAGCATTTTTATTTTTGTATGACCGTCCTGGCAGATAGCTGATGTTATAATAACTAAGTAACTAAAGCTACTTTTATATTTAGGTTCCGTTGGAAATATTGTCTTTGCAATGGCATATCTATGATCAACCGTTGAAGAAATATAGTCATCAGAAAATTGATTTTACTAACTTAAATACTGTGTTTATGTATAACATAGTTTTAACAAAAAATGACACAAATAACATAAGGATTTGAACAGTAATTTTCGTTTTGTTATCATTGCAAAGAATAACCTAACCAAGAGCATGCCTAAACAAGTCTGAGGAAGGTTCCGTGACTATCAATGTGCAATAGGTTTTCTTTGAATTACTTCAAAAGTTATTGTCCAATTTCGCTAAAAATATTTTATCTCAAGAGATTTTAGCATGATCTATCAGCATGGAAAGTTTCTACCTCTTATGGTTTAGAAATGACAGGGGGGACCAACTTATAGACCACTTTTGCCGCCGATTAATCGAAAATGGTTGACTTTGTAAAAAAGTCATGTATGAAACCTTGCCTACATGATGGGGTAGAATATGATGTCTTTCGGAAATATAAGAATTTTGCTGATTTAAAACAAATGCATGTCTCCCTGTTACCCTAAACGACTTTATACAATACCGTCAAAACAAACTGAATTTTTCAACCAACTTCCAAAAGGAACACAATCTCACGATTGGAATTAAAGTTATATTGCAATAAAAGTATACGCAACTTCACAATTACCGGTTGGAACATAACACAGTGCCAAGTTAAGAAGGGAGTAAATTTCGTGCCATCACGCCTACTTTACTTCGACGCGGTTCAGCGATAATTCTGACGCCAACATCTATGGAGATGTTCATTGTATCATTTGCATGATCACAAACTAGATACTCACGACTTCGTAGAAAAATATAAACAAAAACCTACTAAAACAGAGAAATATCTGAAAAATAGAAACTGCATTTTTATGTAATATATGTTTTTTTATTTCGTCCTGCAACAATATATCAATAACTTAGACTCTCTTACGTCAGTCTGATTGGTAGCTTGGTTTTCGCACCTGAGTATAATGTTTGCATTGTTAAGAAATTCGGAATGTGTAGGGTTCGAATCCCGGCAAGATAAATAATTTTCTGATTCTTATTATTTCTTTTACTTTTATATATATTTTTTTATTTTTATTATTTAGCGTTCTACTAAAACACCGAGCAAAGCTCGGTCTCCCAGGTACTTTTAATTATTATTATAATTTTGATGTTCTCAAAATATCATCAACATTAATAAGTAAACCTAAAAGCCTCTCCAGTACAAAATAAAAATAATACACGGTTGAATACTAGTATTTAGTATCACTGTTTAACTCGACTATAAAATACTTACTCGTTGACCCGAAACTTGTTTTTCTCTTCTAACTATGACGTGTAATAAATAAATGCCTACATACACCTACAATTTCGACACGAACACCTAAACCTGCTTTCATCTACAATCTACACCTACTACTTACTCTCACACCTACCACCTACACTCTACCTACATCTTCAGCCGCCCATATAGATCTTTGTTTACATTTAGATCACATTGATTTGGAACGGTGTATACACATTACATAAACCCAATCTACAACACCCACTACCTACACATACAAGGTTGTAGGTAGTGGGTGTAGGTACTCCTACTGCTTATACCTCCTTCCTTCCCCTTAAACCTATAGGTGATGTGTGAAAGAGTAGATATAAATAACATAAGAAAAATAGCAAAATAACTTTTTAGGTGTTCAACTTATTAGGATGGTAGGTTTTAAGTAAAGAAACTTAAGTCACCCGTGTAAATCCAACATGAGACCCTCTTTGATTCATCAGAATCAAACAGTAGGTAATTGCCTGGAAAAACCTCATGTTTTTATCAATATGGCTTTCCTTTTAAATCCGAATATGATCTGGTTATGAAAATTTAAATTGGCCTGACCGACAGTCAGACATAAAACTCAATGGTATCGCTATCAACTCAATATACGGATGTATTACATTATACATAGTACGCTACAGGATTTAAGATTTACATAATTTTAAAATCATTAAAATATAATGGACGAACATTAATTTCCCGCGTCTTCGCGCGCGTGAAATTAGGTTTTAAACTTTCATCGCCTATGTTACCCTACCTAGGGGCTGAATTTTAGAAAACTCTGAAATACGTATCATTTTTCCGTACTCAATTTATACGAAATATCATGCAAATATGTCAAAGAAATAAAAAGTGTCATACTAACTTTAATCACCCAGTTTAACCAATTGGGGGTTGACTTTTGAAAAATCCTTCCTTAGTGTATGCCTACGTCATATGAGAAATACGTGTGCAAAAATTCTAATTTCTAGCCTGTGCATTCATACATCAGTCAATCAGCTTTGCCTTTTATATTAGCTCCTTACATATAAGAATAAGAATAAGAATAAGAAACATCTATTTGCAGCTCTACTAAAAACTAAAAATAATAATTAAGCTTATATTTAAATATAATAAGAAAAATACATAAATGAAAAACGTCTAAAACTAAAACAGCGTAGGTAGCCGCAAATTGGATCAAGCTTGGCATTGCTGGCACACCTTGGTATGTCCAGCACCGGTCTTCCGCTTGACCCATTCCGTGACCTCACAGCCGTCCAAACACTTACACACTACTTTAAACAAAAATAATAATAATAAAAAAAGAGAATTAAAAAATAAACAATAAATCTGTAAACAAGTGTCAAATGTCTTGATTCATTACCAAAATCGCAATTAAAATTTTAAATTGTACATTTAAGAATTTTAGTCTTTAATTATTTTAAAATTAATGTGAAATGTGAATACTACCCATAACCCAACACCAAAGAAAATATTTTATGAAAACCACTAATTAAGGATGCCAATCGAATCAGTAAAATTTTTAATACAGGAAGCAAAGTGCAATACAAGTAACCTGAAACATACATCTATAATACACTTATATCATGTCGCAAGCTTTCCTGTGCTTTCTGTTCGCGTAAATAAATTGTCGGAGTTGCTTTTTAAAAGAAGCTAGACTTTTTAGATTTCTAATCGGCGGCGGTATGTTATTCCAGCATTTGGATGCCGAATAACGAAAGCTGACCCTGAATGACGCTGTATGATGTTTCTCGATGGCTAGCTGGACAGAACATTATCTTGACCCACAAGACCTAAGGCTAGCAGTTCATGAGAGTTTATCATATAGATATCTAGGCTCCCTATATTTTAATACGTCAAACAAAAGACAAGCAAGATGAAGTTTTCGCCGATGCTTCATTTTCAACATAAAATGCTCATTCAAGAAGGGGGTCACATGGCTTCTAGGTGGGATATCAAAACAGTAACGGGCACAGGCATTTTGAACTCTTTGTATGAGCTTTTTAGTTCCAGATGTTAAACGTGGGCCAAAAACAACATCTGTATAGTTCAACTTTGACAGCACCAAAAACTCTACAAGACGAACACGCATTTCCACTGACAGAAATGGTCTCACTCTGTATAGTATCTTCAGTCTGTAAAATGAGTTGTTGACTAGGCTAGTTGTTATATGTTCTTGGAACCGCAGCTTACAATCAAGCAAAAGACCCAGATTACGTGCCGCATAAATGCGTTTAATTGGTTTACCCATTATGTTTACGTCACTTGTTAGGCTCAGATGTTTGAGTTGATAATGGAGCCACAGATTAAGTACTTGGATTTAGCAGGATTAAGACACAAGCTGTTTTTTTGGGCCCACAGCATTATACGATTAAGGTCCTCATTGAGCAAAGCAACTGCTTTTTCTATATCACTTGGCCTACAAGATATATAAATTTGGGTATCATCAGCGTAGAAGTGAAATTTACAGTGTCTAATATGGGTTCTTAAATCTGCTATGTATAAAATGAATAATATTGGTCCCAAAATAGAACCCTGTGGTACTCCATTTTCAACATCCAACCAGTCAGATAACAAGAAGGACCCGTCACTAAGGGAGAGCTGCACACGCTGGTGACGATCACTGAGGTAGCTATTAAACCATTTCAATGTTGCATCATCAAATCCGTAGTATCTTAGTTTTGATAATAGGATATTTATATTTATTGTGTCGAAAGCCCTGGAAAAGTCAAATAGGACAAGTAGGGTACAATGACCTCTATATTGTGAAGTTAAAATATTGTCAGTGACATAAAGTAGTGTAGTCACAGTACTCCGACCCTTCCTAAAGCCAGATTGTGTCACAGGTAACAAATTATTATTTTCCAGGTAGCCTGTAATTTGCTCTCACACCACCTTTTCCAGTATTTTTGAGAAGCAAGGCAAGATACTTATAGGCCTGAGATCTTTTGTATCAATAGGGTTGGTGATTTTAGGTAGAGGCCTCACTACAGACTGCTTCCAGAGAAGGGGGTAAACACCAGTCTGGATAGAAGTATTTATGATACATCTAAGGAATTTGGCAGAGACAATAACAACATGTCTAAACCGATGCCATCAGAACCCACAGCTTTGGATTTTAATATTTTTATAGTTTTGACTAGTGTAGTGGTGGATACTGTCTCAAGGTGGAAACTGTTACAAAATTTATGGTTTTCAAAAAATGTAATATAAGATAGTTGAGTGATTGGAACCGTAGGTGTTTCTAAGAAATGTTTATTAATTAGATTTGTGTTATTAAATTGTGAAGGTAGATAATTTTCATGTTTACTTAAAATAGTTTTCTTTATATTGTTCCACAGCTGTTTAGGTTCTTTGATTTTAAGATTAATATTGTGTTTAAAGTATGCAACTTTTTCATTATACAGTGACTTATTTACGATAGAGTTTTTAGGCTTTTATAATATTCCCTTTTACTTTGTAACTTTGTTTTATGATAGTCCTGCAATGCTCTGTCCCGCAGTGTCATCATTAATTTGATGGTGTCTGTAATCTAAGAGTAAGAGCATGATTTTATACGGACAGTTCTTACCGGTGCATGAACGTCAAAAAGTTCCAATATTTGTGTATTAAAGCTATTCACCATTGCATTGACATCACTTAAAGACAGCATGCTATCCCAGTTTATTTACTGTAGTTCATTAGCTGTCTAAATCTATGTGCTTGATAGGTCTATACGTTATAGAGTAAGGTTTAATTCTTTCTCTTTTTATATTAAATTCGCAGCCAATCAGACAGTGGCCAAATAAGGAACCAACATGTTCAATAAATATGTTTTTAAGCTGTAAGATTGGAACTAATTGTGTCGATCAATGTCTGGCTGGACTGTGTGAAGTGAGTTGGCGAAGTAATTAATTGATTTAAGCCCAGGCACCGCAGAAAAGTTATAAGTTTATTTGATTTTGATCCATCAGAACAGAAGAGATTTGTATTAAAATCACCAGTCAAAATTAAGTGGTCATGGCTGGGCATTGCATTAATAACATCTGTAAGAGCGTTTAGAAAAGTGTCAATATCAAGCCATGGGGGTCGGTAAGCAGTACCAATTACTAGCCTTCTACCATTTAAAGATATCTTAAGCCACATATGTTCAACATCTTTATATAGTGGGTCAATGGGTGGTGAAAGGATCCGTGAAGTTATGCCTTTTCTAATATAAAATCCAACTCCTCCCCCACGCGAACGTATCTCTCGAGGTCGTGGCTTATGGCAAAGTCGGTATCCCATGACGTTGGGAGCACGACCTTCCTCCCCTGTTCTTAACCACGTCTCATTGAGAGCCAGTATATCCAAGTCAAGTACAGTAATTTTTGCCAGAAAATTATCGTGGTTTTGGGCCAAGAGAGCCCGCGTTGTATAGTCCAACTTTTAGGGTTTTGTTAACCATTACTTAACAAAGTATATAAAACCATATAGTGGATCTACCTAGGGGAAAGAGGAATGTCATAATATTGGCGGATGAAAATTTGTATTGTATTTGATGTTCGGAATTAATATTATGTATATAGTTTTGTATTGAAAAAATATTATATTTTTTATATCTCTTTTGGCAACACAAATTATAGAAAATTATGCTAATGTTATAAAGTATAAATATTAAATTATATAAATTAGTAAATATTAAATTACATAAAATTCTAAATATTAAATTATATAAAAATGTAAATATTAAATTATCTAAAATTGTAAATATTAAATTATATAAAATTGGAAATGTTGATTTAGTGTAAATGCTTTAATTGTTGAATTGTGTTATGATGTCTAGTAATTTTATATTAATAGTCTTATTAAGATCGTTGTATATTGCTGACTCAACTTTAAGTTTAATTGGGAATAGATTAGGATTATTATATGATTCGATTAGCAACGAGCATACACCATACAAAATTAAAACACACCAAAAGTGAAAAAAGTAACAATTACTGGCTAAAACATTATATACAGATAGAGTGACATAACGTAAACTAGCGCACTGACCGTCAAACACTAGTGGTCTTAAAAACCCGGTCAACGCCCGGCAGTCGATCGGATGAGGTGCACCGGTTTACCATCTCCGTGCCGCGCAAAAATACGCCCTCTTTTTGTCCACAAGCATCGCCAGTTGAGAAGACGACTCTCCTCGCGGACTCTATGAAAGAGCTGACGATTATAGCGCGTCAACCGCTCATTGATGTACACCCGCTGTGGCGCCCCGGCTACGCCGAGGTCGGTGCTGGTGAGCGTGTGGCGAAACCGCGCCGCGCGCAGCAGCTCGTCTCGCATCTGGCGGCGGGCCAACCACCAATCGCCGCGCTCGTTTGGGCTCATCAACACCGCTCTCGCTACTGCGTCCCACACGTTCAGCAAAAACAATATCTGCAGGTGCCAGGGTTACTCCAAATTTAGAGGCCAACACAGTGACAGTGTGCACCGCATTCTCTCCTGTAGGCTTCGGGACATTTCCAATGTCTAGGTCCGTTGATAGTGCCTCCTGGTCTCTATCATTGAGCTCCGCCTTCAATTGCTCGACCGTTCTCTCCAATTCAACAACCTTATTCGATGGTTCGGATCCTGAAACCTGCTCCACTGCATCAATTCTACGCTCGACGGAGACAAGACGCTTATTAATATTTGAGAGTGCACTGCGGAGTTCAGACATCTCCTTACGATATTGGCGAATCTCTGCCATATAGTCCGCGAGCTCGCGTCGCATCTCCCTGATTTCCGAGCTCATTACAACTAGCGATAGCTATCGGTGAAAGAAATTTACCACACGCCCCGCACTTACTCATGGCCGTTTCGTCGATATAGATGATCACGACAAAAGCTAGATGGCGCCTATACGCTAATAATGTTGTACCCAATTCAACACTAGGTGGTGCTTTGAGCTATTAATACAATTATTTGCCAAACTGTTAATGTTTGCCGGTACCCACTTTTAGTAATTATTAGTTATAGATTCCACTTCACAAAATGCTGATTATCAATGCAATGAACAGGCGCATAGAGTAGAAAACATTCACACACACTAGTTGCACTTTAACGAACAAATTAGTTTTACCGAAAAATCGTAATTCGCGCGCAATTAATTATTAAATCAAGTAAATGGACGAGCGCATAGGTTCGTTCGGCCGTCTGTGACGTCACCCCTGTAAATACCACCCCCATATGAAATTGGCGTTTTGTCGTACTGGCCACTTTTATCTCAAATATATCTATCTTCTTTAGTAAGAAATTCCAATTTCAAATTTATACCGCTATTTACTCATGCATTTGTGTTTCGAAAACCGTAATTTATTTATTTTTTCCTCTTTTGATTTTTTCTTTGCGTCACTCTGTTTACAAAATGGAAAACTTGAAATATCGTATTATTTTCGAGTACGAGTTCCACCGTGGCACCAGTGCTGCAGGAACGGCTCGAAGAATTAATGATGTGTATGGCGTCGATGTCGCAAAAGAAAACACAGTGCGTTTTTGGTTCCAACAATTTCGTTCTGGAAATTTCGACCTGCAGAACAAGCCCCGTGACGGCCGGAGGCCAAAGTTGATAATAAAGAATTAGGCTATTGTGGAAGCGGATCGATCGCAAACCACGCCCTAGTTAGTTGCAGGATGTGGTGTTAGTGATAAAACTGTTTTAGTCCACTTGAAGCCAATTGGGAAGATGAAAAATCTTGAAAGGTGGGTACCTCATGAATTGAGTGCAGCAAACCGACAAACGCGCGTCGAATGCATTACATTACTCAACCGGCACAATAATAACGGGATTTAAATCGAATCATTACCTGTGATGATAAGTGGATCCTGTACTATAATCGGAAACGCTCATCACGATGGCTGAACCCTGGCGAACCAGCCAAAGCCTGCACTAAGCGAAAATTTACTCAAAAAAAGTTACTTGTGAGCGTTTGGTGGACTAGTGCCGGTGTCGTTCACTACAGCTTTCTTTAATCTGGCGAGACTATTACGCCAGATGTCTATTGCCAGCAACTGCAAATAATGATAGAAAAGATAGGTGCTTAACGACCGAGGTTGGTCATTCGCTCTAGGCCACTGCTGCTTCAGGACAACGCTAGACCACACACTGCACAACAGACGGCTACCTAATAAGAGGAACTTCATTTGGAATGTCTAAAACATCTACCGTATTCCCCGGATTTTGCTCCAACAGATTACCATTTTTTTCGAAATTTGGATAACTTTTTGGCAGGGAAAAAATTCAACTCCGATGGGCTACCCCATCCAAAGCGCCTTCAAAGATTCTATTGATTCCTGTCCGAATGTTTTTTTTAGTAAATGAATCAATTAACTACCTATGAGATGGCAAAAGTGCATAGATAGCAATGGTATATACATTGATTAAATAAATATATTATGTTTATATGTAATGACCTAATATATATTATATAGATAGGATAAAATTATCGTGTTCACATCATCTTTATATTACCTTCCTTAGTTAGTAGAAAACAGTACATAATACAACTCACTTAATACCCTTATATGGCTGCTATTTAATTTGTAAATACCTCGATTCAATGCATGTAGCATCGTTGGCTACTTCGGGTATAATTTAGAGCATTGAAAATAGTAATCTTCGCTAATACATTATAACTGAAAATCGAATACACAAGTGTCAAATCAAATGTCAATGTCATATATGTCATCTCGACACTAGACACTTCGATTTTCAACTAAATATATTGTATATGATAAAAAGCGCAGAGCTCTATTTTCAGTGCTCTGAATATTCCCGGGACCGCCGGATACCGGTTAACATACGTTTAATTGAGTTGTGGTCTACCGGTTTGGCGAATGTCAGACAAATTAATATTGTTTCATTGTTTTATTTTCATAATTTATATCATCAGCACTCATTCATTCCCTGTTGATATTGCTTCAATTGTTATCGTTAATATTCCATAATTAAAATGTATTGTAGTACTTAAAAGTAACTTATTGAATAATGCCAGTTTTTATTTTATTAAGTTTTTCTCTGAGTTTGCTACTCAGCAAACACGTGTTTGCTTCAAGTTTAGACGTTTATTTAATTTCCTTATTTATATTATAAGTATCTGGGTAACCAAGCTTTGCTCGGAGTTTTAGTAGATAGATTTAAAAAATAAAAAGAATCACAAAAATATTTATCTCACCGGGATTCGAACCCATCACATTCCGAATTTCCGAAAATGCAAAAATTATACATACGTCATACACATACCAATTTACCAATTGTACTGACACATCACAGCCGAAATTATTGATATGTTGTGGCACGACTAAAAAACATATTTAACTTAA
The DNA here is from genome assembly GCA_963565745.1 of Phengaris arion. Taxonomy (NCBI): domain Eukaryota; kingdom Metazoa; phylum Arthropoda; class Insecta; order Lepidoptera; family Lycaenidae; genus Phengaris; species Phengaris arion. The sequence continues at coordinate 12,868,978 of OY751443.1, read as the reverse complement.
AAACGCGTGGTTTCCCGGGGATAAAACCTAGTGATTTTTCTCACCCAAAACTCCTTGCATACTGAAATTCATGGAAATACCTGCAGTCGCTATCGAGATTCCGATTATATACAAGATTAGCTCGTTTTATGGTTATAATGTTACAACTTTAAATGTGTGAGCGTATAAATAAATATAGGAACCTAAAATAAATGCCTTGTCTAATTCAATTTCGTTTCTATTTTGGTTTTAGTGAGTTTATGAAAAACAATATTAGTTTACACAGGTTTTAATTTTCATAATTTGCCAGGCTTTTAGTCACAAAAATGTACTTTTTAACTATTTTCAATGCTCGCTCGTACATAATAGAGTGAATACTTGTAACAGGGAAAATGTAGTTTAATATTTTAACCTAATTATAATACTGTTGCATTTATAATTTTTTACAATATCTTCAGCATGGCTCTGTTTGCTTTTGTAGTGTGTAGCCATAAGTAAAAATGAATTACCGAAATGTTAACTATTATACTTAACTAACTACTATAACTTCCAAACGACTGCACCAAATTCGATAAATCTTACTTTTATGTGTTCGTTATTGGAGGAGGAGGCAGGAGGAGGAGATGTACTTTTTTTATACTAACGATAGTATGAATTAAAAAAAAAATGTGTAATATTTAAAATTTTCGTGTCATACTCGTAGTCTTGAGGGACACACTCCTCCAAAACAGCTTGACCGATTCTTATTTTATTTTTGCATAATCGGTAGGTCTGAGAAACGGTCGTAATCTATTTTTTCAACCTCTAAATAATAATGATAGGTGACCCACCCCTAAAAATGTTTAATTTTTTCGATTATTCTAAAATTTTATGTGATGTGGCATTAAAAAATACATACAACCCAAAATTTTCACCCTTCTACAAAATATATTATTTCTATTCTATAATAAATTATCTTATAGAAATAATATATACGGATCAGCTAGAATTATATATGACGAAGACAGGGGAAATAAACATGCCTCAAATATCGTACTATAATAAAGTACTGGCTCTCAAACCTAAATGTGGGCTTAACGTGGGCATATCGTGGGTAGTGTTGGTTTCAAAATGAAAAGACAAGAAACAACATTACTTCACCTTTATTCTTAATAGTAAGTAATAAAACTAAACGCTTCAAACTATTTCAATCTATTAAAATGGTGTGAATCGTAAAGTCTATTAAAATAATAACGACTCTGCACTTATTTCACACTAGTTACAATACTCTGCACTTATTTTCACTGTCACTTTTTAACAAGAACACCGATATTTCCCGAACCGAATATCTCGCCACGACGCGACGTCGGCTGGTAGTTTATTGTTCCGTGATCGTTCCTTGGATGGAAAACCTGATCACCACCCCACCAAACCGAACGCCAATGTTCAACGCCAACATTACCGCCAATTATACTTCCATACTATTGACTTTCAACTCGTCAATTCAGCAGTTATAACCTCAAATATTAACCGCTTTGACCTATAAAATAATTTATTTTAAGCTATACTCAGTTCTCCCCGCGTATATGAAAACTATTTTTTATATTATACCTAGGTACTTTATTGTTTACTAATGTGCGATTCTCACCTACTTCTATGTATAGATAGCTATCAGAATAAAACTCGACCAGAGTTAAAAATAACGCAAATATATTATTTTAAAACATACACCGTCACCAACAGGTCAATTTGTAAAGCTTAAAACATTGGCGTAAAAATATTTGAATGACTTACCTTTTTTCACATTGGGAGTGTAGGTTGCTGTGAAAGAGCTACTCGTATGGTTGAACATTCCGAATTTCACTAATAACAATATTTCGTGCACGTTTCATAAATAGACACTATAAAATAATCGTGTCAGTCCGTATATCCGCCTGCATTCGGTCGCGGGCGGCTCAGATATGTTATTTTTGCTTCCACTCTCGTCGTGTTTATTCAATTTTGATAATAATATTCCCGTGCGTTGAAGTTTTCCCAAAAATTTTTCGTCCATGCTTTCAAATGCGATGAAAAGCTTTTAGCCATGGGATGTGCATTCAACGCAGTATAGGTATGGATAGAGTTTCTAGGAGGTCGCTTTGACTTGCTTAATAGTTAAATCGTATCGCTTTCGTCTTAGTTAAAATATTTTGTACTTAATAATAATAATAATAGCTCCCACACCGATTTCGGTGACGGTGGCCTGTTTCATTGAAACCAGGTCAGCTACGCA